>JARHVA010004085.1:0-1200000 GCA_037957365.1 Torreya grandis | reverse complement strand
TTGAGTGATAAAATGCATAGTATCTAGATGCCTAATTTTAAATCATGAGCCTAGATAATGCAGAGTGTTCTTGAGATCTATTCATCAGAGTGATGTTGACATTAAGACTTGAATCTAGAGCACAAAGTCCTTGCTATAACAAAATAAATTATAAATCATAATGATATTGTATTTCTATTGCATGAAGCTGATTTAAATATGAATGTTTATAAATAAGGATGATTATAAGAATTACAAAAAGCAAGTTAAAACCATTTACATTTAAATAAAAAATAAAGATAAAGATAAAAGTGAAACATAAATGAACCTAACCTTAAACTCAATATATGAACAATCAAGATTTAAGTAGGAATGAGAATGTTTAAAAAAAAAAAAAAAACAACTTCATAACATGAGATCAAGATATAAATAATCAATATCCATGTAGACCATCAAGATGTACATGGAAAATTAAGCCAAAAAAACAAGACCGAAGAGGAACTCAAAACAACAAACAAACAAACAACAATCAAATAAACATGTACACAAAACAAAATGTTTTGGGGTTTTTAAATGTTTTTAGAATTTTAAAATTATCTCAACTTGATTGAGAATTAATAGATAAAAAATATTCCAACTCATGAAATGATGAGAGTGTACCAATCTTAAAATGCTCACAAAACAATGAGAACATTTAAATGGAAAAGTGCTCACATAATGGTGACAGTAGCAGCCAGTGATTGGTGAATATTTGCCATAATGATCCCATACTCATTGGGATGAGAAAAAATAGATTGTAAAGGTAAGATAAATAAGAGGTTAACATAATGCTAAACACCACAAATTTTCTCTAATGGAGCTAAGCCAAAGAAAAGGTGCCTTCATGAGGAGGCTATAGATTCTAAAATTGTGTGAGGGCATAAACACAATGATAAAATCTATCACTACGAGCCAAGTTTTAGAAGATGGGAATCTATCAAAATCTACATAGTCTTTTTGGTAAAAGTATACCATTGCTATGAGCCAAGTTTTATGGGTGATAGTGAAGTGATGACCTACAAGGATTTTCTTAAAAGGTTTTACATATTCTATGTGGTAACAATAAACATCATGGTGACTGATAAAGAATGTACTATGCCTAACTCAAGAGCTACATACATATCCAAGTTGGGATAAAGGTGGAAATGTCTACATCTACTACCATAGTACCTTGGTACCAATGATCTATAAGATCCATGAAGTAGGGCCCATAAAACATGAGTTGGCATGACCCAATATATTAGGTATACAACCAGATAAGGTGGGGAAAAGTGGATAGTGATTTTAAATACCAAGAGGCCCATGAATATTATGAGATACCAAATCAAAAAAAGATATCAGATGTGAATCAGATGATAAGAACATTGATGATGGTTCATAAAAGAGATCAAGATGGTGCTTAACAACCTTATCAGGGTAACTATGTGACTAAGCATGATGTGCCCATGTTGAAAGGTAAATAGACATGATAATTTTAAGTGGAAAGACTATTTAATGGAATTGATGAAATAATAGGATCCACTTATTTGGTGGAATGGAGTGAATGTCAATGAGGAATAATGGTCAGGTAGTCTACTTAAAGAATCATGTTAAGAACAAATGCTTAACGTGAAGTCATTTGATTTTTTTAGGTTTTTGATAGTGTTAAGAACTATAAAATTTGAAGATGGTAAAAAATGGTAACAATGGAAATGAAGGCGGAGATGATTAAAAAACCCCATGACTCAAAATAATCTATGTATTGAATGTTCATATCTTCTAGACACTGCAACAAGTAATGGCACTTCTAAAATTGTTATTAAACTAATATCGACAAATAGAAATACACCCGTATCTAAATCTTGAGTCTAAACTCCTACCATAATAGAAACATAGATGGAATTTCACTATGTAAGATGCATGCTAGGATAACATCACCCTCAACCTATAGAAAATGAACAATAAAGAATATGACATGGATGGAATCCTCACTACTCAAGGAGATGTATATGGAGATAATGGCATGCATTAACCATGTAAGTAGAATAACTAGAGAAAAAGAAGGTAATGGATATGATAGCTAAGAAAGGTGAAATAAATAGAGTGTAATATTATTTTTGTCTTATCATGAGGCATGTGGAAGAGGGGAGAAAAATATGCCCCCTAGTGGCCGTCAACATGGGGAGAGACATAAAGCAAGTAGTGCCACCTATCGTAGTATGTAAAAACTATGGATATACTATCCATGTGATCCAAAAGTGTCTAAGGAGGAATTTTTTTGATGTTATCTTAGCAAGCAATAAATAATGAGGATGGCTTAACATAAATCTATTTTTAGAACTGGTGTTAAATATGTCCATAATACCTATGATTTATGCAATATATGTATGCACCCTAGGCAATGTGTGTGTAATATGATTACTATTATTTTCATTGTGTATCCCACTTTTTATGTGCCATGAGATTCCTCACACACTAAATAAAAATAAAATATTTCATAGTTTATTTTAAACATTTATAGAATGTGTTGAATGTCATTTTTGTTCTCAGAAGCGTCTATCATATTTCCCCTTTTAAACTATTTTTAGCATAAGTATGACTTATAAAAACCCTATCCATCATCCATAATAATAAAAAGGTGAATAAAAGAATAAGGAAGGGGTGGCTGAGCTGAGTAAAAATGTGCTAAGAAAGAGGATGTTGCCTACATAGTTCCATGGATATAAGGTCCAACATGAACTTTAGGCCAAATGTAGTTTTCCTAGGAAGCAAGATAGAAGAAAAAAGTGATGACCATAAAAAAATGATTAATGTTGTAGAAGAAAAGGGAAATGGGCTCTCAAAATGGTGAGAGCATATAAATTAAAATGGTCTTTCAAAATGACAAGTGTGTGAGGTGAGTACTTGAGAAATGGAAAGAACATGGAGATCAAAATATATAAGAACGTAAAACAATGTTTTTTTTCATTTTTGGATCATTTTTTAATGTTTTTTGTGTTTTTTTGGGATAAAATATGAACAAGGTGGGACTATGTATTCAAGGAGATGCTTGTATGAGACTAGAAGCTCCAATAAAATAGCTAAATTGAATCCAATGACTTATACTCATAAATTGATGAGAGTGAGGATCCTATCAAGGTAATAATGTTTACTGAAGAGTAGTAAATAATGGCAGAATAATATGCAATTTGAGATAAAATTTGACTAACCATGCAGTAGACAAAAACCATATGCTATGATATTCATGTTCACTTTTATATAATAAAAAGCTACAAAATATTGTCCTAGCTAAATTTATTTTTAGAACTAGTGTTAAATATGTCCATAATACCTATCATTTATAACCAATATCATAATTGGTCAAGGGATAAAAGTTTTTAGGTTTCAACAAGTCCCAAGACATGAAAAATGATGTGGTCTCAAGAGAACAATCTAAAATGAATATGGTCCACAAAAGGATGGTCTAAGGTGGGATAAAATAGCTGTTAGTATATAAATGATCAACTATGCCAATAGTCTAGGATAGGTCAAAAAGAAAAAAGGTCCATGAGAGGTTGGCCTAGAATATAATGGTAGGATAAAATACTTTGACACAAGTTGCCCCTAAGTAAGGGGTCTTGTAGACAATGGTTTAATTGACTATTCAAGAATAGAACCTCTTAAGGTATATTATATTCATGGGCTATAGAAGTTCTTCACCATTTGGAGTAGCCAGTTGATATGCCCCTGATCTATATTTTGCCATGATAACATATGGTCCCAACCAACTAGGTTATAACTTACCTTTTTTCTTTCATTCAATATTTATGTTCTTTTGGTTCTCTTTGAATACCAAATAACCAATCTCAAACTCTTGATGGAGAATGCAATTGTTTTAGCTTATCCATAATTTGTTCTAATAGGTTTGTAAGTTTTCTAGAGTATCCAAATGCTTACCATCAAGAAGCTCTAGTTATTGTAACCTTGAGACTCAATATGCTTTTTCATCTTCAATATGCTCCAAAGATACTTGCAATGATGGTACCTCTATCTTAATTGAGATAATAGATTAAATGCCATAAACAAGGGAGTATGGAGTGTCTCCTATTGGGGTTCAATGACTAGTTTTATAAGCCTATAGGACATGAAATAATTGTAAGTGCCAATTATGTCCAGCATCATTGACAATCTTGTTTAAGATGGATACAATGGTTTTATTTGATGCCTTAGCTTGTCCATTGCCTTGTGGGTTATATGAAGTTGATTTTTTGTGATTTATCTTGAATTTTGCACAAAGAGATTTTACATCTTGGTTTAAAAAGATCCACCATTATCAAATATAATACATATGGGGATGCCATATCGACAGATGATATGGTAATGGATAAATTTGGATATTTGTTTCCTAATAACATAAGTGAGAGGAACAACCTCAATCTACTTAGTAAAATACTTGGTTGTAGTAAAAATGTACTTATGACCATTTGAATATGTTGCGTTAATTTTATTAATTAGATCGAGGCCCCATGTTGAGAATGGCCATGGTGTTGTGATTGGATATAGTGGTAAAGGTGTATGTATCAAGTTTCCATGTTGATGATAAGGGACACACTTCTTCACATAATTACAAGCATCAATCTCCATTTTTGGCTAATAATATCCTATTCTAAGGAGATTATTTACTAATATTACACCATTAGTGTGGGCCCCACACATTCCTTCATGAACCTCCTTCAAATCTAGTTTGAATTGTCCCAAAGATAAACAATGAATAAGCATTCCATCATAGCCTTTTCAATAGTGTGTGTTTCCAAGGAGGGTATAATGTGTTAATCAGTAAAGGAATAGGTTATGTTGGTTATTGGAAAGGTTGTTTAGAATAAATGATCATGGAAGTAAATATAATAATCTTGGTCCATGGTAGTTCAAGAGAGGGATTGGGACAAGCAATGGTGCATACCCTCTCTGAATATAGAAAGACATGTGCAAGATGTTAAATATTTTCAATTAGGAATTGATACTCTTTAGCAATATAATCCATCTATAACATGGAACCAATCATTTCCATTGCATTGGTGGATCTATTGTTTTCTCTTGGAACTTGTTCAAATTGTAGGGATTCAAAATGTGTCTTAAGGTTATCGATAATTTTCTTATAAGGAATAGGCTTATCATCTCTCATTTGATATTGATCAATGGTCTAATTTATGATCAAATATGAGTCACCATAGACTTCTAAGCTCTAAATATTCCACCATATGGTAATGTGAAGCCCTGAAATCAATGCCTCACACTCAATGATATTGTTTGTACAATGAAATTATATATAGAATTCTTTGGGAATCAAATCCCCCTATGGTGTAATCAATAATATGTCAGCTCTAGATCCATGGAATGTAAATGATCCATCAAAATACATCTTCCATTATTTAGGTTCCTATGATGCTTGTTATATTGACATAATAGAATCATCTGGGAAGTCAATTTGAAAGGTTGAGTATCTTCAATAGGATCTTTTATAAGCTCGTCAATAATTACTTGCCCTTTGATTGCCTTTTGATCCTAGTACTCAATTAAAAACTCACTTAGGATCATAACCCATTTGGCCATACATCCTTGAAGATATACATTAGATAAGAGGACCTTGTTAATTACAATTGTTTTTTTTTATTTAGCATATAATGTTGAAATTTATGAGTAGCTAACACCATAGCCAAAAATGCCTTCTCAATCAAAGTATAATTATGTTCATAATCCACTAATGTGTATATTAAATAATATATATCATGATCCTTACCATGATCATAATGTTGGGCTAAAAGTGCCCCTAGTGCATGCTTTGTGGCTGATATATAAAGTAGTGGTTGTCCCTCTATTGGTAGTCTTAAGATTGGTAGATTGGCCAAGTATGTCTTAATCTTCACAAATTATATATTAAAATATTTATTACATTAAAATTTCTCCCATTTATTTAAAAGGTGGGTAAATGGGTGGCACTTTTTTGCCAATTGATAAATGAACCTGTGTATAGATTGGATCTTTTCTTATAGGCTTCACAATTGTTTGATATTGTTTGATGGAGGCATTTCCACAATAGCCTTGAATTTTGTAGGGTTGAATTTGATCCCTCTTTGTGATAAAATGAAACCTATCAATTTCCTTGATGTGACTCCAAAGACACATTTCTTAGGATTTAAGTGGAATTTATATTCATAAATCCTCCCAAATATTCTTCATAAAAGGTTAGGATGTCCAACTCGTGTTCATGACTTTGCTAGTTTATCATCAACATAGTCCTCAACAATATGATGCATCATGTCATGAAAGATGATGGTCATGAAATGTTGATATGAAGATTTAATAATCTTCAATACAAATGGCATGACTTGGTAACATAATCTTTCCTATGGAGTGGTAAACACAGTCTCATGTTGATCTTCTTGGGTTACCTTGATTTGATTGTATCCAAAAAATTCATCCATTAAGGATAAAATCTCATATCTAATAGATGAGTCAATAATCATGTCGATGTTGGGTAGAGGAAAATCATTCATGGGGCATGCTTTGTTGATATCTCTGAAATCAATACAACTATGTATACCTGAGGTCATTTTATTCACTAGGACTATGTTTGAGATCCATTTAGAGTAATATAATGGCCTAATAAAGCCTATTCCTAGAAAATTTTCTAGTTCTGATTTAACTAATAAGGTGATACATGGATGAATCTTCCTTAATTTTTCTTTGACTAGTTTAGCATCAAGATAGACAACAAGGTGATGCACAACCAAGTTGGGGTCTAAGCCTTGCATGTTAGAGTATGCCCATGTAAAGATGTTAATATAATATCTTAGGAGTGATATAATTTGTTCACATTCTACCTTAGTAAGGGAAGCTCCAAGATAAACAATTTTAGGATCCTCATAGGTTCCCAAGTTTACTTCTATCATGTTTTCCACAAGGAGTGTGGATCGATCTTCTAGGATTGTAGGTAAGGTATGATCATGATCATCTTATTCAACTACATCTTCCTATTGTTCCTCCCAAAGTTTTAGATAGTGTGATGAATCAGAATCTGCCATCTTAGGTAAAGGCCAAGTAGAAAAAATCTCTAGAAACTCTAGAGAAAAACACTCAAACATTTGTTGTTCTTCTAAAGAGATGCTTATACCAGTGATAGAAATTGGGTTAGATGGACCTTCTACATCATGAGGGGATGAGAAAACTTTCTTGCCTAAGAGAACTTGAAATAGGTTTTCACTCAAAAGATTCTCTTTTTCTTTACTTTTTCCCTAATTGATGAGTGCCTCAAAGAGGTTTTCACCCAAATATCTTGATGTTTCATTTTTATTATGACTAAGAAAGTTTTCTTGATCTCCAAAATAGGAAAAAAGATCCAATGAAAAATTAAATCATTGTTATGATCACCAATGGGAAATCCATCTCTTAGGCTCATGTATTCTAAAATTGATTCTTCATTCTAAAACTCATCAAGGTGTATAAAAAACTATTTTTGGTTCCAAAAAATGAGTTTTGGATGGTAAAGGCATAGGTAATGATGAGGTTTTGCTTCAAGAAATGAAGATCTAATAGGTGTTATGGTTACAATGGCATTAGAATCAAATAGGTCCATGTTAGCAAGCTCATCAAAAAGGCTATAATGGGATGTTGTGTCACTACTAGGAGTCTCATCACTATTCACTTTAGAATAGTCACTATTGAAAGCCATGAGGTCACCCCTAGGCAGTATATATCCAAGACCATGATTCAAATTAGGTACTCTAACAGATATGGGTTCTAGGATTCCTTATGCTCATGGGCCAAGGCCTTTTCCTTATAATCAAAATGATCCATGATTCGATTAGGAATTAGATATTTTGTATTTTAAAAGTAATTAGAAAGTCTTTTAGAATATAACAATCTCCCTTGGTAAAAGCCTTTCAATATTTCTTTGGCACAACTATAGGTACAAAAACCACTGATGATTTTTGTTGATTCTTCTTTGGTTTCCAAATTTGGTTGGGTCCATTAAGAGTCTTTAAAGGTTTAGGCTTACCATAAATTATATGGGATTCGAGAAACTTTGTAAGATGGAAGGCATATTTTAGACAGTACATGGAAATACCCACATCTTCAATAACAACATGATTTTTAAGATCTATGAGAAATGGATCAATTAAAGTGGAAGATAGATCACCAGGGTCAAAATAATTGGATAGAGATGGATGTAAAACTATGGCTTTGATCTTTTTTGCAATGAATTCAAAACCTAAGAAATAGTTATAATTATGGAATTCATCCTCTATTAGTGTAGGTTTTTATTTTTCCCTATTATTTAATTAGGTAAATTATATTTGTGCATACATGGAGTTTTCCTACATTTGTGGGATAGGCTAGCTTATGTGGAGATGTGTGTCATAGATGTGTCATAGGTGTCATAAGAATTTCATAAGTAACTCCCTTGATGGGAGTTACTTCTCTATTCTTAACACCTTGTCACCACCTTTAATGGAGAAGTTACAGTCTATTCTTGGGGTGCCTTGACTACCTTTTGTGGAGGAGTTACTTATGTGCTCTCCTATATGTATTCCTCACTTTGGCCATCTCATGTTAATTAGATATTGGGTTTTCTCCTATTTTGTCTTGTGTAATTTACCTTCTTGTATAATTTCAAATTGATTTAGCATCTATGTGGTGTGCACTTGCTTCATCTCATGTGATCATATCTCCATTACATTCACATTATCTGGATTCTAGTAACAACTCTGACATGGTATCAGAGCCATTCCGGTAATCGTGTGTCTAGCTATGCTATTAATTTATTCTAAAATTCTTACTTTGCTTTCTTAGTAGTTTTTTTAATTTAACTCTGTTGCATTTGAGAGCTTTGGTAGAGTTTCTTGAAAACTCATGAAAATCCATATGAAAACTTGTTAAAAGAAAATTACTTCTGAGTTAAAATTTGCCAAGACATCTTGTATAGATCTATTATGGCTTCAACAAAGATAGTAGAATTCCTTTTTTTTGGTCATTATGTAGGAAAACATAGATCTCTGCAATCTAGTTTTTGTTCTTGGATGCCACTTTCAATGTGGGGCATCTGGTAGGATGAGGTGTGTGACTCCAGCTTGAGGAAAGGGGTGAGGACTACCAATCCAAGTGCTGCACACTCACAATGGTAACTTTGTGAGGCACACACTCTCCAATAATGGCACCCATTGTGCCCCAAGGCCACACTAGACACTTATCTGTCCACACTGATAGTCATGGCCTGGGCTTCTGGTCACGCATCTAAATATTACAATGCCATCAGATAGCCACACCAATAATCATCAATGTCAAGCAGATAGTCACGGCATCCAGCATGTAAGAGGCGCGTGGTGAGGTAGTGAAGAACTATTTTTTTTAAATGACACTCCTTTTTTGGTTTCCAATGCCCCATTTGATGGGCCCACCCTCTCTTGCTGATTGGTAAATCTAATTTTAATAATTTTTTGATGTAAAATTAGTCATTTAAATTTTTGAATCAAAATCAAATTTGAAATTAGCACTAAAAAAAAGCAATTTAGAGGTTTTTTTTAAAAACTCGTATCTTCAACCTATGAAGACGAAGGGTGAGGCCCAAGTTGACGGGAGGCCAATTCCCCCTCACAAATGCCTCCTTTGGATTCCTCACTCTATGTTGAATCCAATGAGTGGTTTAAAGGCCACTTTCTCTCTAAAAATAGGCATTTTTTTAATGTCTTAGTGCTATTTTTTTGCAACAATGCTAGTTTACAAGAAATTAAATATCTAATATATTACAAATGGTAGCTTGGATTTGGGTGCCATTTTTTACAAAAGTGTTTACAATTCAATTCTCCACAGTGTAGGCTTGTTATTTGTCAAAAACATACTACTTTATAAAGTGCCAAAAATTTGGGTCTCTCGAGATGCATTTTCAGTCGAGTTTGACGTCTTGTTTGCTTAGAGTCTTGCACTAATTGCTCTAAGACACATTCTCAGCTAAGCTTGACATATTTTGAGTGTGCACTTTCATATTTTTGGGGGCTCAACATTTTGGGGGGTGTGTTTGCTTTTCACAACTTGTAAATCTTCGCTTTCATTCTCCTTTCTGCATAAATTTATAACTTGCAATCAACACAACTTCACCTAAATTCAGCTTAAAATGGATTATTTTCAACTTAAACCCCTAACACCCTTCAAATATCATGAATGGAAGGTTAAAATTTCAATCATTCTTAGAAGTCAAGGGTTGTATAGGATCACTATGGGTACTGAAGTAGAACCCAACACTGATGCTGAAAAGGTCAAGTGGTACAACTATAGTGATGAAGCCTATAGATTACTGAGCTTGTCTGTGTCTCTAGAACTTCTCTTCCATTTAGAAACCTCCAAGACTCCCAAAGACATATGGGACAACTTAGAACTCTTATTTGGGAAGTTTGATGAGATGACAGGTCATGAGCTCAAAAATGAACTCATAAGTCTAAGTCCTAGCAACTTTGACACCCTACAGGACTTCTTCACTAAGTTTAAGGTCCTTAGATTGAAATTAAAAGAATGTGGGATAGAGAAGAAAGATGATCAACTCATTATTTCTATTCTATAAAAGTTAGGTCTAAGCTATTCAGTCTTTGTCTCCATTTTCCATCCCATAAAAAGTGCCCTTGGTACTACATGGAAAATGTCTTCTTTGGATTCATTCATTGCTGACTTGACTAGGGAGAAATATAATCTAATACACATGGGCACAATGAAGTCTACTCAACCCCAAGCTTTTATAGTTTGAAATGGTAAGGATAAGACATAAACAAAGGAAAAGAAGAAAAAAACAAGGACCAGGAGAAGAAGAAAGAAAACAACAATCCTGCCAAAAATAACACTGAGTCTTCCTCCTCCAATGCTAAACCTAAGAAGGAGAAGGTTAAGTGTGCCTATTATAAAAAGATAGGGCATGATGAACACAAATGCATGAAGAAACAAATAGATCACCTAAATCATCTTCTATAGAAGCACAACATAGGTGTTCTTGAGTCCATCAAGTAGAATTCATCTACCCAAGATTCTACCAAGGCAAAAGGAAAGGGTAAGGAGAAAGAAAAGGGCAAGGCCCTTGTATCTACTACAGCTTCTACAACATCATGGGTCATTGATTTGGGTACTTCTCACCACATGGGCTCTTCACTAGTTGAATTTTCATCTTTAGAGCCTTGTAGCATGACTTCAATTAGTTTGGGAGATGACACATCAGTTTTTGTTGCAGGGAGAGGGTCAGTTGAAATGGAAGGAGCAACATTCAATAATGTTCTAAGCATTCCTTCTCTTTCAACCAATCTCCTATTAGTATACCAAATCACTCACATTAGTCAAGGCATGAGAGTTGAGTTTTCACTAGATTCAGTGGCTATTAGGGAGTTGCATAGTGATACTACAGTGGCAGTGGGTAGGGTAGATCACCAAGCAAGGTTATACACCTTCTCACATTTTGCACCAAATTCTTCTCCAACATCATTGCTAACTCATTTATATGGAGTTAGAAAATTGTGGCATGATCGGTTTGGCCACCTTAACTACCGCTACCATGAGAAACTTTGCAAAAATGACATGGTCATTGGCTTGCCTCGTGTTTAATTCTCAGAAGGACTTTGTGGGGGGTGATCCCTTGGGAAGCATCTCGAAGCAAAATTTGACAAAGGCAAAGCTTGGATGGCTTCACAACCTTTGGATTTAGTCCACAATGATGTATCGGGACCCTTTCCCAAACCATCTTTCACAAGGGCCAAGTACATCCTCACTTTCATTTATGATTTCTCTAGGTACACTTGGATATATTTTCTCAAAAAAAAGTCTGAAGTGTTTGAAAATTTTCTAGACTTCAAGGCTCTTGTTGAGAAACAAAGTCAAAAATCCATCAAGGTTCTTCAAACTGATAATGGAGGGGAGTATGTCAGCAACAGGTTTGAGTAGTTTTGCACCATAGAGGGGATTGATTTGTAGTGCATAGTCACTTATAGTCCTTCATAGAATGGGGTTATAGAATGCAAAAATAGGTTCTTAAAAGAGATGGGTAGCTGTATGATTCACTCCAAATCCTTAGCACCACAGTACTGGGTGAAGCCATCAATTGTGCTTGCTACATTCAAAACAAGGTTCCTCACAAAGGTTTAAAAGGGATAACACCTTTTAAAGCTTGGCATAAAAGAAAACCTGATGTTGAGCACCTTAGGGTTTTCAAATCCCCATCTATGGCCCACATACCAAAGAAGAAATGCAAAGCTATGGAACATCAATTCAAGACTTACATCTTTGTAAGATATCTAGATGGTATTAAGGGGTAACACCTTCTAGATCCAGTCACTCATGAGTTGTTCATCAAGAGAAGTGTCCATTTTTAGGAGAGTCTTAGAGACTCAACACTTGACACTTCTTCTCCCTCATCAGATCTACTTCTTCATGATGATTCCTCATTAGATTCAGATCAACCACAACAGGTTCTCGAGCCAAAAACATCTTCTTCTTCTTCGAGTTCAGACAATGAGGATAGTGATGCAGAGTCATCCACCTATAGTCAGTCAAAGGATGAGGAGTTACCACCTAACTTTCCCACTTCTAGGCCACTTTGGGCTAGACAGACACTTGAGAGTGCTGGCACTTGGGTAGGAGATCCTACAGATGATAGACGTACTAGGGGATTTTTAGAGAGATCCACATGCCTTCTTTGCTTCAGTTTTAGATCCATAGACTTTTTGAGAGGCATCGGGGGTACCTGAATGGGATAGTGCTATGGAGGAAGAATATTATTCCTTAATCAAAAATCACACTTGGAATTTGACTTCACTTCTTAAGGGAAGAAAGATGGTTCAATGTAGGTGGATATATTAGACCAAGTTTGCAACAGATGGGTCATTTGATAAGTACAAGGTACGATTGGTTGCCAAGGGTTTCTCACAAGTGGCAGGCATTGACTACTTAAAGACCTTTGCACCCATTGCAAAGATGACTTCTATCTGACTCACCTTGGCTATTTCCACAACACATGGTTGGGATGTGCACCAAATGGATGTGAAGAGTGCCTTTCTTCATGGAGACTTAGAGGAGGAGATCTACATGGAGTAGCCACTAGGATTTGTTTAAGATTATTCCTTAGTATGCAGACTTAGGAAATCTATCTATGGCCTCAAATAGGCCCTTTGGGCTTGGTATGCCAAGATGGATTCCTTCCTTCTCATAGCAGGTTTCACTAGGGGCCATTTTGATCCCAATGTATACTTCTTGCGGTAGGATGATTCGCTCCTAATTTTGGTTCTATATGTTAATGGCCTTTTAATCACTAGGAGTTCTTCATCGTCTATTACAATGGTGAAGGCATCTATTCAGGATAGATTTGACATGACAGACTTGGGTTTGTTGCACTACTTCCTTGGGATCGAGATCTCATAGTTAGATTTAGGGATTTCTCTTGCACAACCTAAGTATGCTCTTGACTTATTGGCTCAGTTTCACATGGCTAATTGCAAGCCATCTCTGACTCCCTTTTTATTAAGAGTCAAGATTGAGGCTGACTATTCTTCACCATTGGTTGATGCCACTCAGTATCGACAACTTGTTGGTAGTCTCATCTACTTGACTCACACCAAGCCCAACATATCATATACAGTGGGACTTGTCTCCAGATTTATGTAGGAACCTCATGAGCTGCATTGGAAAGCAGCTATGAGGATCTTGCATTACATACAAGGTTCACAAAGATACAAGATTCATTATAGGTCTAGCATAGAGGTTGACTTGGTTGGATATATAGATTCAAACTGGGCTAGCAATTCACAGACTCACAAGTCCACTTTTGGTTACAATTTTTCTCTAGGTTTTGGTCCTATCAGTTGGTCTAGCAAGAAGCAAAATGCTATTGCTATATCATCCATAGAGGTAGAGTACAAGGGAGCTATTAATGCAATTACTAAGACTATTTGGCTTCAGGGTATTCTTTCTGAGTTTGGCATTCCTATCAGATATCCCACCATCATTTATTGTGACAACCAAAGTACCATTCAGATTTTTAGGAATCCAGTTCAGTACCAGCGGACCAAGAACATAGAGATTCACATGCATTTCATTCAGGAGCTTATTTATAGTCAGGTCATTGACTTAATATTTTTCTAGTCTTTAAAGTAGGTTGCAGACATCTTCACCAAACCTTTCACTGAGAGCAAGTTGATTCATCTACGAGCTCTTCTTGGGGTGTAGTCTACATCTATAGTAGCATCATCTTTAGGGGGGTCCTCTAGCCTCTTCATTTCTTTTATGTCTCTCTTTTTTGGTGGGGGGAGTTTTTTTCCTATTGGTTTCCTCCTTTTCTCTATCTTATGAGAGATTGCATTTTTACATGGGTACCTCATCAGGCCTAGTTGTTGGGACCCATTTTTATATTTCCACACTACCCACCTAAGCTGCACTTATGGGGGGTATTAGTGTAGGTTTTTATTTTTCCCTATTATTTAATTAAGGAAATTATATTTGTGCATACATGGAATTTTCCTACATTTGTGGGACAGGCTAGCTTATGTGGAGATGTGTGTCATAGATGTGTCACAGGTGTCATAAGTAACTCCCTTGATGGGAGTTACTTCTCTATTCTTAGCACCTTGTCACCACCTTTCATGGAGGACTTACAGTCTATTCTTGGGGTGCCTTGACCACCTTTTATGGAGTTACTTACATGCTCTCCTATATGTATTCCTCACTTTGGCCATCTCATGTTAATTAGATATTGGGTTTTCTCTTATTTTATCTTGTGCAATTTACCTTCTTGTATAATTTCAAATTGCTTTAGCATCTATGTGGTGTGCACTTGCTTCATCTCATGTGATCATGTATCCATTGCATTCACATTATCCAGATTTTGATAACAACTCTGATATCCTCAAGATGTTTATAATATTGATATGGCTATTGATCAATGAGAATAATAACCTCAATCCTATTATGGGGAAACTTAAGACACTAGTGGAGGGTGGAAGGACCTACCTGTACTTCATGAATCTAAGGATATCTAAGAAGTATGTTATAAGGAAGCTCAGTATCCATAATATGAAACAATGTGTGGTGATAAATAGACCTAAACATGAATGGTAACCAAATTATGCATGAATATTCCCTTTTGGCATTGTCATAAGCCTTGATTGTAATTGTGTTTGGTTGAATGTCTTTGTTAGCATAGCCTAATCATTATACCAACTTGAGAGATATTATGTTCATCCCTAAATCATTGTCTATAATAACTCCCTTGATATTATGATCTGCAAGGATTATCTCAATGTATAATGGGTTATTGTGATTTGGGCCAAGAGTGGACATGTCTTTTTAGTCAATCATGATTTGCCAAAATGAAGACAAATGTTCGACTAGGTTCTGGAACTAATCAGGGTTTATATCATTAGGCACAGTAGATTATTTCAAAAGGTTATTTGGAATAATTATATGGATGTTAGATTATGAAAGAGTTCTAATATGGAAATCTATGTAGGGGTTTTGTTTAATTGATTTGCTATACTATAAGGCTTTTCTATTATGGATTGAGTTGGTTTATCCCTTTTCCATAAGGAGTGTGGATCCATCTTCTAAGATTGTAGGCAAGGTATGATCATGATCATCTTCTTTGGCTACATCTTTCTATTGTTACTCCCAAGTTCTAGATATTATGATGAATCAAAATTTACCATCTCAGGTAAAGTTCAAGTAGAAAAAACCTCTAGAAACTCTAGAGTAAGACACTTAAACATTTTTTATGGTTCTAAAGAGATGCTTGCACTAGAGATAGAACTTGGGCTAGATGGACCTTATGCATCTTGAGGGAATGTGCACACTTTCCTACCTAAGAGTGCCTGAAATAGGTTTTCAGTCAAAGGCTTGTCTTTTTCTTTACTCTTTCCATGATCGATGAGTGCCTCAAAGAGGTTTTCACCCAAAGATCTTGATGTTTCATTTTTATTATGACTAAAATATTTTACTTGATTTTCAAACTAGGTATAAGGATCCAATGAAAAATTAAAACCTTGTTTATGATCACAAATGGGCAATCTATCTCTTAGGCCCATGTATTCTAAAACTGATTCTTCATTATAAAAATAATTGAGGCATATAAACAAATCTTACTAGTCCCAATCCATGAGGTTGGGATGGAAAAATCATAGGGAATGATGAGGTTCTGCTTTAGGATTAAAAGCTCTAATAGGTGTTATGGTTAAAATGGCATTAAAATTAAATAGGAATGTGTCATCAAGCTCATCAAAAAGGCTATAATGGGATGCTACATCACTATCAAGAGTCTCATCACTATCAGCAGTCTCATCACTAGTCACTTTGGAAGAGTCATTATTTATAGTCATGAGGTCACCCCCAGGCAGTATATATCTAAGACCATGATTCAAATTAGGTACTCTAGTAGATATGGGTTCTAGGATTCCTTACGCTCATGGGCTAAGGCCTTTTCTTTATAATCAAAATGATCCATGATTTGATTAGGAATTGGATATTTTGGATTATAAAAGCAATTAGTAAGGCTTTCAGAATATAACCAATCTCCCTCGATAAAATCCTCACAATATTTTTTTGGTGCAATAGCAGGTACAAAAACCACTAGTGATTTTTGTTGTTTCTTCTTTAGTTTCCAAATTTGGTTGGGTTCATTAGGAGTCTTTAAAGGTTTAGGATTAACATAAATTTTAGGGGATTTACACAACTTTGAAACATGGAAGGTGTCTTTTAGACAATACATAAAAATGCCCATGTCTTCAATAACAACCTACTTTGTAAAAGTTGCAAGAAATGGATTAGCCAAAGTGAAAGTTAGATCACTACAGTCAATATAATTGGATGGAGATGGATGTGAAACTATGGATTTGTTATTTTTTGTAATTAATTCAAAACCTAGGTAATAATTATAATTACAAAATTTAGACTCAATATGTTTACAATATTGATATGGCTACTGATCAGTGGGAATAGTAATATTGATCCCATCATGGGGAAACTTAAGGAACTGATGGATGGTGGAAGGAACTACCTATATTTCATGGATCCAAGGATGTCTAAGAAGTATGCTACAAGTAAGTTCAACATCCATAATATGGAACAATATGTGGTGAGAAATGGACCCAACCATGACTGGTAACTAGATTGTGCCTAAATATTCCCTTTTGGCATTGTCATAATCCTTGATTGTAATTATTTTTGGTTGAATTTATTTGTTAGAATATCCCAATCATCATACCAACTTGAGAGATATTATGTTCATCCCCAAACCATTTTCTATAATAACCCACTTGATCTTATGATCTATAAGGATTATCTCAATGTATAATGGGTTATTATGATTTGGGCCAAGAGTGGACATGTCTTTTTGGTCAAACATGATTTGTCAAAATGAAGACAAATGTATGACTAGGTTCTATAACTAATCAAGGTTTATATTAGTATGCATAATAGATTATTTCAAAAGGTTATTCATAATAGTTCTACGGATTTTAGATATCCATAAGAGTTTCAATATGGAAATCTATGCAGGGGCTTTGTTTAATTGATCTACTAGACTATAAAGCTTTTATATTATATATTGAATTGGTTTATCCCTCATTGGTAGAATATTTGGCTTTGGGACAATTATCACAATGTTCTCATTAGGTTTACTAGAAGAAGTGGGCAAAGGGCCCCGGATGGTGACTCGCAAGTGTCTAGTTGTCACTGTACAACCTAGAGGTGGAAAGGAGCCATTATAATTATAAAAGGAAGTTAAAGGGCCTTGGATGATGACTCATAGGCATCTAGCCATATTACTACAATTTTGATTCGATGAGGACCCTTTATAACTATAAGGGTGTTATTGTTCAAAACTAGTAACCCATGTAAACAAAGTCATAGTTGTACTATGTGAACTTGACATGGTATTACTAGGGGGAGAGGGTGTTGACCCTATAATTATGGGTCCTATGATACAAATAATATGAGATTGCCTATGTGATTTCATAGTAATAGTAGTAATGTGGGTAGCAAAAATGTGCCCCATGATATTGTTATAATCATAAGGCATGTTGTTATAAGCCACATTGTTAGTATGGGAGTTATGATCATTAAAATTTTGACCTTAATATTGGTTTTGATTATACCTTTGTCCTTTATCATGACCTTGGTTTTGATTATTTATTGGTGGTGGTGGATTATGTCAAGGAAAGGGGTCCTTATAGATTCCCATATCCTAATTTGTGTCCTGATTAGGGTCTAACTTAATCTCTAGTTCACCACTTTCAATGAAGTCTTCTATGATGTGTCATAATTGGAAATAATGGTACATACCACGACTAGCTAACATGATGGAGGTTTCACCACCCATCCTCTTTTTACCAATCTGATTTCAGTTGATATTGAGGAAATGGCCTTGGTACTGGTCATACAGTTAGATTTTTTATGAGCTTTTGAAGCATTATTTCAACTAGTTCTCCTAACTTGATAAAGACTCTAAAATTGTTATGAAATGTTTTATGGAGGTTGTATTTTAAAATTAGGTGGTGGATTGGGGGAAGCTAATTATATATTTGGGGGAGGTAGAGACTGCACCATTTATACATGTCATATTTCAGTCACTCCATTTCTGACCATATTCTTATTCTTGTTAAATCCCTTAGGCTTATCTTGTGAAATTTTTTATGTATATGATTGGGCCTAATTTTAAGTTTTGCCTTACATGAAAATATTTACAAGACCCTTAACAATAAGAGCCTTCTCAATTTGTACCCCTTTGTTGATAATTTCCTCAAATGAGTTAGCACAAGCTAAATGTAGATTATGTGTGACCTCAAGATGTAAGTTTTGTGAAAATATATCTACAAACTTTTTGTCTATAAATTTATGTTAAAAGTGACCCACCAATGCCTTACATCTCTATATATATGCATAAAAAATTTCACCATCATGTTGTTTGGCTTTACACAAGTCAAAAATGGTTAGTTCATATTCTATGTTATAAGAGAAATGGTTGACAAACTTTTTTGATAAGTCATTCCAGTCTACAACTGACCCCTTGGGAAGTTTGAGTATCCAATCGAGATCATGTCCTACTAAGATTCATGAAAATAGTCATAGTAAGTACTCACTACTATAAGCAACTTCTTGGCAAAAAATGCCTATATATGCTCACGTGGGTCTCCATTTTAAATTTATCAAATTTTGGTACCTCAAAATGAGGTAAAAGGGGGTTTGGAGAATGGATAAATCAGTGGATATGGACATATCTCATATAATTTATACTTCTTAAATCTATTATTCATCTCCAATCATTGCATAATCTCCTTCATGGAGTTCCGTTCTTACATGTTTGGTGAATTTATGGGTGGAACAAAGTCCTATTGGGGTGAAGTGTGCCCCTGTTACTATTTTTAGGGTAGAATATGACCCTCATATTGTTATTAGTTTGGAATGTGACCTTGTTGTTGTTGTTGTTGTGGTGGAATGTTCCCCTATTATATTTATTGGGGTAGAATATAATCCTATTATTGTTGGGGTGGAATGTGCTCCTATTGTTGTTGGGGTGAAATGTGCCCATGTTATTTCATGGATTTGTGAGGAATGTGTTAGGGTATGGAGCTAAAAGCTTCACCAAGGAGCACACTATGACAGTTTCGGGTCTACACAGACACTGGCATCGGTCAGGAGTGATCGACGTCGGCCAGGTGCAGTTGTAGAGGCATCGGCATCGGTAGTGGGTCGGCCAGCAGCGGTCATAGGCAAGTAGCAGGAACCGGCGTCGGTTACCTGTGCGTCCAGAGAGCTATTTTCGAGGACAAAAGCGAGTGTTTGCATGATGAGTTTAAGTTGTAGTCTTAAGATCGCATCTCTATTATTAGTAATATTATTTTTAGAGCCCTTATTCAAGAGGCTTAACTATTTGTTGTAAGTGCATGCTCAAGTCTCCTAATTCTATATGTAGAATTAGATCTTCTTAGCTTTATGTGAATTATTGTAGAATTGGTATGTTGAAGAATAGTACAGAATTGAATCAATCCAGGTTTGTTGGAGTTGGTTGTTCTTGAGAGAGAGAGCTCTTGAGGAATAGAGATCTAGTGAGAGATCTATACATCTAGGAGAGGTGTGGAAGAAAGAAGTTTCTTCAATTGTATTCCTTTTGTAAAGAGTTTGTTAATACAAGTTTTCAGGGTGGTTTCTTGTATCTCTTGTTCTTGCTGTTTATCATTCTAGTTACTTGTCTATCTGATTTATTTTTGTGTTTGTTGCTTTCACAAGTGTAATCTATTATTGGTTGATCCCCAACAAGTGGTATCAAAGCCAATTTCACTAACAGGTGGTTCAGATCTGTGTAGTGTGTATCGATTACAGGTTCTCACAGGGGTTTCTGCAGGGATTTTTGTTTGAGTGGGAGAAGCAATGGCAGATGAAAGTAAATTGAGAATGGAAAAGTTTAATGGCAAAAATTACCAACATTAGAGAATGCAGATAGAGGATTATCTGTATCAGAAAGATCTCTACTTACCGTTAGGTGGGGTTGCAAAGAAGCCTAAAGACATGGAGGATGAAGAATGGGAAGTTCTTGATAGAAAGGCTCTAGGGTCTATAAGACTGAGTCTAGCATCCACTGTGATATCTAATTTATCACAGGCAAAGTCTACGGTAGAGTTGATGACTATGTTAGCAAATTTGTATGAAAAACCCTCAGCTTCTAATAAGGTATATCTTATGAAGCAGTTATTTAATTTGCATATGAATGAAGGTGGATCTATTTCTAATCATTTGAATGATTTCAATGGAATTGTGAATCAATTAAGTTTAGTCAATATAGTGTTTGATGATGAAATAAAAGCTCTTTTAATATTATGTTCTTTGCCTGAAAGCTGGCATGGCTTAGTAATGGCAGTAAGTAATACTGCATCTGCATCAAATATTTTGAAAGTAGAGGATGTTGTTAGTGTTATCTTGAATGAGGAAATACGTAGGAAAAGCATAGAAGAGACATCTGGGAATGCTTTAAGTTTTGAGAGCAGGGGGAGGCAGAAAGAGAAGAGCAAGAAAGGTAGATCAAGATCCAAATCTAAGGGGAAAGGCAGATCTAAATCCAGAAATGGCAGAAGGCCACAATGCTAGAATTGTGGAAAGATTGGGTACATAAGCAGAGATTATTGGTCAAAGCCTAAGGAGGACAATCAGCATGAAAGAAAGGAAGAAGCCAAGGTTGTAGGTATTGCACAAGATGCTTTAATTTTCTCTCTGAAATAATAATATAGAATCTTGGGTGTTAGATTCTGGTGCATCTTTTCATGCTACCCCTAACAGGGAATATTTTAGTGACTATATCCATGGAGATTTTGGAATAGTGTATCTAGGGGATGATGAGCCCTGTAAAATAATTGGCAAAGGTAAAGTCCAGCTGAAGATGCAGAATAGCAACACATGGGTGTTGAGAGATGTGATGCATGTTCCTAGCTTGAAGAGAAATTTGATTTCTACAAGAAAGTTAGGGGATGAGGGTTGTACAGTAACTCTCACATCAGAATCTTGGAAGGTGACCAAGGGTGCACTTGTTATGGCCAGAGGTAAGAGAGAAGGTACTCTCTATTTGTGTAATTGTGTTACTAACAAATCTCCTTCTGTATTATCTACTTCAGATGTGGATGCTAAATTGTGGCACTCAAGGCTTGGCCACATGAGTGAGAAGGGGATGTCAATTCTTAAGTCCAAAGGTATGCTTTCAGATTTAAAAGGCATAGATCTAGAGTTTTGTGAGCACTGTGTATTTGGAAAATAGAAAAGGGTTAGTTTTCTCAAGACTGGGTCTACTAAGAAGAGGCATAAGTTGCAGCTTGTTCACACAGACGTGTGGGGACCAGCTCAGGTTGCTTCCATTGGAGGACCACAGTACTATGTATCTTTCATAGATGATGCTACAAGGAAGGTATGGATCTATTGTATTAGAAGAAAATCTGATGTATTTGAGACTTTTAAGATTTGGAAAGCTATGGTTGAGAATGAAACAGGTAAAAGATTGAAGTGCCTGAGATCTGACAATGGCGGTGAGTTTTGTAGTTATAAGTTCAGAGATTATTATTATATGCATGGAATCTGTAGGCAAAGGATGGTTCCAAGGACACCTCAGCAGAATGGAATTGCTGAAAGGATGAACAGGACAATAATGGAGTGTACAAGATGTATGAGATTGCATGCTAGTTTGCCCTTACAGTTTTGGGCACAAGCTGTTGACACTACAGTATACCTGATTAACAGAGGACCCTCTATAGCTCTGGATGGTGGTATTCTAGAAGAGGCATGGATAGGTAAAAAGGTTGATCTCTCATATCTCAAAGTTTTTGGTTGTGAAGCCTTTGTGCACATAGATAAAGAAAATAGAAAGAAGCTTGATGCTAAGTTTATTGGCTATGGCTCAGATGATTTTGGTTACAGATTATGGAATCTAGAAACTAATAAGGTAATTAGGAGCCGTGATGTTGTTTTCAATGAAAGAGTGATGTATTGTGATCAGCTAAGGAAGCTGAATCAATTTGAGCAGAGCAATGGTGAATTGGATGAGGTGAAGGTTCAATATGAGCTCGTGGGAAAAAGAAATAATCACTTGTAGGAAAACACAGAGACCAGCGTCAGTAGATTAGGAACCAGCGTCAGTAGAACAAAAACTGAGGTTAGCCATACAGAGACCAACGTCAGCAGGATAGGCACCGGCGTTGGTCAGATAGAACTGACGTCAGCCAGTAACAGGTCTAGAGGTGACTGAGGTTGGTCACTGTCAGAGAATTTGGGTGGATAGCATGTTGTGAATGAGTCTCAGACACCCATTAGGAGGTCTGAAAGGGTGAGTAAGCCTCCAATTAGATATTCTCCTTTATTTTATTTATTGCTAACTGATGGTGGAGAACTAGAGAGTTTTGAAGAAGCAATACAGGTGGAGTCCAAGAGTTAGTGGGAGCGTGGCATGGTTGAGGAGATGGAGTCCTTAAGAGAGAACCAAACATGGGATTTGGTTGAATTGCCAGCAGGTAAGAGGACACTGAAGAACAGATGGACCTACAGGTTGAAAGAAGGTGAGAATGGACAGATGAGATATAAGGCCAGATTGGTAGCAAAAGGATTTGCACAAAAGCCAGGTATTGACTTTGGTGAGATTTTTTCTCCTTTTGTTAAAATGACTTCTATAAGGGTTGTATTGTCTTTGGTTGCTTTTGAGGATTTGCATCTTGAGTAACTAGATGTTAAGACAACGTTTCTTCATGGAGATTTGGATGAGGAAATATATATGGAACAACCAGAAGGATTTGAGGTCAAAGGTAAGGAGAAGTTTGTGTGCAGATTGAAGAAAAGCTTGTATGGCCTCAAGCAAGATCCTAGGCAATGGTATTTAAAATTTGACAGGTTTATGATTGAGCATGGCTACAGTAGGTGTCAATTTGACCATTACGTGTATTTCAAGAGATTTGATAATGGTAGATATATTATTCTATTGTTGTATGTAGATGATATGTTGGTTGCAGGATCTCACATGCAGGATATCTCTGAGCTTAAAGTGAAATTAGCTCAAACGTTTGTTATGAAGGATCTGGGAGCAACAAAGAAAATCCTTGGCATGAGCATTAAGAGAGATAGGAAAAATCACAGGTTGATATTGTCTCAAGAAGATTATGTGGACAAGGTGTTGAAACGGTTCAATATGCAGGATGCTAAACCGGTAAGCACACCTTTGGCTGGACATTTTAAGTTGAGTAAAGAACAATGTCCTAATTCATATGATGAGGTAGAGTACATGAGTAAGGTTCCATATTCTTCCGCATTAGGGAGTTTGATGTATGCAATGGTGTGTACTAGACCGGATATTGCCCAAGCAGTGGGAGTTGTAAGTAGGTATATGGCCAATCCAGGTAAGGAACATTGGAAAGCAGTTCAGTGGATCCTTAGATATCTGAGAGGAACCAGCAGTAGGCACTTGTGCTATGGAGGTTCAGATACTTCTCTACATGGTTATGTAGATTCAGATATGGCAGGTGATTTGGATGGCAGGAGGAGCACTACAGGTTATGTTTTCACTGTAGGTAGAACGGCGATTAGCTGGATATCTAAGTTGCAAAAGGTTGTTGCCTTGTCAACTACAGAAGCAGAGTATATTGCAGCCACAGAGGCTAGCAAAGAGATGATATGGATGACACGGTTCATGGATGAGCTTGGTAGGGAGCATGAGAGTTGAAGATTGTATAGTGACAGTCAGAGTGCAATCCATTTGGCTAAGAATTCAGCCTTTCATTCAAGAACAAAGCACATACAACTAAGGTACCATTTCATACAATAGGTATTGGAAGATGGTGAGTTGAAGCTAGAGAAGATCCATACAGATAGGAATCCTACTGATATGTTAACCAAGCTGGTTACAAAAGAGAATTTGAATCTTCATTCAACTTCTGTTGGTCTTCATGATTGAGTTGAAGATAGAGGAGCTAGAACATGTTGCTATACAGGTACTGGTGCAGTTGTTTATCTCCAAGTGGGAGATTGTTAGGGTATGGAGCTAAAAGCTTCACCAAGGAGCACACTATGACAATTTCGGGTCTACACAGACACCAGTGTCAATCAAGAGTGACCGACGTCAGCCAGGTGCAGTTACAGAGGCACCGGCGTCAGCAGTGGGTCAGCCGGTAGTGGTAACAGGCAAGTAGCAGGAACCGGCATTGGTTACCTGTGCGTCTAGAAAGCTATTTCCAAGGACAGAAGCGAGTGTTTGCATGATGAGTTTAAGTTGTAGTCTTAAGCTCATGTCTTTATTATTAGTAATATTATTTTTAGAGCCCTTGTTCAAGAGGTTTAACTGTTTGTTGTAAGTGCATGCTCAAGTCTCCTAATTCTATATGTAGAATTAGATCTTCTTAGCTTTATGTGAATTATTGTAGAATTAGTATGTTGAAGAACAGTATAGAATTGAATCAATCCAGGTTTGTTGGAGTTGGTTGTTCTTGAGAGAGAGAGCTCTTGAGGAATAGAGATCTAGTGAGAGATCTATACATCTAGGAGAGGTGTGGAAGAAAGAAGTTTCTTCAATTGTATTCCTTTTGTAAAGAGTTTGTTAATATAAGTTTTCAAGGTGGTTTCTTGTATCTCTTGTTCTTGTTATTTATCATTCTAGTTACTTGTCTATCTGATTTATTTCCGTGTTTATTGCTTTCACAAGTGTAATCTATTGTGGGGTGGAATGTGCTCTTATTGTTGTTGGGGTTTAATGTGCCCATGTTATTTCATGGATTTATGAGGAATGTACACCCTAAATTATGTGACTTGGTTTTGATTTTATCCTAGATTTGAGTATATATGCCATTGATTCTTGGATTATAAAACATTACCTAAATTTAGCTATCTTGAATGAGTAGTGTTTTATGATTTTGGGAAATTATTTGTCTATTTACCAATTTTTATGTTGGTTGAGATGAATTATCCAAATTATCTTGAGGGATCTCCTCAATATGAATTGAATGTTCTAGTATATGATTTTTTAAAGTAATAAGAGGTTCTTTATGTTTAAATAATGTATGCTCTATTTCTAAGGGAACATTTTGCAATATCTCTTGCATCTTTAACTATTTGTTTAGGTTATCTTGATCTACCATTATTATGTTTTCAACAAATGTTTTTTTCATTATTTCAACCACATTTTTTTGTTCTTTTTAAGCATCATTGTGAATTGAAGTAGAAACCAATGAGTCATTTAAATCTATGATAAGATGATTGACATATTATTGACTTATTTTCTTTATCATTGCTATAAGATCCAAGTTTGTGGGGGCTGATTCTATAAGCATTTATTTTACTTTTTTATAAGAAGGTATATCTACTTGTGCAAGATATTTCTCTTTCCATTTTTTTCTTCTTCTCTAACCAAGGTGTGCAATTGTTCCATAGGAAAATCTGAGGGTAATCTAGCACTTGATTTGATTAACCTAAGAAGTGCTTTGTCTTGGTTATCTCAATTTTGATATTCATTATATTCTTCCTCTGATCCTACTATTGTAGGAATATCCTCAAAGATAACAAAATTTTCTTGTCCATCATAATATTACTCAACCTCATAGCTAGGGCCATAAGGGACCCTACTATGAGTGACCCTTTGAGTCATGTATAAAAAGAGTCATTATTTACGTTTGACTATATCTAGATCAATGTTTTACAAATGATATAAACAAGGTATGGGTTTGATCTTATTTTTCAACAAATGACTAAGGTTCCAATGATAATTTAAAAATGAGGGTGGTTTGGAACCACACATAATTAGAATATTTGGTTCATGAATTTACTCAACTTTTGGTAAAGTAAAAATTATATGGATTGGAAGAGGGTATGATAACTCAAAAACCTAGAGTGTGACTTGCACACTAAAATTTAGACCTTTGTGATACATCAATACCATAAAAATATAGTTCAACTTCAATAATTTGATACTAGAAAAGTAGAAGAAATTTCTTTGGATTAAAAAGAAGATAATTCAAACTAATAAACTCATGATAGAAAAACATGCAATAATTCCTAAGTATAAAACTAAAACCAAATATGTAGTACAATGCCATCATATGGTGATAGGAAGGGTGGATAGTATAAAATGTTTTATAGGACTTTAAGTTAGAGTAATTAAAAAGATGATTTAAGTCCACCAAGATGATAAGTGTGATTTTGAGTCTATAAAACAACCCTAAAGTCAAAAAATAGAAAATTAAACCCAAGTTAAAATAAGTTTAATGTACAAATGGTGAACCCAATTTAACACATTAACCTTTAGAACTTAGAAATGTTCAAATTTGAATGTGAATTATCAATGGACTTAAGATAATTTGGAAAATGATTTAGACTCAAATTGGAAGCATAATTGCACCAATTATACCAATGATGACACAATGTTTATGATGACAAATTTGAACAAGGAAAAGATTGATTTTTAATTAGGTAGTGTAATGCCTCCTTATTCAAGAAATTGGTGGACAATGTGTTTAGTTTATGATGTTTATGTTAACAAGTAGTTTTGACCCAAAACAAGACCAAATAATCTAAGACAAAGAGAAATCAACTAATTAATCATCTTAAGCCCTAAACTAACAAGGTGTGTCAAAGTGGGGTTGACTAAACTAACAAGTTTTCTAACATTTTTAGATGGATCATATACACAAGAATTTCGCTTAAAAATTCAAGATAAGAAACATGTCAATTGGGTTTGCATCATATGGTTTGTTGTAAAAATGTCTTTCTCTTTTTATAACCATTACATCCATCACTTGCTTAGTGAAATATGATGTCCAACATGATCATATATCTCAGGCTTAGCCTTAACACTAGGAGAAGGTTTAACCACTCAAACCTATAATCCTAGTGGGGTGATCCCAATTTATATACCCCCCATAAATAAGGGTTGAATATGATGTTAAGAGATGAAACCCAAGGTCAAATATTCCTTATAGAACTTATGGGAGGTGATGAAATCCTTCTCACAAGCCAAATTTGCATTAAGATAAATGACAAGTGAAAAGACTTTAAAGGTCACTTTTAGATCACCAAATACTATGTGAGTTTGGGGAGAGTTTAGGTGACATTATTTCCATACCTTAGACTAGGCTAAAATGTGATGAAGAAATAAAGGGAAAATAAATAAAATATGAAAAGATAGAGTTTGAACCTAATTTCATCATGGAAAATCCAAAGGAAAAGGATTGAAAAAAAATCTATCATTAGAAAGAGAGTTTCAAAAATAGAGGGAATGGAATAAATAGATGTGTTTCAAGAAGTTGTGAATAGAAGTAAGAAGAGTAGTAGTACTATTGATGATTTTGATGAAAGGTGATGACAAGGAGAAGGGTACGATGAAGAGTAAATTGAGTAGCCCGATCTAAGTAAAGATAGAGCACAAGGAAGTGATGAGGATTTAATATGGATGAAATAAGAAGGTATTATTATAAAAGTAAAATAAATGGTTAAAATTTCATAGTTTCTAGGAAGGCTATTCCATGAAGAAAATCAAGGAATACCTTATAGTTACAGACATAGTATAAGTTCAAGTTTCAAGAGATATATATTTGGAGGTAAGGATAATTCCTATACAACTTTAGATGATGACACTTAGCAAGGACCAATTCTAGAATAAGTTCATAGAAAAACCCTAGAATTACAAAAGTTTGCATATTATGAACTTATGCAAAGTTTATTAGACCAACATAAGAAGAACATAACAACATTGCTTTCTATAAAGACACATCCTCTAATTATTTCACAAGCTAAGTTGTTTATTACACAACTTCAAATATTAAAAGAAAAAGGAGATGATGGAGATATATCTATAACTACCATATCCACAGAACTAAAGGACATATCATAACCAACACCAGATCAAAAGATACCCCAAATTACATAGAATTACCCAAAAATAAAACCATAACTAACATCAATTGCAATAAACTCAACTACAATACCTATAATAAAATCCACTATGGCAGCTCAATTGGCAAGACTAACCCACCTAGATATTTATTATGAGTGTACAGACCTAGAGTACTACCTACTCACCTACACTATTAAATGGCAAACTAAAGGAATCACTAATCAAGAAATGATGAAGTGTGATTTAATTGGATCATTGGCTGATAGAGCATTAAAATTTATATTTTGTAAATTTATTGACCAAGCTACATTACATGAAGTCAAAACAATGTTGATCATATAAATTAAACTAAAAAATGATGTAGTCAGACCATACAAGATCTCAAGTAAATTATGAAATGAGCCAAAGAGACTATTTTTGAGTATGATCATAGATTTTCGAATGTAATGAACAAAGTCAAATTTTTATGGTATACAAAGACAAGGCTATTTGGTTTATAGAGTGACTACAACCAAAGATAAGATTTTCTATTATGAAAACCTAGTTTGCTAACAAATCAGAAGCTAGAACAACTACAATCTTAGTAGAACAAATTGAAGATTATGGGGAATCTTTGGTTCCTAGCTTGAAGATAGATAACACCTTAAAAATCCTCATAAATAATTTTTAACAACAACAAAAATTATCATAGAGACCTCGATTAGATATTTAGTGTATAGTGTGGTAAAGAAGGGTGCCATAGCAATGAGTTCCCTAGAATAAAAATTGAGTTCTATGATATCTATTACATAGTAGGATATGTGACATCTCAATGTCATATGATACAATAGTATGTAAGGAACCCATATATTTTGTATTATAACTTATCTAAAGCTCACAATCATGATGAGAAGAATTATCGAGCACTACAAGAACTGAGAGAAGATGTTACCAAAAATGTCTTTGTAGTAGTCAAATAGAAAGATAATACGACATCATAGGCGATCATCATACCTAACAAGAACATGTCTAGAAATAATGTAGTTATTTTACCTTAGGCATTTATAGTACCAACATAATAATCTAAAAATGCACCTAGTTAGAATCTACTTGTTCAAAATTGGATAGCCCCTATACAGACTTAGAATTCATGGAATTATGTGATCCCATAGCCATTGTAGTATAACTAAGCCCTACAACCAACTTAGGATTAATATTTTAGATATGAGGGAAACCAAAAAATGTAAGGGTGGAACCCTTATTAAAATTACATGAACTATGGACCACAATAATTTGGTAATTGGGGGTTCTAAACAAATAAAGGAGGATATCATGGAATAATGAGGGGAAGTTATCAAAGAAAACCATATAGAGGTAGAAGAAATGGAATTTGACCACCAATTCAATTTTATTTGTGTAATGAATTTAACCATGTAAAAAAGAATTACCCTATGAATCTATAATGTCAATACTATTGTGCTTATTGTAGGATGTTGAAAAACATGATACAAAGGATTATTTAGTGTTGTAAAGATAGTATGAGGATAAGGCTATATGAAATGTAAATATGGTAATTGTATAGCCCTTAGAGGATGAATTATTACAAGATGTCACTCATTAGTAATACATAGAGCAAATATTAACCCCTTTTGAATTGTCATAGGACCATGGGATCAAATAAATAGAACTAGACAAGTATCTAGAGCCTGCCATGGATAAAGGGTTGATGCATGAAGAAACATATATTCTTAAAAAAAATTAGTAATAAGAGACCACTGAAGATGATGTTACATCCATGGATGCAAAAATATATGGATAGATAGTACACATCATTCGACAAGATGGTGTTATCACCACCTTGATGGATTTAATGAAGCTCCTTAGTATACTTTAGAATAAGGACATCTCATAGAACATCAACAATTTGATCCATAATTTTATAGAGTATGCATAGAAGGGATAACAATGAGCAGATCATATGATATGGTATTAAAAACCAAAAAAACATGAGATGTTGATTCAAGGATGGGCATTGAAATATTAGGGTATAAGGTACTCAACGTACCTTTTTTATTTTGGTATCACTATCAATATGATCCCTCAATCCATATGGGTTAATATTGGTCAACTTGCACTAAGTTAAAACCTATTTACACTAATTCTTACAAATTATGGGTGCATTAAACCAATTGGTCTATTAGAGGATGTGGAGATCAAATTCATATAACTAAGCCTGTGTGGTGACTTTGAAGTCATAGTTATGACATATGAGATGCATTATCTTATGCTCATTAGAAACAAATGGGCCTATGATGGTTAGATGACCATTAATATTGTAAATAACTAGTTGGAAGCTCATTAAGGAGATAATATTATAGTGATTCCTTTAAATAAGGATGGACAAAAATCATATTGTATTCCTATAGATCCATATTCTCCCTATGTCTATGGTGAGAACAGTTAGATGAAGGTGAATGTTGAAAATAGATGAATGGCCTTGTCAGCCATTGAATGTGATTTCCTCTATAATCTCAAAATCCTACCCAAGGTATCATTATAGATAAAGTAGTTACCTCTCAATTATATGTTACCACATGTGAATATTATACCATTATTAGTAGATGATGTATGTTCTATGTCCATATGATCACCAACTAAGTCAGACGGATTTTTTATATCAGGCTAATCAAATAGAACAAGATTACATAGAACTAAAAAGAGAAGGTGTTCTACCTTGGGATAAGGATTATTTAGTAATTAGATATTTTGACCCTCATATTCTCAATTGGATGAAGGGTGACCATGAGGTATAACCTATATTCATGGTTTTTACAATGGAAAACCAACTACCATGTTTTTTTCCATTGAGGATGTTTGTCAATTTATACTATAATTCCAATAAGATGTGTCTAACATCAACCAGAGAATTAGTTCTCTAGCACATGAATTGAATGGGATTGTTGTAAATTAGTGGTTTTTACATAAAGAGGCACCTTTGCAATGGGATAAAGCTTGAAAAATCCTTCTAGATCAGTTCTAGTTACCAAAAGGAGTAATGAAGGATTGGTCAATATTTTATGGAGGAGATTACCCTAAGCTTCATATTTACTGATGTGTTGAAGTCTAGAATATAGAGGATATCAATCTAAAGTATTGGGTACATATTTTCCATTAAAATTTGGGTACCCTTCCTACTACTTGGTATATCCATCAGGATCATAGATGGGAGACAAGACATTAGGCACAAGTTCAAAGTGATTTCTTTCAGACCTTTATTTTCAAAGATGACAAGCCTCTGACATAAAAGGCATTGTAGAATCTACATTTTTTGTTATGTCATGGGAATATTTAAGACTTATATAGATTAACTAATTCATCATCCTCTCATAACGTAACCTATAATTTGAACCAAGCTCTTGAGGCCTATAAATTAGAGAAGGACAAGGTAAACATCTTTGTTCCCATGTCATAAAATGCAAGATGAAGATGAATGGAAGAAAAAAATATCCAAGGATGATGATATGTATCTCATAAAATTATTCAAAACAAAATGGAAAGTTGAGACACTTTTAGGTATTGTCACAAAATCATTTGAAGAAGAAAAGTTGCAACATCTTAACATTCTAGAATGGGAATCTTAATGTCTACTACATGATTCCATTCTTGAGGAAATATGAAATATTTACCATGAACCTTTGAATTAGCACATTGAGAACATTAAGACTAAGGACATTCTAAAATTGGTACATATTGGTCATAAGAAGACATATCTAAAGTACTACAACTTCTATAGGATTAAAAAGATGTCATCCCAACCAAGTTTAATGAAGTTAAGGGTGTGGACCCATCTTTGGGAGAGATGTTAATTGAAGTGAAGGATTTCACACAACTGATTAAGAAAAGACCCTACCATTTAAACCCAAACATGAAACTAAAGGTCAAAGCTAAACTGGACTACATGTAAGAGGATGGAATTATTTTTCCTATGGAGAAATCCAACTAGGTGAGTCCTACGTTGTTTCAACCAAATAATACTAATAATATTTTATGGATATTATCATATTTTAAATGAAGCTTATGTTAATGACCCTTTCCCTATCTCATTTATGAATTAAGTTCTATAAGCAATCATAGGCCGTGAGGTGTATTACTTTACTAATGGTTTTAGTGGGTACCATTAGATTCTAATCACTGAAGAAGATAGAGCCAAAATGACCTTTTCAATAGAATGGGTTGATTTTTCATATAAGGTAATGTAGTTTAGACTAAAAAAATACACCTACAAATTTCTCAAGGGTTATTTTAGCTATGTTTAAGGGTTTCATCCATGATTTATTAGAAGTCTATTTGGATTATTGGGTAGCCTTTTAATTATTTTGGAATCACTTGTCCAAACTACTATTGATGTTAGAGAGATGTAGAGCACTACGTATAGCTCTCAATTTTAAAAATAATGTTTGTTTTTACACCCTTTAGGGTTTTATTAGGTCATATAGTCTATAACAAAGGTATTTTGGTGGATCCATCCGATATTAAAGTAATTATGGGAATACCACCACCCTCAAGTATGACAAAGGTGTGATCTTTCCTTAGACATACAGTCTAATATAATTTTTTTATTAAGGGTTATGTTTCAATATCTTCCCTTTTAGATAAAATATTAAGGAAGGATATACGGTTCATCTAGATAGATGGCATCTAGGAAACATTCATTGATTTAAAGTAGAGATAAATAATTATACCAATATTAATTTTTACAAATTCGATTAAGTCTTTCCATGTACATGTGGATGCATTAGGGATCACAATTGGTGCTATGTTGGTCTAGCTAGGAGAGGGTGGTTTGGATCACCCAATTCATTTTTCTAGTTAGAAAATGTCTATGGCTGAAACTAATTACACTACTACTAAGCAAGATGCACTTGTGATAATATTCACACTACAAAAAAAATTCCATTACTTATTAGCTACACCATTTGAGTTTTTCACCAATCATCAATCCCTACATTACCTATTTAATAAACCTTTCCTAGGAGGTCATATTTCCTGATGGTTAATTCTTTTTTAGGAGTTTCAATTTTTCATTAATGTCAAACCTAGTTGAGAGAAAATTAGACTAGACCATTTGAGTCAAATATAAAATGGTGAAGAGATAGAGGAAATTCTTGATGAATCACCTAATGCACATTTATTTCAAGCACTTGAAATTCCTAAATAGTTAGAGGAGATCACATAGTTTATAGAATAGGTGAATTTTTCAAAAAACTACACAAAGTAAGAAAAAAAGTTATTGATTATTAAGGCCCTTTACTTTTAGTATCATTAAAATAATTTTATAGCACTTAGGTAAGGATGAATTACTATGAAAAGTTACACTTTAGCATGAACAACCTCAAATACTTTAAGAAGCACATCAAGGTATCGTTAGAGGTCACTTCACTAGGGATGCTATAATAAAAAAAGTTATGAAACACAACCTATGGTGGCCTTATTTATTTTAGGATGCATAGCAATGTGATGTCTTTCAAAGGATGGGAAATCCAAACCATCAGGATAAAAGACCACTACATCTAATACTTGTATAGTATCCCTTTTAACAATGGGGGATTGATTTTTTTAGACCTATAAATCCACCTAGTAAATTTAGTCATGTATGTTATATAATCACTATGACCTACTATTTCACCAAGTGGGTCAAATTTATTACAACAATTAGTTGCAGTGTAAAGGACACAATAAAGTTCTTATATGAGGACATAATCACTAGGTTTGGGTGTCCAATCAATATGGTAAGAAATAGAGGTAGATACTTTCTAAATAAAACCATAAAAAAACTTAAATAATTCCTAATATTGTACCATACAATCATAACCTATCACCCTCAGGTGAATGATCAAGTAGAGGTTAAAATCAAAGTCTTAGGTAAGATGATTTTAAAGTCTATGATATTTAGTGAAATGACTAGAAGGATAGACTTCATTTCATCTTATAGTCATATCACATGCATTAAAAACATGCCTTAGGGTTTACCCCCTTTCAATAGGTTTATGGTCTAGAAGCAGTAATGCCCTTAGAGTATGTTGTACCCAACCTAAAGATCACAATCATTATGTGTATGGAAAACTAGGAATCTTTACGGAGTAAAATATTAAACCTAAATAGAATAGATGAAGACTACCATAGATCATCTTGAAAATAATAGGTAAATAAGTGTAGGAAAAAAACCTAGCATAATAAGAATCTGCACACTATATAATTTAAGATAGACCAACCCATCCTATTTTATGATAGATGGTTTCAAGTTTTTGTAGGAAAATTAAACATCCATTGGAAGGGCCCATATATTATTCATACATTACTATATCCATAAAGCTTGTATTGAAATATTTACAAGGGACAATTTTTCATGGAAAGGTGAATGTTAGTATACTCAAACCCTATCACCAATAAGTTATGTACTCAAGAAGGAATGGGTGCTCATTTGCACTAGTTTAGCATATGATTCATATTTTTTATGATGTGTGGATTAGGTTTAGTATTTGTTATATTTTTTATGTAGTTTAGAATTTTGTGTATAAAAATTAGCTCCATTAACACTCAACATGGAGGCAATGTGCATAAGGGGAGGAAATCATCTACACCATGATAAAAATAGGTAGAAAGGAAAGATAACTAAGACTATGAAATCTTTGTATGACATAAATCTTGATGATGGATAATGTCTAAGAGATGGATGTTAATACCCAAGCATGTCAAATAGGTAGTATCAACTCCAAATAATTTTTGTGATCGATATTATAAAATGGAATAATCAAATCACAAATTTATTGGGTCACATCACTCTACATAACTTCTGTAAAAAGATGCCACATCAATAAAAAGTGTGTCAACTAATCAATTCTAATATTTGGTTACTATTTTTGTCAAAAAAAGGATCTCTAGAAAATTTTGGCACATTTAAATATCAATAATAACACTGTGTGTGTGCCACCCCTATATATATATATATATATATATATATATATATATATATATATATATATATATATATATATATATATATATATATATATATATATATATATATATATATATATATATAGGATGGATTACACCATCATTTCCTAAGGACTCCCCTAGCTTTGGGCACTAGAAGGGAATGTGTCAAGGAAAATGTTACATGGATCCATTATGATTTCCTCTTTGTCATAGTTTGATGAACACATCATGGATACTAAATAGGTGGTGATTGATGCACAAACACCCAAGGAGAAGTAGGTTTCCTGAGAAGAAGCATAATGAGCTATTGAGTGTAGAAGAAAGAAATAAAGAACCAATAGAAGGAGGTGGAAAAGTAAAAGGATTTAAAGGCACATCAACCTTTATAGACTGAGGTGATCCTCCAAGAATTTGATTCATAACCCATGGTTGAGCTAATCACTAAGGCTAGGTAAGTGCAAAAACTAGACATTATTCTTAAACTTACAAAGATGCAGGCCATTAATGAGGCCAAGTGCAAACTTGCAACAATGGTGGCACGTATACTACTAGAAGCTCTAAATAAATTCACTCAAGTGACCAAAAAATATAGGGAGGCAACACCCATATTATCTATGCCTCTCACTCCACTACCTCCATTGGTAGATTCAAACACCACTACTATACTCATGTTGCCTAAGGGTCCCCTACTTTTCTATCATAGGTTAACACTACACAGATTGATCCTCCACAACCACCATCTATGACTCCACCTTCTAACTCTTTTTCTTCTCCATCCATCCCAACCCTAGGTTAGGCCTCACTAAAACCTAATTCTATTATGCCATATATATTCCAAATTTTATCCCTCATGGATGTACCTTTTGCTCCCTTCTATCATACCATTTTTTCTTTTCCCCTCACTATATTATTCCACATTCCTACCACAACCTCCATTATTATCTCCTATATGCCTCCACCCACCATGGAAGCATCTCTAAATGTTTACAAACTTTCCTTAGCTAAGAAGTTAGAAGGTGCTTCCTCTTTTCATGAGCCCATTATGCAAACTATTATTTCATCATAGAATAGGGTTTCTTAATTGTAGTAATATTACTCTAACATATAGATTATCCTCAACAAAAATGTTAATTTTATTGAAGAATCCTAACCCACCCTTCATTCTAAATTTATGGGCCCTATTTTTATACTGGATTACATGAAACTTCCAAAGTTGGCGGGCCAGCTTATGTAGGATTGGGTGAGCATACACAAATCAACCACTTGAATTATAAGGTTAGGATCTCAAGGAAGAGTTGAATGAGTTATGTTAACTCCTAGAGATATATCAAGATGACATTACTACTATAATTGGCCAAGACACAACTATGGCCCATGGGTTGATTGGCTGGAAATCTCAAGTGGATGCAGTATGAAATGATGCACTCCTTGAATTCACCACTATGATTTTTTTATAAAGGCACTGGGAATGATCCTATTATCAATTTTCCTAGGGTTGTGTCTACATTTCAATTGTATTTACAAGCTCGAGACTCATTTATGCATTATTTTTTGTCTTTATAAACTCAAATGTTGCACAACAATTTTTCTAGGGTCCAAGCATAATGCTATGTTTAAAAGATCATTAATTTACATATACACATATCTATAAAAATGGTTGTTACCAAATCCACTCTCTCTTCTACTATATATAGTGATGTTTCATGATTTTATAGGTTCTCTTGCATATCATTAAGGAATAGTTGATTGATTGGTAGAATTATAAGATAGACATGGTTGAATTTGATAGTACCATCATACCACTCATTGATGTCCCTATCGTTATTCCTCCTAGTCAAGTCCATCAATGATTGTGTTAGGTGAAGATTACTACTTTGAGTTTTTTTAGAGTGATCCATCCAATTTACAACTACCAAATATAGAGATGGATTACAAAGATTATTAGTCAAGCATTAGTTAAGAAAATTAAAAAATGCATAAAGAGATAACAAGCTATGCGGACCTATTCAATGAGGTTTTACTAATGATAATAATAATTACATGAAAGAAATAAAATAAACTTTACCTTCCCAAGTGATTCCATCATCCAAGAGTGGCTCTAAGCATGTTTTTTTTCTTGATCTATAGCTCTAGTCTTTGTCAATAATGGCTTCTTTACTCCTCCAGTGCCTCAAGAACTCTTTGCAAAACCTAGGTTCATGATAGAAACTATCCAATTTTCCTATCAAATGAAGCTAATCTAAATGCAAATAACATAATAATCAAATCAAAAATGACTTGTGGAGAGATTTTAGAATTATAAGTTTACATAATTTAAGATTGAAAATGATGTTCATGACCTTTCTATTTATAGGATTTTGAGATTGATTAGGATCAACCATGACCATTCATATTGAGATCAAGATGTGTAGCCATGAATTAATCCAATTATGTAATTAAAATCCATAAATATCTAGAATAAATAGGCATGGGGGAGACATAGGCCAACCATGATTATGTTTCCCACCAAATTCAGATATTTGATTGATATTTTGGCAAGTTGAACTGATAATGCAAATATTAGAAATTAATTTCCAAGAATAAAATATTCAACAAGTCCCATAGAATTCTTACTTCAGATCTTGATTTGAATTAATTAGATTAATGAAGTTTAGTGTATTTTTTTGGAAATTGGTGCCCAATTAATAAAAATGATCAAAAAGTCATATTACTGGGTTAAAATTTTATTTGAGAAGAATTGGAAGGCAATATTAGATGCATTAAAACTGTGATCCTATTTAGGATGATACCAACACAAAATAGCAAAGGTACATGATGTGTACTAATTAATTAGAAGAAAAGAGTGATACAAAGCACAAATAGGCAAAATCATCATTTTGACTTGATATAAATTGATCAAAGATAGTAATCACATAAAATGCATTGCCCTATTTAAGGATATATTAGCCTAAATTAACACTTATATATGAAAATCTAAAACCATTTAGTGTATTAAAGTGATTTAAGCCTAAATTGTGCATTTGAGTGTCAGTTGAGGTAGATTGATAATTTAAACACAAATGATGTTAGTAATTGGATGTCTACACCAACTACATCAGTTTCTCTATCAATGCCTCCTCAATATAGTTAATTTTTTTGTAGTGGGGAATTTTTCAATTTTATTTGTTAGCCATTTTATTGGTAGGACCACATGAACCCATATGGCTAGTCTATTAAAAACTTGACAGGGAAGTAGATTGGCTTGATACATAGTTAAAAACCCATGAGGGAATATAATTAGTACAAAAGGGGTAAAAAATGGTAAATGACACCTTGAGTGATCTATGGTTTTTTTGCATTTTACCTACTTTTTTTCTATAGACTCCTAGTTCTTTGTAGTATTATCTCAGGATGAGACAAAAGTTTATGTTTGGGAAAGTGTTAGCTATGGAATCTATACACTATTTGATCACATCTATGAATGTGACATATGGAAAGGGATCATGGTTTCTTTTTGGTTAGATGTTATCCTACATGATTGTTATGAAGTTGTATTTTTAGTTGAGATCAAGTACATGAAATATTTAGCAACAAAATATAGGTTGACATACCTTATTGCCAAGTATAGACTTTGTAGTTATAGAAATATAGTTTTCAAAATTATATGTTCATGTGGATTGGAGTATAATGGGTTAGACAGTGTTAGATAATGCAGGATAGTATTGAGGAATATTGTATTTAGGCCTTTTGATTAAATCATTGGATTTATGGAATGAAAGTGTAATGAGTTTTCATGATATAAAGATTGTAAGTTGAATTATTATGTGATGGTTAATATAATAGTTCTATGATTCTTATGTGAGACATATCCTTTGGTTAATGATATATGTTACAAGACTATCTCTTATGAAATGGGTTTTGTCTTCTAATTGATATTATCAACCCTTTTTGAATTTGGGTAATATTATATAATAACCTCATGAATTGATAATATTTAGTTGGAACCATCTGAAAATTACTTTCATCTATTTCAAATCTTATTATATTAATAAATATCAAGAAGGTCTTTTCTCTGCAAGTTTGGTAACTATGCCATAATATTTTATTTTACCATTAAATATCTATCAAATTATCTATTCATAGGATTAATCTAGATTGGATAAACCTCTAAAATCTTAGGATAAAATTTGAATACCAAGTAATGATTTTCCTTTCCCTAAATTTCTCCCTTAAATCATAGGAGTTATCCCTATAATTATCATGTTCTAGCGAACCCAAGAACCTCTGATAATAGGTTGATCAATATTTCCTCATCTATGATGAACATCTAAGGGTGCACATAAAGTATAAAATGGAAAAAATGTTTCACAACCCAAAAATGGTACTTCACTTTTATAATTTTTCCATCCCAACTATGAAATTATATTTAATTTATACAATATATACTTATGGTCATGGTTTAAAATTTTGGTTATACCTACGTACTCAATGCACCAATTTAATTCTAATATGTACATGCATATATAAATAAATATTACGACACATGTTATATTTTATACTTAGAATAATAATGTAGTCATTTAGTTTTATTAAGCCCATAGTCATTTAGATTTGAACAATCCCATTGTCTTTATATTTTACTAAGTTTACTCATGTCATTCCCTTATTATGTGCTATAAATAACACCAAAACTAGGGAGGCCATCCCTATTTTCCATTTTTGTTTCATTAATTAACTCATTCCATCAAGCATCATCATTAAAGTTTAATTGATAATTTCACATTTTATTATGACCATGTCATTAATTCATTTAATAAAATGGCTCAGATAATGTTGTATATATATTTACCTTGAGCATAAGGTTTTATGTTCACATAAAAGTGAAGAGTATCCTTATAAACTTGTTAAGCCCCAAAATTTATTTGTCTCCTTTCTAAGGTGTTAAACTTTAGATGCATAGAATCATGTCATTAAATCCCATTCCTTTTTCCTTGGTTAAACTAGTTCATGATGTTACCTTAGTTTTACTAAAGTTAAGAGAAAAAAAATCATATCACCCACTTTAGAGTAGAGCACAAAACATAAAACAATTTCAAGGTCCTTTAAGCAACTATTATGTTTAAAAAAGAATGAAAAAACCATGCTTAGTGTTAAAAAGTAAAAATATAATTTTAGATTTTAATCATATAATATCTCACCTTATGAAAAATATTTTTCACATATCAATGCCAACCATAAATAAGGTACCAATCAAATACTTTATTCATAATAAGAAATGTTTTGCATGTCCTTCTTCCAACACATGGAAAAATGTTTTTCATTACACCCACCTCAATTTTTAAAGCACAACTTAGTTCCCCATGTTACAGTAGTATAAAAAACATTATGCCATCCAAAGATATCACTCTACATGCATAAAACACCATCCATAATCTTATAAATGCATCTCTCATAATCTTCTAAGTTAACTATTAATACAATTGCACCAAGTATGAGTCAATAGGACCACATATATTGGTAAAATTATTACTACTTGTATTTTGTATTGGTTTATAAATAATATGTAACACCTTTATATTATTACCAAGACCATCCTTCATGCCAAAATTTTATAGTCCAAATTATTGAAGATAATTAATGCCTACCTCTTTCTATCCAAAAAGGAATTAAAATTATTAACCAATGTTCTCAAACCTATTCTTTCCTAAAAATGTGAATTCATACAAATATAAATACCTAAATATGGTCATTAGTGCTTAACAATGCTAATTTTTGACACATCCTAAACCACATCACTTGCACCCAAATACATTAATCTTATTCACCATACCTCTAAGTCATGTATCTATATATGGGTTTAGCCCTTTGTTTTACATCACTAATAAATATATTTCAATTCAAAATCTCAAACTAATTTATACTACCCTTAAACCATATCCAACTAAGAATAATTGGCCATTATTTTTTGTGACAGGTCTGTGATAGGCAAACAAGTTTGATGTCGTGAACATATCCACCTAGAGTGGCCATGTCCCATGCCAAATAACATATAGTTTCTAATTTTTGAAACATATTTTGGGTCTTCCTACATGTTTCATAAGGTTGACTAAATGAAATTATAAAAAAAATAATTATATAATCCAATCATAATGTCATTTCAAATACAATTGATTCCTATCTTGGCACTATCTATTTAGAACTTTAATACTATTTCACATTGAGCAAGGCTTCCTTATTCCTCTTGAAGTCAATATCATTCTCAAAGATCATCTATAATCCAATTCTAAAGCATGAAGTAATTCAAGATCTATCATTTTCAAGTAACAAACCCATGTTTCTAATTGTATACATATATTCAAGGAGCAAAGTTGCACAATCACTCTAGGAGGGAAAACTATGTGTGAATTCATTTCCCTTTATGAGAATCTAGATATGTATATAATGTTCAATCATTAAGGGTGTGAATGGGGTCAACTCATCCCATTACACTCCCCTCCCTTTTTTTCAATTTTATAGCTCTTTTAAAGACCCTAAGATTTTTAAATCAAAGAAGAATAAAAATAACAACATCCCTGTGACATAATTTGAATTGTAACATCTTAGTATGATTATAAAATGTAAGAGTATAAAGTGGAGCAGTCTAATTTTTTCATAATCAATCCAAACAAGTCTATATTCAATTAATTTATTATCATGTTCTATTATAAGGTAATGCATTGCTATCCAAGAATATTCTCATATTATTTTTTTGGCCTTACACTATCAAAATTATTATTTTATCTTTTGTAATTGTTAGTCACAACCATAGTTAATTAGGGTAAGAATGTAATCAATAAACATGACTATCTTGCATTTTTGTCTAGGGAGGTCAAAGTTATCCAAAATAGTTTTATATTAGGCCACTCATTAGGCACAATCATAGTCCCCTCTTCTATTGGTTCACATTGTCAAATACCAAAAAAATTCAACATAAAGTTAGATTTAAACAAAGTACATTTTTTCTTAGTGTTTTAAAAAAATAGTAGTTTTCATATATCATTAATTTATAAAATCATAAATATTAATTATTGTATATTTTTAGCATCCTAATTCCTTTCTAATTTTACACCTAATAAGACAACATATTAATTGGTTTAATCCAAAATAGGGTAAAACAACTACACAACGGTAGTAATATATCGAAGTTCAATTCAAACTAATTATATTAAACCTTAGTTAATGTATCTATCCTCATATCAATTCCATTATAGGAAACAAGTTGAAGTATATATTAGAATATTCTTAAGACCTCATAAAAAAATTAATATTGAATCTGAGTAGCACTAAAATAAGGTAGTTCCTATTACATTTTAAGATTATTCCTAGAGGAGAACACATAAATTTTCCTACTTAGTAATGGAACATAAATACTTAAAGTTTGAGTGTATTTCTACTTGTAATAATTTCATATAATAGTGATGCAATATAATGATTCAAGGTTTTCATATAATCAAAGAAATGGAATAAAGACAACCTTTTCGACATTCAAAAGGAATTTTGATAGAGTTAGGGATAATCATGCTCTACTAAGATTCATAAATTATGCACTAGAAATCCAAAGTTTATTCATATGCATGAATTTTTATACATTATTTAGTCAATTAATTGTTATGTATCTTATTCAATCACATGCCAACCTTTCTAAGTACTAATATGAGAGCCAAAAATCATAATAGTTTTTACCATGGAGTATAAAATTCTAATTTTCATCATTACACATCCATGAAATTAGGTACTAGATCACAAAATGTTTTATCATTGTCGAAAATTCACTCTTGCTACCTTTTCATCATTCTCACTAAGGTATACTATTACATGTTCATGTAAGGGAACAATATTCATAATCATTGTAGTGATTATGTCAGAGCAAACAACAATCACTTGTAAGACTATTGTTTAATAACATAAAGTACTACATAAAATCTCATCATTATGGAAATCATGCCATATAAATTTTATACAATCTACCATTACTATAATGGGAAAAGTTACAATGCAAAAAAGGCCTTCAATATACCTATTCTAAAATATCATATAATTCATGCCCATTTCAAGTGTTAATGCAAAAAAAACAACTAATTATGTTAACATGAGTGGAAATATCATGCATCCATTCATAAATCATTTTTTCCTATTAATACAAACATGATATACAATATGAGCATAAAATTCATAAGGATCTCTTGTACAATACCACCTGATCCCAAGACAATGTCATTCTAAAAAATTCAAAACACTAAACTAGTAAAAAGTAATTATGACCATTCATGACTAACTAAAAAATGAATCACTTATGATTCATACATGCATGGATACATGTGTCTAATTTAATTTCTTGTTTAATTAAATTATAGATACCCAAATTTGGTACAAGCCTTCTTTCACAATGATTTTTGTGTAACTTTGCATGTATGGATCCCAAATTGTGAATAGGGAACTTAGTGATGCATTTTTCATGGTATTTTAATTTTTATGACCAACTTCACTTGGCTATATAACACCTCATATTATAAATTTTAATATTTATTTACCATACCATAGGTATCCCTAGTGTTTTTAACTAGATGTGAGTCTTTGTAGGATTATGGGTGGTTCCAAAATATATAGTCACTAACATTGACATGAGTGACCAATTTTTTTCTTAAAATGTCTTAGGTGCATTTTATAAGTATTTTGGGCACCTTTCCATTTTGGATTTTTGGTTGTGACCATTTTTATTATTTTAGGTTGGATTTTACATATCACTAATTCCCAGATTCAAAGTTTGAGATATCTATACATATAATATTATTGAAAGGCATTTAAGAATAAACATTCATTATTAAAATAATCTAGACAAATTACACATTACACATATAATGGTAATAAGGCTAAATATATTGTTTACAAATGTCAAAATTACATTTTCATTTTTTTACCAAGGAAAAAATAGGTGAAAATGCATATAGTATTATACTCAGAATTACAAGCATACACATCACAAGGAGAAATATATTTGATTTCAAGCCCATTTGGAGTAGTGCCAATGTAGCATAGTTCTTGGTTAGTCAATGAGGATTTACCAAGGTCATTCCAACTCAACCTTTTCATTTTTTCCCCCATTTTACATCATATTTTTTGGTAGAATTAAAGATTGATAAAGGGGAGAAGATACAAGTACATTTATACAAATATGAAGGAAAGTAAACACAAAAGTGAATTACAAAGATAGTACATCATCTCAAGTGAAAAAATAGGTACTCAAGGCATCCATAAAACAACATCACCTTCAGTCAATAAGGTCAACAAACTTTCCCAAGGATTACTATAGTGACCTACAAGGATATAGAAAAACATTATTATCTAGTTGCATAAAGATCTATCACAGATAGCATTAATGAATTATTTAAAATTTTATAACACATGACATAGTGTGAAATAATATATGATCCTTCTTATATCTTGTTTTTTATTTTTATTTTTTTTAACTATATTTATCTTATGTAATAAATAATAAGAGAATTCAATTTGTATGAGTATAAATGTACATTTTATGAATCTGAACTATACATAGTTTCTATCTTAATTATGGTTACACAATCCAAATTAGAGTATAATATATTGGTGTACTTTTATGATGTGTATAACCATACAAAAATCATAGGTCCCCTTAGGGTTTCTTCCTTATCTCATTAGAGTTTTAGACTTATATATTTATGATTGGTTTCTAATATGGTCATGATTTCCCCATCATAAGTGGCCTTGTATATACATGATAATGTAGAAGACAAAAACGTAGTGGTGAAAAATGTAATAGTAAAAATGTAGTATGACAAAAATGTTGTGAGGACAAAAAATAGTGAGGAAAAAAGTAGCAGTGTTGGTAATGTCACAAAAATGTTGTGAAGAGAATAATTGGGACATTTTAGTGATTATAACATTTTTTATTTGTTGTCTAGTTCATTTTGGTGATATTAGTTAACATTTCATGGTGGAAAAGTAATGCATAAAATTTACAAGAAAAATAATAGAGGAAAATGTGATTTGGTGAGTTTGGACCTTTAGTTTAAAGTTGTGTCATCTTTTGTGTGAGTGCATCCTTGACTATGTTTTGTTCTTACAATGTTTTATCCTCACTGCATTTTTTCCTTACTATATTTTATCCTCATTATGTTTTTCATGCTACATTTTTAATCCCTACATTTTTGTCTGATACTTTATAGTAGGATGTCGTGACCCTAATATTAGGGTTTCCATCTCTAAAACGCTAACATTTATATGTTTAATTTCCTATGAGGCAATATACATTGCATTTTATCACTTTAATTATTAGGGTTTATTAAATTTAAATTTAATTCTTGATCTAAAATGCCTAATATCATATTTCATATTTTTTTCTAGTAATTCCATGCCCTATGATTATGATAATTAATAGACTAATGATCAAAATTATATGATCAATGATGCTAAATATATATATGAGGAAAATATTTTGAAGGAGATGATTATGATTATGAATATAAAGAGTATTGGTATAATAGTGAAGAATATGATGAATAAAAAACAAAATAAATTATTTTTGAATAAGAAGAACCTAGTTCTTCTACTTCTACTTTGCACTCTTCTCTTATTTTTCTCTTAATAACAAGAGAAAAATAATGATGCATTATCTCATGTTTATATCATTACACTTGAATAAGAAAATAAAATAGCGCCATGCATAGATGATATGCATTTATATTCTCATGATGTGTTGCCTTGTAATAATATGTCTAATTGTTATTATTCTTGTAGTAACATATATAATCTACACATTCCTTTTTGAAAATAATATCCATTTATCACACATATTTTACCATAATGTTTTTACAAATAAATTAAACTTATTAAATATTATAAATTATGCATGCCATATAATATTTTTAGATAAGGGTAAAAATATAAGTTTTAAGGACACAAAACCAGTACAAAAACTCTATAGTCAACTAAAACCACTAGACCATACCAAGAAAAACAATAACATTCCTAAATGATCCACCAAAAAATAACCCAAAGCCAACAAATAACCTATGAGGAATGTAACTAGAAATCAAAATCCTAAGTGGAGGAAAACCACCAAAAATATACCAAATAAACACCAACAATAATGAATAACATACACAAGCCCCATTCCATCCACATAAGCCCACCAAAAAGATGAAAATTAAGATTTATCTTCCTCCAATTTTTTTCAAATATGGGGGGAAACCTATACAATGATGTCTAATTTTTACAAGCTCTCAACACCCCCCCCCCCACCATGTTCACTAAAAAGTTTGCACACCCATTTCTATCCCTATAAAAATATTGGATCATAAAAGATTAGACTATCGATAGGAGGATCTTGGAATCCCTAATTTCATTTTCAATATTCCATGAAGGTGGGAAATTTACTAAAATGATTTTAATAATTTTTAAAGAGTCGCCCTTTATAATTAAATTTTGAATCCTTTTCTCAACTACCACCCATATTCCCCACAAGGTAACTCTAGTCTTAGCCACATGGTTAGTCTATTTATCCTATGAAGGTAGTCACTGGGGTTTTTTTGTTGTCTCTATTCAACCCTCTACCTCTAGATGGCCCTATATTCCCATTTTCTACACAATTAAATTTTAGCATAAACCAAACCTTTAAGGGCAAATTCAACTTAACTAGTCTTTTGTCAATCTTTCTAATGAATTATTCCTATACAAACCACCAAATTACATGGGTAAATGGTAATAAAGAACCTCTCATTAATTAATATAGTATTTTTAGGTAGTAAAAATTCCTAATTTTCCTTTATATCCCCCACAATTCTTGACTTAGTTGAATTCTAGATATTATGCTTGTCCTTAAAAATGTGATCATTTCACTCTTTCCAAATGCCCTAAAAGGTGTGAGGATGTTTGAGTCTCAACAATAACTCTATAATTGGTTATTTCCATGGAGGATTCCTCTATGCAATAATATTCAAAATAGAATTAGGGTTAACCCAAGCCAAATTGAATTTATCTTTAAAAAAACCATATTTTGGTCGCAAAATAACACTCGATAAAGATGTGTTTGACTTTATCCTATGATTTGCACAAAATGCATACATTAGGAATTTTTATCACTCTATTCTTTAGGTTTTTAATTTTTATAATCTTATTTTGACTGACCAACCAAATAAATATGTTAACCTTGGGCACTAGATTCTTATCCCATAGTTTAAGACATTATGAACTAGGCCATCTTAATCCTAAATCAAGCAAATAGACCAAATTAATAGAATAATCACCAATTTTTTCCTTATTCCATATCAATTTGTCCTCTTTCATATGTAAATAGATATGTACCCCCTTAAGATTCTAGTTAAGACTCTTTAGTTTTTGGTCTAGAATTTTTGGGGAACCTTCCATAACTAACTATTTCCAACAAAAACCTTCCTCTTCATGGGTCCAATAATTGTAAACCTTCTCTCTAATATTATTTTTTAAATAACCACTAAAATACCTTAAATTTTCTAAATAATTAAGAGGAAATTTTAAAATCCATGAATCCTCCAAAAGTTGACTATTATACCATTACCAACAATCTATTTATTTCCCTTACATATTAAATCTCTAGTTTTTATCACCACTTTATAGAATCAAGATCCTTGGCTAGAAATTTACTCCATGAAAAAGCTATCTTCCTCCTTGCTCTCTACGTATTTGTCTCTTATTTTATTGATCCATACAAATCATATTTCATTATATTATAGCCCTGTTTAATAATTAGGTATGAATTCACATTTTTAATTTTTCCTTGGTCCCTTCCCTTACATTCATTTTGGTCTACACATCTTATTTCAAGTAATAATTAGGAACCTGTTGGAGTATTCATTGCCTAACTAGAGGAATATTCCTTGGATTAGCTTGATTATTTATGCAATATTTTATAGTAAGATAAATATGGACATCCAATAAACATACATACTTTTCAGTGAAATTCTAACTAATTTAATTTTTCCCACTTGAGACTATAGACTACCTTTCCAACTAGAGAGTTTATTTTGAATCATGTCCAATAGAGGATTATAACTATCCAAATATATTCTTCCACTACAAAGAGGAATGCCTAAATAAATAATAGGAATGGTCTAAATTTGACATCCAATGATCCTAGAAATATTTATTTTAAATTTGTCATGGGTGTGGATAAAATAAGGTAAACATTTTGAAAAGTTTGTACATTGTCTATAAACCTTCTCATAGTCTTTCAGAATAGATTTAATGGTCCTGGTGTCTCCCATATATGATTCACCCAACACAAAGTGTCATCCATGATTTTTTTATGAGTGATTGGTTCCATATTAGGAGTTATTTTAATATCTTTGAGAACCCCATCCCTTCTATATTTCACTGGTTTATTACCTAGAGCTTCTACCATAATAATGAAAATATACAGAGAGAATATATCACCTTGTTTGATAACCCTCTCAATGGGAAGAAGCCTTCCAAGGAACCACTAACCATATATAAAAATAAATAAATTAATAAATTAAATAAAAAATAAAAAAATCCATGTAAATATAGTCATGATCAAGCTCCTAAACTTTAGATTAAATTCCTCCTTTTCCATAATTATGTCCAAGAATTTCCAAGAGAGCCTGGCATATACCTTTTGTAAGTCCATCTTGAGAAACATACCCACTCATTAGGACTACTAAATATAATTAATGTATTTTTTAAAGATAATTATACCATATATAATTTTCCTCTCATGGACAAATGCCTCTATTAGTCTAAGATAATCATAGGCAAGATAGGATGCATTCTAAGAACAAGAGTTTTAGCATAAATTTTGTATAAATTATTGCACAAATTGGTTAGTTTAAATTCCTTGAGATAATTTGACCCCTATTTTTGGGAAAGAGAAAAATAAAAGTGTTATTAACTTACTTAAAGATGTTTTCAATTCTAAAAAATTATACAATGGTCTCCAAAACCTTAACCTAAATAATATCTCAAAAGCATTGAAACAAGATAGGGTAGATACATATTGGCCTAAAAAAATTTCTCATTCCATATATAATACCATAAACTTGATTTCATTAGTACTCAGTTGTTTGAGAAACTCATTATTATCATTTTGATCTATCACTTTATTAAAATTTTCCACGAACTAATCTTCAATACTAGGGCTAGGGTAGGCCTTTCTAAAAAGTAGCTTTTTAAAAAAGGAAATAAATTCATTAATCGCCTCATTTACCTAATTTCAATTAATTATATATTTTCTTCTAAGCTCATTAATACTAATAATATTCTTGTTTTGGTTGGTTGAATGATGAAAAAATCTGGTGCTTTTATCCACTTTCTTCAACCAAATGGTTCTATAATTTTGTCTTCAGTAAATTTCTTCCTTAGCTTCCATGTTGTGAAAAATATTGAGAGATCCTTCTATTTATGGATGTTATCTCTAATCCATAAACTAGGTGAATAGTTTCTGACAATGGATATTAAAAATCTTAATTCCCATTTAACTAAAAATAGGTATTGGAATGCAGAATTCTAGGAATGAAAACAAGTGGGTCTAAAAAAATTTGATATTCATTTCCCAATATATGACTCTTAGTTAGTGTCACTTTAAATATTCTCATAATTAATTCTATATTTATTCTAATCTATTTACAACTGAATTAGGCTGAAACCAGAAATCAATGAAAGGAAAATCAACACCAATTTGATGATAGAGTTCACCCATGTGGGCTACATCTCTAGGTTCGTGAAACAATGAACCGATGCATTTAAAATTGATAAAAATGCCAAAAAATTACCAACTTACATCATAATGGATTTTATAAACCTATAATTAATTTTGAACCATGATTGTGGAGACTCTAATCTATACAACAAATGTCCTTATTCATCAGTAGCATCTCATCCCATGAATGCAGGCATATTTTCCATTCAAAGTATCTATAAAACTCTGACAAAAAGGCATAATGAATAAATGGGAGTGCTTATAATTTTTACATAGATACAACTAATATAACCCTATAAATATATGCATCCCTCCATGGCCACAAGCCTTAAAAAAATAGAGGTAAAAATAATAATACAGTCATAGGTCTTTATGTATATTCATACACAGTTTCACCATACATATCTTCTTTTCCTACCACCATACAATAGAAGAAGTGAATTGACCCTAAACTTGGGTATTTATCTTTAAATAACTACTATGTACATCTCAGTTTGGGAGGTTCAATTGATTCAAAGAAGAATCCACCTTTCACATTTAGGATGGAGGAAAAAAACTTCCATGTACATCTCAGTTCAAGAGACTCAAATAATTCAAAGAAGCATCCACCTTGGCTCAGCTCAACTCATATTCTAATGTTTATCTCCATATTCCAACATAGGAGATATCAACTTGCCATCCATAATTGTATAATAATCATTTTCACTTGGCACGATCTGCCCACTAGTATGTCATGCATTCATGGTAAAAATGCATCCACTTTTAGGTTGCTTCTTCAAAAATGAACTCTACCCCAAGTTGTGGTATCCTTAAATGTCTATAAATCCATGCAAAAACTAAAATATCAGCCCCTTGTCATTTGGTCTTACATAAGGATATCATCCATTTCTCATTTGGTCCATATTCTAATGCCCAGCTTATGGCTTTCCCTCCAACTAGCTTGAGCTCTATCATCCTCCTTCAAGCTTGACTTGATCTCAGCTAGCCTTATTCAATAGATATGTCATGACTTTATTAAATAATCACCTAAACCATTATATCCATATCCTCATTTATTTTATGATTGTATATTATTTTGATTTAACATTCATATACAAATCTCCTAAGGCTAAAGCCATAAAATAGAAGATAAACAAAAATAATAATGCAAAAACCATAGACATATAGAAGATGTGTATATGTTTAGACATTTACTCAATGAATTTTAAAGATAGGCATCATAAAATATCCTCATAGGCCTCTACCCTTAGTTTATAACAATCCTATATTCATCTTCCCAAAATGAACAACTGCACCCTTGACCCAATTGTAGTTTAATGGTTTTACCATAGATCAAAAAATGCATCTCCTCTAACCAATATTACCACATTCAAATGGATGTATAAGAATCCAAGTGATTCCCCCATGAAAATGAGTTACAACCCCCTAAAACAAATCCCATATGTCCACCTTTTTCTCTTCACTCCATTCATAATATAATGGGTATCTTGGGAAATTGGTTCCCCTCTAATCTTGGTAAGTCATTTACCAAATAGAACTTATTTTCCCACATTCATGAGATAAGCATGTTCTATGGAATTAATATAACCTAAAGTATTATATTTGATTCATTGTTTTGGACACATCTTGAGCACTTTTTTGGAGTTGGGTTTGGTTGAAATGATCTTTGATTGGAATCTTGACCCAATAGAATCTTAATTTTATGTGTTTGTAAACATTGGAAAGTGAAGTTTGGTAACCAATTATAAGTTGGTTATTATTTATAACTTGATCTCAATTTTTAACCTAATTTGAATCAATCCCAACTCAATCTCCATATAACTCAGTCCAACTTAGTCTCCATACAACTTAGTTTCAATATAAATGTAACTTGACTTAGAACTTGAGTTGGGTCTCAAGTTGACATAACTTGAGATTGGCATGTAAAAAGTGACTTAGAAAATAGAAAGGATATGGTGGTAGGCCACATGGTGTCCTAAGGACCCACCATGTGGACCTCTCTAATTTCTCCTCATCCTGCCACATCATAACCAAAAAATACCAAAATAACATATGTTAAATTATAGTGTAAATTATGAAATTAAAAACAACATTACCAAATATAGTGATAGATTCCCCCTCCATTATAAAAGTAGACTCCACCAGCTACAGTCTCCATTGCCAGCCTTTCCAAATTGATGAGGACCAATAGTAAAAAATCCTCTAGATCAAACCTCCCCACAAAGAGTATTTTGGTCTCTAAAAGTTCCAAATACTCCACTACATTTGTTAAACAATTATTTGTACAATATTAATGTATAACAACTTTCAAGAAGTCAATTATCCAAATGCAATCTACAACATGAACATGGAGTGTGAAACAAACTCTGTATCCATTATACCTAACTAACCTGGTGGATTCTCTCAAATCATGCCCTACATTAAGGCTAAGGTATTCTCCTTGTTATCACACAAGGAAAATCACATTATTCTTCATAAACCTATAGGATTTATAAAAAACTACAACATGTGTATACTTACACTACAAACATTACCCATCTATGGGTGTTTTGAAAGTACACCTATATGATGTGAATGAAATATATACATGTGTGTATAGAAAGTTTATAATATAAACATTGCCCATAATGATGTGGGACTTAAACATATATGCATAGTATAAAAAGTTTTCAATATATTTGTCTATCCTAAGGTGACTAATGTAAAATACACATAATACCTGAGGATAATCAAGGGAAATTTAAACAATAAAATTAACTATTATGTTCCTCAAATCTCTCCCTGTATCTATCAAACTCCAATATCAACTTGGAGAATTTACATAATAAAAGCTTCTTTATAACTCACAAATATGCAAGTAACTATAAGCAAATATCATATAAAAGTGTTAAGAAAACCAAGTGTTTTCCAAAAATTCCTTCACCATCTGATTGTTCCATGATTCATACCTCCATAACTCATCTAGTTGAGTTAATTTCCCAAAAATCTATCACAATGAAAAACTGAAATAAGATATAATATATATATATATATATATATATATATATATATATATCTTATTTCAGTCTTCGAAACACAACTTTATCAAAAATTTCTTCCATGGATCCAATAGTTAAGAATTCTCTGACAATAGTGTGTTGGAAGGAATAAAAGCATACTAATCCAACACTATAGTTATGCTTATCAAAACTATTCAAGTAAACCATATAATCCATAAGTGTTTTTCCCCCTTGATGGTTTCCAATAATTGAATAGTAGGTTTCATCTAATAAACTCTATCTTCTAAGAGTTAGATGATCCATTTAATATTTCAAAAAGGCTTTAAAAAAACAATTCTTCATAAAGGTATATTTTACTTCCAAATCAACCCATACAAAGGTTATCTAGAATTAAACCAAAATTGTGAAAACATATCTACATTGAAAATAATGCATACCTCTTTGATAAATTTTAAATGCACCTATTGATTACTAGCTAACATATGTTGGTATCTTAAATAACTTCATGTTTTCTTCCTGTAACTCTTAACAAAACTATGAAACATACCAGCTTATCAACTAATTAAAAACTCAAAAATCATAGTGAAAAAACCTATAAAATAATGAACAATGCCTTTTTGACATTTCCATATCTTACCATGGAACTGATCTTTTCATTTATTCCTTATCTACCTCTATGTAAAACTATTAATCAAACTACAACTAGTTCTTCTTAGATATGCATCACTGAAACTGCCTTGCTTTTTATCTAAATACTTTCCAAAATAGAAATGCAGATCCTCTTTCACCACCTTCTCACAACTCAAGTGATAATGTATTGTGTTATTTATTTGTGTTGGTCCTACAGGGATAGTGGTTCTAGAACCTTGGCTATTAGAGCTTTTCTTCTTTTAGCAAATTGGAACACCTTCCAATTTCCCTTTACACTAGCCTTCCTACATGGTCAACTCAAACAAAATAATCATAAAGCAAGAATCTAATAAAAAATCCAAATTGAAGTATATCTAGAAACTAAAGATAATCCATGTATTCATCTGCTCTGATACCAAATTTGATCTATAAACTAGGTGAATAGTTTCAAACAATATATACTAAATCTCTCAATTCTCTTTTAACTAAAAATAAGAATTAGAATGTGGAATTCTAGGAATGAAAACAAGTGGGTCTAGAAACTTTTAATATTCATTTCTTGATATATAACTCCTAATTAGTGTCACTTTAAATATTCTATTAATTAATTCTAGAGTTTTATTAATCCATTTGCAACTGAATTAAGATGAAACTAGAAATCAATGAAATGAAAATCAACACCAGTCTGATAACAAAGTTCACCCATTTTGGATATGTCTCTGGGTTCATGAAATAATGAACCAATCCATTTAAAAATGATGCAAATGTCAAAAAATTACCAACTTACATCATAATGGATTTTAAAAACTTGTAATTAATTCTAAACCCTAACCATAAAGACTTTGATCTATCTAACAAACATCCTTATTCATCATCAACATCTCATCCCATGAATACAAGTATATTTTCCATTTAAAGTATCTATAAAAATCTAAAAAATGGGCATAATGAATAAATAGGTGTGTCTCTAGTTATTGCATACTCATAGATTTTGATATAAACCTACAACTATATACATCCCTCTATGGCCATAAGCCTTAAAATAAATATAGGCAATAAGAATAATATAGTCATAGGTCTCTATGTGTATTCATACATAGTTTTACCATACATATCTTCCTTGCCTACCACCATGTAATAAAAGAAGTGAATTGACCCCAAACTCAGGTTTCTATCTTTAAATAACTTCCATGTACATCTCAGTTAAGGAGACTCAACTAATTTAAAGAATCAAATACCTTGGCTCAGCTCAATTCATCTTCCAACATCGAGCTCCATCTACCAACATAGGTAATCTCAATTTTCCATCCAAAATTTCATAATAATTGATTTCACTTGGCATGATCTACCTATTAGTCTATCATGCATTCATGGTAAAAATGCATCCACTTCTTAACTATTTCTTCAAAAAACAAACTCTACCCCAAGTTGTGGGCTCCTTCAATGTCTATAAATCCATGTCAAAAGGAAAATATCATCCCCTTCCCATTCGGTCTTGCATAAGGATACTACCCATTTCTCATTTGGGTCATGTTATAATGCCCAACTCATGGATTTCCCTCCAACTAGCTTAAGCTCTGTCATCCTCCATCAAGCTTAGCTCGATCTCAGCCAACTTTCTTTAATAGAGATGTCATGTCTTCATTAAATAGTCACCCAAACAATTATATTCATAGCCTCTTTTATTCTATGACTTTATATTATTTTTATTCAACATTCATATACATATCTCCCATGGTTGAAGCCATAAAATAGAAGATAAATAAAGAAAACAATGCAAAAACCACAAACATATAGAATATGTGTATATGTTTATCTATTTACTCAATGCTTTTTCAAGATAGGCATTGTAAAATACCCTCATAGGCCTCAACCCTTGGTCTAAAACAATCATGTATTCATCTTCCCAAAATGAACACCTACACCCTCAGCCCAATCATAGTTTAAGGTCTTTACCATATATTGAAGAATGCATCTCCTCTAACTAGGCTTACCACATCCAAACGGATGTACACGTGTCTAAGTGGTTCCCTCATGAAAATGAGATGAAACCCCTTAAATAAAAATCCCATGGGTCCATATTTTCTCTTCCCACCATCTATAATACAATGGGTATCTTGGCAAACTAATTCCCCTCTAATTTTGATAAGTCATTTACCAAATAAATCTTATTTTCCCACATTCATGGGATAAGCATGTTCTATGGGATTAATATATCCCAAATTATTTTATTTGATTGATGGTTGCAGCCATGTCTTGAGAATTTTATTAGAGTTGGGTTCATTTAAAATGATCCCAACTTGGAATCTTGACCCAAAAAAATCTTGGTTTGATGTGTTAGTAAACATTGGAAATTTAAGCTTGGTAAATTAATTATGAGTTGGTTATTATTTTTAACTCAAGATCAGTTGTTAACCCAACTCAAATTGATCCCAACTCAATCTCCATATAACTCAGTCTAACTCAATTTCCATGTAATTTGGTTTCAATACAAATGCAACTCAACTTAGAACTTGAGTTGGGTCTCAGGTTGACATAACTCAAAATTAGCATGTGAAAAGTGACTTGGAAAATAGAAAAGATGTGGTGGCAAGCCACATGGTGGCCTGAGGACATACAACATGGACCTCTCTAATTGCTCTCATCCTACCACATCACAACCAAAAAGTACCAAAATAACATATGGTAAATTATAGTGTAAATTATGAAATTAAAAACACCATTACCAAATACAATGGCAAATTCCCCCTCTATTATAAAAGTGAACTCCACTGGCTATGGTCTTCATAGCCATTCTTTTGCAAATTGATGAGGATTGATAGTAAAAAATCCTCTGGATCAATCTTGGCTCATCTCATTACTCTACACTTCTCACTCTAGATTATATAAAATTTCTACAATGGTTTGCTTTTATTGGAAAATGTTTACAAACACTTATTTATTCCATATTTTATGTTTTTGTCTGATAGGCTTGAGCTTATGTGCTATAAACATGTCAAAGCCTTTGAATTACTCCTACCACCATAATTTTATTGAATACAAAAGATTTAGTGTTGTAAACACACTTTTATGAACCTAAAATGTTTATGTTTAATCTTGGTCACATTCTCCTCATGAAATGCATCTGGGTTGTGATATGATCTAACCCTTGGGAGGGTTGACATTTTTCAATAGTTATTAAAATCTTAGTCCAATGAAAGAAAAAATATATTAAGTCTAACTTGGATATATTTTTCCCCAATGCTCCTATTCATCCAAGTGAATTTAGATCTACATATATCCACATCAAGTAGACCATTATGCATTATGAAGTCATTTAAATCAGTCATATTAGCATTTGTAATCTTGATTTCCACCTTTATTTTGCATTAGAGATAGAAAGGTATTGAAATCCCCAACCAACATCCATTTTTAGTTTATGAAATATTTCCTAAACCCACTCCGATTATCCCATAATTATTTCCTTCTGGTTCTAGTGGTTGGGGCATATATGTTGGAGAGAATCCAATAAAAATTATACACTTTATCCCAAAACACCATTTCATTATAATCATTGTTTAATAATAAAATTTCCCCTTTAACTTTTGGGGATCCCAAAGTATTGCTAAAACTCTAAATGCCCCTACAACTCCTACCTTGCATAGAAAGTTATCTTCCAAATCCTATCCTTGGATCTTTCCAAATTATCATCAGACAACTTAGTCTCTTTCAATATTAGAATAAATTATTTATGCATCAGTCTTAAATTACTAACTAACCTTTATTTTTTTGGGATTATTAATCCCTCTTTAATTCTAAGAAATGAACTTTATTTTTTAAAAATTTGTTAAATATTATCTTAATACATGGTCCTCTGAGTTACTCTTGATATCTCCTTTGACATTACCATGTTCCTTGATTTTTATCCTCCCAACTTGCCTTTTGGTTTAGACTCCTCTCCTACTTCCAATTTTTTTCTTACTAGTTCTCAAGTTCCTACCTTAAATCCATTATACTTCATCTATAGATTTTATCCCCCCTTTGAGCATCTTAGAATTTGAAATATGGACCACATAAGACTCAATGAAATTCCTTTTATAATTCTCTCTAACTAGGGTGTAAACCCCCTTCCCAAAATCCTCTTCTTGAGTCATTATCTCCTACTTGTTCAAATGTTCTGGTATTAGTGTAACTCCTTCTTCCCTTAGAACTCACCCCATTTGATTAACTACCTCACATTCCAAGACTGGACTAGGGTTAATCAACTTTGGACATAGATTGGGGGACATTAACTGATCCAACAACACCTTCACAAGATTTTTTTGTTATTAAAATTGACCTCTAAAAAGTGAATTAATGATCTCCCTAAATTGTATGTCAACATTGGTGCTACTTCCTTCTTATTTTTTAGGTTTACTTTAGGATATTTAGGGTTCTTGTAATTCTTACTCAAGGACTTCAACATGGTTTCCTTGAATTTTTCACCTTTTTCCTTAAATAAACTCTTAATTGTATTATCCACATGAAACAAAAAATATGATTCTTCCCCTTTTTCAATTAGACCAGGGTCTTCTTTCCTTCCCCATTTGGGCTTAGTTTCTTATGCATGGGGATTAGTAACCTACTTACTCATATTATTACTTGGACAATCTTTGGCTTCATGACCTAGAATATTATACATAATTCATATTTCATCTTCCCTTTTATACTCAATGTCCTTTCTCCATTTCCCATATTTATACTTTAGGATAATCATTTATAAGAGTGGCTTATTAGTTTGCAAATAAACATTGAATCAAGTTGTAACAAGCCTTATTTTCATCTTTATCACTAGAATTAGAGAAATTAGTTGGCATAAGGCCTTCAAAATCCACATGATCAGTTCTTCCTACCATAAATCTAGTAGAATCCATAGGAAAGAGACCCAACGTGGAACCTATTCAATAGATTCCTTATTTAGATTGAGCCTAGGTTTCCACTTTCTAAGGAAAAGTTAGGCTTTTCCCATGAACCATGGTCCTTTAATCAACATCCTAATAAAATATTATGAATTTGATAAATTGACAAGGGGAAAAATTTTGTCCATAGCTATGACCTCAATTTATCCTTTATATTTCCATTTTTTATTTTCCCACTCGCAAAACACATAAAAATTTGGTCCAAAACCATTGAAATTTACCAGAAGAGAATTTTTGAGGTTGGAATTAGATTTTTCCACATAAAAATCTATAATATTTGGACATACCTAATTATCCTTTATAGTGGGGTCCATTAGGTTTTCCTTCTCTAGTTGACTGTCATATTTTTTCCTAAGAGTCTTTTTCCCATGTGTAATGAGTCAAAAATATGTTTCTCATTAATCTCCCTCCCACATGATCCTTTTTTCTAACTCTTTTTCATTTGGTTTTAAAACTAGGATCTTAAGAGTGTCCCTTATCTCCCTACTTTGGGCACTGACTCTCTACTTTCCTCTTTAAATCTTGATTGTTACTTTTAAAAATCCACCCATGATCTATGATGGATTTTTTCAAAACTCACCTTGAATACTTATCCCCCCTTTCACCATTTTTGAAAATTATGCTCCCTTTTTCAAGTTTTTCCATTTTATTTAAAATGATATTCCACTCCCTTTGCATTACATATAATGTTATTAATGTAGAATAATGCGATATCTATTCTCTTTCTCTATAAATGGAAAATGTTACAAAATAATGTGATATTAAATATCTTTCTCTATAAATTTTTCAAATGATACAAAAGAATGTGACACTTCCTCTCCTTCTCTAGAAATGGAAAATTATAAAAATGAATGTGAATGTTAAATCTTCCTCTTTATTTTAAAAATCAATTTTAAATATTTATTTTAATAATCCTTCTATTAAAACAAAATATAACTCAATTACTTTAGAACTTACATGTAATGGTACTTACATGATATGCAATGATTCCAAATTATACAATGAGAATTCTCTAGAATGCAATTCTAAACAATGCATTGATATTGGTGATGAATCTAGTGTAGCTATGTTTTGAGTAAATAGTGAGTTGAAACTAATAAACAAACCTTTCAGACCACTTGTATTCCTACTAGCCACATCATTTCTATGATGCACATCATATATGATCTCCAAAAGATATTACTTTCTCTTACTATAGAATATAGATCATGTAATGGTAATATCAATGATAATTCATTTTAGTACAACCTCTCACATGAATTGTATATAATTATACTCATCCAAAAATATTGTAATGCCATAATTCAAAACTTTTGATGGTCATAGTTATAGTCTTCATCATCTAAATTAATATACAATATCTTTAGGAAAAATTTTAATGACAAATGAATACTATTAATAATGTTCTGTAAGAATTTATAAGGTGACACTTTAGATTGGTTCTATAATCTCCCTAGTGATCCTTGCTTTATTTTACTAAATAATAAGAGGATTTGTTACCCAAATTCATTAATAAAAAGTTTAAAATTTTCACATTTAAACATATACAAAGTCTAAAGCAAGGTCATGATGAGCTTATCTACATTATAAAATTTAAGAATGCATTATACTCTTTAATGTATCAACCCTCAAATTTGGAAAATAAATTTATCTTTAGTAAAGGTCTTATGTCTCCACTTAATTAAAGATTACTCTATAACTCTTATACACCATTTGAGAGACTTTAGATGGATATTTTCAAATATGACTTTCATCTCAATTATGAATATTACAAGGCAACAAGTTCTAGTGGTTCAACAACACCTTCACCTAAGAAGGAAGTCACACATAAGGCAATTAATCATAAGGCACACAAGAAATAAATTAAAAATTTGGTCATAAATAAGAAGATGGAACCAAAAGTGTTACCTCCTAGAATTCAATTTAAGTCTAAAATAAAATGTAAGAATCAAAGGACATAAGTTACAAGATCAATATTACCATGAAGGCACCTACTAAAAATAATACTTAATCACTCAAGTTTGATAGTTTCAGATACTAATTGCATAGCATTTTATCAACATTAGTTGATAATAAGCTAAAATATTTACCCCTTATTACTATCACCCCCGCATTATTTCAAATGAGTGAAGACAAAACTATTCTATAATTACCATAATATGATTAGACATCATGAAAATGATTGTTATGTATTGAAATACTGGATTATATATATTTTAGAAAGATTAGTTATTACATTTAGAAAATTTGACACTCATTCAATAAGGTCCTCTTCCCCATCTTCTTTTATTATGCATCTGGTGAATAATGAGATATCCTAAAATACTCCAACAAAGGATAAAATGGTCTCTAAATCTTATAAGGAATATGTTGCTAAGAGGTTAACATTTTATGAGGATTGATGTTTCCTAGGGTATTCATGTCAAGGAGCTAATGGTCATTCAAGCCTTTATTAGAGGTGAACATATAGAAAGCATTATTTTAGATGATAAACAACAACACAATACATTCACAATGAATTTTATTAATATTCTAAAATATAGTGATTTCTATTTACAACATACACATGAAAATTTCATGGGGCATGTTGTTATTCCAATATCTATGAGAATTAAGAAAATTGATATATTATCATATTTACACAAGACTATTACACAAGGAATATCATTTTCTAGTTAACATTTTATGAGGATTGATGTTTCCTAGGGTATTCATGTCAAGGAGCTAATGGTCATTCAAGCCTTTATTAGAGGTGAACATATAGAAAGCATTATTTTAGATGATAAACAACAACACAATACATTCACAATGAATTTTATTAATATTCTAAAATATAGTGATTTCTATTTACAACATACACATGAAAATTTCATGGGGCATGTTGTTATTCCAATATCTATGAGAATTAAGAAAATTGATATATTATCATATTTACACAAGACTATTACACAAGGCAATGTTACATTGGGAAAATCATGGCTATAGTAGATGGGAGCATAATTTGATAAAATTCATATGAATATATCCTTTTTTTCTAATAAGTTTTACTTACATATCATAATTATAAATAAACCATGAATACAATGTTAGTTTCATTATCTCCAATGAAAATATGGGCACTAAAATCTAGATAAATAATAATAAAGCAAGAAGTGCAACTAGTAGATAATATTTTATAATGAAATCAAAGGGTTCATCAACCAATTTCAATTAATTACAGTGCATGCTTATTCCTAAGTGGTTGGTCAAATCACTTATAAGTGATATTTTCATGGGTTTGTTTCATATATACATACATTATTATTATAAAGTAAAAAACTATTCTACATATTTAAATCACATAATATAAAAATATAACATTCAAACCAAATATAATACACAAATTTGATGACACACAAGTAAAAATAAATAACATAATGGGAAAAAATCATGTGTGTGTATTACACACACGCACGCACGCACGCACGCGCGCGCGCACACACGCGCACACACACACACACACACACACACACACACACACACACACACACACACACACACACACACACACACACACACACACACACACACACACACACACACACACACACACACACACACACACACACACACACACACACATCTTAACAAATGTTTAAAATTATTACAATTCAATCAATAATAAGAGCAATGACCCCCTAATTATTAGTCTCATTCATATCACTGCTTCAATAATACCTATCCCTTAAAAATAATGTAACATTATAATCCCTAGGACCTTATTATGGAGACCTATGATGAATCTTCTAGTCCTCTAAAACTCCTAGTATAGTCAATATCCTAGCATGATAAACTTGTAGGCTTACATAATGGCCTTTAAAATTCCCACCTAATTTACCACTAGTACTGGCTAGTGGAGGCATCTGAGCTCTATCTCAGGCAATGTCCAAATCATCCCTCTCTTCCATTATTATAATATAATTTGTAACCATGATATCAACTTGATCAAATAAGGGTGCATAGACACATGAAATATCAATGACACACTTAATTAGATATCCTCTAATGAAGTCATCTATAATATCACTTATTAACCCAATAATCATCACCTACAACACAAACATGGTAGATATATAATACATCATAATATTATTAACAAAATCACACTCAAATACAAATATACCAATACACATATATAGTTAAAATTTTCAAGGAAGAATCTACAACAACATCCATATCAATTTTTGGAGTAGGTTATGTATAACCTGACATGATCCTCCATCACCTTCACCACTTCCTCCCTGAGTTAGAAGCATGACTCTTATATCATCTACTATAAAAGGAAAAATGATGGGCCATATAATATCCACCCACCATTGAGTATATTTATTCTTTATCTATACTAAAAATAGGAAGGGATAAATATCATATGGGAAAGGGATCTAAATCTATGTCACGCATATGAGGCATATCACCAGGAAAATGAGAAAACCTTTTCATGTAACTCCAATGGTACACCTCTAATGACACATTTTTTTGGATACAAAATTGTCATTTAATTCTCTTTAATTTAAATATCTTGACCACACCTAAAAATTAATCTTACATCCATATGTTAACATGAATATGATGTAAGTACATCACATCCTATGGCCATCAAATATAACTTATTATAGTTTCCACATAATCAAATTAGGAATACTCTTGTATAGGATCACATGATACTCCATCATAGACATACGTTTGTTCCTATACAATGCTCAACATTTGATGAAAATCCATGGATATTCTAAATCACCATGAAGTATTCAAACTAGTTGCATAATAGCAATATGATCATAAACCCAAACATGGAATAAAGTATATGTATGTGTGTGTGTGTGTATATATATATATACATATAAGTATATGTATATGTATATGTATATGTATATATGTATGTAAATATATGTGTGTGTGTGTGTATATGTATGTATGTATGTATGTATATATATACATATATATACATATACAAATACATATACATATATATATATATACACACACACACATACACACACATATATATACATATGGACACACACACACACATACATACATATGTGTGTGTGTGTGTTATATATATATACACACACACACACACACACACACACACATATATGTATGTATGTGTGTGTGTGTGTCCATATATATATATATATATATATATATATATATATATATATATATATATATATATATATATATATATATATATAAAAACTGTGTGTGTGTGTGTGTGTGTGATCTAACATCAAGAAACCCATGAGTACCTCATACCCTTATCCAATTTACAACAAATAATGCCATACATGGAATATGAAATATATATCATCCCACTATACAAAATAATGAAACAAGTTAAAAATGGACATAGATATTTTTGTAACTATAAAAAAACTAATATAAAAATATAATAAAGTAACACAACACCACTCCCATCACAATACTATTCCCCTCTATCTCATCAAGACATACATATATGAACATGAAGAAACACCCCCATCCAACTTTATCCTAAACCACAGCTTGAGGATAAACTATGCATAGTCTCAAAATATGCCAAAATTTTTATAATGTCACTATAATATCCAATGTTAATATCCATAAAGTTCAAAATCCTACATTTCACTTCTCTACCAATGAGGTCATGAGGCACATATCATATGGAATATGCCCAAGATGGGCTACAAGGCTAATAACACATCTATAAAAAATCTAGTTATATCATTTGATAGATCTTGGCTACTAAGAGTATGCATGTGACAACCCTAAAGAAAATCATAGACATCCATATTCCTGTCCAAACAAGCATAGGAAAAAACAAATACTAGATATGTGTATTTATGACATAAATAATGCTTAACAAAAAACAAATAACTATTAATTATCTATAGACATATATGTGCAGATAAAAACTACTATGTCTGACACTACCATGTGATAGAGACCCTTTCATCAGACAATTACATCATGTCTCTATAAAATAATGTCAAGATTCTAAAAATATTGTGTGTTGGTGCACATTCTCATCAATCATCCAAAAGAGCTCAAATACACCTAAAATTATAATTTAAAAACAAAATCAATTTTTATGAAATTTATAAAAAGGGCTTACAAATAGAAACTTTAGTACATACCACATCCTCTTGTGGTTTGGAATGCAATATATCCTCTAGATTCTCAAAGTTTTGGGCAATGGATCTCTTCAAATTGGCATCATATATATTTAAATCTCAAATCTATGTCAGTTTGATGTTCAAATGAATTATATAACTCTAAAAAACTCTATCTATTTATATGAGTTGAATTTACACTATTACTTATACATATTTAATTTAAAAAATATTATTTCATAAAATTATGTGTGTAGTATATAGGAAAATGTTAATATAAATCACTCCCATATATTTCATTGGGACATGTGAAATGCATTTTTATACATGGTTACATTGTTTTGAGCAGTAGTGATAATTTTAAATATACTATTTTTCTTGTATAAATAGTTTCCTTATACATAATGTTTCTCTGATTCGATGGGTAATTATTCATTATCTCTATACACTATTACCTTTAAAAATCCTCCCATATTCATCAATGATAAAATCCAATACAACATGCTAATTTTACATGCCTCTTTGATGTCCATCTATCTGGAATCCAAAGTCCTAATGATATAATGTAAATTATGAATATCACAATATTATTAATTCAAGATCTAAATAAAATTATAAAACCATTCACAACTTATCAAAATTATTTTTCTAAAAACTTATTTTGACATGATCAATTTTATAGTATCATTCCTCACACTAAAAATGGGGCATAAATCTGGATTATTACAAAATCAAACATGCACATGATCAATATTTTTTAGATTTTTGGGTCACTTCATGTGATTCAAAGGGATCAAAAACCTAGATTACAACATATATTGATATAGTAATATTGATTTAATATTTTATAAAGGGTCATATTATAAAACATTCCATACACATTGGGGGCATATGTCATATAAATTATAAAATTTAAATATTTAAAAATGATTTAGATATCAACTCAATTCATATATGGAATAAATATTTACACATTGATACAACTTTAGGGATATAGGCCACATATTAAACTCAATTTAAAGAATCATAAATCACAAATTATAGATTTAGATAGACTTACATGTATAAGAATAAGAATATATGCTCAAGTTTATAGGATTAATAATTAGAAATTTTCATGCCCCCCCACACACATTTGAGATATGAATTCTCAAATTTAGCATATACATGCATAACATTCTATATGGGTTACCACAAGGCATGATACTAGTTCATGCACATACATATTTTGATAGTTTAAATTTGGTACTGATTCAATGAGGCACAATACTGGTTCATGTGCATGTGTGTGTGTGTGTGTGTGTGTGTGTGTGTGTGTGTGTGTGTGTGTGTGTGTGTGTGTGTGTGTGTGTGTGTGTGTGTGTGTGTGTGTGTGTGTGTGTGTGTGTGTGTGTGTGTGTGTGTGTGTGTGTGAAATAAACACCCAAATTTGGTATAATTTCATCATTTATGTCATTTATTACAAACTTATACACATCAAATTGACAACAAATAATGTATCTATTTGTGTATTTTACTTGGGTCCTTATTTATTTTTGTTTGTGAGTTTGTCTATTTTTTATTCATCTTTTTATTTTATCATGGGGATCCCTAATTTTCATACTTTTTACTTTTATAAAACTCTATGTTCTATACATATAACTATCATATGACCCTATCTATGAAGCACAGACTTATCCAAGCATAATTTTCATGAGTTATTTTAAGTCATGTTTCAATTAATTCTCATCTTTATTTGTTGGGTCTTATCCTAGGTCAAATTTTTCCTATCAATAGGTCCCAAATTCAAAATTAAAACATCTATAAATAGAAATATTTTTTAAGTCATTAAGAATAGCTCTCCTAACTCTAAAAAGCTATTAAAATATTTTTATGGTCTATTTATATATTTACCAAATCCATATTCAATATTTTCAAAAGGTTGAATCCAATTTTCATTCTTTTGCTAAGGGTAAAATAGAAAAAAAGAGAATTTAAGATTGCATTCACAATTTCACATTGTTTTATCAAATTTTGGAAAATAAGTGAATTAATTGCTTAGATAAGATAAATTATTATGTAAAATAAAAATGTTATAGATATGCAATAAATGACACAAACTGATTTAGAACTTATTATATTTGAAAACATTACAAAAGGGAAAAGTATGAAGGAAATACAACTTAGCTAGAAAAATGAAATGCAAGATCATGTCTGAGGCTAAAAATCACTATGGAGTTCTATTGATTGATTGTAGATCTAAAATAAGATTTTTAAGGAACTTGAAAAGAGCATTGTATCTAGATAGGGGCATGGGTAAATTTTGTCCTTAGGGATAATTGGTATCTAGTATATGACATAATTATGATTTTTCTATTAAAAGTTTGCCTTCACCTGTGTGTTTTGTTGACTATGGAAAATCCTTCAATCCATCATAAACCCAATTATATATTTTCTCCTTCACTTGTAATCCTAACTCAATAAATTAAGAGGGAAAATACAATCATAAAGTATGAGCTAATTTTGTAAAAATGGTGGTCATAAGTGCAATGTTTTAGCTTAAATGTTAATTTATGTGTCTACACACATACACATAAGTGGGATAAATACATTAGGGTTTGATCCCTCTTCATAGTATTTGAAATTTTATTCAACTCTTATTCATTTAATGAAGATTGACTAAGGTTAGTCCAACTCAATTAGTTTTGCCTAAAACCCCCACGCCCCAACCCTCCCCATCCCCATTTGATATAAATTTGGCTTATTTAGGAAAATTAGTTTTTTTATAATTATAGGTTTTTTTAATGATATTCAAATATAAAAATGTGTCAACCCTAATTAATGTATGTATGGGTGGTGAAATCATCATTTTTTTGTCATAGTCGACTAAGACAAGTCTATGGTCAACATACTTGCATGATTTATGCTATTTTCTAATTATAGTCACAAATTTAGTTATATTATGATATTATACCTCGTACATATCATTATCATAATTATTTTTGCTTTATTTTTCTCTATCATTTAGTTGTTATAATTAATCTAGATAAGTCCATAATCAATAGACACAAACAATCAACATCATCGTTCACTTATAATAGACCTATCCAGAATCAATTTTTTATTCTATTCCTAATTTTGAGTATAAAAAATCACCTATTTTGTGTATTTACACTATCATATATTCATTATATTAGACACAATTCCCAATTTGAGCTAAGCATATTCCTTCTTAGTGTCTTCTAAAAATAGTAATTTTCCATATTGTTCATTTGTCTTTTTGATTATTAGTAAACAAAAGGGTTTTTTGAATTAGGGGACTAAGCCTATACAAAAAGGCAAAAAATATGGCTTGGCAACCCAAATTTTCAATAAATATTATAGTAAGTCAAAATTCAAAACAATAAAAAAAATAAAGCAATCAAGAAATGACAAAAAATTTATAAAAAAAAAACTAATCTTTTTGGCCTCCAAAGGCCTCTTCCCATCTTTGGATCATTCTCTTCAGGTCCATGTATAACTATTGAAATAACTAACAAACTTGATGAATTTATTTGGTACAAATATTTCAATTAACCTTCTTGATATAGGATGTTTCATCCTATTCTATCATTCCTCCTAGCATGACTCTGAAAGATTCCATACCAATAATGTTATTTTTCATAGAGCCTTTACTAATAGTCACCAAAACCTTAACATTCTCTTTCAACTCAAAATTTTCTCATTCGAGATTACTCAATTTGTCTTTAATCCCTTTTAGTTATGCATTCACCTCATTTTTGTCTTCCTTGTCATGAATAACGCTAATCTCCTAGATAGAGTTTTTCAGCTATTCTTTTAGGGAAGGCTTCTCCCTAAAAATCCACCTAATAAATTTCTTTTGTAATCTAAATTCCTCCCCCAACTTATCCTCAATTATATTTCTAATAATCTCCCCTAACTTTTCAAAATATGAATTTGGGTTAAGATGTTCTTTTCATATCAAGGGATGAGGATCATTACCTTTCTTCTCTAAATCTTTAGTGTATAAATATTCCCTAGCTCCTTTGTCTTCATGAAAAAAATAATGATATTGATATTGAGCATATTAAATCCCTCCACAATTTATTTTGTTATCTATTCCTGAATATCCAATTGATTCTCTTTGGATGATCCTTCACCACTTTTAGCTTCCCCTTCTCCTAGACCAACTTCTAGGTCTTTATAAGTGCTCCTCAAATTACATATGAAACCCTCCCTTTGAGAACTTAGTTTCCCATATAGACTAATAGACTTATTATTGACCAATTTATCACTATCTCAAGTGATACCAATGCCTAGATCATCATTATTTCATTTGAAAATTATCTTCAATGTTAGTTTCATCCCTCCTTTGTATGAACTTTATTTTCCCTAACCAAAAATAATACTAGACTCTTTTTAATCCCACTAAAAATTTTATGAATCCTGAACATTATTTCTTGGTGTAGAGGTTGATATTTCTTTCCTATTTTGACATCCAAAATAGAACACTCAAGAGAGTGAAGGATGTAAAAAATAATAATAAGAGGAATATTATGGTAGAAATAATTTATGAAAATGAAATGGGACCAATGCACTACTTTTTGCCTTATTTCAAGGGTAATTTATAACTTTGTGTGTGTGTGCGGATTACCCTTCATGTATATATGTTTTATACCACCTTATTTAAATGAATTGATCAAGATAGTAGCTTCTTCCATAATTTTTTTGATATTTCATCTAATCTAATTATTTAAAGATAGATAATTAATGATATTAAATGAGTTTCATTCAACTATAAGATTGTTTACACCTAGATATTTTACCAATATCAAGGCTCATAAATTTACAAGTAATTCTACTAAATGGTTAATTTTATTTCCCATTCATTTTCTAAAGGTTTATATAAAACTTCATTTATCATCATGAAGTATTCCTCCTCCATCTAAAACCCCTAGGTTTCCATGAGATGCCCCATCAAAGTTGATTTTTACCCAACTAGGGTATGGGGATCTCCACCTTATGTTTTTTATTTATTTGGCTCTTGGATAGTTTATAGTTATTTTTTTGTTCTTTATCTAACAATTTTTATAAATATTATTCTCTTCCTTAGTTATTCCATTGGGTTTGTTGGGTAGTCTAGCTCTGAATTTTTACATAATATTTTCATAAATATTTATGCCCACCTTCTCTCTATAAAGATTATTTTATCTAAACACCCTATTGTTTGTTTCCATCAAAATACCCTAGATGATGTGAGTAAAGTATAAATATTAAATATTTCTCATGTTCTCATTGAAAAAGGGGGAATAATCCATGCCATTCATAAGTCTAAAACTAATAAAGGATGTACCCAATTGATTTGGAATTTATCCATGATCATACTCCAAATTTAATGAACATAAGTGTAACTAATAAAAAAATGGACACTCATTTCATTCTCATTCACATAAATAGGACAGCTATTCACAAGGATCAAGCCCCTTTTATTGAGATTATCAATTGTTAATATCTTGTTTTTCATAGCTAACCATAAAAATATATTTATCTTAAGAATAAAAGTCTTGTTCCATATTTTAGACCAATTAATATCATCTCTACGCATAATGCAGATCATTTTATAGATATATTTCACAGTATAATTTCCATCAAAGGATTTTTTCTAAATCGATTTATCCTTTAGCACAATGTTTGGAATATGTTTTTTTTAGAATAGTATTTAGATTATCAAGGATAACCTTACCTTTAGCTTCAATATTTTCATTCCTAATATGTTTCCCACTTCTTCTTTCCTTATAAAATTTAATATATTCCTACACCTTTGACCCTTAAACATATTGAATGAGAGGGCCAATTTTATTCCAAGGTTCCATTGTAATAAGGGGTTGGTCTAATAACCATGCATCTTCCAAAAATATCACCTTTTCACCATTTCCTATTCTCCATTTCCAACCATTGATTGTATTGTATTTAGTGGTCATAAGTAAATTCAAAAATCTAGATCCCTTAACAAATTTAACTTCTTCCAAAAATAATAAAGTGTTTATTGATTCTAATTTTTTGGCATGAAGAATCATAGTTTAATGAGTGGAATTAGTTATGAATTGCCAAGCCAATTTGGTGATAATGTATTTATTCATCCACCTTAGTATCTGTATGCATAAACCCCCATTTTTATTATGGGTGCACGGCCTATACCAAGCCACTAGAGGGAATATGATTTTATCTTCTAAACCTGCCCATATGAATCTTCTCTGAATATTTTAAAGTTTTTTTGCTATCATCTTGGGAATATTGAACATAGACATCATATATACTAGTAAACTTTGTCAAGTTATCTTAATGATTTTTTATTTATTTTCCTAACTTAAAATAGACCCTTTCTAACTAGATAACTTCTTTTGAAATCTTCCCAACAAAGGGTTCCACACAATGGAAGGTAAGTTTGTACCAAACAGAGGCATTCCAAGTTAAGTGGCTAATAGTTCTTTAATTTGATAACAAAAAATAGTATCAATTATCTTTTATCTAATATAATGAATATTAAATAATTGAATAGAGGTTTTCTCAAAATTTATTTTATAATTTGAAGTTATTTCATAAGTAAGAATCATTATTTTTAATTCTCTAGCCTTTCACAGAAGATTTGACCATAATAATAATATCATCAATAAATTGTTGATGTAATGAAGGATCCATGTTCCAAGTTGGTTGAAATTTTTAAGAGTCCATCTCTAAGAGTTTTCAATATATATCTACTAAAAGACACAACCATAATAATAAAAATGAATAGAGATAAAGGATCAACTTATATAATTCCCCTTTTCTTGATAAAGGATTACCTTGACATTTGTCAAAATTATAATTGACTGTTATTTTACAACTTTAATATTTTTATATTCTATAATTTTATGTATATAATTACACATTAATTTACATGTTTATATCAAAAATGGGTAAAACATATTGGTGAGCCTAAGCATTGCTTTTATGATTTTTATCCTAGGATTTAGGATTAATTTTTATAAATAAAAATCTTTCTTTCTGATTTGGTTCTCTATTTGAGGGGTAAAATATCTTGTTTTTTTACTAAAACACTCTAAAGATTATATTAAAGATCAAAACATTTTTTAGAAGATATTGGCTCCTTGTTGCATCCATGTAAGGCCTAGAACAATAGAATTTTACATAAAAATTGAATTTTGACATCTAAATTTGATTTTGAGAGATTTATTCTCTTCCTTGAACTTATAAAATTCAAGCTTTGTTGCGGATTATTCAAATATGTGTGCACCACCTAGCTTCCTCCTCTTTTTAATTTCATTTTTCATTTGTTTCCTCTTATTTTCCTAGAAACTATGTTATAGTTATTTTGAACCTTGCATGAGTTATTATTTTGGGTAGGGTATTCATTTTTAATTAATCCATGGTACCTTAATACTCAAGATACTAGACAACACTATATATAGATTTTAATTTCCATGTACCTCATGGTATATCAAAAACATTTAGGGTCTTTTTAATCATAGGAATCCTTCAACCACTTGTTCTTATAATTCACCATTAAGTGGTTATCCATGGGAATTTACTCATAATATAACTTAGAGATAGGATACTAAAACTATAAGATAGTGTAAACCTCTATAGTTAGTGCCCTTGTGGTCATATTTACTATTTATGACTGAAATTAGTATATCTGAGAGCCTAAAAATAAAACATGCCTTCATCACATATTTTTCCATTCTTTCTTTCTTGGTATGATAGATGTGTTTTTATTAGTAAGCTTGGTGATTTTTTATATTTATATATTTTGGGTTAACAAATATATAGTGGCTTCTATATATAAATTCCCAAGGTTTTTTATGATTTAAATTTAATTTTATTTATAAATCCTACACCTTATGCTTATAATAATGAATGGACTAATGATCACACTTGTCCAATTTCTAATGCTTCTCACAAATAACATGATTTTCATAGATACGACTATGATTATTAAAATAAAGATGATTGGTATAATTTTGAATAAAATAATGAAGTGGAAAGTGAGCTAGCCACTTTATAAATTTTAAAATCAACTCCTCCCTTGTATTCATCTTTTCATAAAGTAGAATAAAAAGAGAATACTTATAATTAATATCTCCTCTCCCTTAATATTTCACAAGGATCATCATGTGAAGAATCAATAATTAGATAACTTTATTTACTTTTTAATTTTTTTATACATTATATTGCATTAGTCAATGTAAGCTAAAAAATCATATTCCTTACATATAAATATAAAATGATACAAATGAAGGTGTTAATATCTCTATTTATAAAGGTAGATGGTATAATTCCATATGCTATCCCACATTATCCTCTCTATATGGATAATATCATACAAGATAATAATAATCTCTCTCCTCACATGGAAGTAATTAATATTTTTCAAAGAAATTTTGCTTATATTCCTAGAAGAAAGAGAAAAGAAACTAGAGAAGGGTATGGTAAAAAACTTGATATGTTGTGCACACATTGATTCAAATGATTGTAGATACATTTTTTTGGCTTGGGAGGAATGACATGTAGATAATAAATCACTTGAAGAAATGGTGTTGATTAGTTAGATAGTACGGTGGATTGCCTAGCAAGCTAAATTTAAGAAGCACAAGCTTCTTTGGAGGATCTTAATCCACATTTATAAACAATAAAGTTCTAAAAGATAAATTACTTGCATAAATAATACAATATATTAAAATCAAATACAATTGATTGATAAAATAATAGATGAAATTGATTAATTATAGCAATAAGAGGGTTAATACAAATGCTAAATAGGTTGGGTAAAGTTCAAAAAATAGGTTAAGGATTTGTGGTCAGGCTAAGGGTCTGAAAGTTAGATTTTGTTGAGGTATGGTGGGTGAAAATAGATTGTTACTATTTTATCACAAAGTGACCATCAATAGTTAGGGTGACCATCAATGGTTATAGTAACCATCAGTAGTTGAGGTAACCATTAGCTATTGGGATAGACCATTTGTAGTTAAAGTGACCATCAATAGTTACTATGGGTTAGATCATGTCAAGAAAAGGTTGTTTAGATGAGGTCACAAAATGGAATTCTAGGAGATGGGTTTGGGATGGGTTGATTGTGAATTAGAAACAAAGCAACTAAATGATTGAAAATAGATACTTAACTTGTTTATTATCAATCTAATGAATGGTTGAGGTGGTTGGCTGATAAACTCATTTGATGGAGTCTAGGGAAATTTTGGTAGAGTAATGGTACTTAGATATTAGTTGATGGATGGAAGCACTTTGGATCTCTATGATGGTTATTGGTTTGATTTACGAATACCTATAAAATAAACTCTAATGCAAGAAGCTCTATTTCTAGATTATTGATTGATTCTAGATCTAGATTCACCCTCTCCTCCTCTCTCTTTATAGAAAGGGAGGAAAGGTAAAATAATATGTTGACAAAACGTTTAACAAGCAGTTTAAGTTTAGATTTTTCATGCACATGCTCACACATGAATTAGACATGCTAAATATAAAAAATTAAGATGGAGTTGAAGTGGGTACTTGACTGTTTAGGTGGTGGAAACCTGACTGTCAGTGATCAACCCAAGCATTGATGGTTAGGGTAACCATCGACAAACAAGTGCCAAGGTAAAGTTTTCTCAAGGTGGGTTAGTTAGTAGGTCAATTATGACTTGACTTAGGTTTGGTTTGTGGTCAAAAGGTCAGGGTTGGTCCCTAGGGGTCTAGGGGTGTTATGGTACTTAGAACCATAGTGTATGGTTTTTTAGTGTCTATATTTTGCCATTTTTTATTATGTAATTTATATCAGCAAATGACAAAATAAAAATGAAGTGTGGGTTAAAGGTTTAGTTTCCATGAGCATGAGAGGAGGTGTTCTTCCTCAAACTAGGAGTTAATGATGTAAAATAGAATCAGGTATAGGTTTGATAAGTGTTTAAGTTGGTGATGGAGGTGGGTGATAGGTTAGGCACTAAAGTGCAAACATGTGCATAAAGTGTGACAAAAGTGTGATATCCAAGATTATGCATTGACTAGGTTGCCATGGTTGGTAAAAATTGAGGTCATAACTAGAAGGGCAAGTGATAAGTGGACCGTGTGATATTTTGTGATAGTAGGGCTATACTTGTAAACTCAATTCTTCTAAACAAGGTTAGTGTTTTCATAGGTATCCAAGGTAAGAATTTATCCCATGAAAACATAAATTAGTTGGGTGTGTGCAAGGTAGTGTAAGTTTAAAAAATATTCAACTTGGAAATGTAGTTAGTGTGGTCAAAAGGATTAAAGCAAGGTCATCAAAAAAGTATGCAATAGTTTGGGCTAAAATGGCAGTGGTGGGGTAAGGTGGTAGTTGTTAAGGTGGGTGGAGAAGGTAATCTCTATGGGCGGGCACTTGGTGTGGGTATGTGTATCAAAAATATGTAGGTGAAAAGTTAGTTAGAGGTAAGGGAAAGAATCCAAATATCTTGACCATTGATGGTTAGGGTTCTTGGGGTCAACCATCAGTAGTCACCCTAACCATCAGTGGTTAAGCATAAACCCTAAAAAGTTAGAGATAAAAAGTAACTCTATGGGTTTTATTTGGTCATTATGGATTTTGATTTTTGACAGTGAGATCTTGGTATTTGGTGTGAGAAAATACTAATTGTATTTGTTAATTAGGCTAGTGGTTGTGTTAAATTGTTGATTAAGTGGGCTAGAGGTTGGATCAATAAGGATTCAGGGTGGGCAAAGGACATGGCCAAGGAGTGGGTCCTAGGGTTCCTCCCTAATGATGGTCAAGGAATGAGGTAGATAATTATTTTTAATTGATAAGGTAGAATTGATTTTGTAAATGCATTTTGTTTGGAATGGTATGGTTTGATTGATTGGTGGTTGTAGATTAGTTTTGGTTTGGTTCTACCCTAGTTTTAAGGTTTGTTTGGTGTTTGGTTAAATTTGTGGATGAAGGTGAAATTGGAAGAGTAAGGTTTGATTGAGTAGGGTGAGAGGGTAGGTATAGGTGAAAAATGTTCAGTTGGTAATGGTGTTTGGGTAGGCTACTATAAGGTTAAGTTTGGGGTGTTCCATTGGTGAAAAACCCATAGTGAGCATCAATGGTCACTACTGATCATTGATAGTTGACAACCATAAATAGTTATTCACTTAATCATCAATGGTCATCATGACCTTTGATAGTTAAGCCAATGGTGATTTTTTTTTTTTAAAGTTAAGCTTAAGTTTTGCTATGTTAGATGGTGGATGGGTAATGGGGTTAATTGCTAATGGCTAAGTTTGGATGTTGAAGGTCAATTTCTACATTTTAGGTTGATGTTTAAGGCATAGAGGGTTGATTGATTAGGGTGAAAATAAGGTAGGTTAAGGTTTATAGGTTGAATTAGGAAAAAATAGGATAAAAAACTAAGTCCATTTGATATCGTACCATGTAGGCATGAGAGTAGATCTAGATACAAGATCAAGTGCCTTGGATCTTTGCCAAAATTCATTGAGGGATGACTAATGCTAACTAGGATCACATGGAGGAGGTGGGGCTTGGTGTGATGTTGCATTACCAGCATGTGCTATGATATATGGAGATAATCATGACACTCATTGAGAGATGGTATCCTACCATGAACACCTTTCTACTACCTACAGGTGATATGACCATCTTACCTAAGGAAGTCCATAAGATTATGTGGCTACCTATATGAGGAGAGCTGATCTATGATGTAGAGAGGGAAAAAAGGGATGATTTCATGGAGTTTTTGTATGGATATGACCTTGATTTTATAAGGTGGTATGCAGGAGGCTTCATCTATACTCCATTATACTAGAGGGCTAGAGATGATAGGCAATTATTGACCATGGTGATAATAGTGGTGACATGTTATGCATTACATAATTTGATTAGTGGGAGGTTCCCTTATTTATTGTTGGGGGTACTGCTGGAGATGTTTTTGGGTTGCATAGTGTTCACATGGGCACCTATACTATTGGTCTAGATTTATAGGGAGCTATGGGGATTTTGAGCCCACAAGAGGTATGGTATCAGCATGGGGTTTATTTTACATTTTTGGGTATATGAGCACATCTAGGTGCTACAATTAATGGGGCTATCATGGGAAGGGTATGTATAGATGGGATTCCAAATAGGATTTATGAGGTGGAAAGATTATTTTTCCCTCTTTGGACTAGGTGGAGGGGCTCATGATGTTAAATAGCTTAGAGTTTTATTTGATGCCTAAGTTATTAGAGATGTGATTTGGAGTCCATGCATTAGGTTTCTAGGATGGGTGCACTATGCCTGGCACATATTATCCCTATAGAGCTACCAATGGATATATGGTAAGAGGGATAGTGAGATAGACTTGATACCATTTGATAGGGTGTGGTAATAGTTTAGCCTGACATATGGTATCCTTAGGGTATTCTTTAGGTATGAGAGGGAGGATACAGAGCTACTAATTACTAACCCATAGCCAATACATATTTTTATTCATCATGAGGAGCTCTTATCAAGGATAGAGATAGATGATGTAGGTGCCATGGATGGTTAACCTACATAGTATGAGGAACTATATGTTGCAATTGATATTAGTGGTGATGATGGTGGTCTATAGTCTATGTATGTTGACCTAGTTGGTGGAGGTGGTTAGTAGGTGTAGGGAGAGGGGGTTACCCAAGATATATAGGCAGTGATTGGTTAGAGAAACTAAGCATGAGCAACACTAACTATGGCATAGGCTTCCATGATAGCATTACAAGCATTGTTATCAGTAGCACAAGGTCAGTTAGCTACTATCACAAGTGAGAGAGATCAAGCTAGAGCTACACTAGCTTTGGTGATATAGGAGAGAGATTCTCTTGAATAGGTAGGAGGTAGAATACTAGTAGTAGTGGTACCAGAAGGGACTATCCCTATGTAGAGATATGTAGTGATTGTTTAGGAGTTATGGTATTATGAGGCCATAGTCTTTAGGCATTATCTAGATGAGATCTGATGGGGTGAGTATAGGGTTGGGATTGTAAGTAGTATAGGTATAGTGGCATCAGGTCAGTGGGCCACATCTATATATGACCAAGTAGGTATAGGAGGACAATCTCTAAAGGACAGTGGTACACTAGGAGGCAATGGTACCTCAGGTTCTTAGTTTGTTCATGAGATAATATAGTTATTATGTATATGATTTTTGATACTAGCCTACGAGCTGATGCAGTAAGATCTATATTTTTGAGAGAGATATGTATATTTTTATACATTATGATGATTATATGTTTATGGAATCACAATTTTATGGATATGATCTTTACATATGGATTGTGGTTGATGTTTATGATGTTCATGTTGAGTATTTTGATTATGGTTATGCTCATGATGATGTGAATGTGGACTCACCTGGCTAGGCATATGATGATATATCTCTTTAGTCATGTTTAATGATAATGTTTGATTAGGGATTTGATGTTATCTTAGGTGATTATGATGATAATGTGATGTTTCTGATGATTAATATGATGTTTATGATATTTTGTGATTATGGTTATTGTTGACATTGTGTATGGATGTGCTGATTTAATTTTATGTTTGAGATGATCATGTTTATGACATTGATATGATGATGATGTGTATGATAAATTTTAATTAGTATATGATTCTACATTTAGATCTAGACACATGGTAAAAATGGTTTATTGTTCATTGTTCATGGCTCATGGATGTTATGATTTTAATATGATGTTGATGTTTATGATTATGTTCATGGATATAGTTTATGATAATGATGTCTATTTTTGTTCATGATATGATGATGATGATGTTTATGTGATGTGGTTATGATTATGGTCATGTGGATAAAAGTAAAGTACATAGAGTAAGTTGAATAACAAAACTAGATGTGAAATATAGAAGATAATAAAGAGATAAACATATTAGTGAATAGATCAACCAATATGAGAGGATATTAAGAGAGCTAGATGTTTCATCTTTAACAAAGACTAAAATAAACTAAAGTTGGATTGGATTAAGGAAAAAAATCCCTTTTAATGCTTTACATAATCATTTGTTAGTTAGTTAAAAAGGTGTTTTGATCAAATTATGTCAAATGAGCTCAAAAATCCACTGCTTATAGTTTATAAAGTGGGGATGAATGAAGATGGAACCTTCGTGTAAGACTAGCATGCCTCTTCTAGGGGTTACCAAAGATCCATTATAAATAAGTCCATGTCATATAGGGTGTATAATTATTGATGTGATAAGTCTACTCATTGAGATCTAATTGTAGATTTCAAAATTATGTTACTTTTGTTGATTTTTTGATAATGGGTCTTTTTCTATTTTATTATTACTTGGGAGGGTTGGGGAAGCTAATCAATGCAAGAAGCTTCCAAGAAATTTCTATGGTTTAACAAATTCTTTACTCAACCATGCTTTAAGGGAGTGGTCTAAGTTTGTGTGCTTTATTTAATGGTTTTGGTATCTGTCATTCAAGGGAGCAATCGACCTTACTTTGAGCAAATTTGATATGTTCTTGGCAATTGTCCTTCAAGGGATCAGTCTACAAATGCTAGGAAGTGACCCATATAGGCTATTTTGATTATTTTTTTTATGTTTTGATTTTGATGTCATGGACTTGCTTATATAGGCTTAAAGGGTCACCTTTTTGAAGGAAAAACTAAAAGTAGAGGAAATTTGACTAGGTGTAAGAAAGGTCTTAGGTGACAATAATCATGGGAATCCATCCTAGGAAAGGGGTGGAAAGTACCATGAGAATCATGCCATGGTAGAGCCATGGTACCCATTGTTCAATATTAGGCTATGATTATGATGGATTATCATATGATTCATTTTTAATTGGTTGCCCCAAAAATAGGGAGATGAACGTGCTTGGAAAGCAAGGGATGAGCTTAAGTTAGATAAAATGTGAGTTTGATCTTTTTTAATAAAAGAAAGGTATAAATCATTGAAGGGCTCAAACTTTAGGTTTCCCTAAAGAGAGGATAATTGGTAAGCTCCTTATCCATAATTTTGTGTAATGATATAAGTTCTAAGCTAATTGAAAGCAAATTTACCTCTTTTGATTTTCTCCATGTTGGTGACATGTTGGTTTTCCTTTACGATGAGATCTTTGTTATTGAATTTTTTCACTTTAAGGTGTTTGTTATTGGTGTATTTTATTTTCTCTTAATAGATGTGAAGATGAGTAAGATTGGCCAAACAATGCTCATCAAGTATCTCAAGTTGGGCTAAACATTCTATATGATAGTTTCTCTCAAAGACAAGATATTGCAAGGATATACTAAGAGAGGGAATTTTAATTTTGAGAGGCAAGACAACCTCTACTCCAAAAACTAGAGAGAAATAGGTAGCACATGTAGGGGTTCAAATTATAGTATAATATGCCCACAAGGTGAAGGGGATATATAAGTGTCAATCTCAACCAGATACATTAAGCATTTTAGTTAGTATATTGTTAAGGGTTTTGTTAGAGTCTTCCACCTATCCATTTAATTAAGGAAAATTTGGAAATGAGAAACTTAACTTGATACCAAGTGAATCACAAAGACCTTGGACTTGTTTTTTCTAAATATTTGCCATTTTTAGTGATAATTTTTTGAGGAATGTTGAAATGATAGATGATGTGATGATTGATAAAGTTGATAATATTTTTGGCTTTTATTGAGACAAGAGGAATAGCCTCTACCCATTTAGTAAAGTAATCAATCACCGTGATGATAGAATGTTGTCACTATGAATAATCGGGGTTAATTTCACCAATAAGGTCTAGAGCCCATTGTGAGAAGGGCCATATATCTATGGATACACAAAGATTATGGCTAGGTGTGTGATGCAAATTAACATGTTTTTAGCACTCAACACACTTTTTCACATAATCATAGCATTTTTGGTTAAGGGTAGGATAGTAATAGCCATGGTGAAGGATGCATTTAGAGATGGTAAGGCCACTAAAGTGTCCCCCATAGATCCCATCATACATTTCCCTAATAGCATGAAAGGCTTCATGACTACGTAGGTAACATAAGAGGAGACCATAAAAGCTAAATTTATAAATAATTCCACTCATTTTGGTATAATATGAGGTGATATAGATAAACATTCTTTAATTATTTCTAGAAAGACCATAAGAAATGATGACAAAGTTAAGATAGTCAAAGGTCTGTTGATACCAAAGGTAGGGTTGGGTCTCCTCTACACTGAATATGGTGGGAGAATATGATTTGACATAAGAGAGATAGGTAAGTCTATTGATAATGATAGATATATTAGAGTTAGAGGGTGTAGATGGGATCTGAGAAGTGAAGGAAGCCATCGTATCAATAAACTTGTTCATAGATCATAGGGTGGTTTAGATATGGTAATGTTTAAATGATGTTAAAATTACATCAGCTAATTATTTATACTATTGCAAAACATCATTTTTACACTAGTAATAGCCATTTATTTGATTGACCATAAGTTGAGTGTCACCAAAAATGTTGACCCTTTTGACTCCCAAGGATAATGCAATTTGAAGGCTTATTACTAGGGCTTCATACTCAACCATGTTGTTTTTACATTTAAAATATAGCTCAAAGGATAAAAGAAGAGGTTCACCATGAATGAGGATATGGATAATTCTAGCTCCCCCACCACATTGACATTTTAATCCATCGAAGAACATGGTTACTTGATAGGTGAAGTTTTTCTGAGAGAGGGTTGTGATAGACTCATCAGGGAACTCAAGGGGAGGAGTTTGATTGTCTAATAAGGGTGCATTAACCAATTATTTAGTAATTAATTTAACTTTAATTAACTTCTAATGATGAAACTCAAGGTCAAACTTAGCTAAGAGCATGAGCCATTTGTCCATATGTTAGTTCTGGTATGACTTGAAGTGTATATACTTGAATGGATCAGTATTGGTTATGACATATGTCTTGTGGTTGAGAAGGTAGTGTTGAAGCTTGGTGGCCATAAATACTAAGGATAATATAAGTTTCTTGGTATGTGTGTATTGAGTTTTGTATTCTAAAAACATCTATCTGATGTAGTAGATGGCTTACTCTTTGTGTTTTTCATCTCGATAAGCAATAATTGCCTTTAAGGAGTGATCAGTGATGGAGATATAGAGGAAAAAAGGTTGATCATCCTTGGGAGGAGTGAGTACTAGTGGAGATAAAAGGTACTCTTTCAGTGAATCAAAGGCCTTTTAGTAGTATTGTTCCACTTAAAAGATACATCCTTATTTAAAAGGTGATGGAAGGGTTGGCATCAGTCTGAGAGCTAAAAGATAAAGTGATGAATGGATTGGAGCTTCCCTTGAAAACTATGGAATTACTTGAGGTTGATTGGAGGAAACATGTCAAGAATTGCTTTAATTTTGGTAGGATCAACTTTTATTCCCTGAAGGAAGATAATAAAGCCAAGGAGTTTTCCTGATAAGACTCAAAAAATACACTTCTTGGGGTTATGGAAGACATGGTAATGGATGAGTCACTCAAAGATAATCTTGAGAATGGTCTAATGGTCTTTACAATATTTGGATTTCTTAAGAAGATCATAAACATATTCTTTTATGATTTTATGGATAAGGTCATGGAAGATGTAGGTCATAAACTATTAGTAAGTTACACCTATGTTATTTAGTCCAAAAGGCATGACCCTATATCAAAAAGTTCCCCATGGGGTGATAAAGTTAGTTTTGTGTTGATATTTGAGGGAAATTAGGATTTGATTTTAGCCCAAAAACCCATCCATAAGAGATAACATCTCATGGCCAGTTATGAGATCAACTAATTGGTCAATGCTTGGTAGAGGAAATTCATCTTTTGAGTAAGCAAGGTTAAGGTCATGAAATTACACACATATATGTAGTCCCTATGTGGCTTTGGTGATAAGCATGACATTTGAGACACATTAGGGATAGTCAATGGGTTGAATGAAGTTGATAGATAGGAGACATTGAAGTTCTTCTTTAATGAGAAGAACTATGTGAGGCTGCATTCATTGAATTTTATACCTAATAGGCTTATCATCATGGTTGGTGACTATGTTATGGGTAGATATGGAGGGGTCAATTCCAGGCATGTCATTATAAGACTAAATAAATGATATGATGTAGTCTTACAGGAAAGAGGGGAAGTCTTGAAGGTATTTAGAATTGAGTGATTGGCCAATTTTGACAATGTGTGGGTTGTCTAAAGTGCCCAAATTGATATCTATGATGTATTTATTCAATATGGTTGAGGTCTTAAGAGGAATATATTTATAGATAGATGAATTTGGTGCACCAAGATAGGTGAGAATGGATTCATCATCCTGACATTGAATAGTATTAATGGTAAGAGAGTCATATCCTATCATCTCAAGATGGGTTAGAGGGATAGTTAAGGTTGATCCCTCCTTTTATAAGTCAAGATCCTAAGTTGATCATTTTGATTAAAAAAATTATGGGGGGATAATATTATAATTATCATTTGTTGATGGTGGAGTGGATGGTGAGTATCAGATTTTCTCATCAATAATTGTAATGGGATGTGGGTTGGTTTGTTATTTAGGTGGCATGAAACTAAGACCATAATTTTCATGAGGTTTTTAGGTTTTGATTGGAAGTAACTCATGCAGCCCATGTTCATACCAACCTAGGTCAAATCCATTCTAAGCACACTTATAAAGGTATTCCTTGGATAAATCTAGTTTATCCAGATAGGAAAAACTAGATGTGAATGATCATGGTGGGGAAGAGGTAGTAGTGCCAAGGGGCTTATCAAGTCACCCATAGATGAAATTGGTTTGATGAGTTTATGGTCTAAAAAGAATAATGGTTTTGATTTTCGGATCATAACTAGGTTGGTGGTCAAGATTCCCATACTCTTGAGGAGTAGGAAAAGTGTCAGGGGTTACAAGGTGATATTCCCCAATGAAAGATGTTTGAAGGTTAGTTTTGAAGGGTCTATTATGGGGATTTGGGTGGAAGGGATAGAAGAATTTTTGAATCCTTCATTGATATAAAAAGGTGGGGTTTTAATGTTAATTAGTAAAGGCTTGTTGGATGGAGGAAGGAGAATGTCATTAGGTCAGTATGTCATATTGCATGATGTAAAGGGACTGGGGTCAACTTGTATGGTGATAACTTGACCTTCATGCTCAAATTTGACACATTGATGTAGGGTAGATGGAATAAAAACCATAAAATGAATCCAAGGGAATCCTAAAAAAATTTTTTACCATAACTCTCCTTCCACTACATACCAAAACTTAGGAAGTGTGTGGGGTCCTAAGCAAATGTGAAGGACAATAGTTCTTAGGGTTGTGGTCATGGTATCATTGAATGATTATAACACTACTGACATCTCTAACATGATGTTCTCAAGTAATTGGATCTGATTGTAGTCATAGGAGGAGATGATGTTGACACTATCTCCCCCATTAATCATAACCCTCTTGATGTTGGTTTGGTTGATATAGGCAATAATGAAGAGAGGAGGATCTGGAACATCCATGTGGATAGAGGATATTTTTAAATACTTAAAGGTAATAAGGTTAGAAATGTGAAGAGATATAATAAAGGATACTAAAGGTTGTGGGTCTTCCTCTCAAACCTCTATATATTATAATGCTTCTATCATTTCTTAGCGATGATGGGGTGAGGTATTGATCAGGTCATACAAACTCATCTTTACTGGTGTTTGGTAAAGCTATTTCATAACTACTCATTAGATTGATTTAGATGGATTGGAGTGAGAGAGTCTCAAGATAGACACTTTTGGTTTTATTGAAGGTGAAGGTGTTTGGTGTTGGTTGGGTGGTCGGGTAGAGGAAGAGGGGTATGTCTATAGAATGGAGACCTTTGTCTTCCACTTATTCTTTGGTTGAGCCTAGGATCATGTGACCACATGGATGGTATGGATTTGGGGATGAGTTGGGCTAGGTGAATGCTTTAGTTCCTCTTCACTCTGAGGTGAGAGTGGAGGGGTAGATTGGTGTTGGTAGATGGTTGGTGTTTCTTTGATCAATGTCAAGCTCATAGGGGGTTTCTTTGATAATAAGTCATCTTCATGATATAGCTAATAGAATAATGCTTGGAGAGCCTTATAGTCCTTTGTGTAATGCTTAAGTGTCCTAAGGTATGAACATATGAATTTGTCATTATATAGAGATGGTTTAGTATTGTCTGGGTCAAATGGTCTGATAGGTGGCAAGGTTAAGTAAGATGTTTTCAATAACCTCTATAGGATGGTTGAGTAAGACTCAAGAAATAGTAGTAAAGGTGTGTAAGGCTTAAGTTTGGTAGTTAAGGTGGAATACCTTTTATGAGTGATATTGATATTCAAAGATTTGGGTGAAGGGGTGTCCTTGGTGGATGATTTGGGTTTTGGTAGAGAGGTTGAGGGTTTGGGGTTAGAAAGTGTTAGGTTATACCTTTAACATATAAGCAGTTTGGTTATAGGTGATTGGGAGATAGGAGGTATGCCCATAGGTGGCTTGGTAAAAATAGGTGTGAATGAAAGTAAAAGTGATGGTGTAACCAAACGTGGTGGTTGGTTTTTCATTGGGATGGTTGGCTTCCCAATTAAGGTATAGGGATGAGGTCCTAAAATAGAGGGAAAGTGGAGAGGGGAGGTAGAGTTTTGGATTTTGGGCTCCTAGGTGGTTTTACTTTCTTTATTAGCCTAGTTTAGTGTTTGTTTAATAGGCTTAGTGGGCTTAAATCCAACATTACTGATGAGTGAGAAATGTTATGATTAGGAAATACACCAAGGTTCTTGGTGGGTTTGGTTGGGATGGTATGAGGTGATTTAGTGACTTTGGGAAATTTTGGTTCTAATGGTGTTATGGTTTGATGGGTAAAGGCATTCGATGGTTAGGTTATAGTGATAGTGGATTTGGTAGTGGAAGGGGTATGTTTATCTGATAAAAAAGGCTCTTATTTGGTTTTATATGGGATCCCAAGCTATTTACAAAAGGTGGCTCAGTCCATGTTAGGATCAAATATGAATTTTATATTTTTAACCAGTCTAGAGAAAGGTTTATAGATGGGTCTGAACCCATTGGTAGTGGATTCAAAAGATAGACCTAGGGGTTAAGGGGGAGGAATGATTACCTCATCCTTTTCCTAATCAAGAGGTTCCAATATTTGGGAATGTAACTCAATGGGAGGTGTAGGAAAATTGGTTTCTTCCTTAGGCATGATTACTAAAGGAAGAGTGAATTGTTGTATGATTGAGGAAAATGATAAAGTGGAAAGGGTTTTCACTTCTAATGTATATGTCAAAGTGGAGTTTGGTGACTCCACTACCTCAATAAGCAAAGTGGGGGAGGAGGTGATTTGGTCAATGGTCTTATCACTAGTAAGTTCACCAAGAACCATATTGATAGTATGGACATCATGGGTATGGGAGGGTTCTACTTTGTTTTCATTAGTGGTGGAAGGAGTGTGGTTAGAGAATGCTAATCTAAAGATGTCAAGTGATTATTTTGGGGGTATATTTGGGTTATCCAACACAAGTTCTTCCTTGACAATGAGAGTTTGGATATTTTTTTTGAAGGTATTACATCTGATTACATCATGTCCAATGACTTAGTAGAAGGTGCATAATTCACTCTCCTTATACCAACTAGGTATATGCCAAGAAGAATAAAATTGATGTGGAGGTTTGATCTAGGGAAGTTATATGATATTGTCATTTAAAAATTTCTCCAAGAATAAATTTCTAGGTTTTGTGGTTTAGGTTCCTGATTTTTTTATTAGAAGAGTTAGGAGAGTTGGATTGGTTGACAATGAGTAGAGGGGTAGTCTTAAGGACAACTACATTTGTAGTTCCCTTGTTCTTGGAATATGTATTGGTTTGATTATTGGGTTTATAGGGGTAATCCTCATTTGATTTGAAGGTAGAGTTATTGTTTCTCAATTTAAACTTCCCCTCATCAATGGATCTAATTTCTAGTTTTTGTGCCATTGTGAAAGCTTCATTAAAGGTCCTAAATATTTGAACCCATAAGGTAGAGGAGATGTGTTTGGTGCAAGCCTAAGAAAAGATTTTGATCAGTTTAGGTTGGGGTAGAGATAAGGAGAGTTGGTTTATTAGACTTTTCCAATGGGCCACAAAGTTAGTAATGGATTCATCATCAAATTGGAAAATGGAGTAGAGATCAGTGATGGATACTTTCTTAGAGATGTTTATGCAAAAGTGGTCTAAGGAAATCTGAGCTAGTTGGGTAAAATAAAATAGGGAGTGTTTTATAATATCACTATACCAATCTAATTCTAGGCCTAATAGAGACATGGGAAAGGTATGGATAAGGAGAGCATCATCATAGGTAATCATATAGCATGAATGCCTAAATGATCTTAGGTGTTATTGAGGGTCCTCCTTACTTTGAAATTTTGAAAAGTTTAGAAGTTCCCATTAAGGAGGGTATGGTTGAATGGGGATGGATGGGTGATTTGTTTCATTACATATTTGGTAATACATTAAAATATTATGGGATCTAGAAATGGATGACTCTAAAGTAGTCATCTTGTCCATTAACATTTTGACCAGGTCAGTTTGGGGTTATGCACCCCCATAGTTATAAGGTAGGTTATGTTGGATTTAGATAGGTGTAGTATATGGGTAGTTTTGGGGGGGTTGAAAATTTACCACATACTTGTATGTGGTCATGGCTGGTTGAGATGATGCCATATATGGCTACATGGAGATAGGTGGTTGGGTGGAAGGTAGAGGTACATACCTTAGGGGTTAGGGATGCAACTTAGATTTGGTACAATGGGCATGTGATGAGAGATTAACATAAGTTAGGTAGATGATATAGTTGGGATAGTAGATAGAGGTTAAGTGGTAACTTTGGTACTGATAGGTGGTATAATGGAGTAGAGGTAGGTGGGTTGGAAGTGAGAGGAATAGTGGTGGCACTAACATAGGGTAATCCTATAGTAAGGGAGGTACCGATGACCAAAGGTTGGGTTGGTCCTAAAATAAGATGGTTGTTAGTTGGGGAATAAAGTGTTTGGGTATTCATTGGCTATGTGGGTTAGTTTTGAATGGTAGTATCAGTAGGGTTATTGGTAAAGGATGATGCCTAGGTGGCTAGAGGTTAGGTGGAGATGGTGGAAATAGAAGTGTCACCCATAATGTGGGATGGCATGCCATAGGGTGGGTTAATAGGTAGAATCAAAATAAGAATATGCTGAGATACGGTGTTAAAGTAATGATGGAGGGATATGGGTTTGTTATCTAAAAAGGTGGAAAATATACATTGCCTTGGGAAATAGTCTAAGGGATGATACGACTCTTAGAAAGATGAGGATAACTATCTAAATTTGAGACATACTCTATGGATGAGGGAGAAGAGGAAGGTGGATGATTATGAGGTGGGTCCTAATTTGCTTGGTTTCTTAGTTGTTGCCTAGTTAAAACCATGTAATTAAGGAAAGGAAGAAGATACAAATAACCTCATAAATTAAATAAAGAGACTACAAAAAATGTCAAGGAAACAAAAACACACACTAAAGCATGTTAAATCTTAAGATTCTTTTTAGTCTCTTTTGTGGCTTATGCCTTAATTTTTGAGAATTGTGTGATCCAACTTGACTTATAGAGCATTTAATATAAATGAGGTCTATGGATGGTTTTAGTTTGTGTTTAGGCTCTCAAAGGGATATATATTAGAATTAGTACATGGCTTGATATTAGGGCCTACTTGCTCACTTCACACACCATAAAGATAATGGTGTTGGGTGCTTATCCAAGATATACTTATTGCCAAAGACTATACTCAATAATAAAGTTGAGTTGGTTCTCCCCTGGGTGATGAAATCCAAGTAGGATAGCTGAGAAATGTGGCCACTAGGTAATGAAATCCTAGTCGGGCCTAATGTCAATGTTTGATTTTTATTGAGATGTAAGTGGTTTGGTCTTGTATGTGTTACAAGAGTGGAACTACAATTGATTACTTTGGTTTGATTAAGCTATGTGAGTTAAAATAAGCAAGTAGACAATGGATGTAGTCAATTTTAAGCCTAAAAATATTTTTTGATTTTTTTGTATAAGTAGACAGATAAGAAGAAGAAGCACCTATATGTAACTATGAATCCAAGAAAATAATCAAGGGTCCCACCAGGCATGTCAAAATGTTTTAGAGAAATTTCACTTATGTTCTTAGAAGAAAGAGAAAAGAAACTTGAAAAGGGTATGGTATAAAAACCTAATGTATTATGCACACATTGATCCAAATGGTTTTATATACTCTTCTTTAGCTTAGGAGGAATGACCTATAGATAAGAAAGCACTCAAATAAATGGTTTGATTAGTTAGATAGTAGGGTGGATGCCTAACAAGCTAGATCCAAGAAATACAAGCCTCTTTGGAGGTTGTCAATCCACACTTATAAATAATCAAGTTCTAAAAGATAAAGTACTTACATAAACAACAAAATATATTGAAATCAGATCAAGTGTTTTATAAAAGAATAGATGAAGATGACTAATTATAGAAATAAATAGGTAAATACTAATACTAAATAGGATGGGTATAGTTCATAAAATAGGTTAAGGATCTATGGTCAAGCTAAGGGCCTAAAAATTGGATTTAGTTGAGGTTTGGTGGGGAAAAATAGCTTGTTTTTATTTTTTCACATAGTTACCATTGGTAGTTAGGGTGACCATTGGTGGTTAAGGTAATCATTAATGATTGAGGTAACTATCAGTGATTGGGATAGACCATCCATGGTCAGAGTAACCATCAATGGTTACTATGGGTTAGGTCTGATCAAGAAAAGGTTGTTTAGATAATTTCATAAAATGGAATTCTAAGACATGGGTTTGGGTTGGGTTGATTTCAAACTAGAAACAAAGAAATTGAATGATTGAAAACATATACTTATCTTTCTGATTATCGATCTAAGGAATGGTTGAGGTGGTTAGATGATAAATTCATTTGATAGAGTTTAGGGTAATATTGGTAGAGTAATGGAACTTGGCTATTGGATGATGGATCATAGTACTTTGGATATATATCAGACTTGTTATTTCACTATAAAAATACCTGTAAAATAAACTCTAATGCAAGAAGCTCTAGTTCTAGATGATTGATTGATTCTAGATCTAGATTCACCCTCTCCTCCTCTCTTTATAGGAAGGGAGGAGAGTTGCAATAGTATGTTGACAAGAGGTTCAAGAATAATTTTAAATTTATATTTCACATGCATAGGCTTGTACACAAATTAGATGATCTAAATATGAAAAATCAAAATAGATTTGACGTGGGTGTTTGAGTATTCAGGCAGTGGAAACCCAATTGTCAGTGGTCAACCTCACCATCAGTAGTTAGGGTGACCATTAGCAGTCAAATACCAAGGAAAAGTTTTCTCAAGGTGGGTTAGTAATTATGTCAATCATAAATTTCTTAGGTTTTGTTTATGGTCAAAAGGTCAGGGTTCATCCTTAGTGGTTCTAGGGGTCTTTCGACACTTGTAACCATAGTCTATGGTTTTATAGTGTCTACAGAATAATTCCATAACATCTAATGATCCTTTATCTCCATCCCTTGAAATGTCACAAGATTTAAATGCATGTGATGTACAAACAAAAAATGATTTTTTTTGTAGAGTTATAAAATAATGATCATATCACACTATCCCAAGATTCTTAAGATAGTCATCTTATGTTCATAGAACATGAGTCTCATGGTAATAATAATTGTGATGCGTATTCATCTCTTTTTAATTAAAATGAATCCATTCAAGATAAATATTATTGTTATACTTCCACGTAATCAAAGTGATCAGATAAAAAATGATTCTAAAATTTTTACTAATTTTATCCTAGAATGCAATCCTTATCCATGTAATGACATTTGTCATGATCTTATCATATTAATGTTTAAAATATATGATTAATTACAACCCATATGTGATATTTTCTAAACTAATATTATTCCTACTATTCATATCATATCCATGAAGCATGTTATCGATTACCTCTAAAATCAAGTAATTGAGATCTCACTTTACAAAGTATATAATGTTGTGTGAATATCATAGATAAATTTATCTTAGGAAAACCCATTTTAAGAATTGTATATGTGAATCCATGTCCAAAGGATTTTTTTATGCATACAATACCCCTTTTTATGGTTTTGGAGATACTTTTACTCATGAACTCAATATACACATGGGGAAATGATGGACATATTATCTTAAAATATTTTCATAGAAGTCTCACAAGAGATGCTTTAGATTGGTTTTATAGTTTACCTAGTGGTTCCTTACCTAATTTTAAATAAGATGAATTCTTATCATATTATCATAAGCACATGATACATAATTTAACATTGAAACATGTACAATGTTTGAAATAAGTTCATGATGAGCTTATCAAATATTACATCTTACACTTCAAAAATACTTTGCATTTTTTAAATTATTAATCGCCAAATTTAGAAAATAAATTTATCTTCAATAAGGGTCTCTTGTATCCAATCAAATAAATATTCATACATAAAATTTGCATCTCCTTTGAGAAATTATATGTGGATGTGTCCAAATATGCATTTGATCTCAATTTCGTAACACAAAAGCTTACTTAATCACGATCATCTTCACACAAGAAATAAGATATCAATAAATAGATAAATTTAGATTCTAAATGTATAATAAAGAATCTATTTAAAGGCATTAATAATATAGATGAGTCAATATAAATAATTATAATCAAGGAAGAACAAGTTAAGGTACTCGATAAAGGAAAGGAACCAGTTTACAAAGCACCACCTAAATAAAATAAATCTAATTTTAGTAAGAGTCCATCACTTCATTTTGACATATTTAAATATCAACCACATGATATTCTACACACATTTTTAGATAAAAATTCAATCACTTTTCCTCTCACTTACCATTATCCTCCTCATCAACGGGAGTATATAAAAGGAAAACTATTTTGCACTTATCATGGTATAAATAAATGTTATAAATTATGAAAATATCATGAAAAACAATGTTGAAACATAAAAAATGAATGCACAAAGTAATAATGTTACCTAAAAGTAAGCAACCACAATAATACAAGACACAAGGTTGATAAGTGGGGAAATTGAATAAATAGAAAGAAAACCTAATATATATTAATAAGGATAGGAAAATAATATTCTCTAAGTACAAATTTAGTATAAGAAAGGAGAAAGAGAAAGAGAGTGGGACTAAATCCATAAGAAACTGTATCAATATCTAGTATTTATAATGAGAGAAGAGAACTCAATAAATAGATCTAGATGAAGGAAATGGGAGTTAAAAATAATCCCATCATGAATTTCAAAACTTTCTTAGTATGTGTTAAGTTTCTATAATCCCTATAAGTCGAGGGGAAAGTGTTTGATAAGTGTGGAGGGATTTACATGTGACATTGAACTCCAAGATTCCCATAAAAAGACAAAAGAGGTGTGACACCTCATAAAATATAAAATAATTAAATTTATTATAATGATAAATACATAAGTAAAATATAAATAGGACTATCCTAAATATATTTAATCTCTAACATTCTCCCTTAATATTTATTTAGGGTTACAAAAGAGGAGAAAATTCTAGTCAAATAAGGGAGTTGACATTATATAATACTCCCCTTTAATGGGATAATCATATGATATGAATAACAATATTTACATAAAGATAAGAAAGAAAATAAGTTGTCTGTAAGATATAAAAAATTATGATGGTGCAATCATCAGCAAGTATGATGGTGCAATCATTAGCAATCTCCAAAAATCCTCTTCAAATAAAAAGGTAAATCTACAATTGAACAAGGACCAACAAAAAAAGAGAAGATAATAAAGGGTCCATTATACCTACAAAACAAAATATTACACCAATATTAATGTTAAGTAAAAATTACATAAAATAATTTACATACATACAATATAATAAAATTAGACTTAATAAATAGTAAAAAGAGAAAAATACAACTTCTATAACAAAGTGTTTAATCTTGCACACAAAAAGAAGCTAGTCAAAAAATTATTAGTTCCAAACAAAGTATATTTCTTTGAAAACTCACAATAAGAAGTAATCACAAGAGAAATGTATACATATAAATTGTGTTTTCAACTTATTAAAGATGATACCAAAAATATATGTCATTTTTATAAAAAAATATCTTGCTTAAAGCAATTGAGGAAGTATTAAAATAAGACACATCAAAGTCTTGATAAGATATCATAATTTTATGGATCCAAAGTAATTTAACCTTTAAATGAGGTGTTTTAGTGGTTTTCAAAGAATGAAAAATTTCATGAGTCAATTTTCTATAAATATTTACAAAGATAAAATTTTAAACATTTAGAAAAACATGCTCGTGTTTATTATGATGCTCACAATTTTTTTGATTTTACCTAAAATATGAGCATGAGAAGAGTTATAATCAACATAAGTCTTATGATATTGAGATGCACTGTTTTGAAATTTTTTTAAGTGAGGGATTAATACTAATTCAAATTATCATTATAAAAATTAAAATGAATCCTTAAAAATTTGCAATATATTTAATAAAAATTGGCTCAACAATATCATTTTCATATATTCCAAGACCACTACCAGAGTAATCCATTGATTGAGTATTTTTTAAATTAGAGTTAGAAATATTATATTGTAAATTAATATTCTTATGATAAAAATAAAGATCGCATTTTAAAGAAACATTAGAGACATTTTTTTTCCTAAAGAAACAATTTTAGTAGTGAGAAAGTCAACCAAATTTTACATTTCATATATTTTTTTATTGTGTGAATTTTGTAATAAAAGAATGGTTTGATTTTATCATTCAATTTGACATTTTAAATAAGTAATTTTATCATATTTTTAATAACTTAATGTTTAAAATCATTAATTAATGCATTATTTATCTTTCAAAACCTCATCATCTTAAAAAAACTTCTGATTACAATATTTTAATATGTAAATCAAAATTAATAGAATATGCCAATCCTTACAAATTGAGTGAAATGAGAACATTAAAAAACATTATTACTTAAAGAAACAATGAAACAAAAAAAAATTAATGAAATTCAATGACTTTTGTTTGTTATTAATTTTAAATCAATAAAAAAAATTCATTAAGAATTAAAAATCGTATATCAATTTTCAAGAAACATTAATGTCTCAAAACCACTTATGTGCCACATTCTTCATGAAATAATAAAACATTTTATTATGTTTTTGGATTTGAAAAAACTTTAATATAAAGACAAACTTATCCACTTATTAGAGCATTAAGAAATTCAAGTTTTTTAAAAGCACCTCTTGGAATAAAAGGAAAGATTTAATTCATACAAAAAGATGACAAATATTCCATATGGAAAATTTTAAACAATGTTTACTTTTAAAAAAAACGTATGGGACGACAACTCAATTCGGGTGTGTTACACATAAGATTAAAAAATACTATTATTATAAAGGCCTTATTTTTTAGTTGTTCACGTGTAAATATGGAGCACCACTATGCCAAATAGAATGTAATTATAAAATACTCTTTATCACTTTTTTTGAAAAAAATAATTAATTACAAATTTGATATTTTTAACAAGTAATTCTCAGCTTAAAAATTAACAAATCCAAAAATATTAAAAAATTGTAGATTGGCAATTATTTGATACATTTTTATTAGATGGTGGGTTTTTAGAAAAAACATATTTAAAATCCTAAGGTTAAACAATATAATGGTTGGTAGAGCATTATCAAAACAACTACAATCGATAATGGAGTTAGATGCATGAAAATAGAAAAAAAATGGTTATGATCATTCAACAAGGTAAGATGAATAAGGAAAGAGACAAAAAAAATATGTCAAAATATTGTATTTTTTATCCAAAAACACTACACAAACTTATATTCAAATGTTAATAAAAACCTAATCCAATACTATAATAATAATAATAATAATAATAATAATAATAATAATAATAATAATAATAATAATAATAATAATATACAAAGAAACATTGTTACCTCAAAATTAAACAACCACAAAAATATGAGACACAATATTGATAAATGAGGAAACTAAATCAATGAAATAAAACCCTATGTGTATTAAGAAGGCTTTCAAAATAACATTTTCCAAGTACAATTTTATTATAAGAAAAGAGAATAAAAAGAAGAGTGGGCCTCAAGATATAATCAAGTATCTCAATATCTAGAATGTAGAATGAGAGAGGAAAGATCATCAAATAGAACTAGAGAAAGGAAGGACTTACAAATAATTCAATCGTGATCTTCACAAAAATTTTAGTGTGTGTGTCAAATGTCCTTAATTCCCATAAGGTGAGTAAGAAGTATGTGAAAAATGTGAAGGGAATTACATGTGGCATGAAAATTCAAGATTCTCTAAAAATGACAAAAGATGTGTGACACCTCATAAAATTTAGGATAATTTAATTTATTATAATAATAAATGCACAACTAAAATAGACTTAGGATTAACTTAAATTAACTCAAATAAAAATTAATATCCAAAAATAGACATGAGGATAAGAATTATTATGAATTGCATGAAAATATATCATAATTAACAGATAAAAGGGTTATCACATTGGTAAAATTGGATAATAATGTAACACAATCAACTCCTTCATCCTCTCCTATGAAAGTAACATTTTCCCAAAAATAAACTTTTATCATTCAAACACTTATAAGTCACAAATATTAGTAATATTTTGTTCCAAGTAACATGCAACAACATAATACATGAACAATATAATTTCTTCAAAAAGTGGTATATAATGAACAAGAATTATAGCATACACATAGATCTAATGAAATAAATATGTTCTTACCAATCACTTGGGGATTCAAGATAGTAAGCACATTATTAGTCATTAGCATACTATTCCACAAGAAAATACAATTTTGGGATAGTTTTGGTTATAAAAAAAGAATGCAATAATAACAATAACAATAACAATAAATATTTTACTTTCAAAGGTTCTAACATTATAAAACAATAAATTAAATATGAGGTACATAATGGTACATGATAAATACACTTCTCAAATTACACAAACATGGATACCAAAGCAAAATCATTAAATTTTAGATTAGAGATATGAACAGTTAATTCATACTTCAATGATATTAAAATAACAAGTACTTTAGATGACAAATACATATATGGATATCTTCAATCCTATAGAGCCATAGATACAATATTAGAAATAATTTATAAATAAAAATTAGTATGGTACATAATTTCTATTTTCATCAGGATGGTTAGCTCATTCTATAATATGCAATTAAATTAGTTACACCCATGTGTCAAAAATTAACATACAATATAAATAACACACTTCACTCATATAATTATATTAAAATATATCATTATACTAAGTATTATTTCCATCACATGAATCCACCTATCTAATAAAAAATTCTCATAAACATGTACAATATGAAAATTCCACATACATCCAATATAAGAACAAATACATTAAATTCTATGTATGTGTCAGTGTGTATATACACATATAATATTTTCATGATATAAGTATAATATGATATAATGTCACTCAAAAATGGTTTCATTACCCTATGTATGTCCACCTCTTTCTACCAATAATGGACCATGAGAAGAAGAAGATCCACTATCAGTTGGACATGATTATGGGAAAGATAAACTCCTCTCATGATCCTTGTAAGCATCTACATGCACATTTAAAGTTTTGTTCTCATATTATAGTTTCACATTATCATTAAACACATTCTAACCTTCATTTGATAATATAGTAAGAGGGGGCATATGATAATTGGTAAGTTTAGTATGTTGCACTCAATAATAACCTCATATCTTTCGGTTATAACATCATCATGCTTTGTTTATACTAAAATGTAGGTTGTAATATATATTATTATCTAATTAAAAATTGAGCCATGCTCACATGAAATATTAGTCGCATGCTCCAAAATACCACTAGGGACCACCACACTAGGAACATGACATGTAAGGCTTTGGATGGGTGTATCTATGATGGGAATATAAACTCATCATCCCCTAAAAAATAAATGGTGCATAATATCAATACCAAAAATATCAAAATAAATAAAATTATGAATAAATAGTAAATATACAAATACATACTTATAAGAGATGCCTAGCGACTAACATTATTTCACCACTTACATCTACTCCAACATGTACCTCAAGAGGATCATCCACTACAACTAGAAATAAAATATACCACTTGTACATCAACCACAATTTATATATGTCAATTTATAACCATCATTATCCACATATAGTTTATTGATCATAAGGACCATATCTACCAATGGAATAAGATCTAATTTAGAAGCACTAGGTTGATCCTTATCCCTATCCTATAGTAGATCTTTCACATATCATCTCCACATATATGGTGGTGGGGGAATACCTTATAGAATCCCAAACTACCACATTATTTGATCAAACTAATTAGTCCATTGTTCATGTATCCAAAAACTCATCTAAATTTGCCTAAGCTACACCCCATCTTCTAGATATTCTCAAACCCCACTATATGGATTTCACACAATATCACCCATAGATAATTGATCTAATATATGATGACTCTCCATCATCCCACTCTATATAATTTAGGTTTAATCACCCACTTATCAACATACATTTTTGGATAAACCCATCCACTAGAGGGAAATCCCAAAGGATGAATCATTAAAATGTGCTCATAGGAAAAATAATGTAAAAGAGTGGACAAGCCCAATCCTCCTTCAAACCCATCTTAGGTATATTTGAAAATACCTATATAAATTTGTGAACATGGTATATCCCCAATAATACCTCATACCATGATCCTTAATATATCATATAAATTAATGTATCTAGTATGAAATAAACACACCATCATTGTCTATTATAACAAATAAAGCCAATAAAGCATAGATGAACCTCCATAAATACAATACAATCATTAATAAAATCTCTAATAATAAAATGGTACTATCATTGAGATATAAAAATCACCCCAAGCGTGAATTTTCATATAAAAATGATCTTGAGCTATATGTGTTGACCCTCCACCACCTTGTAATGTCACACATAACCCAACAATTAGAAATTACAACACAAATTTTCTCATAGTTACTTGATAATTATTAACATATTCCTAACCAAATGAATTGTGCATAACTATATAAATATTATTATCCATTCATCTAATCCATTTGTCTATATGTGGCTCTACCCTTTGTTTATCATTACTATTACAATAACTCTCAATGTCAAATTCTTGAGTTATTTAAAATCACCTTTAGACTATTAATTTCAAAGGACATCTATCTTTGACATTTATAGAAAAGTATGATCTAAGCAGACAATGGTGTATTACACCCCTATCTAGTTGGGTCATCTACATATCATGTTAGATAATAACTATTTTCTAATTTTTAAATAAATCTTTTAGGTATTCCCAAATGTTTCATAAGGTCAACCAAAATTTCTAAAATATTATCCTATAACTACATGTCAAGGGCCATTCATAAAAGAGAAGGCACACAACAATTTCTACATGACTAAAACCTAAGTGTTATATCTTATATTTCTCTTCTTCTACAAGTGTGCTAGGTATAGTGATTAATTTAGACATATAGTCAACCCAAATAAGTTTGTATTCAATGGAATTGAGCATAATGTGCCACTGTCTTCCTATGATGACCCTATATAGAGACATATTCTACTTTTACCTCTGATCTATCACTTTTATAATTCTAATTTATCTATATTTTCATATCTACCACCTCTCCCAGTCAACTAAGAGAATTTCATGGTCAACAAACTATATCACACTATTTCATTATCCACCTATTATGCTCTTACCTAGATTTTATTTCTGATTATGTGCTTGATACTGAACCATCACATATTATTCTACTTTTTATAATCAAAATATTCAACAAAGATCATTGTGTAATCTAAGTATATTTCTTCTTAGTGTTTTTTGAAAATAGTAATTTTCTATATTTAGTAGTTTGTGATATTCATAATGGTGTAATTATTATAAATCTTTAGTATTTCAATGTTTATAGTTGTATACCTATAATTAGCATAATACAAATAGTTTTTTATTAAAAAAAGTTAAAACATATTAGTGAACCTGTACCATTATTTTTTAGGCTTTGCTTTTTCATTTCATTTTTCACTTTACTTTGTTATCCTAGAACTGTTTTGTAATAATTTTAAAACTCATAGGATATATTTTTATGGGCAAAGCAATTTTTAATTTTACCTACACCATAATGTGAGGAGTATCACCCCAATACTCAATCGATTAGATAAAAATATATATGGATTTAAATGACCATCTACCTCATGGTATAAGATAAATTCCAATGGTTTTATTTTTCATCTATAAGAATCTTTTGGGTGTTTGTTCTTGTAGTGCACTAGTAAATGGTTAGCCACAAAGAGTTACTTTAAACATACTCCATTGGACATGATAATGTGGATTAATAATGGTGGATTCCTTTGTATTTAATTACTTTGTGTCTATATTCACTATTTACAATTAGAACCAATATACTAAGAGCTTACAAAGTAAACATACCCTTGACTAGTTACACCTTCCTTCCATGTTGATTTTTTTTTAAAACCCAGTCATAATGAGTGTATCTATCTCATACCTTCTAAAGTTCAATATTAAATGTTTTCTTATTTTCCAAGATATTATTCATTATATATGCATTGATCAAATCCAAAAATCATATTAAGGCTAAAATCATTAATGTACAATCTCAAGCCTCCTAAATTCATGTTGTTGAAATATCCAATCTGAGCGATTACCTATCATTACTAAGTGCCAAAAGGTATGCATGAATCATTTTTTTCCTCCTCTAATTTTTCATCCTTGCATTATATTATATTTTATTTTTATTATAATTAATACTAGACACTATCAGATACCTCGTCCACCACAACAAAAATAAGGTGGTAAATATGTTCATCCTCAACCCCACCACCTCCCAAAAAGTAGGAATATCAATCAAAAGGGTAAAATATTATGGATCAAATACATAATACTCATTTCAAGATCTCATTTTTATAATTGATTCAAATAATGCCAATGTATAAGGATGTTCTTTATGAAGCATTATGCAACACAACTTTACCAAGTAATGCATAACCACCTTATGTTACTTCTATTATAAACATTTTATGATAGATGTGAAAAATTGTATATTTTTAGATAGAAGTCTTACTTCTTAATCATATCATAGATAAACATATACCATTAAATAACTAGGTTTTTATGCACAATAAACTATTCAAACGTATTCTTATTGATGATGGATCAAGACTAAATATTTACAATGTCTATCTTAAATTTAGTGGGTACATATTCACAAAGATATTACTTACTTAGACATGAACATTTGAGTATTTTATAATATTCTATATAAATTATTTATGAAAACTACATTACATATAATTTTAGTTCCTCTTATGATATACACCATTTGTAAGGTCATGCATAATGACCTCAATTATAATATTATTTAATGGAGACCATAGATACATGATATTAACATATTTCCTTGTATTTTACATGCATGTCTAAATTTCAATAACCAAAGATACATATATACATTCCCTTTATGTTAATAACCATTTAAATACTATGGGTTGAGTAAACCTAAGGATCACTACATTCCTCACATACAACCACATGTGCATTAATTCAAAACAATTACACCACCAACTTTATTTTTTTCTCCAATGGAATCATCGATAAAATTTATTATGGATTTGATATAAAATATCTAAATCAATGGGATATGTAGAAAAAGGATTTGAAACACACACATAAATAACTCATTGTTAACCCCACTCAATCAATTCAATTGAAAGTGTGATAAGGACTTGGTTATTTCAGGGGATCAAGAAAATCAAAGAAAGAGTCATCTATACCACACACTATTTATACACATTTCTTCTAATCATAGCATAAATTATTATATGAATATCATAATACATATGGATTATAGTTGGTAAACTTAAAAATGATATATGATACAACTTTACCATAAATTTTGACATTAGATGAATTTTCAAATGATGAGTCCCTCTTATAATACTTTGGGATGTATGAATTTCTTCCTTATTTATATTGAAGAATGAATTTCCTCTTTCAATAGCTAACCAAACATACTTTGGAAAAAAATATGACACTAATGAAAAATTTTAATGTATGGTCCTGATATCATCCATATAATACCATATATAAAATTAAAAAACAACTTTTCTTAATGAAAATATGGTATAATATCATTATGGAATGGATAAATATCTATGACTAGTACTTCTAGTAGCAATATTAAACAAGGATGAAGATGAAACTCTTCAAAAAGTTTTACATGATTACTCAAAACAAATTTTGGATGGTATTATAAATATATGCCTAGAATTGACCCTTCATGTTCAATGAATAACATAGTACTCTACCTAGATGCCAAGCCCATCAAGAAAAAAAATCGTAAAAATACATTTGAAAGTATCATTGATATTCAACAAGAAATTGAAAGGACTTTGTAAGTCAGTTTTGTTTGAGTTATGGATTATCCTGAGTGAGTCTCCAACATAATACCAATTATAAATCCTAATAGAGAAAATTGATATAAAAATTATTGATAATTAAAAAAGGAATGTCACAAAGATGATTTTTCATTTCCAAATTTTGACATGATTATTGATTCTACCATTAGATACGAAATGTTATTATTTATGGATGGTTTATTGTATATAACCAAATCAATATTAACCTTTTACATCGATAAAAGGCATAATTTATCACACCATGGGGAACATTTTTTAATGTCATAATGTCCTTTAGGTTAAAAATGTAAAGGCTATCACACACTTTTTACATTAGTATAGAAAAAATATTATCTGGATTACTTAATTTCAAAATCAAAACATCTATAGGACCATGTTATATATTTACAATAGATATTTGAAAGACTACCTAAATTTAATGTATGCTTAGATCCCAAAAAGTGTCTTTAGAGTTACATCTTGAAAATTACCCAATTACATCATATATCAATGAGGTATTGAATTAGAACCAAAAAATATTAAATATATCATCAATATGCCTCTTCTTATAGGATTAAAACAATTACCATGCTTGCAAGGAAAAATACAAGCAATTATATGGTTTGTAGCTTAGTTGGTGGATAAGACACAATCCTTCACATGATTACTAAATAAATATACTAAGTTTAAATATATGTTATTTATCAATAGATTTTTTATTCAATCAATTAATATCTTCTCATTCTACCTATTCTTATGTTGTTAATTACATATCAACCACTAATATTATACATTTTAGCTACATAGCATGCCTTGGGAACTTTACTCACATAATATGATGATGATCATAAAGAACACAAATTTATTATATTAGTGATACATTTATAATTATGATAAAAAATACAATCCTATGGGAAAATTATGTTTAGATATTTTATTCATAACACAAAATTTACTTCACTATATGCTTAATAATTAGATGTAAATTATCACAAGGGTATACCCACTTAGTTTTCTTATCTCCATATCCCATTTATCAAGATGAATTGCTAAGTGGGTAATGTTACTAATGAAATTTGACTTAAAATTCATATCTCATAGGTCACTAAAGGATAAATTATTGTAGATCATCTAGAAATAGCTCTATTATTGCATGCATCACCCATTAATGATGATTTTGAGATGATTTCAATACATATAACATAAATAATGACACATGGATCATGTATTTTGATGAATCAAAATATGCCAATGGTGTGAGAGCTGGGATAGTCTTCATTACTCCACAAGGTTAGCCATTGACATTTTCTTGTTGGTTGTTTCCATGTAGAAATAATGTAACAAAATAAGAGCTTATAGTAATGGTTTATTAGCCACATGAATAATACAAATAAAATATATAAAAACATATGCATATTCTAAACTAATAGTTAATTAAGTTTTGGATATTTATCAAAAGAATAAAATAGAATCACGTACAAAGATATGGTATAAATATTGATGAACATTTCAAATCATTCTCAATAGAAAGCATATCCCAAAAATATAATAGGAATGTTGATGCAATGGCCAGTGTCACTTAAATAATCTATATTAACATCAATGATGATCAAGGAATTTTTAATATTCATCAGCTAAGGCATATATCAATGACTGTAGTATCTTAGAATGCTTTTGAATTCATGGCAGCTACTCATAGTGTAGTAAAGTAACATAATGATAAATGTAATTTTTGATGTAAATTAATGCATTATGTTCTACATGAGGATCCTTATTTAAAATATAATTTTATGGGAAACTACTTCAATGCTTAAATTATGAAGAATCTAAACTATCCATAATTGAGGTATCTAATAGTGAATGTGGTGGTCACTTTAGTGGAGAAACTATGTCTCATAAATTACTATTACAAGGATACTACTAGCCTACAATTTAGTATGAATGTCATGAACATGAAAAAAAAAATCACAATTTCAAAATTATAGCAACCTAAATCATGCCCCATCATATGAATTACAACCCATTATTTCACCTTAGTCATTTTCCCTCTTAGACTTTGATTTGATTAGAAATATAAATCTAGAATCGTTAGATGGTCACAGGTTCATCATTAATGCTATATAATATTTTACAAAGTGGATTGAGGCCACACCTTTAAAATCTAATACAAGAGAAGATATATGTAAATTCTTAATGACACATATTATTTCAAGGTTTGGAACACCATCATCTATTGATATATATAATAGATCATCCTTCATAAATAAAATAATTAATTATTTCTATGTTAATTTCAAAATTTGTCATACGTTCTCTACTCCATAATACACACAAGGAAATGGACAAGTAGAAGTGATAAATAATACACTCGTCAAAATATTAAATAAAATTATTATAAAACATGGTGTCAATTATCATAATCAAATTATTTACACACTCTAGGAATATAACACAAGTGTATGTACACCAAAAAATATTACCATGTATTCTCTTTTTTACAACACATAAGCAGTGCTACTACTTGATTTGGAATTTCCTTCTTTACAAGTCTCTCTAAAATACATCATCAGAGATAATGAGTATCAGGAAAAACAACTAAATGAAATAGAAAAGTTTTATGGATATCATATTCAAGTTATTAGCATCTAAAATTATATCATGATCACACTAAATGTGAATTTGGAAAGAATATCCTTAATTATGAATTTTAGATTTGGGATCTCATATTAAATAAAAGTATGAAAACACTAATAAAGAAAAAGAAACTAAAGTAAAGTTCAAGCCCAATTTGATAGGTCCTTTTATGGTTACTGAGAATATAGGTACATGACATTACCATATATCAAAACTCAAAGGAAAACCTATGAATAATCCTATGAACATCATTCAATTATGTTAATAATTAAATAAATAAAAAGTCAAAATTTTCAAAAATATAAAAAACATTCAAAATATTTTAAAAATAATAAAAACTCAGGGCCTACACATTTGTTTTCATATGTTATTTATCATATATTTTGGTAGATTGCATATTATTTTATATACACACATGAATTTTATTAGGTATTTGAGTGTGATGCAAGACATACATTACATATGAATTCTTACATGTTGGACTTTTATTCTACACAATGGCCATGCCTGTGTTGAGGGCATATTTATTTTATAGGTTACACTATCATAGGTTATATATATATATATATATATATATATATATATATATATATATATATATATATATATATATATATATGTATGTATGTATGTATGTATGTATGTATGTATGCATGTATGTATGTATGTATGTATGTATGTATGTATGTATGTATGTATGTGACATCAAATGTAATGTTGAGATATCTATCTTATAAGTGTCTTTCTAAACCACTTATATTTTATATTGTGCTACATATTCTACATTGATAACAATATTACATTGATGCATGTAGATAGAATAGACTAGTTTTCACTTGTTCTATGCTCCTTTGATGTTGTTTACCTTTTTACATTATAGGTTTAACATTGATTGTTTATTGTGTGTGGCCTTTGGACTTTGTGTTTAAATTTATTAAGCATATATATGATATCATTATTTGGTATGTATAACACTTGAACATGTTTATTGCTTATGGCACATGGCCTTATGTGTGTGTAATCTTTGTTTTTTTTAAATTTGAACATGTTGCTTGTATACGGCCTTTGGCCTGGTCATTATGTGACATTATTTTTTGTTATGCTTATGTGATTTATAATTTTTATTAGTGGTGTCATGATTTTCATCATGCACTTATAGGGCATAGTCTACTTAAAATATACTTAATTTACTACATAAATCTATGTTACATCTATCGATATATGACATACATGCTTTAATGAAAATTACAATTCTATGATAACATACTCTCCAACATAATGAAATTATACTATATGATCATATCTTTATCATGTGATATAGTTAACTCTTATTTTGAAATGAATGACTTGCAAGTTACAACCCTCATCTTAAAATGGGGCATAATTATGGGCATGTCTTAGATATCCAACCCTCCATGAATAGATTTGGGATAGAATACAGGTTCAAAGATACATAATACAAGTTTTAAAATATTTAAACTAAGGAAAAATTATATCTTATAATAAAAATACATGTTTATAAATATACAAAGTGATTCAGAAACTAAGAATATGCACACACTTTTCAAATACTCAAAGTACATAGCCATACACACTTGAATACATATGCATGGCCATATGAAAAATAGTTACAGTATAAAATTTATAGGTTTAAAATACATTCATAATTTACCATATAGATATATAGTATTCTATATCATTAGCACATATTTAAAGGGGCCAAGATATTCATTCATGATCTTGCTAATTCAAAGTGAAAAAAAGTAAGACTAAAAGTTTAAAATTTCAAAAAGAATAAAATTATCTAAATTCAAAGGAAAAACAACATTCATTTGAAATAAAATTTTATGATCAATGTGGTCATGATGGGGCAAGGAATATTATCCATTCTCTTTCAATAATTCAATTCTAGAATCTAGATCCATCTATAGCAACATGATTCAAATTTGTGTGGGTGATTTACATTTAATTATGACTCAACAACCTTCATATCACTTCTAGAAAATCTAGCATGGTTTTACTTTTTAGGTTAATGCATTGTGTATTATTCACTTTTTATGAGAGTTGGAGTAATGCATCTTTCTATTTTATTAAATTTGGGAAATAAAAGAGTTTTGATCCTAATTAGATAAATTAGTGTGAAAAATCAAAATGCTACAGATATGAAATAAATGATACAAACTAATTTGGAACTTTTTACATTTATAAATATGCTAAAATGGGAAAGTATAAAATAAATATAAGTTAGTTGGAAATCAGATTTATAGGACTGTAAGTGTAACTATAAAAATGATTGTATGACTACATGATGACGTTGTGAATAGGAATAGGGCTTCACTTGGATCTAGGACAAGGCTACTAGAATTGAATAGGCATGACATGAACTATGTTCTTAGGGTGAGTCAGTGTCTGGTAATTTTTTTCTCTCTTTTACTAATATTGAATGTTTATTTGTGCCTATATTTAATGTTTGATTTTGCAGGAGCTCTTGATATATTTTGAAATCCATTGTGTACTTTTTTTCTTTACCAAAATCCTAGCTTGATGACATGATATAATGAATGTAATCATGGGGTCAAAATGGGTTTGTGTTTGAATTTATCCTTGAGCTCAAAACCCATTATGATGAGTGTTGCCTATATATAAATACTCTAAATAGCGAATAAACTCTATATAGTTCCCCCTTTCTATGTTGGTGTGTGTAAAATACTAGTGCAATGTTAAATTTTGGCGAAATATTACTATTATTAAGTACTTCAATAATTATTAGTGACCTTTGAGGTGTATTAATTATTAGCTCATGGATCATGTAGTTGTGTGGACTATTAATTGGAAAAAATATATGTTTTTATGTCAATGTATAGTTGGAAATTCTATTAATTTTCAATGATATGAGAATCTTATGAATAATTACTTGAAAGTGTGGCTTTATTGTGATCATTTTATAATTCCCTTAGATGGGTCTTAAAATTCATGTGAGATGACCAATTTGGTGAATTTATATTAGATAAAATATTTTTTATTTATTGGGATGATGCAGTTGGAAAAATTAGATAGTATTAGGGAGTGGTATAGTCTAAAAGGAGCAGCCTTATCTAATAAGCAAGGATAGTTAAGCTAAAAGTGTGGATCATTCTAGAGATGAGTTTAGGTTATTTGGATTGAGAAATAAGGACATTTTGTGATTATTATTTTCTTGTAGGAATGGGTCATCCAAATAAGAGTTAAATAATAAATGTCAAAATATCATGAAATTAGACATTGAGCTAAGTGTTTAAAAGGAGTGGTTACAAGTGCATTGTTATAGTTATAAATGTTAATTTATGTGTCTAAATTTCCTACCATTTTAATATAGTAATGAAAAATTTGAAAATACTATATTAAAAGGAAAATATTTATACCTAAACTTTCATATGAAGAATATTTTTAAATGTAGGCCACATGTTGAACTATGCTCCCTACAATCCTACAATGGCACATGTATAAATCAGTCTTTACTTAAGATTAAAATATGAAAAGTAAAGACTAGAAAATTATAGATTAAAATAAAAAGGAATGAATAAACATGATTGGGTACATGAATTGTTGTGTTTTCTAGGGTAAAATTGGTTCCAAGTAGAGGATAGGACCCTTGGAGACTTTTTTCTTTATTGAAACACTTGGATTGGATTTTGCATGCTCTAATCTTCATTTATAAGAGATTGTGATTTATAAATAAAGGTGTGTTTGAATCCATAATTACATACCCAAATAATTATAATATATTTGAATCCTTTTATTCATTCCAATAGATCATTATAGTTTAAAACTAGGGCAAAAAGGTGAATTAATTTCTACAAACAAAATAATATTCATTTTTTGGTTCAAAACTAACATAATTTGAGTTTGGATTATACAACATAGTGAATGATATGAAATATCATTCCTTATAGGAAATTATGGAAAAACTAAGCAAGGAGGTCATCATGTGCCATGTACATGCCCTTAATAGGATGTTTGGATGTATATGGATTCTAAAACTAAGTAATATCATGTGATTTTATGGAAAAAAAACATTTTTGAAAACTCTAGAACATAGATCATGCATGATGCACCAATTCTGATAAAAATATTAGACAAACTTGAGTATTCTCCTCAAATAATTATGAGTACCTATTTCAAATTATTCTATATCTCCCTGTGATTCTAAGAAATTATTAAATCAGTGTTTTATGTCTATTCAAACAACATTGTGTTATTTTGGATTGGCTTGCACCCTTGTCCAAATAGAAGGTTGTTCTTTAACTATAATTTTTGTGTAATTTCTAGGTATGCACTATGATAAAATAAGAAAAATCTACATTTTCATGTTTGTGCATTGCACTATTTTATCTTAGTCTCTAAGACAAGCCACTGGCCCCTATTTTGAGGTGAGTTGTGAAGCTTACATAATAACTTAGCTCAAAATAATAAATTTAATTGAATGATGTTATATAAAATATTGAAATTTTGAGTAATAATGATAACATTGGTGATCATTCCATGATTATAGATAAACTAAGTAATGGATTAACACAAGATTCATGTAGAACCAAACATACATAGTGACATATCTAGATAGATGTTATAAATGAGAAACACAATGAATAATTATCATATTGAATATTTAAAACTAATATAGTGAAAATTGAGGATGATGCATGATATCCATCATGGCATCAAAATTTGAGAAAATTTAGATAACAAGTGGCATGGCCATGATGCACACACATAAAGATAACACTCAAAGTACACAAAGAACATAAGATAAATCTAAGGGTCCACATATAAGGGACATGTTCAAATGTCACTCTCACACCTGAAAACATGCATTGAATCCATAGATACACAATCAAGGATGTTCAAATGTCTAGAATCCAAGCAATATGAATACACACAAAAAATGAAGAAATAAAATAAACATGAAAATAATTAATGATTAAGTAAATTTGATCAAAATTAGCAACTTGTAAAATTATTATATTCAACAAATCAGGTATCCAATAATTTAGCAATGTGGAAGTATGTGAGCAATAAATTGTGTAGTATACTACACTAAATTATAAATAATAGGGATAATCATAGAATGATAAAATTTATGAAAATATATGCCCCCAATAAAATGGTTTTGATATATAAAATATATAGATATCTTGTGACTAGTTTGAATCTAAAAAAGTAGAGCCTGTGATCTTTTGGACAAGTCTACTAGAATTAGACAAGAGTGCAGTGCATTACTATCTGGGTTAGAGTAGTTTTATTTGATGTAATATTTTTGAGACTAAAAAAATATCACCACATTAAATTTTATCTATAAATGATAAATTATATATTCTACATCTCACTCAAGTACTCTTAAGAATCATATTTGATATAAAACTAGATATGGATAAATACTACATATATTGAGCAAAAATCAACTCATGTAAATGAACTAAGAAAATTGCACTTAGGTCCTAGTTTTTAGATTTTTTTTAAATATTATATATATATATATATATATATATATATATATATATATATATATATATATATATATATATATATATATATATATATATATATATATATATATATATATAATTGAAAAGGAACATACCAACCAATGACTCTCACAAGAGTCTAAAAGTTGATAGATCATATACATAACATAGGAAGGATGACTTCTCACAAATGTAAAGTATGTTTCCCCTATGAAGTAACTAGTCTTAACTCAGAATATAAAAAATTATATGAATTTTAAACATAACTTCCTTGGTCATGATAATGTTTTGTAGTATATATATATTTTTTTTTTTAACATGATGGACTCTAGGACTCTTCTAAACCCATCATGGAGTATAAAAACTCTTTATTGATGTCTTATGTGGAATTATTTTAATGATTTGTAATATCAGTCAAAGATGTTTTGGATTAGATATTTTCTCTCTATAAACTATGATGAGTCTCTGATTAAATGACCTTTCAAGGATAGGTATCCTTGGAGAATGTATCACTTGCTTATGAATTTTATGAGTTGGTTAAGCCTTTTTAGGTTATTCTACTACGATTTTTTTATGTAGGAATGATAACAACTGATTAGAGAGGGTTTTCATGGAGAATACCATGAACTATGATAACATCAATATAAAATATATATTTCAAACATCTATGTACTATAGAAGAAATTGTGTGAAGTTTTTAAATCCAAAGATGTCCCAAAAACATTTTTAAAATCCTATTACTAGGTATAGAGGAAAACTTGGTGACCACATGTGCTAGACTAACCTATATTAGTAATTTGATCCCACCAATATAACTCTAAATGTAATTATTAAACCCTTTAATAATAGTTTTCATTGGAACTATGTCCTAATTTATATATCTAAGATGAGAGAGAAGTGTAATAGTGCACATATTCAAATTAGAACTATTGTGAACCATGACACTTGATGATCCATGAGAATGAGCCGTTATATACCTATTATAACCCATTTTATACCTCTTTATATTGTTTCCAAGAATACAAATTTTATTTTTCTACTTACCTTACCACATAGTAATTAATGAGTATAATGTATATCTCTTTATGTTTTATTAATATAACTATTATTTCATGAGTAAAGGTTGTATCATATACTTTTAATATTATTTTATATTTAATATTGATTTGGTATGTTTAGATAGCATGGATAAATCATGAGTTTAGGGAAACAATCAATCTATAGTAACTACTTAATCCATCCCCTAGTAACTAGGCATGCCAACATGTAGCACTTGTAGTGGTTGATTATTACAACCCATAATAACTATTAGGTTATCTATTCTAACCCATAAAAACTAATAGGTTGATGATAAAAACTTGTAGCAACCTCTAATGGATCTTGTATCATCTAAAAATCTAGCTTTTTAAATGAATAACATCATGTAGAAACTAAAGTCACACCTAAATAACTTGTAGAAACCACATGATAGTTGTTTTAGCCTATAACAAGATAACAACCAAATATGCCACCATTAATTACTTACCTACCAACCATATTACTCTATAGTTGTGACCATGTAACTGAACTTGTCTATTATCTACAAAATTCATTTTATTTTTCATATTAGCATAGCTTATAAGGGAGTTGAAAGAAGTAAAAAACTGTTATTATTTTTGAAGCATAGTATAAATTCTTTGTAATATCTTCTACATCAATACCCACATTATTATAGGATCTTTAATGCAATAAGAATTAGTATGAATTAAAGAACATTTGTGTCAAAGGGAAGGATTATAACTCATTTTTAATCAAGGAGGGCCCCCTTTCTAGGATTTGTGTTAAATATTTTGAACTGTTACTATAGTTATTATTATTATTATTTTTGTATGAATAAGTATAATTTATATTTGATTTATATACATGTTCATTTATTAAGTTAATTCAATAAGCATTTGATATTTGTTTGAGTGTTCTTAGTTATTAATAAAGCTTCCAAATCTATAAAACAAGAAGTTAATTATATCAATTATAATTTTAATTTCATGTAATTTACTTTATGTAAGAGTATTTCATATACATAACCTATAGCCTTTCAATCTTTAAAAAGAGTCATTGTTTCATATACAATGTTGATAACTTTCCAAGATTACAGATACTAGGTTGATAATTAATGAAAGTATCACAATAAATAAACCAAGTGGCTACCCATCAGAAGAGGTATGTCAGGTTGTATGTGAGAGATTTATCTTGTATCATTTTAATTGGTGGTTTGATTCTAATCTACATTTTGGATTTATTATTATGGATAGGTGTCGATCATTTAATATCAATAAGGTTGAGTTATATTTATACATTTAAGTTTAAATCTTCTTGATTTCTAGTTTAAAATTTCTTGCTTTCTAATTTAAATTTCCTAATTTATATCATAGAATTTCCTAATTTATTAAATCATTAATTTCAATTTTTGTATGTAGATTTATCAAAATAATAAAAAACATCAAAAAATTAACCTTGTGCAAGACAAGTAAGGCATAGTTAAAAACCAAAGGCTAATTGAGTTGTATGCATTGAGGACAAGACTATTTAGGTATAATCTCACTTAAAAGGTTAAATTTATTGAAGAAGAAGAACCCTCACCAAAAGAAAATCACACAATGAGAGAACACCAGTAGCTAGTTCATGGTTGCCCCTTTAGAATCTATAATATACAAAAAAGAGGGGGAGTTATTAACTGATTTGGTAAGGGAGTCCAAGGGAAAGGAACAAGAGGAACCACATACTCCCCAAAAGGATATTTTTGAACCATTTCATATAATCCCTATATTCACACCATATATACATGGATCTAGTATTAATATCCTCTATCCTCACTTGAAATCCTCTCTAAAAGAGACTCAAATCTCTTATATCCCCAAAAATTATATTTGTAAAAGTTATTGAATCAATTAAACTAGCTGATCCAGAAATTTTTGTTGAGATTCCACAATAATTACTATAAATTCCCACCCCATCACCTATATTTTTAATTTTATTCTCCCCCTTAAAATAATCTAAATCCACCATTCACTACACACCTTGGGATAATATTGACAAGGGATTTTAAGAGTGGGTAGCCAAGTTTTCTATTTTAAAAGTAGTTCAAAAAATAATGGGAGACTAGCAAGTAGAAAATTATGTCAATGTAACCATAAAATTTGAGGTTCCCATTAATATCCCTAAAGGATATGCACATATGAATAATATTCCTTTTTATGAATTTTTTAAATTTAGAGGAGAGGATTGTGAGTATCCTAACATGTTCCTCTTTGAGTTTGATGTTTTGTGTCTTAGCTATGACTACAATTAGTATGCACAAAAACAAAAGTTATTTCTATCCATCATTAAGGATACATCCCTCATATGGTTCATGGGACTAGGTGGTGATTTTATCTCCACTTAGGTTTAAATAAAAGATAAATTACTCTCCAAATAGTAGAATAATTACATAGGAAGGGATTATACAAGTAATTATGTTTTTCAAATGTCATAGAATGAAGTTGTTCTTTTAGAGGACTACCTTTAAATGTTATTATTCAACATAAAAAATACAAACAATATGCATCATATCATGAATCAATGTATCTAATTTTATTTAAAGGAATTCAATATTCATGTATTAAGGCATTATATCTTATGATTAGTTGGAATGTGTCAAGGATGACATTTGAATAAATCATGAAATCATGCAAGAACTACTCAAGATCCCTAATGAAGAAGAACCAAAATAATCAAATAATGTCTTCCTCATCCACCAATGGAATCTCACAAAATAAAGTGAGTAATTAATATGATACAAGATATTAATCAATAAATTATCATCCATTTATCCACATGATTAGACACACTTCACATGTGAATGAAATAAGAAGACCTAGAGTAGGCCTTGATTGTGTATTGTCAAGATCATTGTAAAAAAATTTACATTGTAAGTGCCATGATATTCAATCAAAGGTAGTAATAATCATGCAATATAACCCCATATTTTTTGAGATATATACAATTAGAGGTTATAGAGATCATATTTTTTACATGGCTAAAAGGAAAATATATATCCAAGGGCCACAACATCTAGGTATGTCACAAAATTATGCATTTTTCAATTGTCAATTTTTAGTTGCTTCACCTAATTGGTATGTAAATAATTCATGGAATCCCACAAAAAATTAAGGTCAAAATTGGTTACAAAAAATTTCAATCCTTGACCACTTGGCCACAATCTCAAAACCAACCATGGCTACTTCAAAACAACAATCGATCATGGAAAAACCTAAACCAAAATCAGCAATGGCAGCATTTTTCCAGCCAATGGAATCATCCATGCTATAATACAAATTATATTTTATCATATAAATTATAACCAAAAAAAACAACATTAACTTTTGTTAATTCCCAATAATCAACCTATTCTCGTGACTAATAACCAATCATCCCATAGACAAACAAAGTTGCCTAGCTAACCTATACTAAACCCCAATAATAAGTCAGTCTAGTCAATACAAACTAAAAAATAATGCAACATCCCACTTACTCAATGGAGTTAGATGAAGTACAAATTCATTTAAGGTGAAAATTTTAACTAACCACATCACCTATGATTATATAACCTCATAAATAGTCCCCAATGAAACTCCTAACACATCACTAACTCATAGTTGTGTGATCTAACCATAACCCATGAACCAAACACATATATAATCCAATAAGGGCATAACAACCCTATTTTTCATAAACTATTAAATCTCTAAAAACCTAAATAAGATTATAAATTTTACTTTGTAAGACATCTCAAATATGTGTCTCAAAATCCCCTTAATTTAGGCTATCAAAGATGTCCCAATCTACAGTAAAGATATCTAAGAGCTATGAAAAAATATATCTAGTGGGAAAAATAAATATCAAGACTATCTAAGTGGTTGGGAAACTTTTTGATATGATGATAGAAAATATAATCCCACCAAATACTTTGACCTAGGTAGTCTAGTAGTGAATGCCCCTGTCTATGGTACCCTCATACATAATACCTTGAGATAATTAGGAGCAACCATCAATGTAATGACAAAAGAAACCATGTAAAAACTTTGTCTAAAAAATATATGTGTAACTCCCACTATTATATGAATTTCATTTAGTTCCACAGTTAAATCAATATGAGTTATAGAATACTTGGTCATTAATTATATCCATGGGAATATCTGATTGATTTTATTATCTTAAATCCCAACATAAACTTATGATGATACCCACTCATCCTTGGAAGACCATGGTTATATAAAGATAATGCATTAATGTTAGGATACCTACAACAATCAATATGCTCTGATACCAACTGTTAGGAGACCCCTTATCCAACGGAAGCACAATTGATTACTTTCTTATAAGAAATTAAACACGGAATTATACTAGAATGATAAATTAACTAGAAACTTGAGATAGTAAAGAATTTGAGAGATAATACACACTCTTGTATTGAATATTACTAGAAGAAAATACAATAAGGAAGATGCCACTTCTTCCTCCACCTCAAAGGCTTGCCACACCTCAAGACCTTCTTCCCTCTCTCTCTTGCTCAACACAACTCTATAGCCTGAGTTATTATCCCTCCTTGAAAGCTTCAGCTGATCTCCTTGACCTTACACCTGTAGATCTCCTTGACCTTGCTTGCTTCAATGCTTTTTACTTGCCTTCTTGGTAATTACAATACATGCCTTATGGGTCTTTAAATAGGACCCCATGCTTACAAAAATAGAACTCTAACTACAATAATTAGACATGTAGCTCGTGACTATAATTAGTCATTGACATGCAAACACTCGCTTCACTTAACTGACTGCTCGTCAACAGCAGTTCTAGAAATACACAGGTGACCGACGTCGGTCCCTGCTTGCCTGGTTCTGCCGACGTCGGTTGACCTCCTATCATCGCCGATTTCCTTCTACACTGCACCTGATCGACATCGGTCATGCTACCGATGCCGGTGCTTATGGTTCTTCAACATCCTCTTCTTTGTGTCTGCAAACAGTTGAAGCTTTTAGCTCCACACCCTAACAATTAATTTGTTATATATTGAGTAACATGTTGATTTACAATGGTAACACTACTAAGGATCTATTTTTCTATCAATTAGTGTAGCCCTTAAAAGAAGAACAATCTAGATGGTTATAAGATGAGTAAAATAAGCAAGTCTCATTACAAACTTTTATCACAATAGAATTTATCCCACGCCTAAAATACCAATAGGATGACACAACCATTTTAAATGTCTTAAAAACACATATCAAGTCAATCCACTTAAAGATAATTATTGCAATGCCTACCATGTCCCCTCTCTAAAGTTCTTCCAATACGAAAAACCTCCACTAGTGGGGGAGACATTTTTTATCAACTACTACTACACCATTATAGGCTTAACCAATTTTTTGGAATCCTATAATCCACGGGATATTTTTTTAAATAAGTATAAATCCTACCTAGACACACTCTAAACATCAATAACAAGTTAAATTTTGAATAAGAAACTCAACTTGTGTCCATGCTTCAAAATCATAAAACTTCTTTCACTTGGGACTACCATGATATGATAGGCATCCACCTTGATCTATACACCCACCATATCTATATCAAGGAGGAATGAAAACCTATCCACCAACCACAAACAATAATGAATCATATTTTCAAAGGCATAGTTAAAATAGAAATACAATAACTCTTAGACATTAGATTTTTCTATACAACATCAACTAGTCAATGGATTTATCCACTTATAATTATGCCTAAAAATTATAAAAATGGTGTATCTATATATACTATAGATAACTAAACATAGCAATGAAGAAATGTCATTTCTCTCCCTTTCGTTGATCAAGTACTTGACACATTCATAGGAAATAAATACTTCTCCCTTATTGATATATTTAGTGGCTATAATCATATTAGATAAGCTCTTGAGTAAAAAGACAAAACTACATTCACATGTCCTTGGGGTATCTATGAATACTTTATATTACCATTTGTATTATGTTGTGATTTAACAACCTTTCAAAGGACTATTCTAGGCATATTTTTTTAATTTATCCCATGATTGTGTTGAGGTATACATGGATGAATTAATTATCTATGGAGACACATATGATGAATCCATCCAAAATATTCAAAAATTCCTTCAACATTTCCAAGATAACTAATTATATCTTTGTCATATGATAGGTTATTTTTATACCTCTCATTTAAACAATCAATGGATTGGTGTCATTTTCTACTAGGGCTAGTGTCTAAGGCTATATGTAATGAGACCATTAGGTATTTGATTTTATAGTTCATTATTTGGGGGGTTTTCTCTACTATGATGTATAAATATTAAGGATAGCAAATAAGACTCTAACTCTATTTTGTAGAAAAGTAAATCTAGAAGGTTTGTTAACTAAAGATCTCTTATGGCATTATTTTTTAAAAGGATTATTTGGTTCACACCATCAACATCTAAAACTTAAGCATTTGGAATAAGACATTACGATGTCCTCACTCAACTTACTAGACTAGGTAGGGCAATATGGTATTATAGAATGTGAGGAGGCTATCTAATGTCAATTAAGCTACATCCTAACAAATTTTGAATATGGAGATGAATTTACAAACTTTACTTCTTATGAAATTGAAAGACATGCTCTTGAATTTAAAAAACTCACTTTTATTTAATTAAAACAATATTTGCATTTAATGGAAACACACTTGCATTAAAAGGAAACTCACACTTTGCCTTTGAAAATTAATTCACACTTACATTGAAAAGGAAATTCACACTTTACAACAAAAATAAATATAAATAAAGTCAATAAATACATTTTTAATATAGAAACTAAAAATACCAATGTGTCCTGATCTTCAGAGAGAAGTGGGCCCTTGTTCCTTCTTTAAAAGAGGAAAAAAATTTACTCAATAATGAAAATGAATGTTGAACTTTATTTTGATTAACAAAGGAACCTATACAGATATGTGAAACTACATTGGAATGCTTCTTCTAATTTTTTATCACTATTGATTGACTAACTCAATGATCCACTAACTTACCAACTATTTGGAGTGAGAAGGAGATATGTATTTAAAGCACATCTAAATATATATTCATAGAATATAAAATTTAGCAATATAAATGACCAAATATACTTATTTAAAATATATAAGATCTAAGAATAAAATCCCATGCTTATAGGAAGGCATTATAACTAATTGAACTAACAATAAATGAAAGATAACTAGCATATATCCAAAGAGATTATATCTAGTTTTAGAAAATATAAATATAAATATATCTAGATCATTTTATACCAATACTATGAATAGTATTATTTAAAAGAGGATATATAAATATGGAAAGTCTATATATATATATATATATATATATATATATATATATATATATATATATATATATATCTTTAAAATCACTACCTTGATTAGTAAGATCTAGTTAGATACCTTCAGAGCATGCATGGGAATCTTCGAATCACTCGGTACAAGTCTTAAGAGCATCTTCAAAGCATCTTTAGAGCACCTTTGAAACATCTTTGGAGCATCTTCAGATCACTCTCAAAGCATAAAATCTTTATATCTCGATGTATTTTTCACCAAATCCTTAAAACTATTGACAAAAAGGGTTGTCAAAACTATTTGATGTCTTCTCAAAATGATCCTGCTATAGGGATGTATTTTTGTACACAAAACTTTTATTATTTCATCTAAATTAACATAATAACAAGATAAAGAATTAGAAATGTATCACATACAAACAAAGTAAAATTGCACTCATTTCCTACTTAGATAAAATCTTAACTATTTCATTAAATGCAATATTTAACCAAAAGGAAACACTTATGGATAGTTTATATTAGATATAATGAGCTATTTGGAATGCTCATCATTTCTCTCCCACACTTTACATTTTTCAAGTTCTCTTACAAACCTAGTGTAAGAACTATTCTTTAATCCAAAAGTCCAGATTCTAACCATTGGTTGAGATCATAAATCTATAAGTGATTCCCCCAATCATGATGACCTCTAGGAAAGAATCCATAATCTCTTATTATTATGTGAAGCCATGCCTTAAATCTACCTTTGCTTTATTATTCTAATTTTTCCATGGAGATAGAGGATTAAAAATAATGGGAGACCTAAATTGCATTCCAATCCACACATCATATCCTCTTTCTTCCAAAAGTTGAGTGATAATTTGTACAATTGAATGAGCTCTCCTAAGACTCCACTTGATGGTGGTCGGACTCATAACTTCCCTATATTTTAAAGAAATATGAAAATTCTCCCACCTGGATATACTTGAATTGATGGAATTAGTATAATGATGGTTCATAAAAGATCTAAAAGTTTCTACATTTACTCTCAATAATTAATGGTATTTATTTTTCATGTGGATATGGTACATGGGATAAAAACTAGCAAGAAGCTTATGAGCCTTAATAAATTAAGGTCTCATACACATAGATATGGTGTTCTATAATTCAATAAATTTATTATGGACTTGGTACCATACTGTTTAATTTCTCATGATAGGGAGGAAAGCACATAATTGTGTTTCCCCTACAAATAAGTTCACTAGAAACCTAGACTAATAACCTAACAACATGTTAAAAATATATAATTCACAAATTTCATCTTGTCTTTATGTGGAACTTTTAATAAAGACATCCATAAACATGTGTTCATCCTCAATAATATGAGGAAATCCAAGAGAAATCAACTATATCTACCATTTGTAAAATTATTCATGAATAAAGAGAATAGAGATAGAGGAAGGTTGCCTACATGATAACAATCTTTTAGAAATTTCACAAATATTTTAAATGAAAGTCTGAGCTTCTTGAAACTACTATTGAGACTCTACTTTAAGCTTAGCATTTTATTCTTCCAAACTCTAAATTTTATACTGAGTTTTATTCCAAATTAAAATAATTTCATGAAGTGGAAGAGGGAAGGAAGGACTAGCCCTTGTAGATCCTTCAATTTTTATTTACCTTATCTCCCTTTACATAACTTATAAATAGGCTTGTAACTCAATAGTTTGAGTGGTTAGCTCTTTTATTCAAGTAGTGTGTTGAGCAATCAATACATTTTTACCAAAAATAGACTACTATGGATTATTAATTTGAGTATCTTTACCAATAATAGAATTTTGTAAATTAACAACTTGGGTATCCTTATTGATAAGGGAATTTTGTAAATTACTCAATTCTTGAGTTTGGGAAAACATATGATTATGTATTCTAGTCTACTCAGCATTCATTAATATAAGAATTGATTCTTGTGACCTAACTTGAGCAAAACATTATTCACATCTTCTTTCCAAATTATAAATAGCTTGGTTCTTACCTTGAAATGTTGAATGGATAAAATTCAACTCTACATATTATTGAGGAATGGTTTCTTCATGTTAAGACAGAGCCATGACATGCTGCAACTCCTCTTCTTCATGAGCATGCTAAGGTGAAGATGGACCTTATTCTATAAATGGAGCTTTACCCTTATCATCTATAGAGGGTAAAGGTGTTTCTACTTCTTACACCATAATTTCTTATATAAGGGTTTCTTCTTCAACTAAAATTTCTTATACATGGGTTTCTTCTTTATCTAATTGTTCAATATCTATAAATTCTATAGGAGAGCTTAATCTTCCTAAAAAATTTGACTACCTATACATCTCCTTCTTCTTCCTCCTAAAAATGAGTTGATAACTTTGTCAAAGTTTGACTAAAGGATTAGGTATTTTTGATGAAACCCCAATTTGTAATTTAGTTATTTAGTGAAACATCTTTAGATTTGAGGGTGATGAAGATGGGCTTTATTTAATTTGTGTTAATGTGGGAGGATAAAAAATAAGACGTGGTGTTTTTTTAATAAAATTTTGGGAGGATTTATAGAGAAAGGATGACCAAGCCTTTTCACCCTTAGTTTTTTTTTATAAAATGATGTTGATAGATGAGTTTAACCTAACCATGTTGTTTTATGGACATAATTCCTCATTTTAATTTTTTATTAATATTAATTATCACATGGTGAGGAAAAGATGGAAGGTTTACTTGGTACTCTACTCTGGCAAATCCTTTATTTAAATGAATAAGAATTCGTATGACATCTCCACTGACCACAGTAAATTGGCCATCATAGGTAAGATAATTCATGACCCAAAATGCAACATTTGTCCATGGTTGTGTAAGGTTATCTTGCATGATTTCTCTGGCCAAACCTTATAGGGATTTGGCCAATATGGGATGGATCTAATTTCCTTCAATGAGCATTTGAATTAAGTCAACAAAACTTAATTTATCCATGAAAACCACACCCTAAACAATTTAAGAGAGTGAACTAATCACAAATGAATCCATAAAAATGTGTTCACCTCTGACAACAAAATGGTCCTCTTCAAAATTTTCAAAGAATTCTTGCATAATATTTTCTTGAAAACCCTAAAATGTTTTCAAAAAATTCAACCATCATGTCAACTCAAAAATATCCATAGTTGATTCATCCTATAAAAATGCATCTGTTGATTCTTTTTCAATTTTATTCTTCTCATCTACAATCTTTGAATTTGTCACTATTTTCTCAAAAATTTGATTACTTTATGAAAATAGAGCTCAAAATTGTACAAGGTATAGAGAAAGGAAAGAAATTAGGGATATGATGAAATAATGGATAGGAACAAAAATTAATAAAAAATAAATATATATCATGAAATTATCATAATAATTATGGCCAATCAATTTAGAGCATGTGAGATTTAATGGGAAAGCACTTTTTTGATTATTATTAATGACATGGTATAAGGGGTCATAATTGACAACACTTGAAGCAATATCCATAATGATTTTTGAATCACATCTCATATTCTTGAAAAGGCCCTTTTAAAACAACTTCACATCAAATCTTTGAATGCAATGATGATGTTGGCTTCATCACATCCTTGTGGCATCACCCAAACTTGTCCATTTGAAAAAGTGTTAACTACCTAATGATCATACATGCATGACATGAAATAGAAAATGCCTAACCTTTTAAAAAATAAATACAAATATACATTTATTAGATGGATCCATGCCTATCTTCTATATTTTCCATGTGTCCTAAAAGTATAAATAATTTTGAGAAGATAGGTTAGTTGACAACAATTCATATTTATTGCAGAAGTTTCTTCTAAAAAGTGCAATTAGTGGTTTTTACCTTTCAATAGTTTTTTATATTTTATACCTTTTTTTATTTTTGAATTTTGAATTTTGAAGGAAGGGAACCACCATTTTCTATTTTTTAGCACTACTCCTTTATTATATGCTTATTGTAAAGATCATTTGACATTAGTGGAAGAATCAGGTTCTTCCTCAAGGTCAAATTGCTCTTGATTCTACTCAATAAACACTTCCTTGCTAAGAGGTCTTCTATACACCTTAATCTTATGCCCATTGACCAAAAGTGTCCTTTGTTCACCATTAATTGATTGAAGTTGGATAGAGTCATTTTTTTAAATGGTTTTGATCAAGTATGGTCCCAACCATCTTGTCCTAAGCTTACCCTTGAAATTATAGAATTTAGAATCAAATAGAAGTGCCCAATCTCATTCTTAAAAATATATTTATTTGATTTGAGTATCATGCTACTACTTTCTCTACTTTTGGATCATGTTATTTTGAGTGAGTGCATCCATTTTATATTCATCCAACCCATTTAGTTGTATGATTCTTTTTTTTCGTTCGTCATCAAGATTAATTCCCATATCAATTATTGTCTTCAATGTCTATAATTCAAATTCTATTGGTAAAAAAAGTTTATTTTTATATACGAGTTCATATGGAGATAATCATATAGTTGTCTTCCATGTTCTATTATATGCCCAAATTATCTTAGGTACTCTATCTACCCAATCTTTTATGTTGTTGTTCACTATTTTAGTCAAAATGCTTTCCAACTCTTGATTGGTGATCTCTGTTGAGTGTGGAGCCCTTTGGGGTTATCACATGACTAGAGGAATAAATTTTGGGGGCCTAAAGAGCTCAAAGGATATCGGAATCATATCTTTCCATACACATTTTGTGGAACCTTTCTCCATATATGAGTGTAATATTCTTAGTATATTTCTAATTTCTATGTTTCCATGTTTTATGGAGTCAGTTGTTAGATGCCTTTTCCCATTTTGACTTCCATATTTTGAGGGAGCTATTTGTTTATTATAAAATGGAATGCCTTCCTTATTGCAAGGAGTTGGTTTTTATCTCATGGTGTTGGTAAATGTGACCTTGAATGGTGGAGACACAATATTGGCATGTTCCTTCATGGATGAGATTACTTAGGTGGAGGAGGGTTATCAAATTTTGGATAATGCTTATCTTGTATAAGCATTACACATTTCTCCTCCTTTTTTGGATTTTTCTTTATTGGCTATATATATAGGGTGTGGTATGGCCTTTAGAGGTTGATGGTTTATTTTTAGGGTGTGGCTTTGAGGATCATAGTCAAAGTACAAATGTTTTTGCAAAGTGTAGGTGTTTATCATAGGGTGTGGTTTAGTAACTTATGAGATATAGCATTTTACACGTGTAGGTGAAAGTGCAATATTTTGTGCTACATTTTTTGAAATATATTTTTCTATCTTTATGAGAGTTCATTATAGTCTTGTGCTTTTATTACAATTTATATTGAGAAATTTCTTGGTGGATTTATCCCACATTAATTGAACCACATTAGATCTATGTTATCTATATTATTATCTCATTCATGCTTTCATAATAGTGGTGAATTAAGGAATGTTTATGTGATGCATGTTATTGCATAATTTAGATCTGATTTATGGTCATATTAAATTTGGTTTAAAAGTTTTAATTCTTAACAATTGGTATCAGAGCCATTGGTAGTGTGTTTTACTGAAGTGGTAAATCATAGGAAGGCTATTATCTTGAGTGGGAGATATGGGAGAAGAGATCAGATTCAAAGTGAAAAAGTTTGATGATAAGTATTTTGGTTTGTGGAAAATGCATATGGAAGATTACCTATATTTGAAGGAACTTTAGATCCCTTTGGAGGGGAAAGGAGGATAACCTATAGGTATGAGTGATACAGATTGATCATTACTTGATAGGAAGGCATTAGGAGCCATTCAATTATGCCTTAAATCTTCTATTGAATTTAATATTTTTGATGAGAAAACCACAAAATATATCATGGATAAACTTGGAAATTTATATGAGAAACCCTCTGCTTCTAATAAAAAAATTCTTCTAAAAAGATTGTTTAACATGAAAATGTCTGAGAATCATTCTATGACTAATCATCTAAATGATTTTAATATAGTTTTAATTATGCTCAATTGTATTGGAATTAATTTTGATGATGAATTTAGAGTTTTGATAATTTTATGTTCTTTGCTTGATAGTTGGGATAGTTTGGTTATGGTTGTGAGTAATGTAGTCCCTGCCAAGGGAAGCTTGAATTTAGAGGATGTTGCAGGTGTGATTCTTAGCAAGGAGATGTAAAATAAAATCATTGGTGAATCATCTTTAGGTAATTATTTATCCATTTATACTATAGGGAGGAAAAAGGACAAGAGTAAAAGAAACCATGGAAAGTCAAAAGGTAGATCTAAGTCCAGATATAGATCCAATATTATATGTTGGAATTGTGGGAAGAGTGGACACTCAAAGAAAGATTGTTGGTCACTTCAAGATAATAATGACAACAAGGAGGAAAAAATGAGGTAAATGTTACATATATTAAATCATGCCAAGATGAATTAATTCTTTTCATGGATAATTTTTCTGAGTCTTGGGTTTTAGATTCAAGGGCTTCTTTTCATGCCACCCCACATAGGCATTATTTTATTGATTATGTTCAAGGGAATCTAGGACATGTTTATCTTGGTGATCATGAACCATGTGAGATAGTAGGGAAAGGTTGTGTTTAGGATAAGATGTAGAATGGGAACACATGGATCCTTGAGGATGTTAGACATGTGCCTATGTTGAGACAATTTTTGGTTTCAGTGAGGTAATTGGGTAGTGAGGGATGTTTAGTATTATTTACTAAAGATTTTTGGATAGCTACTAAATGTGTTATTGTGATCTTGAGAGGTAAGAAGGTTGGTACTTTATATTTGACTATTAGTTTTGATTTTATTAATTTAGTTGTTGTAGATGAAGATGCAACTATGTGGTACTACAGGCTCGGTCATATGAGCCATAAGGGCATGAAAATCTTAAAATATAAGTTTCCTAGATTAAAAGATCTAAATATAGACTTCTAAAATAATTATGTGTATGGTAAATAGAAGTAGGTTAAGTTCTTAAAGGTTAGACCCACAAAGAAAGAACAAAAGTTAGATTTGGTACACTCAGATGTATGGGGACTAGCTCAGGTATCTTCTATTGGTGGATCAAATTATTATCTTACTTTTATTGATGATGCAACTAGGAAGGTTTAGGTTTATTATATTAAAAATAAATATAATGTATTTGATACTTTTAAGAAGTGGAAATCCTTGGTTGAGAATGAAATAGGTCTCAAATTGAAATGTCTTAGATCAAATAATGGAGGTGAGTATTATAGTAATGTTTTATTTGATTATTATTCTAAAAATGGAATCAATAGGCAAAGGAAGGTTATGGGAACTCCAAAATATAATGGGGTATTCGAAAGGATGAAACAAAATAATAATGAAATGTGCTAGTCGCATGAGGTTACATGCAGGGTTGCCTTTACAATTTTGGGTAGAAATAGCTAGCATGGTAGTATATCTGATTAACAAAGGACCTTATATGCCTTTAGATGAAGGCATTATTGAACAAGCTTGGTCTGGTAATAATTTTGATTATTCTTTTCTTATTGTCTTTATATGTGAGGCTTTTGCTCTCATTAAGAAAGAGAATAGGACCAAGCTAGTGGCTAAATTAGAGAAATGCACATTTGTTGGTTATGGTGAAGATGACTTTGGTTTCTGTTTATGGAGCATTAAAGATAGGAAAATATTTTGGTCTAGAGATGTAGTCTTTAATGAAAAATCCATGCATAAGGATCAATTACAAGAATAAAATTAGGAATAGAAAGAGTACATAGTATTGGATGACATTGTGGATGGTAAAGTATCCAAGGATTTAGTTTAAGAACCTTCTACACAAGGACCCCAAAATTATATGGTAATAAGGTCTTCTAGGGTAAGAAGAGCACCTAAACACTTTTCTCCTTCTTTGAATTATTTATTACTCACTGACAATGGAGAACCAAAGTGTTATGAGAAATCAATGTAGGTAGATGCCAAGATAAAATGGGAATAAGCCATGGATGAGAAGCATAGATCTCTCATAGAGAGCCAAACATGGGATTTTGTAAGGCTACCCAAGGGCAAGAGTGAATTTCCAAACAAGTGGATCTTCAAGATAAAAGAAGAGGATGAAGGGAAAAAAAGGTATAAGACTAGGATGGTGGTCAAGGGGTTTGCACAAAAATTAAGTATTGATTTTGATGAGATTTTCTCTCCTATTGTAAAAATGACTTCTATTTGGACTATTCTTGGTTTAGTTACAGTTGAGGATTTGCACTTAGAATAGTTAGATGTGAAAAATACTTTTTTTCATGGTGATTTGGATGAAGTGTTGTATATGAAGCAACCATAGGGTTATGAGGTTAAATGGAAGGATAACTTTGTGAGCAGACTAAAGAAGAGCTTGTATGGCCTAAAATAAGGTCCATGGAAATGGCATAATAAATTTGATTATATTATGTTGGAACAAGAATATCAAAGGTGTCATTCTGACCATTACATGTATATCAAATATTTTGATGATGGTTCCTTTATTATATTATGATTGTATGTCAATGACATGTTAGTTGTAGGAAAGAACATTCATCATATTCATATGTTTAAGAAATAGCTTAGTGACTCCTTTTATATAAAGGATTTGGGTGTTAAAAATAAAATCCTTGGTATGAGGATATCTCATGATAAGAAGGAGAGGAAGCTAATCTTATCCCAATCAGAGTATGTGAAAAAAGTCTTGGAAAGGTTTAGCATGTGGATGATAAATCTATTGGTACTCTTTTAGCAAGCCACTTTAGATTATCAAAGTAGTGTCCCAAGATGGAATATGAAAATCTTAGGATCTCCAAGGTACCTTACTCATCGATAGTTGGTAGCTTGATGTATGCCATGGTTTATACTAGGCCAAATATTGCCCAAGTAGTGGGAGTTGTGAATAGGTAAATGAGTGATCTAGGTTTTGAGAATTAGTAAGCATTAAAATGGATTTTTTAGTATTTGAGAGGAACCATTCATTTTTGCATTGTGTTATGGTGAATCAAGCACCACTTTGCATGGTTATGTAGACTTAGATATGGCAAGAAATATTAATATCAAGAGTATGATAGGATATATATTTAATGTTGGAGATATAGTGGTTAGTTAGATTTCTAAGATATAGAAGGTTGTGGATTTATCAACCATAGAGGTAGATTATGTTGCTACCACAGAGCTAGTAAGGAGATGATTTGGTTAAAGGAGTTGTTTTGAGAGTTGGGGTATGAGTAGGAATTTGGGAGACTACACAATGATATTCAAGTCTTATTCATTTGGTAAAGAACTCCACTTTTCACTCAAGGATGAAACATATTCAATTATGTTATCACTTCATTAGGATAGCTTTGGAAGAGAACTTAGTGAAGTTGGAGAATATTCATAATATCCATAATCTTATAGATATGATGACCAAGGTGGTCACATTGGACAAGTTGAGACTATTTTCAAATTTGGTTGGCCTTAGTGGTCATGGAGCAGTGATAGATTATATTCAGGAGAAACAGTCTCCAACTGGGAGATTTTTGAGTGTGGATCCATTTGGGGCTATCACATGACCATAGGAATAAATATCATGGGCCTAAAGAGCTCCAAGGCTGTGTGGAGAATATTTTTCCCTACTCCACCTTTTGTGGAACCTTACTCCACATGTGAGTGGAATATTCCTAGCATATTTCTAATTTTTATGTTTCGATTTTTTATAGAATTAGTTGTTAGATGCCTTTTCCCATGTTGACTTCCTTGTTTTGAGGTAGCTAGTTATTTATTGGAAAAAGGAATGCCTTCCTTGTTGTAAGGAGTTGGTTGTGACACATGGTGTTAGCAAATGTGTCGTTGAAAGGTGGAGACCTAATATTGGTGTGTTCCTTCATGGATGAGCTTTTGGATGAGACTTATTAGGTGGAGAAGGGTTATCACATGTTGTATAATTATTATCTTGTATAAGCATTGCACATTTTTCCCTTTTTGTGTATTCTCTTTCATTTGTTATATATGTAAGGTGTGGTGTGGCCTTTAGAGGTTGATGGTTTATTTGTAGGGTGTGGCTTTGAGGATCAGAGTCAAAGTGTAGATGTTTTTATAAGTGCAGGTGTTTATTTTAGGGTATGACTTAGTAACTTGTGAAATACAAAATTATGTAAGTGTAGGTAAAAGTGCATCATTTTGTGCAGCACATTTTATAGGATATTTTTCTATCTCTGTGAGAATTCATTATAGTATTGTGTTTTGATTATAGTTTATATTGAGAACTTTATTGGTGGATGTAGCCCACATTAAGTAAACTACATTAGATCTATGTTATTATCTTATTCTCTAATTTATGCTTTCATAATAATGGTGAATTAAGGAATGTTTTCATGATGCATGTTATTTCATAATTTAGATCTGATTTATGGTCATATTAAATTTGGTTTAAATGTTTTAATTCCTAACAATCTCCACTTGCCTATTATCTTGGGGATGAAGTGGTGAGGATTTATTGTGATTGATATGGTATAATTTTGTGAAATCCTTGATCATGTTGAATATGAATTGGGGCCCTTGATCATAAATAATAGATCTACGAGCTCCAAATCTTAACATGATCCTATGGTATAGGAAATCAGGAACTATTTTTTCCCTAGCAAAGGTGAGTTCTTGCACTTTATCCCACTTACTAACATAATTAGTAAAAACTAATAAATATTATTTTCCTTGATATGGTAGGTTGATTAGTGTAAACAAATCCAAACCCCATTTTTCAAATGGTTCTAAATTTATTTGAGGATGGAGATATATTTCATAGGATAGATTAGGCTTACCCATCCTTTGTCAAGGATCACATTTCCATATAAACCTTTTGACAATCTTGTAAAGAGATAGCCAGTAATAACCTACACCAAGGATTTTATGAATGGTATTTTTTGATGAATAATGTCCTCCTTTTGGTTCACTATGGAATGGTTTTATGATGTCATACACTTCATCTTCTTTGACACACCTATGAAGTACATGGTCAAGTCCATTTTTAAACAACATGCCTTTAAAATATTTGAAATGAGAACTAGCTCTAACTAAATGTTTTCTTTCTTTAGAAGTAAAGAAATGAAGAAAAATCCCTATTTCTAAGTAATTTTCCACGTTTTAAAACTATGGGGAGTATATAGATATATAAAATAACTATTCCTCTAGAAAAGAATCCTCCATAGGTTCATCTTCATTATAGTGATCAATCTAGACAAAAACTCAGCAACAACATTATACTTCCAAGGTTTATCTATAATGGTAATATCAAATTCTTATAACAAAAATAGCCATCTAATTATTCTCCCACCTACTAAAATTTTATTCATTAAGTACTTAATAATTGAATGATAATTATAGATAGATACCTAATAACTAGTAATGTAATACCTTAACTTGTTTACAACATAGACAACAAGAAATTCTTTTTCTATGGTAGTGTAGTTATTTTCTTTGAGAGTAATATTCTTGATGATATAATAAATGGAATACATCTTTCCATCCTCATCTCTTTGTCCTCTAACTACTCTTAATTCATTATTGGAAGCATCAATATAGATATAAAAAGGCTTTTCCCAATTAGGTCCTTTCAAGACTAGAGTAGTCATGAATTTGTTCTTTAATGTTTAAAAATATTATTAACACTTATCATTCCATACAAATTCAATTTCTTTTATTATCAAATAAAACATAGGTGTATCTTACTAAAGTCTTTAATTATTGTTTTGTAATATCCTACATGACTGAGAAAAATTTTAATATCTATTTATGTTTATGGAATGGGGAAATTAGAGTTTACCTCAATATTTTTAGGATCTAATTTTATTCTTTGAGAAAAGATATGATGTCTTAATAATATCCATTTATCAGCCATTATGAATCATTTTTCATGAATCAAAAATACTTGATGTTCTTCACATTTGGTAAGTACTTTATCCAAATTGTTCAAAGCTTCAACAAATGTAGTGCCATGGACAGTGAAATCATCCATGTACACTTCCACACAATCATTTGTAAGATCAAAAAAGATGGCTAAGACTACTTTTCGAAAGGTAGTAGGGGCATTACATAATCCAAAATGAAGGACTGTATAAGCATATGTTCTCTAGGGGTAGGTAAATTTATTTTTATCTTGATCTTTAATGGATATTCTAATTTAATTGTATCCACTAAATCCATCTAAGAAAAAAATAATTTTTCCTGCAAAATTGTCCAAAACTTGATCAATAAAAGGCAAGGGAAAGTAGTCTCTCATAGTGTATTTATTTAGTTCTCTATAGGCTACACAAAATCTCCATTTCCCATTCTTTTTAGGCATAATGACTAAAGTTTAAACCTATTGACTATTAGATATGGGATAAATAAAACCAAATTCCAATAGTTTTTTATCTCCTTAATAATTTATTTCAAGGCTAGGTTAATTCTTCATTAATTATTAATAATGGGCATGTGTGTGGTAGTAACATGTTAAGTGTAGCTACATCCTTGTAAAAAATTTCACTTGTCGAGAGCATATTGGTCATGGACAATGAAAATCATGTAAAAATAAATTTTTCCCACTTTGAGCCCAGTTAACTATGGCTTGTTAAATGTCTTATGCACCATATAACATGTTTGGTGAACTTATGGCATTGCTTTAATTATCAATAATACAGATGGATTCTTCCCATTCATTATTTTTCATCTTCAAAGCATAGCTATTAGTATTTGAATCTAAGATAATATTATTTAGAGCTAAGCTACCAGTCTTTAGAGCTAAGCCATGGATCTTCAAAGCTAGGCATTTAGACTTTAGAGCAAAACTATCAGACTTTGAAGCTAGGTTTTCCTAGTCCAAATATTTTGTTATTTATTCCTCAGATTCTTAGGCATATTATTTGATGGTAACAAAGGTTAAAGAAGACACAATAGTCTAGTTCTGTTTAGGATGATCCACCCATATCTACTCAGAAGGACTCATTAAAAGTCTAGTGAGTGGATAGAGAGATATTTGTTTATTATGAATTTCATTATAAATGATCATGTTTATAGATCTATATTCAATTTGTGTTACAACTATAGCTAACCAATGTCTACCAAGAATGATTATATATCCTACTCTCTTCAGTTTAGGTTAAAGGATCATTAAATCCATAAGATATTCCCAAGATTCTATGGTGATTGATACATTCTCTATGGTTCCTTTAGGGGTAACAATGGATTGATCTCCCATTTGTAAGATTGTAGTGGTAGGATAAAGCATTGTGATAGATAAAGACTCTACTATGTTGACAGTCATTATATTTATGGTAGCACATAGATCTACAAACACATTTGGAAATGAACTTATTCCTAATTGTCATAGTCATCATAGGACTACTAGGATCTCCATATTTAGGAAAAAGTATGTTTCCTTCTAGTAAATTAAAAAAAAAAATCCTGTTACTTAAATTGTTTTAGGATATTATTTCTTTCTTCCTGGTGTTTTGATGCATAATCCTTTAATGATTTGATTTAACTCAAGAATATCCTTAATGACACTTATAGTGGGATTTCTATCTTCATTTCTTTTAATCCACACATTAATTAAAAATCTTCCATATGTTTATCTTCCTTAAGTCTCATAAGAAATAAAATAGCAGTGGCATCTTGAATTGTGGTTGGTGTAGTTGTGGATTCTACTTTTTATTCATTTGGTTCTTGAACTACATGTGTCTCAAGAGTGTTTTCATCATTCAAAATTTTAATTATAGTAATGGTTGAATCTCTTACTACCTTTCCTGATCTAAGTTGAACATTATTACATTTATTTGAACCACTTACAACATTATTTTTTTGATTAGCATTGTAAACAGGTGTATTTTTCCTATTCTTCAGATTTACCACTAGTTAGGTAGGTAACTATGGTTGGTTAACCTACTACTCAAATGGTGGTCACTGACATTTTGTGTCATGTCCCCTTTTTCATGGACATTGATAGACTTGATGATTAGCCTATTATGCGACCTTCGTAGGCTAATAGGATGGATAGAGGGTCATAATGGAGCTTGGCTTGACTTTGATTTGCAAAATTTCTACATTTGGTTTTCATTCAGATTATTTCAAACACATTGGGCCTGAGCTCTTATTATTTAGGGATATTTGACATGCAGCGGAGCACCCTTGTTTTGATATGGTCATGTGCAGAATAACTCCCTGGTTCACCAGCTTTAGACGGTTCGAGGATCCGACATGTATTGAGGGAGATATTAATATTTGATTGATTTAATCAAATATTAATTATTTGGTCTAATTTTAAATTAGATATTAATTAATTATTAATTAATTAATTATTTGGTCTAATTTTAAATTATATATTAATTAATTATTAATTATTAATTATTAATTATTTGGTCTAATTTTAAGACCCCAATTCTAATTTAAGAATTGGTCTAATTTTAAGACCCTAATTCTAATTTAAGAAGCCCAAGTTCTAATTTGAGGAATTCTAATTTAAGAACCCCAAGTTCTAATTTGAGGAAATCTAATTTTAGCAAGCACACCTTTGGAGGGTATAAGGTTTTCTCATGGGGGAGAGTTTGTATTATGATTATTATTGATATTGATTCTTGTTAAGAAATTCTTCTGTGAAGACTAAGCCAAGGGTTCCAGGATTCCATTTGCATTGAAGAACATCAACTCTTCATTATGTGCGATTCAGAGGTTGTGAAAGATCAGCCGATCTATTGCCAAATTGAGAGATAACTTCATATAGAAGTTATCACAGGTGTTTACAAGTTTGAGAGATAACTTCACACAGAAGCTATCACAAGGGTTTACATGTATTTAGATAAGCAATTCAGAGCTTTTGTTTTGATATTCGAAGGGATATCATAGTGGTATCAAAGCTTTTGCTTAGTAAAAGGAGCCCCTAAGTAAGGGACATTACAGTGGTATCAGAGCTAAATTCCTGCCATCCTGTTGGGCAAATCAGAGCTAATGTCTTGCCATCCTGTTGGGTAGTTTGGGTAGATTGAATCAGCAAAGTATCCATGATGTCTTCAAGCACTCAGAGACAATGGGACTATGATATGAAGAAGTTGAAACTAAGTTTGAAGAGGTTAAATGAATCTCTTTCATATCTTACATCCAAATACAAATCCATACGGTATATGACAGCAAATGAGGAGTGGGACTTATTACCAGCTCGAGGTCGAGAGATGTTATCTTTTGATCGCTTTGTTAAGCTGAGGAGAGAGCACTACAGATCACTTAGATGGGGCAACAACATGTCCCCTGATTATTATGAGATAGGAGATAGTGAAGATGAGGATGAGTCTGATGCTTGCACTCAGAGTGTGGAGGTGTGATCAGATGTTAGTGCACTAAGGTTCGACGATCTCTCAGTTATGGCAAAGATTGTAGAAGAGTCCCAGGGTCCGATGATTACAGATGGCACCCAAGAGAATGTAATGGACCATTTTGAGGACTTAGTTTCACCTACAATTTCTGTTGGTACAGAAGAGTTAGTCAGTGATGCTACAGCTTTTGATACTCTAGATGTTGATATGAGCTATGGAGTTGATTCAAAGAGTAGGGATGGTAGTATTACAGCGGTCAGTGATTCTGAATCTATTCTTTTGGACCATGCATCAGAGGAGGACTGTAGGAGACAATCTAGCCAATGCCACCATGTGTCTAGTCAGCTGAGAGTTAGTGAGTGAGACATTGCTACCGCTTGCAAGCATTTCGATGATGCTCGTCAGTTGTTAGCAGTTTATGGATGGGGTTCTCTTATTAGCATTGAGCAGGGAGGCAATTATTTGTCCTTGATAGAGACCCACTCTTTATGGGAGGCTATCTAGATTCTGAGGCAAGATTATATGCAGTTGGTAGCTGACTGAGATTATCTTATGGAGTGGGGCAGCACAGCGTATGATGCATTATTGGTCAAGGAAGATAAGGTGAGTGAGCTTACTCAGCAGCTCGAGGTGACTTTTGAGATTCATGAGAGTACATAGTTGGATTATGAGGAGTCACAATTTCATTTGGATGAGATGACCATAGAGTTAGAGCATTTACGGTCTTCACCAGCCCCAGACCCAGTTCATTTATATATTGAGGTGGTTGGCAGTGAGTACATTCCTGCAGTTGTTGTTGAGGAGCATGTTGTTAACGCTGACACACATGTTCAGGATTTGGGAGTTCTTGGTCCTAATGAGTTTGGAATACCAGTGGAGTCGAGTCTACAAATTGATTCTTCTCATACAGATGATAGTGTGGTACAGTTGGTTGTGCCGCCTTTACAAAGGGATCAGTTATGGGATGGATTGGTACCATCTTTTGTAGATGGGATTGATAGTTTGTCGGTGCATGACTTAGAGCAGGAGTTGATCAGATATGCTGACCACAGTAGAGGTACAGTGTGTGGATTCTCCATACTTGGCATAGTTCCATTTGGGAGTTGTTGCAGAGTTGGAGCGTGCCTTTCGCATAGCATGGTGGAAGGTGTATATGATATTTGTGATCTTAGAGGTTGGTTGAGTTACATTCACCAATTTGATTATGGGTTCCTCTTTGTTCTACTTCTGTTGATGTTGTAGGTACTTGCATTGATTCACAGTAGTGCTGAACATAACTACATTTGGGATCCAGGTGGATCGAGTGGTTCATTGTTTCAAGATTGCTTGGGGACAAGCAATTTCTGGAGGGGTGGATTGTCATGTCCCCTTTTTCATGGACATTGACAGACTTGATGATTAGCCTATTATGTGACCTTCGTAGGCTAACAGGATGGATAGAGGGTCATAATGGAGCTTGGCTTGACTTTGATTCGCAGAATTTCTACATTTGGTTTTCATTCAAATTATTTCAGACACATTGGGCCTGAGCTCCTATTATTTAGGGATATTTGACATGTAGTAGAGCACCCTTGTTTTGATATGGTCATGTGCAGAATAACTCCCTGGTTCACTAGCTTCAGACGGTTCGAGGATCTGACATGTATGGAGGGAGATATTAATATTTGATTGATTTAATCAAATATTAATTATTTGGTCTAATTTTAAATTAGATATTAATTAATTAATTATTTGGTCTCATTTTAAATTATATATTAATTAATTATTAATTATTTGGTCTGATTTTAAGACCCCAATTTTAATTTAAGAATTGGTCTAATTTTAAGACCCTAATTCTAATTTAAGAAGCCCAAGTTCTAATTTGAGGAATTCTAATTTAAGAACCCCAAGTTCTAATTTGAGGAAATCTAATTTTAGCAAGCACACCTTTGGAGGGTATAAGGGTTTCTCATGGGGGAGAGTTTGTATTATGATTATTATTGATATTGATTCTTGTTAAGAAATTCTTCTGTGAAGACTGAGCCAAGGGTTCTAGGATTCCATTTGCATTGAAGAACGTCAACTCTTCATTGTGTGTGATTCAGAGGTTGTGAAAGATCAGCCGATCTATTGCCAAATTGAGAGATAACTTCATACAGAAGTTATCACAGGTGTTTACAAGTTTGAGAGATAACTTCACATAGAAGCTATCACAAGGGTTTACATGTATTTAGATAAGCAATTCAGAGCTTTTGTTTTGATATTCAAAGGGATATCATAGTGGTATCAGAGCTTTTGCTTAGTAAAAGGAGCCCCTAAGTAAGGGACATTACAGTGGTATCAGAGCCAAATTGCTGCCATCCTGTTAGGCAAATCAGAGCTAATGTCTTGCCATCCTGTTGGGTAGTTTGGGTAGATTGAATCAGCGAAGTATCCATGATGTCTTCAAGCACTCAGAGACAGTGGGACTATGATATGAAGAAGTTGAAACTAAGTTTGAAGAGGTTAAATGAATCTCTTTCATATCCTACATCCAAATACAAATCCATATGGTATATGACAACAAATGAGGAAGGGGGACTTATTACCACCTCGAGGTCAGGAGATGTTGTCTTTTGATCACTTTGTTAAGCTGAGGAGAGAGCACTACAGATCACTTAGACGGGGCAACAGCATGTCCCCTGATTATTATGAGATAGGAGATAGTGAAGATGAGGATGAGTCTGATGCTTGCACTCAGAGTGTGGAGGTGTGCTCAGATGTTAGTGCACTAAGGTTCGATGATCTCTCAGTTATGGCAGAGATTATAGAAGAGTCCCAGGGTCTGATGATTATAGATGGCACCCAGGAGAATGCAATGGACCATTTTGAGGACTTAGTTTCACCTGCAATTTCTATCAGTATAGAAGAGTTAGTCAGTGATGCTACATCTTTTGATACTCTGGATGTTGATATGAGCTATGGAGTTGATTCACAGAGTAGGGATGGTAGTATTATAGCGGTCAATGATTCTGAGTCTATTCTTTTGGACCATGCATCAGAGGAGGACTGTAGGAGACAATCTAGCCAGTGCCACCATGTGTCTAGTCAGCTAAGAGTTAGTGAGCGAGACATTGCTACCGCTTGCAAGCATTTCGATGATGCTCGTCAGTTGTTAGCAGTTTATGGATGGGGTTCTCTTACTAGCATTGAGCAGGGAGGCAGTTATTTGTCCTTGATAGAGACCCACTCTTTATGGGAGGCTATCCAGATTCTGAGGCAAGATTATATGCAGTTGGTAGCTGACAGAGATTATCTTATGGAGTGGGGTAGCACAGCATATGATGCATTATTGGTCAAGGAAGATAAGGTGAGTGAGCTTACTTAGCAGCTCGAGGTGACTTCTGAGATTCATGAGAGTACATAGTTGGCTTATGAGGAGTCACAATTTCATTTGGATGAGATGACCATAGAGTTAGAGCATTTGCGGTCTTCACCAGCCCCAGACCCAGTTCATTTGTATATTGAGGTGGTTGGTAGTGAGTACATTCCTATAGTTATTGCTGAGGAGCATGTTGTTAACGCTAACACACATGTTCAAGATTTGGGAGTTCTTGGTCCTAATGAGTTTGGCATACCAGTGGAGTCGAGTCTCCAGATTGATTCTTCTCATACAGATGACGGTGTGGTACAGTTGGTTGTACCGCCTTTACAGCGGGATCAGTTATGGGATGGATTGGCACCATCTTTTGTAGATGGGATTGATAGTTTGTCGGTGCATGACTTAGAGTAGGAGTTGATAAGATATGCTGACCATAGTAGAGGTACAGTGTGTGGATTCTCCATACTTGGCATAGTTCCATTTGGGAGTTGTTGTAGAGTTGGAGCGTGCCTTCTGCATAGCATGGTGGAAGGTGTATATGATATTTGTGATCTTAGAGGTTGGTTGAGTTACATTCGCTAATTTGATTATGGGTTCCTCTTTGTTCTACTTATGCTGATGTTGTAGGTACTTGCATTGATTCACAGTAGTGTTGAACATAACTACATTTGGGATCCAGGTGGATCGAGTGGTTCATTGTTTCGAGATTGCTTGGGGACAAGCAATTTTTAGAGGGGCAGATTGTCATGTCCCCTTTTTCGTGGACATTGATAGACTTGATGATTAGCCTATTATGCAACCTTCATAGGCTAATAGGATGGATAGAGGGTCATAATGGAGCTTGGCTTGACTTTGATTCGCAAAATTTCTACATTTGGTTTTCATTCAGATTATTTCAGACACATTGGGCCTGAGCTCCTATTATTTAGGGACATTTGACATGTAGTGGAGCACCCTTGTTTTGATATGGTCATGTGCAGAATAACTCCCTGGTTCACCAGCTTCAGACGGTTTGAGGATCCGACATGTATTGAGGGAGATATTAATATTTGATTGATTTAATCATATATTAATTATTTGGTCTAATTTTAAATTAGATATTAATTAATTATTAATTAATTAATTATTTGATCTAATTTTAAATTATATATTAATTAATTGTTAATTATTAATTATTAATTATTAATTATTTGGTCTAATTTTAAGACCCCAATTCTAATTTAAGAATTGGTCTAATTTTAAGACCCTAATTCTCATTTAAGAAGCCCAAGTTCTAATTTGAGGAATTCTAATTTAAGAACCCCAAGTTCTAATTTGAGGAAATCTAATTCTAGCAAGCACACCTTTGGAGGGTATAAGGGTTTCTCATGGGGGAGAGTTTGTATTATGATTATTATTGATATTGATTCTTGTTAAGAAATTCTTCTGTGAAGACTGAGCCAAGGGTTCCAGGATTCCATTTGCATTAAAGAACGTCAACTCTTCATTGTGTGCGATTCAGAGGTTGTGAAAGATCAGCCGATCTATTGCCAAATTGAGAGATAAATTCATATAGAAGTTATCACAGGTGTTTACAAGTTTGAGAGATAACTTCACATAGAAGCTATCACAAGGGTTTACAGGTATTTCATTATTTTGGGTTTTGATTCAAGAATTATCCAGATATAGATCTTTTGTATTAGCCCATAATTCTACAGATCAGGATCAAGCATACAGGTTGTGCGATATTAGCAGCTGTACGACTTTCGTATAGATCTGTGAAAATTTGTACGCATCAACAGATAGTTCAGTCACCGACATCGGTGAACAGAGACCTATAGAGACCGACATCGGTCGACATATCACCGACGTTGGCAAGTTAACGACTACAGGTCAATCGATGATGGCAGTATAATCGACGTTAGCGACTGTGTTTTTTACACAGTAGGCCGAGACGTACCAGATTCAGATTTCTTTCCCAATTTGCAGAATATTCAGGCTATTAAGGTTGTACTTCCAGTATTCATTGTATACTTGACAGAGGACCTCTATTGTAATCTTATGAGCAAATAAATAAGAGTTTATACTATGATTTATTTATCTATTTGAAGATATTTTGTAGAAATTCAGATAAGTAATTCAGAGCTTTTGTTTTGATATTCGAAGGGATATCACATTTTGAAGGAATCAAGACCTACTATGAAGGAAACCTTATTTGTGGTTGATATTGTTATTTGAACATTGAGGTGGTGATTGTTGTACCCAATATGGTTGTTAGTTTTGCTATTGTACCTAGGGGTGTGAAGGATTTTGAGGCATTCCACACATTTGTGGAATCAATTCTTGAGTATCACATGGTTTTGGTTGTGTTGGTCCTCACATTAGTGGTGTTCCTTGTACATCCCATGGTGTCATCCATGGATTGGGAGGAAATCTTAGACCAAATTGATTTTGAGGATGAAAGTACTAGTTTTCTTATCTTTAGATAAAGTTCACTTGCTCAATTATATATACTAATTTTACTTGGTTTCTCATTGTAGGAAGATGTTTTAAATTCTTAGTGTCATGGTCTAGGTCATAGATACCACATACCTCTATTTTATCTAAAGGATAATCTTTTATTTCATGTTTGATTCTACATTTAGGACAATATATTAACAACTATTCAATGTTGGTAGCATTGGATTTTTATTTGAGGCCATCTGATGTGAATGTCAATTTCACTAGAATGTTTGTCTTGAAATTATCATATTCTCCCATTCATTGGCCAACTTTAGGTGATTTTCCTAACCTTGATTTCCTTATGCTAGGTCTTGTCCTGGAGTAGTTAGTACACAATGATAAAAGTTGATGAAAGGTTAATTTCTCAATGTCACCCTTTCCCATTAAATTCAAAACATCACATGCATCATCATCTAGGATTTTAAGAAAGACTATTTTGATGACCTCCTCAGTGAGTTGGTAACTACTTCATTTATGGGTAAATATACACCTATCTAGGTAATCTTCTAAGGTCTCAAATTCATTTTGTTTGATCTTAAAAAAGTTTTCCTTCTATTTTTTAACTCTATAATAATCCATACATTTGTCCAAAAATTTAGTTTCCATTTCATCCTAAGTGGTTATGGAATTACCCTCAAGGCCCATGAATGATCTCATGGCTGTATCCTTGAGTGTAGATGGGAATAAATTCAAATTTTTATTATCCATGACATATTCATATGTTTGGTAGAGAACCTGAAATTAGAAGTAAGATGGATGGTGAGATATTTTTCATGGAAGTTATGTCATCAAGACCTAAGTTGATTGAATAGGAAAAAAGTCATGTCACATTGAGGCTCTCAATGAGGGTTTTTCACATGTGCATGTTCATCTCCCATAATTTATTCCCAACTTTGGTTATCAATATAGTCTAAATTCTCTTATTAGGTGATTAACCTATGGTCTACCTCAGGAGGAGAATATTCATTGGTGACCAGATCTTCTTTTGGATCAAATTTGATTATTCCCAAAATGGGATTTTTTATGACAAATTATTCTTATAAGAGATGTTATAAATAGGATTATTCTTTTAAGACCTATTTGTGAGGATGAACCTTATTCAAGAGAGGAATAAAAAAAAAATTGTATGCAAATTTTAATTACCTTTCTTTCACTTTCTGATCTTTTCCAATAAGCATTAGATCCTCTCTTCTTCTTGATTTATTTGGAATCCATTAAAGATAAATTGTCCTTGAAAATCTCTTCGGTGGTTCACAAATTTAAAGAGTCCTAGATTATTTTTGTATTTTTAGGTTTTATGAATGTTTTTTAATTTTCCCTATATAAATATAATATATTATCTCACTAACACTTATTGATGACTTCCCTAGCAATGTTACCAAAAATGGTAGGTTGTATTTATACATCTCATTTGACCAATCAATGTATTAGTGTCATTTTCTACCAAGTTCAGTGTCCAAGGCTATATGCAATGAGATCATTACGTATTTGAGTTTACAATTTGATATTTGGGAGGTTTACTCTATTATGATGTCTAAATATTAAGGATGATAAATAAGACTCTAAATCTATTTTATAGAAAAGTAAATCTAAAAGGTTTGCTAAATGAATATTTCCTATGACATTTATTTTTAAAAGGATTCTTCAATTCAAACCATCAACATCTAAAAATTAAACATTTGTCACAAGACATTATGATATCCTCACTCAACTTTCCCAATTGGGTCAGACAATGTGGTATTATAGAATGTGAGGAAGCTGTCTACTATCACTTAAACTACATCTAAAAAATTATAAATATGGAGATGAATTAATAAACTTTACTTCCTATTAAATTTAAAGACACATTATTGCATAAATAAAAATCACTTTTATTCAATTGAAACAATATTTGCATTTAATGTAAACACACTTGCATTAAAATTAATTTCACACTTTTCCTTTGAAAATTAAATCACACTTGCATTGAAAAAAAAATCACACTTGTGTTGAAAAGGAAATTCACACTTTATAGTAAAATGAAATATAACTAAATTAAATAAATACACTTTTAATGTAGAAACTAAAAATACCAATTTGTCTTGATCTTCAAAGAGAAGTGGGCCCTTGTTCCTTCCTTAGAATAGGAACAACTTTTACTCAGTAATGAAAAATAATGCTAAACTTTATTTCATTATCAAAGTAACCTATATAGATATGTGAAACTACACTTGAATACTTCTTCTAATTTTTTATCACTATTGATTGATTAACTCAATGATTGAATAACTTAATAACTATCTAGAATGAGAAGGAGACATGTATTTAAATCACATCTCAACATCTATTCATAAAATACAAAATTTGGTGATCTAAATGGCCAAATATGCTTATTCAAAATATAGAAGATCTAGGAATCAGATCACATGCTTATAAGATGGTGTTAGAACTGACTCAACTAATAATAGATGAAAGATAACTAATATATATCCAAAGATATTATATCCAATTTTATAGAATAGAAATATAAATATATCCAAATCATTTTAGACTATTACTATGAATATTAATGTTTGAAAGAATATATCTAAATATGTAAAGTCTATATATATAATAATAAATATAATTAAAATCACTATCTTGATCAGTAGGATCCATTTGAATATATTCAATTCATGCATGGGCATATTTAGAGAACTCTCTATAGGTCTTTAGAGCATCTTCAAAGTGCCTTCAGAGCATCAGATCTTGAAAGCTCAATGTATTCTTCATTGAATCCTCAAAACTATTTCCAAAAAGGGTTGTCAAAACTATTTGATGTCTTCTCAAAATTATCCTAGCATAGGGATGTATTATTGTACACAAAACTATGCTCATTTCTTCCAAGTTAGAGACAATAAAAAGATAGAGAATCAACAATGTATCACATACAAAAAAGGGCAATTTCACTCATTTCCTACTTAGATAAGACCTTAACTATTAAATACAATACAATATATAACCATAAGGCAACACTTATGGACAATTTGTATTAGGTATAATGAGATATATGGAATGCTCATCATCATGAAAAAATGTTATATGTTTATTATGGAAGGAATAATAATAAGACACAACATCTCACCCACAAGAATAAAATTTTATCTTTACAAGATAGAATTAATCAAGAATCTATCAAATCCATAAAAATAAAAGGACGTTCATAGTTTTCTACGACATTTTGGTTAATATCATAGGTTTATCAAATATTTTAGTAGAACAATAGAACCTTTGTTTCTTTTAATTTATAAATATGTTGACTTTTTATGGAATCTTGCATTTGAACAAGTATTTTAGGAACTAAAAAACCTACTAGTATCAACTACAGTGTTGTGTGGACTATATTGGAAGTTTACTTTCCATGTGCAAATGGATGCATATGAAAGCATGATAGGCATTTTCCTAGGATAGAAGGAAGTAAACTTAAGTTATTATATATACTTTATCAATAAGAACCTTTAAGGGATAGATCTAAAGTACACTATGACAAAGATATAATTTCTTGTAGTTGTATATGCCATCAACAAATTCAAACATTACATAATAGGTTATGTTATTTTTTTACACATTGATAATGCTTCCATCAAGTATTTAATGAATAAATAAATAGTTAGTGGACCCATAATTATATTTTTATTACTTTTTCAAGAGTTTGAAATCACTATTGTAGATAAAATAGGTAAGGACAATGTAGTTGCAAACTTTTTGGCATGACTAGCATCTTATGAACATGATCCCCTTGTAGATGATTTTTTTTGGATGAAAATATTTTTGATGTATCTTTTAACATGTTATGGTTTTCATACATTGATAATTATGTGGCTATAGGTTTACTTCCATGGCATCTCTCTCCAATAGAAATATGTCTCTTAATAATAAAAAGTTGTCCATATTCTTGGATTTTGGGGTATATATTCTACACATGCCCTGATATAATCATGCACAGGTGTATAAATAAGGGTAAAGTAGTGGACATCATCTGAGCATGACATTATGAACCACATAGGGGATATTTTACTTCCAATAGGATAGATTCCAATATCTTGACCATCTGATACTACTGGCCTACCTTACACAAAGATGGTGTCTTGAGATCATGTAGGTGTTCAATATGTAACATGTTTGAAATGTATGCTCTCTTTTATACTCATAAGTGTGATAAATGTCAATGTATGGGGAAACCCACACATTATAATGATATCCCTCTACAAACTCAATTGGTTGTTTATCCTTTTAACAAGTGCGGGCTTAATTTTGTTACCCCCATAGACTTGAAATTTGATAACAAGGAGTATATGATGGTAAGTAAAATTTACACAAATAAATGAGTAGAAATTAAATCAATATCACACAAAATATATGAGAAAGTTGTAGAATTTATCTTTGAGTTTATTTTCACTAAATATGAAATACCAATAAATAGTTATAGATTAAGGACCACACTTCACATCAGACCTAATTGTATCCCTTGTACATGTGTATGAGATATAGAATAAGAAGTATACTCCATATCAGCCTCAATCCAATAGAAAATTAGAATTAATGATTAGAGATTTAGATAATATTCTCACCAAAAAAAAAATTATTACACCACAAACATTATGCTGCACATCTTCTTGAAGTTGTATGGGCATAGTGAACAAAATGGAAGACTAGCATTGGGTTTACACCATATGAAGTCATCTATGGAAAATAATTTGGTATTTCAATATAATTTGAGATCCAAACCTTGAGTATTTCCTTATAACTTGGCCTAGACCCCACTAAAAATATAAAGAGGGGATAATGTAGCTCAATGTATTATATGAGTTCCAAATAGAAGAATTATAACATACAAAGATAGTGCAGCAATAAAGAGTGAGATAGAATAGAAATTCATACTAAACCAAGGCATTAATTAGTTAAATTTGATATATTTATGCATAAACATAGAATTAATAGTTATAGAACACTCAATATGATATACATGATTAAAATATTTAGATAAATAGAGAATTCACTACACACAAAATAATGATAAAAGACATTCAATAAAAACCATTTTATAATTTCATATTAATATTTATCACATTGAAAATATTTTACAATAAACTAAGTGTTATATATAGATATTTTACAAGGTGTTTTTACTTCATATTCTATCCTTTAATAAAAAATAAAATAAATACTCTTACATTTTGAAGGCCCTTGACATGCTTTCACATATCGAATACATACAAAAATAGATACAAAAGACAAAATATTATGAGTCACACACATTTCTATCAATTATATTATGTTATTTTTTATATTTATTTACTAACAACACTTTCCTAAACTTAAACAATTGTCTTATCCCAATACAAATTCATAGGAGGTATGCCCTATGCTAAAACTAAAAATTGTGTCTATTCCAAGGAACTAGACTAGAATCAAAAGTTGTGGTAATTACTCGAGGTGACATTTCCTAGTTTTTTCCCCTTGTCCATTATTTAGCTACCCTTTTGGGTTTTCAACTAAGTAGTGTACTAATATACTACCATCATGTATTTTTAATAGATTAGCATAATGAGGTGGCTACCCTTTATAATTTTTTAGCCAACCTAGCCTCGCTCCTAATATTTAAAGCCATCCTACTACAAAATGCTTCAAAATTTAAAAGTTGAAGTATGTGAAATATCTATATTGAAGGTGGTAGCTTGGATTATTTTTTCTGAACTAGAAGAGGTTGCATAGATGGTTCCACTATTAGTTCTAAAGAATAAGTTATTGAAGAGACTATTAATGAAGGCTATAGCTGAAGATGAGGTGTAGGCTATGAAGCTACAACAACCTTTCTCTGATAGATTTTATATTATAATTGATTAGGAGGAACAAATTGAGGCCCCTATATGATGTATACAATAGATCTATCCAAATGAGATGTGTCTTTTTTTGAATAATATCTAATTCATGATAGCTTCTTTGACCATGTTTATTATAGTGCATGGTGGCACTTGTAACTCAACCAAAGTTTGATGTACTTAGCCTCTATCACTAGGATCATAGCCTATGCATTGGATACATTCACTTAAATGTCTTGGGCTATTTCCTCCATCTTATATGTGTGCCTCCTAATTTGAATATCAATAGATGTATTACATAATAATTCATTTTTATAAGTTTGAATCTTAAGCATAATATTATCTCTAGGTTTAAATAACTCCCTAAGTGTGATGTATAGTGCATTTCAAGTAGTAGAATGGTTTTTCATGGTAGCTTTGGATTTATCCACCTTTTTAAAATTTGGTGTAGTATCATTCTATGTGTTGATAACTGATACTTCTAGTCAAGCATGTTCTAAGATATGTTGTGAGTTTAGTGTGTAATAATGACAAAGACTTGTTCATATTTCTTAAGGAGATAAAAAAATGGCCTTTGTCTCATCATTGATATTCTATCCATATATGAAAAGGTTTTGTAGCTTTTGCACAACATGCCAATATTTTATGAGTTGAGAGAGAAGGGAAATTTGAGTTATTTTTCCTCTAAAAAGATTTTGTCACCCAAAACATGAGTGACTAAGGTAGGACATGTAGTATCAATCAACTAAAAAGATTTGGTGAGGTAGAGGTTGAGATCTATATTTTATTCCTTGAGTTGTAGTACCTCTTGCTGCTCCAAGTTTGATTCCTTCTATGTGATAAAATATTGAAAGGAAGTTGTTACCTCAATTACTTGGATAGAGGTAGCTATAACACATCCATTGATGTCTCTTTCATTGTTGTATCCAAATCCAAAGTTGAATTTACATATGCCACAAGTGTTTTCTTGATCTATGCCATAGATAAAATTTTGTTTGATACGTAGAGAGTGAAGGGATATCCCATAACCATTGGCTAGAGATATTAGACCTATGTTAACATGCATCCTTTTATGTACCCCTAGACTAGAATTTGAGTCATATGATCTAAAATATTGTTAGAACATTTAATGTCTAAGTGGTGAAATTATAAGACCCTTCCTACATTTTAAGAAATTAAATAATAATGATTTATTATTTATTAACATGGGTTAACAACCCCACGTAAATAAATAATAAAACATAATTTATTTATTACTTATCGGTAAAAATAAAACATATTTATTTATTATTATCATTAATTAAAAATGTTATTAGGATGGTTGGACCCATTATTTACAATGGTCACATCCCTTCAAATTTCAATATAAATAGGGGTTTACCCCTATTGTGAATGTGTGTGAAAATATTATATTATGAATCACAAGTTATGCATGAACAAAGAGTTTTGTGAAGGTTATTGAATAAGTGAGAAGGAGGAGTTTATGTATTGGGGTGATTTGGTTTCTCAAATATATGAATATCACATCAAAGGGTTTTTTTTACCTCTTTAAAGTATTTCTTAGTAATTCTTATTTACATGTTCATTGATTTGTCTACTTCACTCTCATATGCTTTGCTAATTAGAACATCTCTAGATCTCATGTTTGTGTATTACATATGTGTTCTACATCTATTTTATCATGGTTTCAGAGCTACAATGATTTGTTTTGATTGGAAAGATATTATTATAGGAGGACCCAAACCTTGTTCAATCAAATTAAATTAAATTTCATCCTTATATAACCATAGGAGACACACAAGCTAGGTAATATTTTTTGGCATCATTAGACCTTGAAACAATATAATTTGTATTATATCTACATGAGACTTGTTTATTGAGAAATCAAGACATTAAATAATCAAAACTATAAGTAGATATATTCCCCTCGGGCATGTTGGTATAGCTTGGTATGGCCTTAAACTCAATGAAAATTTAGTTAATTTCACATGCAACATGTTTCCATGCTTTAAAGTTGAGATATTGTGCATTGTGGCCTATGTAAACCTTCTTCAGAGAATCTAGAATACTCTATTCAAATTCTAGTTCAAAATTTTTAATGTTTTTCTCACCTTGGTAAGTTGGTATGACCCTTTGAGGAATTTTGAATCTAGAAAATCATAAATTTAATCCTCTGTGCCTCTTCTTCCAAGATTTCAATTTCTAGTTTTCAAATCATTAGGTTTGGCATCCTAGATCATTTTAAGAGCATATAAAAGTTGCCTAAAACTTATAGTAATTATTTTTACTCTCTAATGGCATCCATGTACAACTAAAAAAACAAATAAAATTTTATATCTAAGTGTGAGGGTATAAAAATCTAATTTTCGTTGAAAGATATTCATCTTCTAACCAATGGAAGGTTGCTTGCCAAATTTTTAGAGCTTGAGAAGGCTTCCTCCTACCTATAGATTCACCCCTATATTATCTTGGGCACTCATATTTCATGTTGAGATATAGATCATATATACTAGCCAAGAATTGAATCTATGACCTTCCATTTATTATTGAATTCCTCTACCAACTGAGCTACTAGACCCTTTATGGCCAGCCCATCATTGGTCTGGGTGTGGCTTATTTACAACACCCCTCTTAAGTCACACTATAGGTGATTAGGCATCCTAGCCTATATATGATACCATATGTTGAGAAAAAACTCATATGGACCAGTTAGGACTCAAACCTAGGACCTTTCATTTACTATTGAAGTGTTATACCAATTGAGTTAGTGTCCCCTCTATGACCAACCCATATTTGGTCCAATTATGGCTTATTTTCAGAAAAAATAGTTGTTGGGTCTTGAATATCCCTATTATTGTGGTATATTATATTATATTTTATGTTTTGATCTATTATTTATCCTTGTGTTCAATTGTTGCCTTGGATTTGGATTCATCATTTATGTTAACTTTAGACTCTACCTCCACCTTAGCTTTGGCATTTACCTCTACCTTGGCTTTGACATCTACCTAAAACTTGTTCTTGACCTCATGTTCCTCATCCTAATTCTTTGATTATTCCTCAATGTGTAACACTTATTGTTTTTTTACTCTTCTTGTGCATTTTCTATAGTCTCAAGTTCATCATTCCCCTTATGTGTTGCATGTGCTTCTTTATTTATTTTCCCTTTTTGTTTCCTCGTAACTTACTCTTCTTATTTATTTTTCACCTCTATTACTTTGAATCTTTTTCCTCAGCCTCATCTTCATCATCATTTTCCATACATTCCCACTATTTATTTTTATACTAATCCTCCTTCTCAATAGCTTTGCTCTTTTCTCTTCCTTCTTCTTATTCCTTTCTACCTTTAGATCTTTCTTGGTAGCTACCTATTACATATTTTATTTTTCTTATTACATTATGGTAGATTACTATTTTTATGTGATGTCTATTTATTTGACATGTTACTTCGGTTATGGTTGACTTTCCTCTTTTAACTCTTGCATAAGAATTAGTGAATCAAGTGTTGATTGCAAACTAGATGATGAGTTTGATTCAATCATGATAATTCTTCATGTTGGATGCTTATGCCTAAAAGAGGGTAGAGGAATCAGATTATTCATCACCCTCTTGTAATTCCAAGCCATTTCTTGAGACTATTTCCCAAGTCCTTGATTTTTTAGTTTAGACTTTCCCCATAGGGTTTGCAAAGGAAACCATATGTTCTTTATTTTTTAAAGATGTTTTATACATATAATGGGTCATTTTATTACATAACATAATTGGTAGTGGAAGTTTTTTTAGTGGGGAGTACTCCACCTATACACCATAATATCCTAAAATTGGATAAATATGAAATATCTCATCCTAAAGTCATCTATGCACTATTTCCTACTTTATAGTATCTACTATTATTAAATGATGAGTTTCAATTATATCAACCCACAAGTCTTATCACACATTATTCTACACTTAGCAGGTGTGTAATACCTTCCAAATGAAAAATTAACTCTCTTCTTCTTGATATTAGACCTCCTTGTCTACTTTTTAAGTAGTGATTATAAAACTTCTTCTTCTTTAACACTCAACTCTGCAAGATTGTATTTTTACTAATTTTTAGTACATACTTGTTTTCTATCAATATTTAGTGTTATGGGTTATCTTATTTGGTGGTGGTTGTGAATATTATCATGTTGGTGCCTTATTGTTACCCCTATCAACCTAAAATAGAGATGATTCTATTTATGATGGTATATGTGTTTGAGCTCGAGACTATGTAGGCAAAGACTATTGTGAATTTAGAGGCATATATCATAAGGGTTGTATTGATCTAGTAGTTAAGGATTATTATCATAATACTTATACTTTGGCATTCAGCAAGGTAGTGAATAAGGATAATGGATTTCTTATTGCTTTGGGAAATTTATGGACTTTGATATGAATCCCATTATGCATCTTTGTGATAGATACATTTCCCTAGATACTATAGAATGTCCTTGGGTAATATGGGGTGTGAGATAATTAAGGATTGAATCACAAGCCACCATTAGTTAAACCTAGACATTTATTATAATATTTCTTGATCTTGATCTAGGCAAGGTTAGTGAATGTAGTTGTAGGCCAAAAGTCTTCATTAAGGTTGATTGGACCCTCTGGTGACTATCACTAGGTAAAATAGAGTAATAAGACCAAAAAATATTATTGGAAAACTTGTGATATTCTATTGAGGACCTTTTCAATGTTTTTTATGAGCACATAATCCAAAACATCAGGGCAATTGAAGTTATCATGCATTCTTCATTTAGTATGTAATGTCAATGACCCCTTTTGTTTCATGTCATGTGTTTTTGGTGGTTTTATAAAATCACTTGGTGATGAAATTAGATAAAATGTGCACCAATATGTCATGCACTATATCAATAGGGATCCCCCTAAATTTCCTATTATACTTTTCCTTTGTATCTAAAATAATTAGTGGAGACTTAGTTTTTTAAGGAAAAAGTGACTTGCCCCATGCTAGGAGTCATTATTATCACCATGGTTGCAACTTTAATGAAAATGGTGACATATTTTGAGATATGAATGGTACCCTCATTATATATATATATATATATATATATATATATATATATATATATATATATATATATATATATATATATATATATATATATATATATATATATATATATAGTATTTTGATCATCACTTCATCAATCTATCCAAAATTATGAATCTTGATGAGTCTCTTTTTATTGGAGCCTCATAGAGGGTGTTGGAGTGTTATGGCTCATGTTTTTGCATCTTAAGAGTGGTCATGGATAAACATATTAGATTTTATGGCATCAATAAAATATAATGGGTATATATCATTGTATCTATCTTGAATAAGTTCCAAACCAATCCTTATTTCCTCCTTTTGTGCATTTATGAGAGGGATTAAAAGTTATGTATGATCCATGGTTTCTGTTATAGATGTGTTTGAAAATTTTCTCTAGATAAGGTGTTGTTATCAAGAGATTTATACACACTTGACTAAATTATATGAATATCATAAAGGTATTTTATTTATAATAGTAGGTAATGTACTTTTTCTCTTCACACTCCTTTTTATATAGATTTTATCGATCAAATCCATCTAATAGAATGGTTTAAATATGTTGAGTTGGTTATGCACAATTTCACCTAGGAAAGTAATTTCACCCAGTTAATAATGATGTGATGGTTTTTATTCTATATCTAGAAACATTGATTCATTCCAATGGTAGTTGTGATGTGATTCACTATCATCTCATTGATCCAGTTTCCTTTATTGTATATCCTTTTAGTTTGACATTTTATCTTCTTTGGGAAAGATGCAATCTTTCAAGTGTATCCTCATTAACAATTTTGAATGACCATTGATTTTCCTTTCTATATATATTGGTTTTAGATGTATTATTCTTGAGCTTACTTAATGATCCTTGTTTAACCATTGACATCTATAACTTCTTGATGTCAAATTTGTTTATAGATCACACTCTATGACTTTGAATTTTAAATTCTAGTTCCAATGTCTTACGATATATAAATCATACTATACAAATACACACAAATCTAAAACCAAAATAAGAAAATAATACATTAATAAAAAATCCTAAACTACATGGTGCTACTTAGCACCCTCTCTTATTTTTCTATGATAAATGAAAAATATTATTGATAATAAGGCTTAAGACTACATCCATTTACATGTCCTAGTAAAATGGTTCCTTGGAGATATTTTAAGACATTTTTTACTTGTGAGACTTCATGAATGGTGTAAGTTCCCTTCCATCTAATGCATATCTTGACCAAAAATTCTCAAAACCTATTATCATATAGTAAGACTATTTATTCTACATATCATTATTTAGATTTTAAGTTTTGATCATGCCATGATTTATGACTTAACTTATTAACTTCATTGGTCCATTATGTCATTTGCCTAATTTATTCCATTTTGATTAAATCCATCAACTATGAATATAGATAATATCAATCCCCTAGTATCATTATCATTTCAATACATAGATAGGAACTATGTATTCCATATGCATTATTACTTCAAACCCATATATGAGATGAAATGATGTGAAACCTATCACATGATTGTAATTTTTCCTATATGCCCATACGATCGTAGGAATCCAATCCTCCCAATCATATTTTTTAATGTTACATATTTTAGTGAGAATATTAGCAAGGACTTTATTTGATACTTCCACTTGTGTATTTTCTTTTGAATGATAAGTTATGACTTTGTGGTGCAATATCATGAATTATTTAATGAGAGTCATGATGTTGTTATTTAATAAATGTGTAACTCTATCACTAAACAATTTTATTGGAAACCCAAATATGGTTATAATATTTTCATACAATAACTTGGATATTTCCTTAACACTATAACATGGGATCACATCAACTTCTATCCATTTGGTAAAGTAGTCAATCATAATGATGATGTATATTGTATTATTGTGCTTACTAGGTAGATTGATTGGCCCAACAAAGTTGATTCCCCATTGTTCAAATGGTTGTTCCACTAACATAGGATTCAATGGATTTTCATCTCTCTAATTAGGATTTTTCATCCTTTTTAATATTTCATAGTGTTTTATAACCCAATATGCATTTTGAAACATGGTTAGCCATGATAGATCACTTTGCAGTATCTCACTTGTAGTTGATTCTCCTATAAAATGTTTACCTGATATTCCTTGGTGTGACTCAATAAGTTAAGGTTGCTCATGCTCCAAAGCCACTCTATTCAAAACATCATCTTTCAACATATTTTATATAAATCTGTTAATGATGTTAAATGAAATGGCTCTAATGATCAATTAATGTTTATATATTTCTATATAGTGCCTAAAAAATATTCCCTGCTCAAGAGATTATGTGATGTCTTCCATGTTATCAAGAATCCTAAAGAGAAAAAATAAATTTTCATTTATTGGTTCATATTTTAGTTATTTTGGTTATTCTCTATTTACTATTTAGATTATATGATTTGGCCCTACCTTTTCACTTCCTAGATTCACATTGATCCTGAACTAAAACTCTTGGAATAAGAGTAACCAGTGAGAAATCCTTCTTCCTAACATATGATTGTTAACTAAGTATCACAAAACCTAATGATTATTAAAAAAAATCAAATGGTGTTACCAATAGGTAATGTCTAAAATTTTTAAGTGCAAACACCATGGACAAATCTTCCCATTTTTTCATTACATATTTTTTATTTGTAGCTAATAGTTTGTCACTTACAAAGTGAATTAGATGGTATAATCATAAATATAATAGCTATGTGAGAAAAAATCCTATATAATTTCCTAAATCATATACATTCACATCAAAATGTTTTCTCTAGTCAAGAAAAAACAAAATTGGCGTTGTGACCAATCTCTACTTAAGATCTATAAAATATGCTTGACACTAATTTGTCCACTCAAACCTTGTATCTTTGTGCACTAAATTATATGCTAGGGTATAAATAGATGCATAACATATTATTAAGTTCATTTAATATCCTATATTCCCCAAGAATGATCTCATAATAACTAGAATTTTGGCTTGGTCCACCAAGATCCCATCCCTACATTACTATGTATGCAAATAGGAGACCAAAATGCATGAAGAATAAACACTTTTTCAATTTTATCACAATGTGTAGGGCTCAAAATTGTTCCAACATAAGTCATAACTTAGATAAGTGTATTTTAATATGTAAAAGACAACCCAATCATCTAGGTATACTTCAAGAAAGTCATGGATGAAATCCTTAAAGGTAATTACCATCACACTAGAGAACATAGCTAGATCATTTATAAAACAAATGAAATTACCACATATGAAAATTATCCCCCCTTTTTTATAAAATTTATTTTGTTCTAATCATCTACTAAAATTGAATTCTAGTGGTACCCACTGGACCCATCAATGAAATAGTACACTTCATGTCCTATGATTGACTCCAAGACTTCATCTATGAAAGTAATTGGAAATTTATCATTTATATAGGCATAATTTAGTGTATGATAGTCCCCACACACCTAAATATCGCCATAATTCTTAGGTTTTACTACCATATACTGACCCAATCCTTATTTTATACTAGATATATAATGTTTGTGTCTTGTATGCAATCTAGTTTAGCTTTTGTATTCAATTTCATATTGGTTTTTATCTTGTAAATTCATTTTTTGTAGGTCATTTGAAATCCTTTAATTTTATGTTAATTTAACCTAAATAAGGGTCTATACATTTTAATTATGTGAATTTTATTAGGATAATATCCTAGTAATCTTACAATAAATGTCATACTTTTGACGTCTCATTCTACATCTAGTAGACACCTAAAAGTCACAAGCTATACTTTTGTTTATGACCCAATATTTTCTACCAACTTGTTTAATCCCTCTTGATATATTTTTTTAGATACACTTAGAATGGAACATTATATATGTTTTTAGATAGATATTATTGTTGATGGGACCCCTATCTAAATTGATTTTGACTAGAGCTAAGAATTGGGTCTGGGGCACAATCAGGGGGCCTAGTCCCCAAGTACCATTAAACCAACACAAATGGCCACCACTTACGACTAAAACCACTATGTCAACTCAAACGACCACATATTACCTATAAATTCACTATGAGATTCAAAATTGGGTGGGGTTTAGCACAACTAGCCCACTTAACCAACCTTTCTACATCTTATTGGCTAAGTATTGCATTATATTGGCTAGATTTTGTATCTGATGTTATTCATTTTAGTATATGAATTTAGCTTTAATTTATTCCACTTCTCTTTTTGGTTTAAAAAATCCATTTAAATTTAAGCCCTCATCACTATTAGCAGACAATTAATTCATCATCATTTGTAATTATATTTCATGGTTTGATAAAAAACATGTTTCGTATATTTGTTTGACTTGTAATTATGGATAGATATATTCAAGTCTTGATTTTTTTCTTGTTGTGAAGATTAGTCTATCATAACACTTAGGTCTTACTTTCACCCATAACATAGCAATATATTCAAATTTTGCATAGCATTATGTACCAATAGATTCTCATCCTCAAAAACAAAAGGCTAAATGAAATCATATTGAACTTAAATCTAATGCTTTGTCTCATGCCTAAATTTATGGGGCATGTACTAGGTTGTTAGGAGTGTTACTAAAAGATATATAAATATGTGTACCCAATATTTTGGCTTTACACCCTGCATGGTCCATACATCCACATAATTATGAATGTGCATTTTTGGGTACTATCCTTTGTGTAAAAGGGCCATTATTACCTAAAAATATATAATATTTTGAATCAATTTCATGGTAGTTCATAGGCCTCATCCCATGGTAACTATTTTATTTTGTGTACATCCCTCCAAGTCGTAGTAACTCCTTTTAGTGGATAATTGAGTGCACTCACCCTTTATTCTATATTTAACACATGATGTTCAAGCCTTAGAATAAATTAATTCAAGTCATTAGTAAAAAAGTATGGAGGTAGTTGATGTTCTATTTCAAAATACATGTGCATTGGGAATACCTCATGATCTCCCCCTGACCAATTTAACATGTATGTATCCAAGTCACCACTAACTGAAGATGCAGTCTCCTAAGGTAACATACATTCTTTCATTGGATTTGTGTACTCCATATCTGACACACATGATTTGTACACAAAATCCACTTCAAACCTAGTTGGTGATCACATAAAAGGTGACCTACATTCATCTATTTGAAATTACAAAACTAGTTCCTTTGTGGTCATAGGTTTATAATTAGATTATTCATTTATTTACAACTACTATTGAGGTTTCCTTTCTAGTTTACCAAATTTATATTCTAGAACTCATAGGGGATTAGGTCTATATTTTGCAATCACATTGAACTAAATATTGTCCCTAAATACATATGATGAATCCATCTCCTTAGGTATGATATATGGCTTGTGATTTGCCTTATTCAAGGGTATAATGATAATTTTATCCCCTTGGCATGTTTTTAACTAATTATTCATTATGTTAATGGTCATCTGACCATCATAGGCCCTGTTATTACCAATTAACATAAGATAGTGCATTTCATCAATATTCATTTCAATCACTTAAATTATCCTAGGAAACTTAAGTTAACCAATTTTATTCTTACATCTTCTAGTTAGCCAATAAGGTTTACCCTACCATAGTCTATGAGACTTAGTGTGACTAGATTGTATCTGAGTGTTGGCCATCTAATAGTTTCCCATGTAAAACACATAATCATATTCAACATGATTCCAAAATCAAAGACATTATTGGATAATTCATACCCTACAAGATCAATATCCATGTGGCAGTAAATATTTTAGGTTTTCTTAGTTTTTACATACCAGACTACCTAGTTAGTATGTTTTTAACCTCATTATGAATACTCAAGCAAGTTATGAAAGATATTTGTAATATTTATTGACATATATTCATTTCCTAAAGTTATCATAAGTTTAAATAGGTTAGTCAATGTAATCACTAATCCCTCTTTCCTCATTATGTGTATAATTTTCCCATACATCTATGCATCAATGGTTACGACATCACCCTCAGATATATTATGTTGTTGTAAGTTTTGAGTAACTTGGGGTACTTGGTACATCAAGAATTTTTCCATTACAGGTTTAGGATACTTACCATGTTTAACATTCTTGATTCTTTGATCATATGGAATTTATAAAATAGGCAATCCTTACTTTTCATTGTGTTACCTTGTAATTACTTGTATAAATGCATTTTCCTTAGGGTGTGTATCTATCATGTTTACATTTTTTACAAGTTTCTCTTTCCTTTACTTATCCAAAACCAAACAATATTTAGTATGATGTTGTATTGTAATTCTATAATAGATTTAGTACATCTACCTTTCAGGATTAGTTAGGTAGTTTTATGTGAAGTGATTATATTCACCACACAAAAAACACTAAATTGGCTAACGATATTTCTAGTTATAATTATTGTGACTAACTTGGTATCCACCATGGTACCCCCTCTATATCCTCGTCTATTTTTTTGGAAATAAAAACCGTGTGAATCAAATGTCCCTTACTAATTTTGATGAGATGATGGAGACCAATTTGATTATTGTAGCTAAGTAATCGTAATGTTCCATAAAGACTGATATTGATATTCTAAAGATGATGGAATCCATCTAACTAGACCTTTAGTTTGATATTATGGTGATGAAGGCATCCACCTAGAAACACCTTGTGTCATGTTAGACATTTATACCTTCAAGTTTGAAATTACCTACTTTGCATTAGGCATATGCTAGGCTATGATTACAAAGACATTTTTAGTGATGTCTTATTTTATCTCCTATAGAACATGAAAACTCTTCTCATCATGATTTTTTGACTTAAGAAAATTATAATATAGTCTTTATGGTTTTTGAATGTATTGTTTTGGTATGTGACATTTTGATGTCGTATGTCATACTACTCTACATATGTTGTATAACTTAGTTTTAATTTTAGGATAAACATTACTATGATTCCCTTCATCACTGTATTCTCTACACCATCGGCCCAACTTTGGTTTATTTATTTTATGAATTTCATCCATCTTATTGATAAAATCATCTATTTTCATCTTACTTTTAGATTAAATTGATAGAACATCTCCATAATCCTCAATCCACTCTACCAAAGTGCATTTATTCATGTATTAGCCTAAGTTAATAACTATAACTACACAATGACAAACCTAACCCTTGATCGCATTCCCTCCATAAACTAGGTAGAATTATCTTTGTCTTCTAAAATAAAATTTACTTTTTTCATTACATATGAGAATCTATGATTGTGCTCCCATATTAATTATCCACTTCACTACCAAATCTATTTAAGATATTAATTGGTCTACCTTGAACAATTCTTCATCTTAAATTATGTAATTAACTAGTCATTAACATATTGAATACTTCTGGAATTAACATACATTTTATAAATTAATTCCAGACCTTAGCCTATTAAAACTCTAATGATATTACACTTTTTCACATCCTCAGGGTCACTCCCTTAGCCTATCATTTCATATCATACGTTAATAAATATTGTTCAAGGTTAGAATACCCATCATATGGTGCCAAATCAATTAAAAATCATGTGTTTAATTCCATGATTGGTGTACTTATAACTTCTATTACTAGCTTCATTAACTAGTCTTAAAACTAGTTGTGAAATAAAACTCATCCTCTTATAACTTCTTATCTATTATTTTCTTATTTTTGTGCCAAGTTTACCAAATTTATTAGTAAATAATTCAAACCAGTTTCCTCCTATCCCAAATTTTGAACTTTATTTTCTCTTTGTTGAAGATAAAATAGGATTGGGTTATGCATACTTTTGACATGAATGATTTGTGTCTTCAACTTATTTTGTCTTTGATCTTGAGCATGTGATAATCCTATGATTTTTCATAACGTATTCCAAAGAATAGTATTTCCCTATTCCAAATAATATCTTTCCATATAATTATGATCTACCACTATCCTCTAACTACTCTACTACTATTCTACTTTCCTCTATGTCCTTGCTCTATTCCATCTACTCTCTATCCCAATTTCTATATTTTTCTTTCTCAGGACCTTCCATTTTTTTCTCTACATATCTCCAAATTCTCTAAATTCTACAACTTATGTATCCTCTCTCTAGATTCCCCTCTCTTCTACATACTCTATTTTACTCCTACTTTTTTATCTTATTTATTCCACCTTCTTTGTTATCATAGCTCTCTTTTCAATCTTAGAATTTTTTTGTCACTTTATTTCATTTCATCCTCCATCTTCTAGGTTTATGTTCAATAACCCTTTCTTAGCTCTTCATCATTCACTCCTACATTTCACACACCACCATAACACCAGAATATACTACTTTATGTTGGTGTGGGTAGCACCATGGCCTTTTAAATAACCAACATCTTGATAAGAGTAGGTAGTTGTTAAATAAAATTTCTTCAGATTCCTCTCATAAATAGATCATGCACAACCTAAAAATATAAATATATTTTTTACAAAAAAATATGTAATATATTTGTCAAGAGTAGTCTTTGTCTAGTGATCTATCGAATGAGTCTAGTTAGTGTCTAATCTTGGTAGTTTTTCTAGTTTTTCTTTTGTCCAAGTTGGAAATTTTGTCCTTAATAAAAAATAATAGTATTCCAATTAATAACCACACACTAATAGTATATGTAATTCACACCATAAAATCTCATATATTTCACCATAAATGTGCTTATGAATAACTTATTGTGTAGAACTCCTTATTCTTATTGCTTTTTCCTATATGAAATTGTGAATTCATACATTGATCCATCTCTCCAAATATCTCCATCTTGGTATGCATCACAACATGTTTTAAATTTTACATGCTCATTTCACCATTGTTAGTAGAGATTCTTATAAAACCCATTAGAACATGCTAAAATAGGGATATTTATGAGAGGTTTCATAGAAGTATAAAATAGATAGTAATTCAGACTAAACCAATCCATTCATTAGTTAAATGTGATATATTTAAGAATGAAACATAGACTTAATACTTACATAAAATTCAATATAATCTACATGATTAATATATTTAGACAAATACAACATTAAATGTGCACAAAATAATAATAAAATACATTTGAGAGAAACCATTTTATAACATCATATTAATATCTGTCACATTGGAACTCTTTTACAATATAATTTAGTGTTATATATAGAGATTTTACAAGGGGTTATCACTTCATATTCTATCCTTTTGATACAAATAAAATAAAAATTCTTCACATTATTAAGACCTTTAATATGCTTTCAAGTGATGAATACATAAAAAAATAGATACAAAATACAAAATAATGTGAATCACACACATGTCTATCAATTATATGATTTTTTAGTCTTATTAATTCCAAAAAGGAGATTCGACCCTACTCTATGATTCCAAATACAAGGACCATAAGGGAAAGTTGAGAAAAATGTCTTGGACTTTATGAAATTGAGAAAGTGTTATACAATGGAGTATTCAAGCTATGAACAATTGAATTGATAAGGTTCTCTTCATTGGTTAATGTTCATAGTATCAAGTTATATAAGGAACCACTCTCCAAGTAAGAATTTATAAATAAAATTATTAAAGAATAAAAACCTTACATGGATTTGGAACTAATATATGAACACACTCTTCATACACCACAGTCCTTAAATGACATTAGTTAGCTTACCACATAGTAATTTAAATTCACCCTCACTTTCCATAAATAAAGGGTAATCCTGATACCTTAGCCTAGTTAGACTATTATTGTTAGGTTGAATAAGGGATCAATAAATTTTTTGATTATAAATCTTGTTGGTTAGTTATAACTTAAATTTTTTTTTAAACCTAATAATGAAAACCTTTGGGTGTTGTTGGTAGCCATGGTCATAAGACCAATTCATTGGCTAACCAATAACTAAATCAAAAGCCTTGAGTAAAACAATAACTTGTTATATGCTCAAGGGCAAAAACATAAAATAAACACAAAAAATAATAGCATCTTCACATTCTCCTCTCTTTGATCCTAGCATCTTTATAAGCCTTGTACATATTATGTAATTAGCTTTTTTAGACTATCTTAGTTTGTATCTTAATGTTGCATGTTACATATTAGTTGTTATAAGCTTTGTATAATATGTTATGGGCTCAGTTATATATGTTATGTGTTCACTCCTAGATGCTACAAGTTGTTTTATAGATGTTGTAGGATGTGAGTCTAAGATACGCAATGATGACAAATGTTGTAAGACATTGTTGGAAGCTACAAGAAGGATCATATCTATACTTAAAAGTTGTATATGGTGATTTTTTATAATATTCAATTGTCAAATGTTGTTAAGTAATTATTACATACTCCTTCCATTTAAAATAACTAATCTTTAAGTCAAACTAATTCCTATTGTACTCAATTTCCTGTAGCACTGTGGTTATTGTTATAGAAAATATAATAAAGAGTTTATACTACACTTCAACAGTAACAATGATTTCTTATTTTTACTTCCATTCTAAGTTTTGAAAAATTATCTTAATTACAAGATGAATCTTTATTGTTATAATGTAATCCAATAATATATCTTATTTAAGTCACATGATAAACTAGATGGTTTTATAAATTATAAAGTATTTTAGTTACATGGTTGCAATAGTAGAGAAATACAGTCCATAGGGAAAGAAGTAATGTTGACATATTTGGTTGTTATCCTAATCCTTTATAGGTCATTAAATATATATTCATACTTTACTAACCACCAAAAATAATTAGGAATAATAACTTTGTTTCATGGTTAAATTGTTTTCATTAGGCTATAGGTTAGAATAACTATCATGCGGTTGCCACAAGTTATTCAATTGCTACAGGATGTTATTTATTTACCAAATGAGATTTAAAAATGCTATGGGATCCATCATAGGTAAATCATAAAACCATATTATTGCATTTTTTTAATCTATTAATAAATGAATTGGTCAACACCCTATCATTGAATGCATAATCCAAACATGCTACAAGAAATGCTCTCAAATGTTGCTCAAGATTACCTTTTCCATCATATAATGTAAGTTTAGGTGCCTCAAAATCATTTGGTAAAGTGTATGTTGAAATATGTTGATCCAATGGAATATGTAACAAAGTCTATGAATCAAGTCCCTGATTTGGTTTCAAAACACCTTATTCCAAATGTAACGCCTTAGTTTACAAATATTTCACCTCTTTCATAAGGGATGGTACATCATGATTAAAATGTGTTCTAACCAAAGGTGGTGTTATAAATAACTGAGTAAGAATAGGCACATTTATTTATTGAAATGTTTGGGTTTCCCCCATAGTAGATGGTAGTATAAATGTTATATCAAATGTAGTAAAGAAATGTAAGTAACCCATAATAGTTGAAGTTTCCTAAAAAAATATGGATTTTGTCTCTAAAAATATTTATAAACACATCTTGCATATCTTAATTTTTATAAATAAATAATTTTAATTATTATTTATCTATGCCATCAAATCAATTATGATATTCTTTCATTTTGGAATTCTCAACTTGAGAATCTCTTGATCTTATATATTTTTAAAGATAAGTAGAAACAAATTTATTAGATTGCTTAAAATATGATATTGGAACTTGAAATATTTTTTCTATTAAATAATTTACCAAATATAAAAACTTGAAAAAAGTAATATGAAATAATAAAAATAAGGAAATAAGTGCTAGGAATGTGAATGGTTAGGGTTTGTAACATTCAACTAACAAATGGGTTCACCAATATGTTATATAAAATTTTGGAATTAAAAAATTTAATTATACAAATTGTTGTACAAAATCATAATAGATATGTAATAAATTACACAAATTGATTTGTAACTTTATAAATTTAGAAATATGATATAAGGGGAAATTATCAAATAAATATAATTTAGTTGGAAATCGGATGTGCAGGATTATAAGTGAAACTATAAAAATGAATGTATGATTATATGATGATGTTATGAATTAGGAATAAATATTCACTTATATATGGGAAAAGGATTTTTAAATTGGACAAAATAAGCATAACTAGTGTCCTTATGGTGTGAAAATATATAGTAAGGGTTTACTCTTTGTGACTAATGTGATAGGAATGCTTGTGCCTTTATGTCCTATTTTAATATGTGAGAGCTATCGATATGTTTTGAAATCCACTATGTACCACCTTCTTCACTGAAACCCTATCTCAATGACATAATAATATGAATACAATCATGAGATAAAAAGGGGTTAGTATTTGAATTTATTCTTTACCTCAACAATTCATGTGGCCAACACTACATACATACCAATTATTTTAAGAGGGATAAAAATTGATTTATTTCTCTCACACTACAATGGTGTGTGTGAAATAATAGTGCATTATTAAATGTTGGTTCAATCCTAGTGTGATTAAGTCCTTAAAAGATTAATTGTGACCTTATATATGTATTCAAACTTAGATCAGGGATACTAGGGTCATGTGGACTTTGAATTGGAAAAAATAGATGCCTTTCTCTTAATTTGAATTTATATTTTTTGGTATTATTCAATCATATGAGCCTCTTTTGAATAATGGCTTGAAAATTTAACTTTATAGTAATCATTTTATAATTCCTTTGGATGGGAATTTATAAATGCATAGGATGACATGTTTGGTGAATTTAAATTTGAGAAAATATTTACTATTTGGTGTGACAACATGGCTAGTGGAATTGGACAATACCAATGAGTAGGATGGTGAGGGATGGGTGTCCTTGTCTAAGGAGAAAGGATAGTTAAGTTGGAAGTGTGGATTAGTCTAAAAATGAGCTTAGGCTATTTGAAATGAGAAATAGAGACATTTTTTTATCATTATTTTTTTAAAGGAATGGGTCATCTACTTATGAGTGAAGGAATGGTGATCAAAATATCATGGAATTAGGCATGAGATAAGTTAGTATATGGAATGGTCATGGGTACATTGTCTTAACAATAAATGTTAATATATGTGTCTACATTTTCCAACTCAAGATCTTAATTAGTTATTAAAAATTTAGACTTTATCACTCTCAAATATCCATTCATTTAAATTATCTAAATGCTTCAATAATGAATCATGGATCTTTATTAATAGTTATAGGTTAGAGATAAATTTGGTTTCACCTTTAATTAGGTGTACTCATCCATTTAACAATCCTCAAATTTAAGAATTTTTAAAAATTAAAATGAGAAAAGGGACTACTTCATGAGCTATTATAGGGTTTTCTAAATTTGAGTGCCTTATACAATTGAAGTATATAATCAAATAAAATGTGTATTGTACATACTTAGGTTTAATTCTTTCTCCTTTACTCTAAAATTTATTATTAGAATAAAGAGGGGAACACAAGTATAAACCTAAATTTTGTCACATGTACTTGACAATGTTAATTATTGACATATTCCTAACCACATGATTTATGCGCAAATACATGAATCTTATACACCATTCCTCTAATACATTTTTGTATATGTGATCATGACCTTTTTTCACCATTATTGCATATAACTCTCCATTTCAAATTCTTAAAATATCAAAAACTACCTTTAGATTTTTCCTTTCAAAGGATGTGTATCATTAATCTTCATATAAAAGTCTACTCTAAGTATATAACAGTGTATTGTACCCCTATCTACTTTAGTTGGCTGCATCTCATGTCAAATAATAGCTAATTTCCAAATTTTAAATTGATATTTTAGGTACTCCTTCATGTTTCATAAGGTTATATAAATTAAATTTCTAGAATATTTTCTTATAAATACATGTTAAGATTCATTCATTAACCCGACTTGTTATTTTATTGGTACAATCATATACACTTTTTCACATTGAGAAAATATACCCTATTCTTCCCAAATTTTACATTATTCATAAGGAGAAGACATAAACCAAGTTAAGAGCCCTCTAAATCAAGTAAACGACTATTATTTATAATAACTAAAGTGATATGATATCTACATAAACATATTTAAAGGATCAAAATTTCACATTTGCTTTAGGTGGGAGAACTATGTGGGATTGATTTCCCTCATTGGAGAATTGGATATGTAGGCAACAAACAATCATCAAGGGGTTGATTGAGGTCAACTAAATTTATTACACTACCCTATTTTTATTTCAACTTTTTAAGCTATCAAAGTATCCTAAGGGTTTAAAATAGAAGATAATACACATTATTATGCCCTTAACCTATATTTCATCTAGAGATATGTGTGGCTGACTTGTGGCTTACACATATTCATATTAGCTTATTACATTTCTCAATATTATTATGATGGTCGGCCTATGGAATAACCATGGCTAAGTAGAGTATATATAGGATATAGTAGTTAGTCATTTATAATCATATCATGAATTTTATTTTTATTGCATTATTTTGGAGATTTCTCCCTCAAAGTGGCTCAATCATAATATTCAAGTATTATGCTCTTTCACTACTTATTGTTTTTTATCTACTTATTTTGTTATTAATTATACCATATATAATTATATTATTATGAATCATCTAAGTAATTTACTTACAAGTGGTATCATATCTTTGATTTATGAAAGTTTCTAGGTGTGTTTTTTAATTTGTATCTAGCATCCTAAGCAATAAAAGGCCAAAAAAACATAACTTATGATCTGGTAGGAATTTATTTTTTCATCACTACAGTTTTGTTCATGAGGTTTTTTGACCAATTTTTTTTCTAGGTTTAAAAAAAACTTTGGAAATTTCTTACCCCATGAAAATTAGTAGTTGTTGGATTAATCTCTATGATATGAACACAATGGTATATTCTACTAGTACACTTTTCTAGTTTCAAAATTTTCACCCTTATGTACAATAATAGTGGTTAGATTCATCTCAGTGAGATAATCACAATGGTGTATTCCATCAAAATATTTTTTGGGGGGTTGAAACCCTCTTAGGTTTTGTGCATGGCCATTCCAAACACTCATGGATGTGAGAAGGGCAAGAAACTCCAAAAAATCCTCACAAGGATGACATGAAATCTAAAACTTTGATCCATTTATTTCAAAGGTAGTTTAACAACTTAAGTTAGATTTGTAGGGCATGGTGAAAAAAGATGATTTTGATATGGTTCAAGGGGACATTATAGGTTTGAGAGGGGACTTAGATAGCATGAAGGATCAACTACAATAAATATTTGGGTAATTGGCCAACTTTTAAGCTCAACCACTACAAAATAATCCTCTACCACTTTAGTTTGGTTATCCTACTCTAAATAATACCAATACCAATTTTGGTCGTAAGTATACGTTGCCAAAAGTGGACTTGTATAATTTTGATGGTAATGATCCACTCACTTGGCTCACTCAAATTTAAAAAATTATTTGATCTACATCAAACTCCATGTTTGAAAAATTGGTTATGGCCTCTCTCTATCTGCAACTTGAGCCATTCATTTGGTATAATTGGTTATGTGCTCAAAAGAAAAATAAGGGTATCCCAATTTCATGGTGGGTATTTTTTGAGGATTTTCAGCTCCAATATCACACTAATGTCTCTAAAAATTACTTTAGTCAACTATCTAAGTTATTCCAAACTGAGATTGTTAAGGACTACATTCATCAATTTTATAATCTCTCCTTACATGTTACAAACATCACTGAGGAAAATTTTACTCACCTATTTTTGGGTGGCCTAAAAGATAGTATCTAATTGGAGGTATCATGTTTCATCCCAGTACTATATCTAAGGACATAATAAAGGCATGCATGGTTGAGGAAAAAGAGCTAATTAGACAAATACCTTTCACCAATGTTCATGAACACACCTTTCTAGCACTATCATTTCATTAGCCTACCATATTGACACCTCAGTAAGTGGAAGAAAAGCATGTAAAAGGTTTGTGTTTTGGCTATGATATAAAATGGAGTAAAGGGCGTTGATGTGCTAAAAATAAGTTATTTTACATTGATGGTGCAATGATGAAGAAGAATATGAGAAGGCTTCAGGGGAAGGGTCATAATAACTTGAGAATGAATATAAATATTCTCAACCTAATATTTCTTATAATTTACTTTTAGGCATTAGTACTCCTCAAAATCTTAAGGTGGTGGGGTTCTTGAAGAAAAAAAGGTGACTATGTTCATTGAATATGGGAGTACACATAACTTTATCAATAGTAAGTTGGTTGCCCACTTGAATTGTTTCATTTACCAAGCTCTAGACTTTTAGGTCATGATTGCAGATGGTGGTATAGTCAACTATTATGGAAAATGTCATAGTATTAAGCTTGCTATGGGAGACTATTATTTGGATTCCCCTCTGTTTATTATTCCCATGGGAGGAGATAAAATTATTTTGTGAGTGCAATAGCTCACCATTTTGGGCATTATTGAGATGAATTTTCATGAATTATTTATGATATTTCATTCAGAAGGAAGGAATTTTAAAATACATGGATTATGGGATAAATCTCTATAATTTTTTAGTTCCCACCAGATGATGAATATTCTTAGAAAAGGTGCAGAAGGCTTTGTGGCACACTTATTTTTTATGGAGGTTCAACCAACCAAAGGAGTATACACATCTTGATTTGTAAAAGGTGTTAGATGACCATTCTATTGCTTTTGGTGACATGCCAAAATGACTTCTTCCAAGTCATGCACATGATCATTTCATTAGATTCATTCTAGGAAGTACACAACCCAATATCAGACCCTATAGGTATCCCTATGCCCAACAAATTGAAATTGAAAATATCATACCAAAGATGTTTGAGGCAGGAATAATCTAACACAATCAAAGTGAATATTCCTCCCTAATGGTCATGTTACAAAATAAGGATGATAGTTAGAGGATGTGCCCAAACTATAGAGAACTCAACAAATACACCATCAAATATAAGTTTCCTATTATAGTAATTAATAATTTATTAGATGAATTGAATGGTTTTATTTATTTTACAAAGTTATATATTCACTTTGGATAGAATTAAATTCACATCCATAATGAGTACATTTCTAAAATAGCTTTCAAAACTCATAAAGGCCATTATGAATTTATGGTCATGTCTTTTGGCCCCATAAATGCACCATCTACATTTTAGAGTTTGATGAATAATTTTTGTATGCCATGTTTGAGAAAGATTATATTAGTGTTTTTTTATGATATCCTCATCTACATTAAAAATTAGGAAGACCATTTGAAGCATGTGAAATAGGTGCTTTCAATTATAGAACAGCATCAGCTTTATGCCAAACCTTCCAATGTGCTTTTGGTGTCCAAGAGTAGGAGTAATTGGGTCATATTTTTTCACATGAAGGAGTGAAATTTGATCTTAAGATAATCTAAGCAATGATGGAGTGGAACTTTTCTAAGACCCTCAATAACCACTATGGATTTATGGGGTTAATTGGTTACTATCATAGGTTTGTCAAAAATTATGGTAGCATTGTAGCCCTAATCACCTCTTTGATGAAGAAATACTCCTTCTAGTGGACTAATTCAACTACCAAGGAATATGAATAGTTGAAAATGGTTATGTGCATAACTCCAATTTTGGCTACTCTTATTTTTTTTTTAATTTATTTTGGAGTGTGACACATCAGGATATGGCATGAGGGTTGTAGTCATGTAAGAAGGCAAACCATTAGCTTTTGAAAGTCACCAATGTAAGGGTAAAAATACGCTCAAACCAATATATGAGAAATATATGATGGCTATTATGAATGTAGTGAAACAATGGATACCTTATCTAATGGGTTATCATTTTTAGGTAAATACTAATCATGATAACCTCAAAGATTTTTTGAAACAATACTTATCATCTAAAGAACAATAAAAATGGGTGAATAAAATTTTAGAATATGATTTCAAAATATTTTATAAGAAAGGAAAAGAAAATGTGGTGGTAGATGCAATCTCTCAACAAGATTAATTAGTTGAGGCATTGTTATGCACCATGATCATGTGGTAGGAAGATTGGCTAAATGAAGTAAGATCAGAATGGGAGAATGAAAGTGATACCAAGGATTTGATTCACAATCTCTAGTAGGGTTCTAACAAACCTAAAAAATTTACATGGAAGGGGAACACATTATGGTAAAAATATATATTATACCTTTGTAAACATTCTCCCCTCAAACATAAAATTCTTCAAAAACTTCAAGCCTGTCCACTTGGAGGACACTTAGGATTTTTGAAAACATATAATAAAATCAAGCAAGATTTATTTTGGAAAGGACTCAAAGGGGGATAATCACAAATATGTGGATAAATACATGGTATTCCAAAAAAATAAAGTCAAAACTATTAATACCCTAGGTATTTTTCATCATTTATCCATTTATAGCTAGCATTGGTAAGATTTTTACATGGATTTTATTACGGGGTTACCAAGGTCTGAGGGTAAAAATGCTATCATGATAGTTTTGGATCGACTCACCAAATATGCTCATTTTTGCTCCTTATCACATCTATTTGTTGCTAGTATAGTAGCTTCTAATTTTCTCAATACATTTCAAAAAAATTATGTCACTCCAAAGATCATTATAAGTGATCGAGATCCCATATTTACTAGTAATTTTTGGATTGAATTATTTGCATGTTTGGGTACCCAATTGGTTCATAGCTCACCCTATCATCCTCAATCTGATGGACAAATAGAGTTAGTCAAAAATGTCTCAAAGGGTATATTCATTTTTGTTTTTTTTTTGACAAACATGACAAATGGGTTTATTGGCTACCACTTGTTGAATGGTGGCATACCACTTCTTTTCACACTTCTTCCAATATGTCCCCTTTTGTGTCATTGTATGGGTATCACTCCGCATCCATTACTTAAATTTTGACAATACATTATAAGTTTCATTTTTTATTAACACATTTACCATCAATAGGAGGTATTAGTCAGTTTGTGAGAAAATTTAGCAATAGAAAAAAATCAAATAAAGTAGCAAGCAGATAAACACCATAGTGAGTGGCATTTTGACATAGGTGATTGGGTCTTTATATGTTTGCATCCATATAAGGATATGTCTCTAAAGAAATATAAAAGTGATAAAAAGTTATCACCTAAGTATTATGGACCTTACCAAATCTTGCATAAAATTGGTAGTGTGGCTTACAAGTTAGAATTACCCCCAACCACTTACATACATTTGGTATTCCATGTATCTTACCTAAAGAAATTAATTGGGAACCAATTTTCCACTTAGACTAAGTTACCTAAATTATATTAATAAGGTAGAGTCATTCTAGAGCTTGAGGAGATTATTCACATGTGCACTAAGCAACTATGAACCAGAGCCATTAATCAATATTTGATCAAATGAAAGAACCTACATTTTGAACAAGCAAAATGGGAGGATGAAGCATTCCTATATAAACTTCCTAGTTTTATTCAACATTGAGGACTATGTTGTTTTGAAGTAGAGGGGTGTGTTATGCCCTTAGCCTATAGTGCATCTAGGGATATGTGTGGTTGAATTATGGATTACACATATTCATATTAGCTTATTGAATTTCTTGATGTTCTTAGTATGGTTGGCCTATGGAATAACCATGGATAATTAGATTATATATAGGAGGTAATGCTTATTATTTTATCATCATATCATGAATTATATTCTTATTTCATTATTGTGGAAATTTCCCCCTCGAAGTGGCTCAATCATAATATTCAAGTATTCTACTCTTTTTCCAATTGATTTTTTGGATTTGCTTATTCTACTCTTAATTTTGGCATATATAATTATATTTGTTGTGAATCATTTAATTAATTTACTTACACACACAATGATTTATATGTGGTCAAATCCTAAGTGAAATATCTCATATTTATCATTTTCTATAGATATAACAAGTGCAAAAATAGTTTATATGAACAATAAACCTAAATAAGTTTATAGGCAATGGATTTAAATACATTGAATAGTTATTTTCCTATTGCACTCATATCAAATGACATATTTTATGTTTGCCTCTAATATGTCATTTCTTGAATTCTATTTTATCTATCGTTTCCTATCTTCCACCTATCACAATCAACTAAGACAAGTCTATGTTCAATATGCTAGAACACATTATGCCATTGCCTACCTATTACTCTCTTATATATATTTTGTTTCTAATTATATTCCTTAATGAGCCTATATAGTCACATTTTTTTTTAATAGTCAATTAGTCTGAACAATAAATAGAGGTCAATGTGCAAGCTAAGTATATTACTTCTTTACACTTTCCCAAAATAGCAATATTCCATATTTAGTAGCTTGTCAAAATTAAATTAGTTGACTTATTTGACATCTTTATTATTATGATACTTTTTGATACCTATAATTAGTATAATACACTTAATGATTTATGAAAAATATGGTAAAAACCGCATAAATCCATACATCCTCCAAAATAATTGTCATATCCCCTATCAAGAGCAAGAACATGCAAGTGTCTTAGTCCTAGTACTCAACCAAGGAAATAAGAATATACATGTCATAGGTAATAAATGATAATGACCCAAAATTTCCTAGACTGTATGCATCTAGTATTTCCCTCTCATCATCAGTAAATGGCAATGCACATATAGTCTCCATCATATCATCATGAGAAATCTTAGACCTACATATCAACCTATAATCATAAGTTCAAAAAACACAAATTATCAATCAAAAATACAAATTAATTAAAAAAATTAAGGCATAACTTTTACTAAAACATTACTTGTGTCTATCTAACAAGTCTTCAGTCAAGAAGACAAGTCTATAGAAATCAAATAAGATTGCAAGTAAGTCTATAGATAAACATACAAGTTTGAAGACAGGTCTGGGCATGCCTTGGATAAGACTAGAAAAGGTATAGAAAAGATTGGTACTAATAGGATAAGACTAAAAAAGTGCAAAAAAAATTAGAAATACATAAAAATAACCAAATTTTCAAAATTTAAGTGTCAAAAAATTGAATTTTTTAGCTCACCAACATATCCTCTAACTACAAGATGGCCCTGACCTACTTGAATAGGATAAGCCTAAAAACTCTCCTCTATGGCATATTTTCTCACATAGAGATTTTAAATCTCAAAATATTAATATGCATATGGATTATAGTTTATTTTCAACCAGTCTATTTATATGGGTTGACTTTTTTCTTTTTCAAAATTCAAAACCTTTATAACAAATTCCTCTCAAATTTGTGCATGTGATATCTCTAACAATACATATCAAAATCATTCCTCATAATTTGTAGTGAAACTCATGTAATGTGATCTTTTTCATGGTACTATTTTCAATGTGTTAATAAAATTTATAAAAAATGAAAAATTTAATACTTTACTTACCTATGCATATAATTCTAAGGCTATTCTTTAATATCTCCAAATACATTCACTCTAACTATTGCCTTCATAAATATTTATTATGCAATGTTCCTCATAATACATTAATTTTATTATAAATGGTAATGATGCTAATATGTCAAAATAATTTTAAAAAACCTTGAAAACCCCTCATTTTACCATAATAAAAAAAATCAATTGATATTTAATAAAACAAACTCTAATTTACTCAAACATATATAAATAACACACCTTATTCTTTCGATATGATGCACTTAATTATCTCATTACTCTCATTAAAAGGGTGCATACATTAGGATTATCATAAAACACATTATGAAGGATTCAAAGTGGTTCAAATTAGTCACATGCTATATATTTATGACATTTCCAAGGAGAACATACATAATAATATAAATATTTGGGAACATGACATACAACTTCATAGAATACATGGTTTTAAATAAAATAAAATCAGATTCTATAACTAAGTACATGTTTTCAAAGTTTAGAGTAATTCATAAATAAAACACATCATAGATATTGGCACATTAATACATATTTTAGGGGTATATGACATATATATGAACTCACTTTTATAAGAGAATAAAATCACATATTCATGGACATTATAAGTCATATCCATGGGCATATGCAAAATAAATACAAGATCAAAGTTATAATTTGAAAATATAGTTAGGATTGAGCATATAGATGCATGGAATTCTATATCATTGGCACAAATTCAAAGAACATGATAATTTGTTATGATCACATACACATTTTCAAAGTTACACTATTAAAATTAAAAATCATAGATTCAATTTTCAAAAATTCATGATACTTATTCATGCATAGTTTCAAATATCAGAAATATAATTCTAATATATAAGTAATGCAACCATGATTGGGACATAGATATTATTCATTATCTTTCAACCATGAAAGAATATAATCTAGATTTATTTACAATGGTGTAATTCAAATATGTTACACTTAATGTACGTTTAGGTTCAACAAATCTCAATATCCATGTGATTACTTATAACAAACCCATTGTGTCATTCCATCTTCTATTGTATCTGTTGTTTGTTCAAGTCAAGTGATACTCAATGGAGTTAAAATCACTTATATCAAACCCATGTGATTCCAATGTTTTTTATTGAATAGTACATGGGGTAATTATCCTCATTAATGAGTTATAATATTTCATATTTCTAACTCATGGGATTGATTAGTTAAAATAAAATATTGAGACTTGATCACTCTCAATTTGTTAATGATTTGACACAAGAAACTACTATCTCCAAGTGCTTCAGTAAGGGTGCATGTTTTATCCAAAATTTTATACATAATCATATCTATCTCTATTAATAAATTCAATATGGTCATGGGTATATTTATTCCCAATGACATATGGTTTTCCTATTACCACTTGAGGTATTGTTCATTTCCCTAGTCAAAAAATGAATAGGACCAAATGTATCCTTTCTATAGGCACAACATGGGAACTATCCACATTAAACATATCAAAACACATAAAAAAGTGTAATATTTCATTAATATTTATATTTTAAATTTCAAATTCAATATTTTTGATTTTATATATTGGCATTAACTATTACATTTGTTATTACAAATTCTACCATGACATATCTTATAGAATTAAAATTTTCAAGTCAAAATACAAAGTGTGTTGTACAAAAGCAAGTTTCATTTATTTCTTTTAATTTTTAAATTTAATTACTATAATAATGGGGGAGATTGAATTTAGACACCTATATTTTATATAATCCCATAATTTATGTCATTTATAACAATTTTGTACACATAGAATATTGACAATGAATAAGGCATCTATTAGTGCATTTTACATGGATCCTTCTTTATGTTGGTTCTTGATTTTGTCCATTTATTATCCACATTAAAATTTTATCATGGGGATCCCCAATTTTGATCATTTTTCCTTCCAGACAAGTTCATAGTTTTCAAACAAGACCAGCCTGTAGCCTTGTTTGTGAAGTGCAGACATATCTAGGCATAAGTTATGGAACTTATTTTGAGTCAAAATTCATTTATTTATTAATTATTCTATTAGGTATATTTTGGGTCATATTGTAAAATATAATATGTCCTAAATTCAAAATAAAAACATATATAAATATAAGGATTATTTAATGTATTAAGCATGACTCGCCTAGTTCTAAAAATGTATTCAAATATTTTCATGTTTTATTTATAGATTTGTTGAAGCCATGTTAAATTTTTTTAGACCTTGAAAAATATTTACATATTTATTCTAAGGATAAAATATGATAAATAACATATATAAATGCATTCACAATTTCACACATACTTATAAGTGGGATAAATACATTAGAGTTTGATCCCTCTTTGGAGTATTGTAAATGTAGTACATCACTTGGACATTCAATGGGGATTGACCAAGGTCAATCCATCTCAATCCATTTTATTCAATACCCCCTTCATTTGATATCAATTTATTATATAAAAATAGGATTTTATCATTAAAATTACTTTACATGATATTTCATATATAAAAACATGTCAACATCCCTAATTAATGTATGTGAGGATGGTTAAATAATCAATTTCTTATCATAGTCAACTAGGATAAGTTTGTGTTCAACCAGGTCAAAAAACCTACATTGGTGTCAAATTACAATGGTAATTTTAAGTAATATTTTGAGATTATACTTATTATTTATCATCATTATAAGTATGTTTTCTATATCTATATTTGTTAGTCAGTTGTCATAAAATTTGGGATAAGTCTACAATTAATAGACATGAATGACCTACGTTGTTGTCCACTTATAGTGGACTTATCCATAAGTAATTTATAATTTTTTATTGATCCAAATCATATATAGTCACCTCTTTTACTAATTTCCACTATCGTATATTTACAATAGTCTACATAAATCATAATTTTAGATAATTATATTCCTTCTTAGTTTTTTTATAAATAGTAATTTTCCATATTCGCCATTTGTTAAAATCAAAACTATTGATTATTATACATCTTTAGCATTTTTATATTTTCTATTTTTACACCTATAATTACATAATAAATTTACCTTTTTTATAAAAATAGGTTAAAGCATTCAAAAATAGAATTCAATGGCACTAGGTAGTGAGAAAACTTAAACCTATAATTCCATTTTTAGTGGATGATTCATGATTTTTTAGGTGATGTACATTGAGGTTTAGTGATTGTGAATGACCATGGAATTACCATAATTAACCCATTATGTGGTTCAAACCTTATCATATTAGGGTGCAAAATCATATATATATATATATATATATATATATATATATATATTATTTATTTGAGTGGTGCAATGAATTTTAGATATGCTCAAAGACCTTATACCTTCCCATTACTACTTGAAAGCTTTACCATTTCCCTAGCTAGGAAATGAATAAAAATAAATAATACTTCTAAATGGGTTGTGTTGGTTTGTGACCCATGAAATCTCTGCTATCCATGATATAATTTTAATCCATAAGGGACATAGTACCACATATATATAGGTGAATACTTGGACATCATATAACATTGAGCCAATAAAAGATGAAAGTTCACAATCACTAATAAAAGTTTTCATTATATTTTTTCCCTTAAAACTAGTATTTATAGTCCCCCAAAAATTATAAATTACATGGGTGTCATTTTTAGACACCCAAATTTGATACAAGCCTTGTTTCACAATGTTTTTTATGTAACTTTGCATATTTCAATCTTGAATTACAAATAAGGAACTTAGTGGTTTAATTTTAATGGTATTTTATTGTGTTTACTCAACTTTACTTGACCATGTAAAACCTCATATTATTTTTTCCAAGTATAATTTACCATATCATAGGGATCCCTAGTCTTTTTTCCTAATTGTGAGTCTTTCTAGGCTTGTGAGTATTTTCAAAATCTACAATCACGAACATCGACATTAATGAGAAAAAATTGAAGAAATGTCCTAAGATCATTTTTGATGTATTTTGTCATGTTTCCATTTTGGAATATTTTTTATAACTATTTAAGTATTTTTGGTCAAATTTTCACATAATTAGTTTTCAAATTTAAAGTTTCACACACACACACACACACAAAGAGTCAGTAAAAGGCATTTAGGGACAAATCTTCATTATTAAAAGTTATAATTTTATAATTAAAAATTATTAATATCCATATAAATTTCTTGGGAATTCCCTTATTTAGGGTAAAATTGCATTCTAACTTTTTTAATCTGCTCCTCAATAGAATTCAATGAAAGTTCGCCCGATGGAAGGGGAAGCTTCTTATGCAATATATAAAAATAAAAATTCTCAATAGTTTCATCCAAATAATTACATTTTTTTATGTCCCTTTTTTATCCCTTAAAAAATTGATGATTATATTGAAAAAATATATAAGATGTTCGTTTGGAGAGGCTTGGAAAAAAGGTTTTGTTGATGTGGTTTTTATTGCACAATAGAAAGTTAAAACGGTAACCTCAAACATTTTAGGATCTCAATAGAGATAAACTCCACTCTAGGGAAATTTTTTTAGATATGGGTTAAAAAAAAAGGTGGTGGAGTAGCAGGTTGAGTATGTAAGTTGTTAAACCATGTGTTAATGGGTGAGTGAAACCTAAAAAAAATGTTAATAACTTAGTTGAGTTGGATGGATGACACCTATGCTAAAGTGGGTAGATCTTAAAATTAAATCCCAAAAAGGGAAAGGTAGGGTAGAAAATAAGGCTCTATGATTTAAAAGAGATTATTTTCAAGCTGGTCTCTTTTTGGAAAAGTATTTTAATACCAATGCTTGTAGCCAGTAGTTGTTGCACACACACATGCAATCATAGTAAGGGAATCTAGGGAAGAAAATATATAGAAAAATATAAGGTTTTATCTAAATATATATTATATATAGAGTATTTATTTCACACCCTTATTCATAAGAATATCTCTTAGACTAGGGAGGTTTATAAGGTAGTTTTTGCTCACACATAGAAGGCTATATCAAGAAAACACATATGTATACTTAGATAATTGAAATAGTCAAGCTAATTAAATACAATCAATAATATTGATAATTATCTAATATCTATTACACATATTCAATTATAATACACTATAAATAGCAATAAGGAAATTTCCATGGTTTTTACATGATCCAAATCACTAAATCAAATAGCCAATAAATTAAAACCAATTAGATACACAAAATTAACATGGAAGAACATTAACACAATTGCATGATAATCAAAAGGACTTCCATTTAATAAAATAGTATTATAAGTATAAATATATTTAGAGAGGGGTCACCTCATCCTCCAAATCCATACAAGAGTCTAAAATTACATGTTAATGATGATTACAACAAAAGTTCTAATTGGTGCAAGTTATGCACGTATGCCAATTTAGTCAAAATTATGTCCTTTGAAATTAGATTCACTCATATAAAGAAATGAAACATGTGTATTATTAAAAAATTGATCAATTGACTATTATATGTCTAATTTACACTATTAATTTACATACAGAAATACATATAGAAATAACTGAATAAACTAAGGATTACTAGTTGATAGAGCCTGCATGGTCAAAATAACAATCAATGGAGGGACTGTAGTAAAAGGCATGGTTTAACTAGAATACCCATCTATATCTTTCTTCTTTTCTTTCAAATCTTAATGTTTCTTATACCCAATGTTTTGTTTTGACCATATTTCATCCATGTTCAAAAGGGAGGATCTATGTACCTTGGTAACTTGTGTAAGTAACCATGCATGTTTTGTCTTGGTGGCTCTTATTCCACATGGAATATCTCCACCTTTATTACCTTTTTATAAAATCCCAATTCTTGTTCAATTTATTCTAATATACATCACTTAATACTTTGATAAAAATGAGTTGATTCTTGTTGTAGCATCTGATTAGAATTGGCCTTGCTTATTAATTTACCTAAAGAATCAAGGGCTTGGGAAAGTTTCAATTTGTCTAAAATTTACAAGACTTACTTTTCATGTGTTGTTAATTTAGGAATCAAGGCTTGTTAACTTGATACCTACTCCCTAATTTCTAATTTCCTAATGACCACCATATTCATAAGATTATTTGCTTCCCATGGTGTCATGAAATCAATATGGTTGAAAGCCTTATTGGTTGTATAATGTAAAAGTAAATGCAATTTATTTTCATATTATTTCAAAGAATTAAATAATTTGATCATTTAAACTATATGAGGGGAAATTACAACCCTCAAAGTCTCCAAAATGTTATAAAGCCTCATAGTAGCATTATGTATGTCACCTTCAATTTATATGGGAACATGAACATTTTTTAATTATTTCCTTACCTAATCAAGTTATTGTTGTAGTTATTACATAGCCTTATTTGTTCCCTCATGAAGTTATATCAATTTTTATGTATTTTATTGCAATTAGGCCTTGAAATCCTTGATGTATAGAGATTTCCCAAGTCTCTTTGTCTTTCTCAATGAAAATGAAAATGCATCTTACCTCTCCTTTAAGACCAAGCCTCTACTAGTGTCATATTCTATATTCTTTTTTATGACCCTCTGTATTATATCCATTGATTTTTAAAATATATATATCATGGTGGGGTGCTCAATTATTATCAAATTAGGTGTTTCTGAGGCTTGGGCTTATAGGCCTAAATCCCACTAGGGAATCAACAACTAAGTGGAATACACTAAATGAGTGTCTTTAGTAGTAGTCTTTATCAAAAAATCCCCTAAAGATTTCCTTAATTCCTCTACATGTAGTGGGTCTGGTAGTGATGGACAAATAATCTTGGACCAATCAATGTTTTCAAAATGAGGCATAGGGTGAACAACATAAGTTGGCTCCTTATTCTTGGATTTGGAAATGGGAGTAATGGAAGTATCATAAGTTATGGTGGAGGAAGGCATAGGTAATCCCAATTGAGTAGAATATACATGCAATTAGGAACTAGTAAGGGCTCCCCTAGTTTTCTTAAAATGTAATTTATTGGACTTAGGGGGAGTAGGGGAAATTGTAGCTAAATTTATAGTAGGGGAGGTAGAATTAGTGGGAGAAATGGAAACAATAAAAATAGAAGAAATGTTACTAATAATAAGAGAAATAAGAATGGTATAAATAATAGTAATACTAGTACAAATAGGGACTAAAAATTCTAAGGGGACACTATAGATGATAGGAGCCAAAGGAACAAAGGAAATAGGAATTGAAGAAACCATGGAGACCAAAGAAAAAATGGGTATTTAGGAAAGAAAAAGAACTAGGAAAATCATAGGAGCAATGTCCTCACCTTATTTTTTTATCTTTATTAGTGATTTCCCTTTTATTCATTGGATATTGAATATCTTGTCCTTTCATAACTCCTCCTCATCTTCAAGCTCAAGCTATTATTGTATTGATGTTCCATCAACTGTACCTATAGGGTCCATTAATGCTCTAGGATTCCTTTTATAACAAATTATTGACTTTTTATCCAAAGGAGGAGCCTATTGAGTGGAAGTGGGCATAAAATCCACACTTGAAGTAATTAAAATCAGGATGAAATAGAGGGGCTAGAATATTCAATATTAGAAGAGACAATACAAATCAATTATTTAACTCTCAAAATTAAATTTATGGTAGAAGGAATTTCCTCTACCTTTTTCTATATCTTGATAGTTGTCATTGTAAGTGGTGGTGTATGATATGGACCTTTCTATGAGGATTTTGATACTAAAGGGGCCTCTTCCCGACCCTACTCCTTCTTGACTATTGTCATCACCATGGGTGGTATCCTAGAGGAGGTTCCTTGGTTTTGAGGCTATTGGCAATGTTGGGAGGTCCATTAATATATAGTTGACCATCCAACAGGAGGATGGAGCTTAGTAAATGCCTCTATAATTATTATATAAGGTTTTTCTTGAATATCTCTCAAAATCTCCTCTCTCAATCCAGTCGATTTTGCTCTTTCAAAAAACCTCAGCATCATATTTCACATTAAAAATATGAAATCATGCTCTAATAGTTCATTTTGATAGGGGATGTCAAAGCCTTGGATGTGATTTTGGATTAGGTCATGAGGATCCCAATCCCTATGTAGAAAAGTAACCAATGAATAGTACTCTCTAATTTGTAAACTTCTCCAAAATGTTTCTTGATGGTATAACACATTTGTCCAATCATCAAAGAGGAACATTGAAACAATAATGTCTTCTTTTTCTTCAAATCTTCATCAATGCTCCACCATAGTTAATAGGTAATATCCTACTTATTCATCTTGTCAAGGACACACTTTGTGACATGTAAATGAGAAACCTTATTCCCCATCACCATGATCACTATGCAATCAGGGTAGAGCTAGTAATCCCCCCTTATCCCTAATGTTTTTCTAATGATATTTGATACTCTAATCAGAGGTTCTTCATGAATTTCCCTTATATTGGGGATAAACATTATCTATAGTTTTGACTATGTTCTTTGTATATGCATATATGTGGAGGAAAGAAAAAGAATCACATAGCTAATTTTTAATACAATATAGGGTTAGGCTCTAAAGTGATCTATTGTGCATGTAGAAGGTACCCATGACTACATCTAGAAAATATGACATCATATAGAAATGGTTGTGCATAGGCCTCTTATCCTTTTTGGACATTTTTTCCTATAATTTTATGTTGATTATTTCTCCTATAATGAAATTTAGATCCAAGGTCATCAACAAATCCAATAATGGCACCCATTCTAGGTGGAGTTATTGGATACATGTATGACCATATAAATTTTTTAATAGGGACATTTTAATTCATATCCCCATTAAAAATTTGATGATAGGTACTAGATCTTTGGCTTTGATAATGACCACTTCCCCCAAAATGATCCACTACCTGAGTGTGTTCTCAATTATGGTCATTTTCTTCCACAACTTGACCTGGTGTCCATCAAAAGTGGCATATATAATGGGTAAATGAAGGTACCTCTAGAAATCATCCCTTGAGATGTAATTTATTACTATATTATATATTATGTGGTGTAGGAATCCACCACCAGTCACCTTTCCTAAAAAAAATAGGTCCTTTAGTAATTCAATATATGACATCACCTCAGGCTTTAGTACTATAAAATGTAGTTATTTCATTTTAATGGTAGTAAATTTGCTATGAAATACTATTATGGGGTTGTTAGATCCTCTCCATGTGAATGGATGTCTACATCCTTGATAACATCCTAGAGAGATGAATAGTTGGCATATTCATTATTAAACATTGTAAGATTGAATATGGTGTCTCTATGCTCTGTAGAGTCATTGATAGAAAATTTAGGTGTCAACACTCCCTTAAATACCTTAGATGAAGAATCCATTTCTTCTTGGTTTAATTACATAGTGATAGACTTTAATTTAAATATTTACTCACTTTCTAGAAGTAATTCATGCAAGAACATTGATAGCTAAGGATTTGAATTATATTATGAATGTAAATTTGATTGAGTTCTAATTAATCAATATTTATATGACTCTTTAGAATTTATTCATATAACATTCCGTATTGGAATTTAATTCTAATTCATGCACCATTAATTTCCAACATCTCCAAATTTGTTTTACTCATTTAATTCAAACTTTATCACTTCACTTTGGTGGGTATGCCATGTAGTATTTATGTATGTTTGGATAAATTCCACACTATAGCCTTGGACAAGTATTACCTCATCACTATTTTTGCATAAAAATTATTATGCCATGCATCATGTATTTAGAACCTGGGTGTAAATATTTGTGTTAGGACCAGGATAGATAATTATTGAGACATTTTAAATATGTGAAATGTGAAGGTGAGTATTACAATAGACAAAAGTAGTGAATAACATCCCTAAAGACCAAATTCTAAGAACAAAACTTGCAAAGAATACTTTTTTCAAATACAACCTTTGAACACAACTTGTAAAATGTAAATTTTGAATAAAACTTATAAAATTTAGACTATGCAATGAAAAATTCATGACAAAAGATGCAAACAAAAATTTTGAAGTTTGAAAGTGTGATAAAATAGATGCCAAAAAGTACTTCAAGAATAAATGTTCTGAACAAGATATGCAAAGAACAAGATTTATGAAAATGACCTATGAAGTGTAAAACATGCAAAGGCAGATCAAGCTATGTAGGTGTGAAGACTTGGAAGTTTGGATATGTCAAATTAAGTAATGAATGTTGTGATTATTAGAGCCTATAAACATGACTTCTAAAAAAGTAAAATGTGTAACTTGTGAAGTGTATAATATATGAAGTCTAATTTTGAAAACCTATATATGCAAAACACTTGAATACCATCAATAAAATTACTCTAAATAAATCACACATTGTAAACCCAAATAATAAATAAATGCCAAATGTGCTCATATTAATCAGTAGTCATTCATATAAAAACATTTAAATATTAATATTATTGAATATACATATAAATGTTGATGAAAAAGTATTTTAAAAAATAAAATAGACCTTTCAAACTCTTAATGGGTCTGTACTTAAGAGTAAAAAAATATTTGGGGTGTGTTGAATACAATAAATGGTGACTTACACAGGAATACTCTCGAGTATTCAAGAACTTAGAATTTTTGGTTAACAACCCCAAACCAAACATTAATCATACCCAAAGAGAATAATTGAACAATAAACATGAAATAGACTCTTAATTTATCCATACAACATATTAACCTCACCCATCCCTTAGATTTGTGGGTGGTGAAGGGATTTTTTAACTCTTATCTTGAGGATTTTATCTAGAACTTAGAGTAAAATGTAGGTTTTATTATGATTTATTTAAATCATATTAGAACTATGGAAACTTAGGCATTGGTCTACTACCATCTAAACATCTCTATCCCTAAAAAATTTACCTTTGGTTCCTCCTCCTTTCCTCCTTTAATATTCTTTCATAGTGGATGATACATTGATCTTATTTCATCAGGTGATTCTTTGATCACTTTTAGATTCTCTTTGGTTTACTGATCAATCTTTAAGATGCATTTTTCCTTTCTCTCTCTATTTTTTAGAATAAATGTAGAATAAGGAAGGAACCATTATGAAATGGTGTATGTGAAAAATAAAACTTGATTTATTAGAATGTCCCTGCCAGTTATATCTACATCAATGGTTATTACCGTAAACAAGTACTATAATTAGAAGTGTACTTGATCTAAAGAGACAATAAAACTTTCCAAATTTATATAAAGTAATGATATTATATTTTACATACTTGGTATAAGTATTCAATTGTGATATAACCATAATTAACTTGTCTATTGCATACCTCAATTCTAAAATTCTTAGACATAAAGGTGTAAACCTACAAATAAATCCAATTTATGTGCTCCATTTTATGTCCTTCCCACACTTATTATTTTATAAACTATCTTATAGATTTAAAATTCATATATTTAAGAGTGGATGAAAAGTTTAGTGAATTATATATTATCTTAGTGATAACAAGAGAGATCAATCTGATTGTCACAAAAAAATAAAGATGTCTATTCTAAAACATAGGGAACTAAACTAAAGGAAAGCAAAATGATAGAAAATAATAAATTAAGATATTAAAACATTAAATATAACCTATTCATACCTCTACCTCAACACTTGTGGTCATTCAGGGATATCTCTAAATGGTACAAGCATGAAGTAGTGCTTCAAAAATAGCCTATCGATTACTTTAAATCAATTACTAAAACCACAAGAATAAATAGGTCAACCCCCTATAGTCAAAACTTTTATAGTGTCTTATTAGTGTTTTATAGGGTGTATATTAGTCCTATCAAGGTCATTTGATGTGTCACTACCTTAGCCATATTCACTTTTAGGCCTATGTCATGTTAGGGGTCATATTCTTAAGTCATTTATGAGAGTTGTACAGTTTCCCTTGGTAGACAAATGTTCTAGGTATTACTCAACATCTTAATATTGAGGTTTTGTTAATGATATCTCCAAGGTGGATAAGAGTGTCTATGATATGATATGTATGTGTGGTCTTCAATGACAAAGTGTACCTTAGTGATCATAGAGTTTGCATGAGATCCTACAGGTTTTAGTCTTATTATGGATGTTGTTAATGATGTGTTCTTGATGCAAAGGCCCTATGGGGTGTAATAAGTGCTTGGTGTAATTTTAGAAGTGAAAATAATCCATTTGATTTGTATTCTAAAGGTCTAGGTTATCCTAATCATCTTGGTAGAGTTTCCTAAGTGATCAAATTGATGACATCAAAATTCACATGTATGAAGGTGTCAAAAGAAAGTTGTCATTGGGTCTATTTAGTTTTGTACCTAGAGCATGTGTTTCAAATTTCATGCCTTGAAATGTTTTCTATTAAAATTTATGACGGTGTAAATTTACTCTCCCAAGCAAATTTCACTATTTTTTATACTTAGTCAAATTTGCATTTTTTTAGTGACCATTGGAATTCAAATATTTGAATTTTAGAAAGGAAACCAGTTGTGATTGTTTGATTTGTATCTTGAGAAAAAGGATGAATTTAATGATTGATTAAAAATAAAAGTGGTAAATAACTTCAATTTAAATCCATGGAAATTGATTAGGAAGTTTGACTTGTTGTACAATTACATTTATTATAGTTTAAAGTTGACCAAGGGGTTGACCTTCATTTGTTAAGGACCCAAGAAGGGTGTTTTAGTTTTTGTTGATGATATTTGGATTTTTTACAAGTATTTATCTATTGGATATTTTTTAATACTCCCTAAGGATCATATATATGTATTTTTAAGTTTTGACTAATCCATCTTCAATATGAACCATTGCTTGGAAGTTGACTTTTTATTCATTCATGGTGTTTTCATGTACAAGGCAAATGATTGATCAGTTTTGCATATATAGAGGTCTATAGTGATGAATGTAATCACTTAAAGATTTCTTAAAGGTAATTTTGAATTGAACTATGTTATTACAAGTGGTATTGTGTTTCTATTTTTCTCAATGAAGTGTTAAAGGGATGAATAGGTCTCCATGGACCTAAAAGGGCTACTTAGGCCTATTTGAAAGGTGTTGTTTGCTTAAGGGTGATTTATAAATTATATGGTCAACTTATGTAGGTGGTTTTGATATTTTTATAAGTGGGATATATTCCTTAAGGATTAAGTAATTACATGTTTCTGACCAAGAAGGTGGTGATCATGAAGACTCTATAAAGAGGAAAAATAAAGATGAAGGTTTATAGAGGTTATGAGTGAAGTGAAGTGAAGTGTGAGAAATATTGGTGGATGAATTGAAGAGAATATTAGTGTAAGGGATATGTGTGTGACCAAGTGGTCATGTTTATAATTTGGAAATAGTGTTTTTTAGGGTTGATGGTTGAGGATGAGTGAAGAAGTGTAGAGTAATCCAAAAGGTTGTTTTGGATGTATTTCTTGTGTGTGAGGGCTTGAAAAAGTATGAAGGGTTGAATAGATTTTTTATTCATTATTTCTCCATTATATTGGAAGGAAATCAAATTTATGGAGGTTTTGATATCAGAGATGTTATGTGGGTGCTCAACATCTAGGGCAAGTGGGAGTTCGTCCATGCTTAAGGGTTGGTGCTCTTTGTGGAGTGGGTGATTCACTAAAGTCTCTTGTTTTTGATCTCATATAGGAATTTAGTCCATTTGTTTTCAAGATTTTGAGTGGGTTTTATCCCCCTTGAGGGATTCCCACATTATTTATGTGTTATGTTCTTTGATCTTGCATTATTTTATTTATCCATTGTAATGAATGGTTTATATGCTTCATGAATGCTTATGTTGAATGCTTGAGATTTTGATGAATTGTAATTGAAGTTGATTTACTTGCATCAATGATTCACCCTCCTTTCAGTGATTATACCTCTAATAATTTGTATCTGAGCCATACCTTCTTTAAAATTTTAACCACTTGAAGGTGATTAAAGGTATAGTGGGTAGTCATCAAATGCAAATTGGTTTATCTACTAAGAAAGAACCACTATTTAATGGATCTAACTATACTTTTAGAGTGCAAGGATGAAGACCTACATCATGTCTCTAGGGTTTGACATTTGGTAATCTATTGTGGATGGTTATTTTACACCCCTTACTCCTCTAACTAGTGTAGCTGACAAGAAGTTAAGTGAGAAAAATTATAAAAGCAACAAATGATATCATTTGTGGCCTATCAGAGGATGATTTAACCAAGTTTATCCATTCCAATTCTACCAAGGAAATCTGGGATAAATTGTAGATCATCTATGAAAGAGATTCAAAGGTTAAGTTGGATAAATTATAGACTTATCAAAGGTAATTTAAGAGCCTCAAAATAAAGGAAGAAGATATTATGGAATCATACCTTCTAAGGGTTGATGAGGTGGTGAACATGATCAAAGGTCTTGGAGAGGAGATTGAAGAATCTACTATAGTATAGAAAGCATTAAGGTCTCTCACCCTCAAGTTTGATTCAAAAGTATCTTCTATAAAAGAAAGTCATGATCTCACCAAGATGAAGATGGATAAATTGTAGGGCATCCTTACTGCTTATGAGATTAGAGTCAATGAGAATAAACCACCAAAGAAGGAAGCAACCTTTAAGGTGATCAAGGAGATAAAAGGCAAGAATAACAAGATAAGTCTTAAAGATTTTTATCTTAATTAAGATCAAATTAAAACCATTATTGCAAAAAAATTGAATGTAGGATCAGATAATTATGAATGGATACTTCCTTTTAAATGTTTTTCATGTGGTAAAGTTCATCATTTTGCATATAAGTTCCTAGATAGAGGCAAGTATGAATACAAGGAAGCCCATATGGTGTCTCATGAAGATGAGCACAAGAAATATGAAGGTCCTAGAGAGTAAATAAAGTTATTCAACATGAGAAATGATAAGAATTCATACAAAGGTAGAAAGAGTCTTTACCATGAAGAAGATAGTAATGCATCTACTGAGGAAGAAAGCTCCACATCATAAATTGATGATGAATAAAATGATATATTTTTCATGGCTATTGATGTTTTTGACTATGAATTTTATAAAGGAAAATATCTCTTTGATGATGATAGCTTAGAAGATGAAGATATTAGATATATTTTTAAAGGTGAGAAAAGGTTTCTTGAGAATAAGTTAGACACCACTATTGATGTGTTTGTATGAATCAAGAAGAATTTGGAAGAATAGGTGATCTTACCAATTTAAGAACTTGAATACAAGAACAAGGAATGTTTTGAAGTAATAAAGAATATAGATCTATCAAAGCATGAAGGTAATGAAACTATTGTCATGGCCTTAGAAGCAAGAATCACTAGAGGAGATGACCTCATGCCAAATAATAATGCATTTGATGATTCATATGATGAAGAATCTAAGGTAGATTATGAGAAAACAATGGTGAATAATCTTGATGAGCTAAAACACCAAATAAATAAGAGTCACAAGATGAGATTTATTATTAAAGAATATGAGAAACAAATTATTATTTTTGGGGTAAGATTGGAATTCAACTCAAGGGGTTATGAAGGTATCGTAGTGTAATAGAAGATACAAGATAAGGAAAGTTATACAAGATTTAAGGCAAAATAGGATGAGTTATTTAAGCTCATATTGGAGGTTGAGTCCTTAAAAGGTAGTCTAAGGGCTCAAGTAGTTAATTATACCATATTCAAGACACAATTGACGCAATTGGATCAAGCAAAAGACAAATTAAATACATATCAAAATTTTGAGAAACCTACAGTTGATATTGATGACCTATTAAGAATTCAAAAGGTATCAAATGACAAGTCAGACCTAGGGATCCATGAATATGTTTAAAAGGGTAAGAAGATTGAGAATATAGTGGTGATAGATCAAAAGACTAATCATGTTAAGGAAAGTACTAATAAAGACAAGAAGAGTGTCAATATGAAAAAGAAGGAAATTTTAAGAGCTATAGAATTTCAATTTAAATCAAGAAACCCAATGCAATAAGGTATGATAACTCCTTCACTAGTTATTATTATTCTTGTAATCAATTTGGGCATAGGGCTAGTGACTATAAAATACTTCTTTAAAGACAATATCTATGGATTAATGGTAGATTTCAAAGTACACATTAGAAAAAGGAGTGTTTTAAATGTCATAAGGTAGGAAACATTGAAATACACTATCCTAGTAGGATGAGAATGTCTTCTAGTCAAGACAAGGTAGGTAGAGCTCCAAGAGTGCATAAGAGAGCTCAAATAAGGTATGGAGAGCCTAAGAGGTAAATGAAAAATAGACTCAAAGAGGATTTATTATCATAATAAAGAAGGGTACAGGTTTAAGTGTTTAAGAATAGGTCTTATCTGCCCAAGTGGACAAAAAAATCAAGCAAGATTCTAAGTCTGAAGGAAAGAATGAAGTTAAGGACCCATTCAAAGTTAATTCGATGATGAGGTGGGACTACAAGTCAAATGAGAGTATGGATATGTGGGAGTCTCCTAATTTTTGGGACTTTCAGTCTCTCTATGACAAGTGGGTATCTCTACCTATGTTTTTTAGGAGACATCTTTCATATGTATAAGCATGTGTGTGTGTTCTAAGTGATGTATAAGATGTCATAATCAAAAAAGGGGTATGTTGAGTTGTTGATTGGTCTTTAATACTAATGCCATTATGGTAGAGAGTTGATTATTTTATGTTTCCAAGCATTGTCTTGACCATATAAGTTCATTATTTAAGGGGAAGAAATAATTTCATGATCTTGCTCCAGAGATTTATGATGAAAAGCTTCACGAGAACTATTCAAGGACAATGGTCCTAAAGACAAATTCTCAGTCAATCTTTGAAGCTTGGTTTAGTTGGTGAAATCATGAATAATGAAGGTAATATTGATTTGGAGTGTGGAAAGGACTTGTATAAATGTATTCCATAGGTTCAGATTTGTTAATTTGGTCAAAAGAACCTTTCATGACCATTTTTTAATTTTTACCAGTTTGTTTAGTGTACATTGCCTAGTAAGAGCCTATCATGCAAAATTGGTGTGTTTGAGGTCTATGAGGCTAACCAAGGGTTTAATATAGTTGGATTTGATGTGTCTAAGTTAAAAAGGTGTTTTGGATATGTCATAAGGCTCCCATGATCCTTTTATGATGTTTTGACTTAGTAATTGCTATGTAAATAGGATTTGTAGGCATAGTCATGAGTTTTCTAGGTGTAAAATGAAGATTTACAAGTTTTCAAGGTTATTTTTTGATTTGGAAAGGTGTGTTGACCTTGTAAAATTATGTTTCAAGTGTTTATAGGTCATCAAGATGTATTTAACTTCCTTTGAATATTTTTAATGGCTCTTAGGTATGATAGTCTTTGCTTAAGGGCTAGTAGGTCAAAAACCATATTCATGGATATATGGGTTCCCCAAGGAGTCTAACATAATTTTTGGACCAAGTGGTGTGAGTTGGTGACCTCCATGTGTGAGCGAATTTTTAGCAGCTAACATTGAATGGAAGATGGTAAGTTAACCATGTTTCTTATTAATACCCTAGTGTCTTAGCCCATATGGGTTAGTGACCTTCCCAAAGGATTTAAGGTTTGAGTTTCCTTAATTATTTTAAATGTTCTAAAGGGACCTCATAAATTATTTCATGGTATTATAAAGGTAAGTTGTTTCTTTCATGCTTGTCCATTTGTCAAGTAGGAGGGTTAATTGTCAAGTCAATTTACAAAGGAGCTATAATGAAGAAGAAGATTTGGGTGATGAAAATTGGCATGCATGAGGGTGAATATTTTTTTAAATCATATACAAAGTTTAAATTTATGGATATCTCTATAAAAAATTTATGAACTCTATAAAAAATATGGAAGGGCTACAAGTCCTCTAGGCAAGGCTAGTGTGAATAAGAGTAGTTTTTTGGTCATTTTATTCAAAATAAAAAGATATGGTTATTTATAAATATGTTTCTCAATTATATTTTTTAATCATATGTGTTTGAGAAAGATATTTAATTTCCATTATTTATTCTATGGGTGGCTGGTGAGAGAGAATTTGAAGACAACTATGAAGTTTCATCATGGTTGGAGATGGTCTAAAGGTGTTCAAGGGGTGCCTAAGCTTAGGAGACTTAGGGGGAGTCCTTCTCAGTGTTATTAAGGTGTTTTCAATCATTTTTTGGAATTATTATGTGTTTATTGATCATATATCAGCACATGGTCAAAGAAGAGTGTTATCAATGATCAAGTTTGAGGTAGTCATGGTAAGAAATGGTATACACAGTGATAGGGGAGTTTCTATAATATTTTAAAGGAGTTCCATTATTGTTGTTAGATTTTAAAATATTTATATGTCCTAAAGGTCAGTAAGTAATCCCACTTTTTCATTGTGTCAAAGGGGGACAAAGTGTTTGTTGAGGGGGAAAGAGTATGTGCATAGCTTTGTGTTGGTGTTTACAAGTGTTGACATCAATGACAAATGAGGAGATTATTGAGGTGTTTTAAATTATGTCTCTAAGGTGGCCAATATTTTCCATTATATGATATGTATGCATGGTCATTAATGAAAAAGTGTAACTTAGTGTTTAGTGTCCACATAGTTTGCATGAGACCCTTCAGGTTTTGGTCTTATTATGGATGTTGTTAATGATGTGTTCTTAATGCAAAGACCCTATGGGGTATAATAAGATATTTGTGTAATTTTGGAAGTGAAAATAATCCATTTGATTATTATAAGTTATCCTTGTCATCTTGGTAGAGTTTCCTGAGTGATTAGATTGATAACATCAAAATTTGCACATATGAAGGTGTTAGAATAAAGTCGTCACATGGGTCTATTCAGTTTTGTGCCTAGAGCATGTGTTTTAAATTTAATTCAGTGACATATTGTATATAAAAATTTATGATGGTTAAAATTTTATCTCTAAATAATATTTCATTATTTTTTATACTTAGTTAAAATTTGCATTCTTTAGTGACTGTTAGAATTCAAATATTTAAATTTTACAAAGGAAATTAGTTGTGATTGTTTAATTTGTATCTTGAGAAAATGGATGAATTTGATGATTAATTAAAAATAAAAGTGGTAAATAAATTAAAGTGAAATCCAAGGAAATTTATTATGAGGTTTGACTAGTCATACAATTTCATTTATTATACCTCAAAATTGACCAAGGGTTAGACCTTCATTTGTTAACGACCTGATAAGGGTGTTTTAGTTTGTATTAATGATATTTGGATATTTCATGATGATTTATATATTGGAGAGTTTTTAATAATCCTTGAGGATAATTTTCATGTATTTTATAGGTTTTACCAATCCATATTTAGTATGAACCATTTCTTGGAAGTTGACATTTTGTTCATTCATGGTATTTTCATATACAAGGCAAATGATTGATCATTGCATATGTAGATGTGTGTAGAAATGAATGTAATAAATTGAGGGTGTTTTTGGCATCATGTGACATGTAACTATGTTATTTTAAGTGGTCTTGTGTTTATTTTTTACTTGATGAAGTGTTAAAGGGATGAATAGGTCTCCATGGACCTAAAAGGGCTACTTATGCCTATTTGAAAGGTGTTGTTTGCTTAAGGGTGATGTATCAATGCTATGTTTGACCTATGTATGTGGTGTTGATATTTTTATAAGTGGGATAGAATAATTAAGGGTTAAGTAATGTGATGTGGTTTACCAAGAAGGTGGTGATCATGAAGACTCTATAAAGAGAAAAAATAAAGATGAAGGTTTATAGAGGTTGTGAGTGAAGGGAAGTGAAGTGTGAGTTAGTTTGTTGGATGAATTTAAGATTAGAGTAGTGTTATGGTTATGTGTGTGACATATTTGTCATGTTTTTTATTTGGTAACAATGTTTTATAGGATTTATGGTTGAATATGAGGGAAGAAGTGTAGAGTGATATAAAAGGTTATTTTGGATGCATTAATTGTGTGTGAAGGCTTGAGAAAGTATGAAGGGTTGAATAAAGTTGTTATTAATAGTTTATCTATTATATTGGAAGAAAATAAAATTTATTTAGGTGTTGATATCAAATGCATTGTGTGGGTGCTCAACATCTAGGGCAAGTGGGTGCTTGTCTATGCTTTGGGGTTGGTGTTCCTTATAGAGTGGGTGCTTCACTAAAGTCTCTTGTTTGTGGTCTCTTATAGGACTGTAGTCCATTTATTTGAAGTATTGAGAGTTGATTTTATACCCCATTATGGTCTCCCACATAATTCATATGTTATGTGATTTGATATTCCATTGTTTTCTTTGTCCATTGTAATGAATGGTTTATATGCTTCATGAAGGCTTATGTTGAATGGTTAAGAGTTTGAAGAATAGGAATTGAAGTTGATTTTCTTGCCTCACTAATTCAACCCCCCCCCCCATCTCAGTTATTTTACCTCTAACACCTTCATGTCATTCCCTTATCATACATGTCAATTTCTAACTAAAAATTATAGGAGTAACATCAGAATAAGAAGAAAAGTGGTAGTTTGGGAAGTTTCAATTGGTTGTACAACTTATATAAAAGTGCAGCACGTGTGGTAGGCTCATAAAATGAAAATTAAACTTAAATAAACTCATTTTAAAACTTTATCAATGTTGAAATTCCAAAAATGTCTCAAAACCATTTCTCTTCTCCATGTCTTCACTAGGTATGCATAAATAACCAACCAGTTTTAGTCTAGTACGGATAGTAGAGGATGAGTCGAGTCAAATGATCTTATTAAATGTTATTAAAATTATTATACTTAATATTCATGGTATTATTTATAATATTAGTTGATAATTCTTTATGAGCCAATTCTATTAAGTTAACTACCTCTTTTTGCATGTTAAACCCCATACCATATAAGTTTCCTCCTTCTTTGAGCTGGTCCATAAAATCCAATTAGTGAAAGTGTTTCTATAAGATGTGTGTACCCTTATATAAATATTTCCAATCATTTATCATGTGTATATGTGGGTTAAGGAGTAACAACACTCCATTCTACCAGTGGGACTTCCATTGCTATGTTGAAGACAAGTTTTATCAACTATAGAGGTTTTCCTTTCATGTAGTGGTTTAAAATAAAGGTAACATGTATTTCATGATTTTTATGTCTTTTTAATGCCCCATAATTTCAAATTTTAGTACCAAAATATAATACCAATGGAACCATAGTCAGCTATAGTATATAGTAGATTTTATTACAAGTATTCACCTATTGTTAGGTGAAGGAGAGCTCTAACCATCCTTTTTGAAGTGGAGATGGTTCTCAAAGTGTGAGATGTCTCAAAGATGAAAAAAAAACACTTAAACCTTCCACAAGGTTTAAATGGAATTGTAAAGGCAATCATATAATTTTTTCCCTATATATTACTTTATGTGTACCTATAAGATCCCCACAGAGGATTGAACATGTTGAAATGGAAGTGTTTGGGATTGGTTTAAAGTTCCAATAGGTGGAGAAGATCAATCTAGAATGATATGAGTTATAGAATTAATTGATAAAATAGTTCATAATGAATATAATCATGTCATACCTTCATAATTCCATCTACAAATATGTACCTACAGGTGGTTCAGACAGAGGGAAAAACATTAAAACATTAGATGTCTAAGATAGGTCTAAACTTTCCTTAAGGTTTTAGAGGTTGAATAGTGTCCTAAAAATCATTTTGGGGTCATGGAGGGGTAGAAAATATTTAATTATGATTCATGATTGGATAAACTAAGTATAGGGATAAGTTACCTTAAAAACTCTAAAATAGAGATGTTGCCTTATTTTGATCCTTTCATAGTTTCATAGCTCTATAGACAAGAGTAAATGATCCTATCATGTAGCCCTTATGTAGGGGTAATATCTTGTAAAATAATATTTGGTTTTTGGTCTCATAAGTGACGTAAAGGAGGATTCCATTCTAGACATTCTTACACTATAGAAGATTAGGGTTCTGCATAGTATCTTGAACTTCCAAGAGACCTTACAATCTAAGGTGGTAGTTTAGGAGCATGCCCTCATGGAAAGTATCCTTATTGAGGTGTGAAGGATAATAATGTCTCAAATAAAATTTTAAAGTGGTTGGAGTGTAGGTTATTGATCCATATAATCACCTATAAAGTACCCTTGCCCTCAAATTAGTCTCTTATAATTTGATTGTAGGTGCCTGCAAGCTTATGATAAGAACCTAGAGATGGAACCATGAAAACACAAATATTTTCCATTTTTATTTGGTTAAAATACCTAAAAATTATATTAGGGTGTGAATTATAGGGTTAAAATGTTTAAATTCAATCTAAAAGTGTCCTTTTGATCCTTAGAATGGTTACCTATAACCAACTATTAGATGATAGTGTATATGGTAGTCTATTATTGTCACAAGTATTTGAGCATGAAACAAGTCCAAATGAGTTGAAATTTACTTTTATGACTCTAATAGGGTAATAAATCATGATAAACTAGGTATAATTTTGAAATGCACACCTATAGGCATGTCACTTTCTGAGCAAGGAAACATAATACACTGTCAGCCACTCTTGCCTAATCAAGAAAATGTGAAGGCACTTTGAGTTGTCAAGGAAGCATTTTTGTTAGACATGATGAGAATACCTTGAAAATTATAATTACCATTTCACATCATGATCATCAATGGAAATATGGAAATATCCATCTTCAAGATATAACCTATAGTCCATACATAAAATCCTCCACAATCATCATTCTAAAAGTCTACTTTGGGAATTTGGAGTGTAAGAGGCATTTCAGATATATTATAACCCTAAAACTTTATAAAAATGGTATATATCACCTAATAAATCCTATCATAGATTTTTTTTCTTGAGGTAATAGGGGATGTTCCCTATATTCTATCTCAAACATAAGGCACTCTCAGATTCACATACCCTATATGTTTATCATAAGAATGATAAGGGAAGATGCCAAGGAGACTTAGATCATTTAAATTAGTTGTAAGAAGTTGTATTGAACATGAATAAACATTATTAAGGTCTCAAATTATTGAGGAACCCAACATAATGTCCCAAACCCATATAGGTTCAAACTAAGCCTATTAAGGCTTGAGTAGGCCTAATGCCTAAAGGGGTCAAATTCCATTTTTAACACTAGATGAGAATTGAAAATCATTAGGGAACCTTCATGGGGAGTTATAATGTGAGTCAAAACATTTTATTTTTAGAAGAAATGATAAAATAGATATTTTTTGACTTAGAAACATGATAGCCTATATAAAATATGAGGAAGAGCTCGATAAGTCAATTTTGAAAGCTCATAATGGTATGATTGATTATCATGGGAGTATAAGGAGTTAATATATGTTAGAGAGGGTCATAAAATTGTATTTTGTGGAATTTTTTCATAGGTTGAATGTCATAATTTTATGAATAATATTTAAGGTGTAAAACCATTTAAAACCCTCTAAAACCCTTGTTAGTGACTTGATAGAGAAGAAGTTGATAAAAATGTATCCAAATGAGATAGTATAAATTTTAAGATGATTTTAACTTGTATAGTACTCCCTAGGACTCTTTACCATCATATTTACTTATACCCTATTTGTATAGACAAGGTTCATAAAGGATTTTATTGATAATTTTTTATTTTTTTACGTACAAAAGGGTTTCAAAGTATTATGATCACTTTGGGAGATATAATGAAACCTAATATATCTCCCCATGTATACCTATTACTTCATAAAAACATACAAGTCCTATCCAAACACTTTCAATTCAGTCATTCTAAACTGGCATACTGAATAGAGAGTTATCATCAAATGTGAAGGTGATAACTTCAATTAGGAGGCCATTTAAGTTCTACCTGATGGATATAGATACTTGATGACACTTAACAAGTGTCATACCCACCCCTTGTATGGATTTAATTGAAAAAATAATTGGCATCTTGGTTCCAAGTGTGAAGGATGAGTGAAAGAAGGGTGATTATGACTACAGACTATAAGAACATTTTTCCAGAAGAAGATTAATGACTAGTGACACATCCAATGCATGTTGGAGCCTATTTTTAACCTCCCTTCCATAGTGAAATTTTTTTAGTTTTCCCTTGTCTACATTGGAGTGTTCAATAAGGACCAAATGATGAGGGCAATTTCAAGAAGCCAGCTGAGAGACCTCTATGCCAAGTTTGGAGAGTTTGATGTTCCTAAGGGACATTTGTCAAAAGATACCTTTCATGGTCTATTCCATTATCCATTATCTTATAAACATAAATCTCTCTCTCTCATATTTATAAATGTTCTTATGAATCTTGGACTTCATTCTTCTCTCTCCTCTTTCACATTTTATAAGTAATAGCCATTTTGGCCCTTGTAGACTAATTCCACGCCATCTATGGTGAAGCCCTACTGGTTTGATGTTATACTTTTCATTTATATAATACAAGAAATATATTTCTTAATTCACAAAAATATTTTCTACGTGATCAAAGTTATGGATGGTGAGGTCTAGAGATAAGCTTTTATCCTTACTTTTCCTTATCCTTTCATGTCTAGTGCAAAAAGTTCCCATTATAATAGGTCATATGGAGTGTATCATGTGTTTGGATCCCTTAAAGTGTTCATTTTATTTAGAGTCTACAATATGACCCTTAATCCACTTACCTTGATTTTTCTCATGTTTATCACCTCTATATTGAAATATTAATGTTAGAACATCTTAGTACTTTGAAGCTAGTGTTGTAGGTCTTGTTTCTTAAGTGCATGAAGCATGATAGCATTATGTAAATCCTTATGGTGTATTACCCCATTATAATATTTTATTTCCATGCATACTTCTATCTCTTTTCCCACAAATAATTAGTTAGTGTATGTAATAATCACTTAAAGATTAATTCATGGAGCTGGCCCTAAACTTAGAGGTCTACCTCTACTATAGGCAACCCACAAACCTATAGGTATTCCAATGTTTCCCAAATATTATAATAGGATTGAAAAACCTCATATAGGGTGAAATATTTTGTGACAACACTACTCATTAATAGGATATGTCAATCCATTAGCTTGGAGGTCACTTAAACGAAAAGCGTTATTACCCAATATTTTTTTATATGAAAGGTGCAGTCTATAAAGGGGTAAATTTCTCATGTTTTGATTTATTTTCATGGTATTTTTTGATAAAATACTATATTATATATTTTTAATGATTTAAACTTTATTCTTATATCAAATCATCTTTTGACCAAGTCTTGATGTTTATTGAAATTAAGTAATGCTTCATTCATCGAATCCTCTATTTATATTATATCCATTAAATAGGACTCCTCTTTCTCACTTGGTTCCATATATTCCTACATAAATTGATATGTTATAAATTTGAGAATGATTTGGAATATTTATCATCATCCATATGCTAGTAGGTAACATGAAGCTTTGAAGGCCATCTTGAATCTTGTTTGGTTTGCCCATAGTGCATATTTCAGTAAATGATGCCATTCCATGGTTTTGTCTATACTTGAATTTTTAATGGCATCAATTAGATTATTCTTTATTGATTCAATTGATCCATTTCTTTGTAGGTAATAATTGGAAGATGACTTGATGGTGATTTGATTCAAACATTGACTCATTGGAAGATGATTTGATGGTGATTTAATGAACCTAGTTGATTCAAACATTGACTCATTGTCATAAACTAAGGAAGTGGGGGTACCAAACCTATTGGTGATATTTTCTTCCAAAAACCTAATTACATATTATGTTCTATAATATTTTGTAGCCACTACTTTAGTCCATCTAGTGTAGTAATATATGGCTATGAAAATAAATTTATGGCTAGCTAATGAATTTGAGTTGATGACACCCATGAAATCCAAACCCCACTAATAAAATGGCATTCCTTTAATGATAGGATATATTGGAATTATTTCATGCACTTATCTCTTCTCCAACACTTGACATTCATGGCATGTTCTTACATGGGTGTGTGCATCCTTGAATACTATTGGCTAATAATAGCCCAATTGGATAATCTTATGTGTTATGGTATTTCTATATAGATGATAATTACTATTATTATAGTGTAGGTTCTCCAAAATCCCTTGAGCTTCTTCTTATGATATGCATCTCATGTAGATTCCTTCATAATTTATTTTGTATAGGAATACTTTTCTAATAATTTAGTGAGAAAATTTAATCCTCAAATATCTCTTCTATTCTCTAATAAGTTTTAGGGGACAAGTACCTATGAATAAATATTAAATGATATCAGTGTACCAATATCCTTTAGATATCTGAGTTTGACAAACCTCCTCAATGGTGATGCATGGGTCAGGCTTAGTCATAAGATGAATGATGCCTTTCCCTTTAGTGATTTTGTAAAACTTGATTTATGGGTCAAAATCCTATAATTTTTCCATCCATTTACATTTGTACTCTCCCAATTCATTTTGTTGTAAAGTGATCTTGACAATAGAATCTGGCATAATAGCAATAGTCTCATTTCTCAAGATATAATTTCTAAATTTCTTTACCTCTTTGACCAAAGTAAGAATATGTTTATCTATCATGGAGTAATTAAGCTTCAGTTGATTTATATTCATGCTCATTAGTTCAATAATATTCTCACTTTCATCCTTATTTTGGGTAAGCACAATAGTAATCATGAGTTTTTAAGCAAACAAACATAATAAAGAGTCCTTATTGAAGTCTAGGCTTATTAACACTAGATCTTGAGATATGGAATCCTTGATGAATTGAAAGGATTTTGGGACTACGGTATACATTATACTTTGGTTTATTACTTAATAATTTCATTAAGAGGTCTAAATATTTTTTTGAAACCTAATATAAAATTCCTCACAAAATTTATCTTTCTAAAGAAAAACTTGAGCTCTTTCTTATTTTTTAGGAACAAAATCTTAGAAATCTATTGACCTTAGTTTGAATCAATGGTGATACCATCCTTGGTGATTATATGCCTATTATCACCAAAATTTTTAACCTAAAGGAGTATTTTCAATTCTCCTCTAGAATTGTATAACATGGGAATACTTCTAGGTATGTGGGTTTACCTATAGTAGAAGTAGACCTCTAGGTTTAAGGGCTAGCTCCTTGAATATACCTTGAAATGCTTATCACCTACTTAACTAGTTAATTTTGGGAAAAGAGATATAAGTTTACATTAAATGAAACTACTATAAGGGAGTGATAAATTAGAAGTATTTCCACAAGACTATCATACTTCTATCATAATGAAATAAGACCTTAAAACCAGCTTCATAGTCTTAAGAGATTCTAACATAAGTGTTTCAATATAGAGATGATATGCATGAGACAACATAAGGTAAGTGAAATAAAGTGTATATTTCACACTCTAAAAAAATTGTACACTTAAAATTATCCTAACACATTAGATACACTCTATATGACCTATTAGAATAGTAACTCTTGCATAAACATGAGAGGATAAGGAAAAGCAAGGATATAAAGTTATCACTTAACATCACCATACATCACTTTGAAAACATATAAAAATGTTTATGAACTAAAAAATGGACTTGAATTTAATTTTAAAATTAAAATTAAAATTTCAAAACCACTAGGGCTTCACCATACATGGTGTGGTATTAGTCTACAAGAGCCAAAATGGCTACTACTTATAGATTTTGAGAGAGAAGAGAAGAGAGTGAAGTCTAAGAGTCATAAGAAAACTTGTTAAGATAATATAAGGAGACACACATGTAAGAGAATAAATTAGGAGATATACCATGCAAGGTATAATAATAAAAATGTCTTTGAAAAGTATGAAACTCCTAAAATGTGGTGTAGGACTCCTCATTTACATGCCTAGAAATTGTCTTCATCATTTATTCTCCTTATAATGTTCCACAATAGATTAGGTATAAATTTAATGATTTCAATAAGAGGGATGGGTTATATACATGATACAACATGCACTAGAGGTGTCCCTAATAATCAATATTCTTCTGTACATGAGTTATCAGTGTCTACAATCTAATTAACACCTCTTTCACTCACCTTGTAAACTTGGCACCAAAGTTTCCTTCATTTTTCCAAACCATTATATATATAGGAGTGTATGAAACTTTTCAATATCACTCATAACCTTAGATTCCTTAGATAAACCTTAAAATTCTTCCCACTTATAGCTATCACCTTCTTACTTACTTTTTCACTATGCTAGTTTGGACTAACGGATATAAAGGCACTTGCAGAGGCACTTGTGAGATTATATGGATCATTAAATGAACATGGTGGATTATTTTACATCCCAATATCTCTCTAAATTAGATTTCATCCTTTGAAACCCTTCCATACCTTCACAATAATAAAAATATTTAATAAATAAATTTTATACCCTATCCATATAGGTAGGGTAGAACTCAGTATGATGGGGAGGATCCCTAGGGAATCTTAAATATGATTCAATCATTTACCAATCCAGTATATGCCTCCTAGATACTTCTCATTCATTTTCCCAATCAGGTCATTAGCAATGGTTTTAGAGGGTTTAAGGTGATTTTGTCCTCTAAGGATTTCTCATATAGGTCTGACATCCGATTTGTGAACAAATTAAACAAATTCCTTATTCAAGACCTCTTTCAATATCCCAAAATTCCTCGAAATCTTATGAAAAGTTTTCATGTAGGTGTGAGCATCTCAAGTTGGACTTTTTTAGATTTTATTCTCCATTATGCATACCTTTTGATGGTATTAAGCCAATATTTGGCTTCTTTGTGGTATTATTTACATTTTAATAGCTTGAACACCTGTTATTATTCCTAAAAAATATTTTTAAGGCTTTAGAATGTTCTCCTAGCACTAGAAATGAAGTTGACCCTCTAATTGGGCTTTAGGCCTAAACTATACCTAAAGGACTTGACTACATCTTTATCAGTTTGGACCATCATGCTGGGTTTATATCACATGTGCATTATTCCTTATGTTTGTTCATATCTAACACAACTCTCAACATCATTCTACAAAGTCTCACCAACCCCTAGCTCACCTTCTCACCCTTTTTCTCAAAACCTTACACATTTGTACCCTTGGGGAGTGCCCTCTATCTAAGACAAAATAGAGGAAACTTACCTTGTTTACATAGACCAAAGGTTGATATAAAGAGATTATCCAAGTGGTTTATACATTTTGTACCAAATCCCAAGTTTTGGTCATGTCTTTAACACCTCTAAATGTTCAAAATCCTAAGATAGACATGTGGAGATTGTTGACTATGTAGGATTTATATATATGAATGTAGGTTACTTGTATGAGACTCTCTCCTTTAATTATTACCATTTTATGAGAGTGTCATGGTATGTTCACTCTCATTGCCTAGGTGTTCACCATGCTTACAAACCTTCTATCATCCATATTTGTATCTTTAACCTATGTCCTTGCTCAACTAAGATTGACTGGTAGACTGACTATGTTTTACTTCAAAAAGGCTTACCTATAAGATTATCTACATGATTTGACCTTTAATACATTTCCCCATCATATCTTATAATTATCCAATTCTATCACATATTCTATGTTCAATCTATGTCAACACCCATAACACCATGATCTAGTTCACTATCAACTACAATTGACTATAACTACCTAATTTAGAGCAAGAAGGGGTCTTGTAGGTGTGTTTCAAAATTTAACTTTATGATTAACTCCATATGATTCATATTAGGTCTTAGAAAAAACTCAAATGACAAGTGCCCATGTTTGTAGGTTCCCATATTTTTAGGTTTACCTTATGAGTTATAAACACCTGTATATATGTTGTAAGTAGCCTTTTTAAACAAAATTACACCTATATGTGATAATAGGAGTCAATAATCTATAATTTATCTCTCCTCCAAGTTACTTGAGTCATTAGTGTGACCCTTAATCTAATTGAGTCACTCACCATGGGTAGATTCTCTTACATTAAAACCTCAGGGTGATGAGGACACTTGGAACTCAAGGTATTGTAGTAAACACTGAAGAAAAGTAGTGAATAATTTCATCATTTGGGAGCCTCATAATCACCATATGTTGAAACTAAATTGTCCCTTCCTTTGATCAAATCATATCCCCTGGGATAAGACTTCATTATGTAATCATCTAGACTTATCTAAACTTCATGTTACACCATTATATAATGGCATTAAAAGTGCTTAGGACTCTATTTCAAAGTTTTTAGGGAACTTTTCCTTAATCACAATCACTACATATATATATATATATATATATATATATATATATATATATATATATATATATATATATATATATATATATATATATATATATATATATATATATATATATATATATAATTGTTTAGGTCTGCTTGCCAATCTATTAATTCAAACATGGTTTCCATGATATCTTCAAGATCCTAATACCTCAAAAAAGTCTTACAACATGTTCAACATCTTTGTGCAACATTCTCAGGTTTCTATAGGAGCCTATAGATGCATACGTAGTAGCATAAAAGGTAGTGTGTATAAATATGGGTAGTGTGAATGATGTAGAGGCTTGTAACCAATCCCAAACCTTGAAAAAGGTACTCCAAATACATCCTTCACACATTGAAATATTTTTAAAAAGTTTCAATAGTACCATTATAACATTATCAATCTCCTATAGGTGTTGATACAATTATAGTCAAGGCAGTGAATGTGGTCATGAGCAATGCGCATATGATATGAATTCATAACTAGTTTTATATTTTATCTAACTATTCAAATGAAATTTCACAACATTTCAAGACTTTAAATAAGTGTTCACACTCCATCTCAATGTGACATTCTCTTGAAATCACTTGTAGGTGCACATTAATGGTGTATGACTATGTTACAGATTTGCATTGACTATCACAGCTCTTCTTACATGACTTGAGAGTTTGGCTTGAAGAATTATGCTCTAAGAAGGTGTCCCATGTCTTGAAATTATTAAAAACATATTCATAACCATGCTCAAAGATCAAAACACCATGATTGTAAGTGGGAGTAAGTAGATAGTTGATTGTGTGCAACGTTCTTGACTACAACCTTCATGATGCTATCTTCGGAGATTTAACTTGGGAGGAAATAGATTATCATGAAATTTAAGATGCATTAAACATCATATAACATTGATTTGAATAAATTTTAGATAAATATACCTTTTATATTTGATGAAATCTGATTGCAACCTCACTAACATACTCCACCTATAATCTAAGAGGTTTGAACTCATAAAATGATTTCCAAACATGAAACCAAATATTTAAATCATGATATAAGGAATTTCACATCTTCAAGAAGCCATTTAACCAACTAAATTGTATAGATATGCTCAAACAAAAGTAAAACCTATAGGGTGTGGGGATTAGCTAGAAAAATAAGAAAATCAAATTATTAAGAATGGTTAATAAAGTATAGGAAACCATTCTTCCAACTCCAAACATGAAAATTAAAAATACCAAATGCTCTATCTACCATCAAGAGCATTTTACCTAGAAGTCCTACTAGTCATACCATCAAAAGACTTGTTAACCAGTTTTTATTTCCTAGTGGAGTGATGGAGGAATAAATGGTTTTTGAATATTTAAAAGACTTAAAAATTATATCAAACATCAAGATGATTCAATTAATTTTAATATACACTTTAGAATCTTTCCACATGTGCCAACTTCTTGTAAAGGTCATACAAACTTCAAAACTCCTTCTTTTCACTTGTTTTTTAATTTTAAGTTAGAAACCTACAAGTTTTAATTAGTCTAAACATTATTTATAAGTGATATGACATATTTTTCATTGAAATTAAGTTTATAACACTTTCCCTACTTTGAAAACTATACCATTCTCATTTATGGTTCTAAACTGACCCTTTAAGTGACATAGAATGACTTAGGAAGGAAAATGACTATGACCAAGGTGATGACACATCAAATAACATCAAATGAGACCATGAAACACCATATAGGACCCTAATAAACCCTTATACAAGTTTTTGATTATATGGGGTTGACCTATTTTGACTTTTGGTCAAAATAGTCAACATTCTTGACAATTTCCAAGGGTGGTATGCTTTTTATGCCCAATACTAGTATCCTTTTCCTATCCAATGGGATATGGAGTCACTTATGCATAGATATTAAATTGAACCTAACTTTGAAACCAAAAGATATAAAACTAACAAGAAACCACCTACTTCAATAGAAGTTTCATCTTACCAATAGCCTCATTAAGGATCTTCAATAGTAGCATGTTCATTCTTAATTTATTTGTCTTCCCACATCCTTAGCCTATATATTAAGCATTGAAGGCACTTCTTTTCAAATTTTAGTTATTCTTTTATACCCCATTGATGCATGTAAATTTGGGTAATACCTCTTAACTATTCCATCAGATGGTTAGGGAGCACATCAAACCTATTATCCCATGTCCCCATATTATCTTCATTATCTATTAGCTCTGGTAGGAGTTCCAAGAAGTATTTAACATGAGATAGGGTTGATGGTGGAGGAGGAGGGAAATAATGGGGATTAAGGCCAGCTCTATGTTGTTGGATTTGAGTTTCTAATAATTCATACCTTGTCTTATAATATCTTTGTTTAAAATCAATGGGATCATATAATTATTCATTAAAATTTTGATAATAATCCTCTTGAGGTTTATAGGCATCATGGTATGGTTGGTAGGGGTCATGTTGGGATTGATAGGAAATAATTTCTTGATAGTTTTTTTGATAGCCTTCCTTATAGGGATGTTTAACAACATGTTATCTATATGGAGAAGGAAATGGATGACCATGGGGATATCATGGCTCATAGGATTTGTAGTGATTGTGATAGGACTAGTGAGGAATATAATGTGTTTTATATCAAGACTGATAGGGAGGTTCATAGTAGGTATATTCATTATAGTTATGCATATCAACTTCATAGGTCAAATGAAATGTAGTAATTGATCAAAACCTTTAATAAGAGAAACCTGGGATACTTACAACCATAATATTTCATTTAGATTCACCATTTGTGATATCTTTCTTGTTTTTAAAATCTAATTAGAGGAAAGACAAACCAATAATATTTTCACTCTCTTGGACCTTGGTCCCATCAGGAATGCAAGAACTATTGTCACCAATTATTTCACCCTAGATGAGGTAATTAAATCCTCCTCCAAATTTTAGAAACATGGGAATACTTATAGGTGTGTAGGTTTACCTATATTATAAGTATACCTCTAGGTTTAAGGGCTGTGTCCCTAAATATATCTTGAAATGCTTATCACCTACTTAACTAGTTGCTTATGGGAAAAGAGATAGAAGTTTAAATAAAATGAAACTAATCTAAGGGGGTGATACACCATAGTTATTTCCAAAAGATTATCATACTTATATCATAATTAAATAATACCTAAAAACTAGCTTCATATTCCTAAGAGATTATAACATAAGTGTTTCAATATAGAGATGATATGCATGAGATAACACAAGGTAAGTGAACTAGAGGGAAGATTGCATACTTTAAGAATAATTTCACACTTTAAATGAGCCTAACACATTAGTGACACTCTATATGACCTATTAGAATAGTAAATTTTACATAAACATGAGGGATAAGAAGAAGCAAGGATAGAAATTTATCACTTAACATCACCATACATCACTTTTCACACTTAGACAAATGTTCATGAAATCAAAAATAGAATTTAATTTATTATTAAAATGCAAAGTACAATGTAAAAATTAGTATAAATTCACCATACATGGTGTGGTATTAGTCTGCAAGAGCTAAAATGGCTACTGCTTATATAATTTGAGAGAGAAGATAAGAGAGTGAAGTCCAAGAGTCATAAGAACACATGTAAATTTGAGAGGATTTACACAAGTAGGATAATTAAGTGGGATATATACCATGAAATTTTTGATAGGATATATGTCATTTAAAAATAATTAAACTCCTAAAATGTGATATAGGGCTCCTCATTTTTATGCCTAGAAATAGTCTTCATCATTTGGCCTCCTTGGAATGATCCAAAGAAAAATAGGGATAGATTTCATATTTTCACTAAAATGGATGGGTTATAGACATGATACACATGAATTTAAGGTTTCCATAATCATCAAGATTCTTCTGGACATGAGTAAATAACTCCCCTTTCACTCACCTTGCACACTTAGCACCAAAATTGCCTTCAATTTTGCAAACCAATTTATACAAATGAGTTAATGACACTTATAAAAATCCTTCATGGCCTTTTATTCTATAAATATACCTTAAAAGGCATCCTATTTATATCTTTCACCTTCTTACTTACTTGTTCACCATGTTAGTTTGGATTGGTTGAGATGAAAGCACTTACAAAGGCACTTATGAGATTAGATGGAATGAAATGAACATGGTGATTTATTTTAAGTCCCAATATCTCTCCCAAAGTGGATTTCATCCTTTGAAACCCTTACATACAATAAATAAAGACATTTTCCACCCATTTTGTATAGATAAGGTACAACTCAGTATGATGGGGAGGATCCAAATGGAATCCTCTAAAAAATTCCATCATTTTTCAAGCCATTATATGCCTCCTGGATGCTTCTCCTTCATTTTCCCAATTGAGTCACTAATAAGGGTTTTAGGTGATTTTTCCCTTTAAGGATTATTCATATAGGTCTAACATCTAATTTGTGAAAAAATTACACAAATTCATTTTTAAATACCTCCTTCAATATCCCCCAACTCTTTAGACTCCCATACAAATCCTCCAAGTAGGTGTGAGCATCTCAAGTTGGCCTCTCAAGCTTTATTCTCCATTCTACATACCTTTTGATGATATAAAGCCAAGATGTGGCTTCCCTATGGTATTATTTATATTACAATAGCTTTAACACACCTTATATCTTCCTACAAACATTTTTTAATTCTTTATAATGTTCTCCTATCACTAGAAATGAAGTTGACCCTCTAGTTGGGATTTAGGCCTAAACTAAACCTAAAGGACTTGAATACATCTTTATGAGTTTGGACCATCATATTTGGTTTATATCACCTCCACACTATTCCTTATGTTGGTTCATATCTAATAAAACTCTTAACATCCTTATTCAAAGTATAACCAACCTTTAGCTCACCTTGTCACCCTTTTTCTCAAAACCTTATAGGTTTGCACCCTTGGGGAATGCACTCTATCTAAGACAAAATAGAGGGAATTTACCATATTTACATAGACCAAAGGCTGATATTAATGGATTATCTAAGTGGTGTATACTTTTTCTTACCAAATCCCAAGGTTTGGTCATGTCTTTAACACCTCTAAATGTTCAAAATACTAAGATAGACATGTGAAGATTGTTAACTGTGTAGGCTTTATACATATGACTATATGTTGTTTATATGAGACTCTCTCATTTCACTATTCCATACTATGAGAGTGTCATGGGATGTTCAATCTCATTTTATAGGTGTTAACCATACTTAAAATCCTTCTATCATCCATATTTTCATCTTTAACCCATGTCCTTACTCAACTAAGACTAACTAGTAGATTGACTATGTTTTACTTCATACAAGGGCCTACTTATAAGATTATATACATGATTGGACCTTGAATACATTAAAAAATCATATCTTATAATTCTCCAATTCAATCCCATAGTCATTTGGATTCATCCACCTCATGTTCATATTATATCAACACCCATAACACCATACTCTAGTTCACTATCAACTATAGTTGAATGTAGCTACCTAAGTTAGAGCAAAAAAGGGTTTTTTAGGTGTGTCTCAACTATCAAAATTTATGATTAAATCCATATGATTCATCATAGGTCTTAGATCCAAGTCAAAATACAAGTGTCCATGTTTGTAGGTTCCCATCTTCTTAGGTTTACCTTATGAGTTATAGGCACCTATATACATGTTGTAGGTAGACTTTTAAAACAAAAGTACACCTATAGGTGCTAATGGGAATCAATACCCTATAATTTATCTATACTCCAAGTTCCTTAAGTCATTATTTTTTCTCTTACTCCAATGGATTCGCTCACCATGGGGAGATGCTCTTACATTTCCACCTTAGGGTGATGAGGACACTTGGAACTCAAGGCATTGTAGTAAACATAGAATAGAAGTAATGAACAATTTCATGATTTGGGAGCCTCTTAATATCACCACATGTTGAAACTAAATTCTCCCTTACTTTGATCAAATAATCTCCCCTAAGATATTACTTAATCATGGAATCATCTATACTTATTTGGACTTCATGATACACCATTATATAATGGCATCAAAAGTACCTAGGGATCTATTTTGGAGCTTTTAGGGAACTTATCCCTAAAACATAGTTACCATATATAGATAAAAATACTTAGGTATGCATACCAATATATTAATTAAAACATGGCTTTCATGATTTATTCAACATCATAAGACCTCAAAAATGTCTCAAAACATGTTTAACATATCTATGTAACATTCTCAAGTCTTTGTAGGAGCCTGTAGATGCACACATAATAACAACAAGGTAGTCAGTGTGAATATGGGTAGTGTGAATTATTTATGTTATTGTAAAAATTACAAAACATTCACAAATTTAATCCAAATTCATCCTTCCCAACTTTAAGGACTTGAAAAAAGTTTCAATACTACCATTCTAACATTCTCAATCTCCTATAGGTGTTGATACAGTTGTAGTCAAGGTAGTGAATGTGGTCATGAGAAATGTGCATATAATATGAATTAATAACTAGTTTTATATTCTCTTAAGGTTTTTAAATGATATTTCACAAAATTTTAATACTTGAAACAAGTTTCCACACTCTATCTCAACATGACACTCTCCTGAGAGCACCTGTAGGTGCACACTAATGGTGTATGACTATGTTAGCGATTAACATTGACTATCACAACTCTTATTGTGTGAATTGAGATCTTTTATTGATGTATTATGATCTAATAATGTGTCCCATGACTTTAAATTATTCAAAACATCTTCATAACCATGCTCAAATCTCAAAACACCATGACTATAAGTGGCAGTAAGCAAAGAGATGACTGTGTGCAACATTCTTGACTAAAACATTCATAATGCTAGATTTGGAGATTTAACTTGGGAATAAGTATATTTTCATGAAATTTAACATAAATTAATAATCATATCACATTTATTTGAATCCAATTTAGAGAAATATACCTTTTATAATTGATGAAATCTGACTACAACATCATTAGCATACTCTACCTAAAATCTAAGAGGTTTGAACTCATAAAATGACTTCCAAACATGAAAAAAAATATGGTAAACATGAGATAAGGAATTAAAAATCCTATATTATCCATTTCACCAATTTTATTATATAGACATGCTCAAATAGAGGACAAACCTATGGGGTGTGTATATTAGCTAGCAAAACAAGATAGTCAACTTGTTAAGAATGGTCCATAAAGTATAGACAACCATTATTACAAATATAAACATGAAATTTAATTAGAAAAAGTTTAATATCTACCACCAAGATAATTTTACCTAGAAGTCCTACTAGCCATACCATCAAAATACTTCTTGACCAATTTTATTATCTAGTGGAGTGATGGAGGGATTCAATAGTTTTTTACTATTTTCAAGACTTATAAAGTATATCAAACATTAGGATGAGTCCATGGAATTTTAAGATCCATTGTATAATATTTCCACATTTTCCACCTTCTTTTAGAGGTCATATAACCTTTAAAACTCCTTTTCACATGTTTTTTTGATTTTTAGTTTGGAATCTACAAGTTTTAGCTAGTCTTGGCATTCCTGATAAGGAATATGACACATTGGACATTGTAAGAAAGTTTAGAACACTTATCTTTCTTGGAAAATCATACCATTCTCATTTATGTCTCTAAAATGACCCTTTAAGTGATAGACAATGATTTAGGAAGGAAAATGACTATGACCAAGATGATGACACATTAAATGACATCAAATGAGATCTTGACACACCATATATGACCCTAATATACCCATATACAAGTTTTGGATTATAGGGGGTTGACATATTTTAACTAATGGTCAAAATAGTCAATAGTGCCCTAGTAACTTGCCTTCAATAGCACCGAATATGATCTTTTTTGGTTTTAGTGAGATCCAAACCTTCTACATCTTTCAAGGACTAATTGTAGGTGGCCTATGTTATCAATTATATTATTTAATAAAATAGTGAGGTCATTTATGTAAATGATTATGTATTTACATATCATCCCCTGGAATTCTTGGTCCATGACTCACTAAAAAGTATATCCTACATTAATTAGGCCAAAATACATCCTGTTGTATGCATAGGTACCCCACTTCATAGTAAATGTAGTCTTATTTTTGTCTTATTATTCTACCAACACTTGGTTATATCTTGAAAAACATCTAAGAAGGACATTATTCTAGAACCACTTAATATCTATACCACCTCATCTAGGTAAGGTAGAAGATAGTTGTCTTTCTTAGAAGCCTTATTTAGGTTCTTAAAATCAACACATAATCTGGGTTCTCCATTCTTTTTTTTTACTCGAACCAAGTTGACAACTCAAGTTGAGTGTCTGATAAGGAATATTATCTTGGTATTTAATAGCTTCTCTACTTATTTTTGAATGATTGTTTATAATATGGGATTATCTTGTTTATATCTTTATTTGAATGGCTTATGGTCTGGATTTAGTGGGATGGTATGAGTGATAACCTTAGGATTGAAAATTTTCAAATATTCATAGGTCCATGTAATCACATATTTATACTAGATAAGTAAATTCTTCATCCTTTATCTTTCTTCTAGGGTGAAACTAAGACCAATATTGACATAGCATAGATCATTCTCATCCCCCAAGTTCTCTTTATTGAACTTAGATTTATTGACCTTGGATTGCATCAACTATTGAACCTAAGGATCTATATCGAATGCTCTCTCTAGATAAACCATCCCTAAAGGAAGACGATTTTATTTGAGTTGAATAAATCCTTCTCTTAGTTCCCCTTGGCATAGATAACTAATTTCCTTGTCATTAATGATTTAAATTATCCTAAATTGGTCATGAATTAGATGATCTACTGATCATCATTGAACACCTAGAAATATTCTATATCATTAGGAACCAATGTATAACTAATGAGTTCAATGGAAAATATTTGTACCTTAGAATCCTAGAAGAGTGCCAAGTTGGTAGTTGAAGTAACCAGTGGGTCAACAACATAGTTTAATTCTCTAGGAATAATTACCATTTTGAATGCAACAAATGACTCAATCAAATCCCAAGATTTATGTTTTCATATATTAAGATATTATAATTAGTAATAGTATTTTTTTAACATAAATAATCACCAGCTCTAAATCTCTATATATTAAAAATTCCTTGACTTCATTTTTGAGAGCAAATTGCAATCCCAAAATCAATGTTTTATACTCTGCTCTATTGTTAGTGCATGGTAATTATAACCTATAAGTTGATAGGTACTTCTGACCTAATGGGTGAACTAGTTCAATATTAACACTTAATCTCTATTTGGATTTTTAATCATCAAAATGAAGAGTCCATAATTGGGAAGGTCCTTGGATTTATAGCCTTTATACTTCATTCTTTGTGGTAAAGATATAAATCCTCACATTAAGAAATTTATAACTTACTTCTTCATTATTAACATTGTATTCCATGATGGGATACTTCATCCTTAGTTTCGATCAATTTGAATTTGATTTGGAATACCTCTCTAGGGTAGCCAAATATGAGATAAGTTTATTACTACATATATGTTTAGTGTCTTTAACTAATCTGTACTTAGTATTAGTCTATATCCCTCTAGGAATCTACTAATAGTATGTCTATAGTCATTTTAATATTGGCTCAGATGTAAATTAAATGCATAAATCATTCATCTCTCTAACTACAGGCACCATTATTTTTTTGAATTGTGAAACTATCCTCTTGGATGGGCTAAGAGTACACCCAAGCTTTTGGAAATATAAGTTGTCATTATAGTAGTTGAGGCTTTAGAATAAACTAAATAATTGTGTATATTCTTATCAAATGCTCTAATATTTAATAAAAAAGAAAAAAATTATGGATTACTCTTGTATATAACATTGTTATGAGTGGATTTTGGCTTCTATACATCATACTTCCCTTTAATGGACCCCCATGGGATCTCCTTCAATTTAGTAATTTGAGAAAATTCATGAAGAGTGATGTTTGCCTTTATATTATTCATGTCCTCAATGATATTTTATCCTCATTTTCTCTATTATTCCTTATTTAGAGGCTAATCATTCCCTTTTGGGGGAAGTGGATTGTTATAAAGTTTTGAATTGAAGGGAATATTTGCATTGTTTGGAGGAGTTGATGTAGTGAAGGGTTGTTTGTCCCTCAAATTATAAATATCCCTTTGGAAATACTAGAAAGTGTGTATCTCATTAGATTTATCTTATCACACACTGTCATCTTCACTTGGGAATGGAAAATCATGAGTTTCAAATATCATGTCCATGCTTGAGGAACTAGTATCATGAGGGAATTATGGTAGGTTATTCATTAAATCTTATCTCACCATCTCTCTCTATAAAATTTCAAATGTTACACAAAAATCAACATAATAAATCTCACCATGCTATGATGTGTTATGAACCCTACACCAATTGGGTAGAGTTATATCCATTATGTTTTTATATGGCAACTTATTGGCTTGTTATTTTTTCATTATTTGCAAGCTTGTTGAAAGGTTTATTACATCTTTGAAATCCAAAATTTTGATTATTTTATAGACTAGCATCATTACATATCTTACTTTGCATGCTCAAGAAGTCATCGCTTACCTTTTGAACCATATTTTGTATATGATCCAATTACATTTTTTTTGAATCCACACCCTAGGCAACTATGATATTAAATGGGAGTGAATGTTGACTATGCTACTAACCATTCATTTTGTAGAGTTTTTCAAGGAGCCATAATTTTGATTCAGTGTGTGATGCGTCATATAATGTAGTGTGTGAAACTAATTTTGATTGAATGCCAAAACATTATGATTCACGTGAGCCATTGGATTCAAATCTAGGAAACAAGCATTGAGGTTAGGAGTGCTTGGTATCTATGGACTTAGCTGCTTGTCAATGTTGATCACTAATGCATAGGCTAGTGATAGAGTGTTAGTAGCAATAAAATTTCATAAAAATACTATGAAAATTGGATCCATGGCATTATATACATTTTGAGTACTATTGCTTCTAGTGGTTTATATATAAAACTTATCCAAGTGTACATATTTTGAAACTTTTCATTGAAATCTTAGATTATATCATTAGGTTTCCTCTTCATACTAGGTGAAAAGTTGATATACCACACTTAGAATAGTAACTTGTCCAAATTGGGAAAAAAATGCTTTCACATGAGTTTCCTATCTCTCTTTGTAGCATTGATGTTGACCCTACTAAAATTAGTGCCATCATCAACATTCCCATTCCTCATTCCATTATAAGCGTTCGTACTAAGGAAAACTTAGGGTAATTAGATGATTTGTACTTGAAAGAGCTTATCACATCCACTCTATCAATTCTCTCCTTACAAAATTTAATGCTTTAGAATGGATGGATCCCTATCAAAAATACTTTGATAACATGAAAGAGTCATTACTTCATCTACCTACACTTCATCCTTTTCACCTAGTATGAAGAGGGAACCCAATGATATAATCTAAGATTTTAATGCAATGTTTCATAATATGTACACTTGGCTAAGTGATATATATAACCCATTAGATATACCACACTCAAACTAGTAAATTGTCCAAATTGGGCAAAAAAAATCTTTGACATGAGTTTCATGAAGTAATTGAGTTATTTTACAAATTTAGGAACCAATCATAAGTAGTATTATGTAATATAAATGGGAAAATCCTACATGTAACATCTTCATCAATGTCATTTATTAATCTTAAAGAAAGTTTGAAAGACTTGAAATTATCTTCTATCATTTTTCCTCCTAAAGTGGAGAAATAAGGTAGATACATCTCTATATTCTTTGGTAAATCATGTACATCTCTTGGGACTTCAATGGTAGATCTAAATAACCAAGGTTGAGCCATAGGAGGATTAATGGGTTGGATTTTTTTCACTAGGGAAAGTGTCCTATCTTGGTATATGGTGGGATAATTGGTATAGATCTAGGCCTTTGATGGATTGACAAAGGTCAAATAAAAATATTGGTTTGGGATCTATACTTGGTTACTCTCTTGGGTGTCTCTAGTAAAACTAATATAGGGAAACAACTTATTATAGGCAAAAACACATAGTGGATATGGCCCTCCTTCTAGTGCCAATTTTTCTTTCCTGATGATGTGGTTTTATTGCATATACAAAATTTAACAACGTAAATTCTAACATTTTAGGATATCAATAGAGATAAGCTCTACTCTAGTGCATAGATTGCAAATATGGGTTGAACAACTAAGTGGTTGAATAGTAGGTTAATCATACAAGTTGTTAAACTTTGTGTGAATAGGTGAGTGAAACCTAGAAAAAAGTTAAAACCTAGTTGATTTGGATGTATGACACCTCTGCTAAAGTGGGTAGATATTAAAATAGATTCTAAAAGAGGGAAAGGTAGGGTATAAAAGAACTATATATGATTTTAAATATATTACTTTCAAGTTAATTTCTTTATGGGTGAGTGTTTTAATACCAGTGCTTGTAGCTAGTAGCTATTGCACACAAAAGCAAGCATAGTAGAGCAATCTGGAGAAGAAAATACATAGTAAACTCTAATATTTTAGCTAAATATTGTCTCTATCTAGAGTATCTATTGCACACCCTTATTTATAAGATTATATCTTGGACTAGGGAGGTTTCTAAGGTAGATATTGCTTACACATAGAAATATATATCAATAAAACACTTATGAACACTTGGATAATTCAAATAGTCAACCTAATTATATACAATAAATGATATTTCTTAATTATCCAATATTTATTTCACATCTTCAATAAACATACACCATAAATAATAATAACTAACTTTCTACAACTTTTTCAAACTTCAAATTATTGAATCAAATAGCCAAGAAAGTAAAACCAATTCATTACATAGAATTGGAATGTAAGAACATTAACATAGTTACATGATAATAAAAAAGGCTCCTTCCTATATTGGTAATTTTTCCAACCCATGAATAAAAGAGGAATATGAGTATGAATAAATTTTTGGATGGGTTGCCTCATCCTCCAAATCCATACAAGAGTCTAAAATTACATGTTAATGATAATTAGAATAAAAGTTCTAATTAATTCAATTTACACTTGTATGTATAAACTTAGTTAAAATTGAGTCCTCTTAAATTGGACTTGATCTTACAAAGACATTCAACTTGTGCATGATTACAAATTGATCAATTAATTAGTATATGTCTTAGTTACATTATTAATTTGCATACAAAGATACATATATAAATAGCTAAATAAACTAAGGATTACTAATCAATGGATCCTACATGGTCGAACTAATAGTTGTTGGAGTGGCTGTAATAGAAGACATGGTTGAATTAGAAGACCTAACTACAACATAATTCTTTGCTTCCAACTCCTGATAGTGATTATACCCAACATTGTGTTGTTACCTTATTGTGTCCATATTCAAAAGAGAGGGTTTATGCACCTTAGTAACCTGTGCAAGTAACCACACATGTTTTGTCTTAGTGACTCTAAATTCTAACCTAAATACCATAAATAGGTTACTATAAATAAATCGCATAATGAAGACCCAAATAAAAAATAAATGTCAAATGTGTTCATATTAATTAGTAGTTATTCATATGAAAATATTAAATCTTGAGCCTACTTAATACACACATAAATTTTGATGAAAAGGTGTTTCAAAATTGAATTTCAAACTCTTAATGTGTCCTTACTTAGGAGAGAAAAATATTGGGGGTGTGTTGAATACAAAAAATGGTGACTTACAGGGGGAATACTCCAGATTATTCAATAACCTAAAATCTTTGGTTAGCAAACCTAAACTAAACATGAATCAAAACCAAAGAGAATAAATTTACCAAAAACATGAAAGATACTCTTAATTTATCCATATAACATACTAGCCTCACCCATACCTTGGATCTATGTGTGGTGAAGTTATTTTATTTACCCTTGTCTTGAGGATTTTAATAAGGATTTAGAGTAAATTCTAGGTTTCATTTTGATTTATTTAAATCACATTATAATTAGGGAAAATCAGGCATTGCTCTACTTTTAGCTAGATGTTTATAGCCTTGACATAGATACATTTGATTCCTCCTTTCCTCTCCTCATATTCTTTCATGATGCATGATACATTGATCTTATTTCATCATGTGAGTCTTTGATCATCTTTAGATTTTCTTTGTGTTTATCATCACTCTTTAGGATATATTTGTCCTCTCTCTCTCTCTTCTTTTTTTTTTAGAATGTGTGTAGAATAAGCTAGGAACCATTATGAGTTGGTGTATGTGAAAAAAATCTTGATTTATAAGAATGTCCCTACTAGTTATATATGTATCAATGGTTATTACCTTAAACAAAGTATTATCATTAGAAGTGTACTTGATCCAAAGAGAAGAGAAACTTTTTAAATTTATATGGAGTAATGAGAGAATATTTTACATACCTAATATAAGTATTCATTTGTGATATAACCATAATTAACTTATTTTTTTCATACCTAAATACTAAAAGTCTCAGACATAAGGGTGTAAGACTTTCATACAAAACTAGTTTATCTACTCTATTTTATGTCCTTCCCACACTTATTCTCCTTTTGGAAACTCTCTTATGGATTCAACATTCATAGATTTAAGCATGGATGAAAATCTTAGTGAATTATATATTAGCTTGGTGATATCAAGAGAGGTCAATACAATTGTCAAAAAAAAAAAACAAAGATGTATATTCTAGAAAGTAGGGAACTAAACTAAAAGAAAGCTAAATGTTGAAAATAAGGAAGGCTAATCTAGAAAGCATAAAAACTATACTAGAGGAAGAAAATGATAGAAAACAAGAAATTAAACTATGAAAATAGTAAATCTAACCTACTCTTACAGCTAACTCAACCCTTATGGTCATTTAAGGATATCTGCAAATGGTATAGCCATGAAGTAGTGCTTTAAAAACATCCCATTAACAGGATATGTTAATCCATTATCTTGGAGGCCACTCAAATAGAAAGCATTTTTATCCAAGATCTCTGATATCTAGTAAGGTTTGACATATTAAGGGGTAAAATTCTCATGTTGTCCTTTATTTTTATGGGCTCCCATAAAAGTAATATATCAGATGTTTTAAATGTTTTAAACTTTACTCTTTTTTAAAACCATCTTTTGACTAATTCCTATTATTTATTGAAATTAAGCAATTTTTCATTCCTTGAATCCTCTATTTATATTATATCCAATAAATGGGACTCCTTTTTCTCACTTAGTTCTATGTACTCTTGCATAAATTGATATGTCATCATTTTGAGCATGATTGGGAATACTAGAAATCATCCATATATTAAGGTGAAGATTTGAGGGCCTACTTGAATCTTGTTTGGTCCACCCATAGTGCATATTTTATTAAATTATGTCATTCTATAGGTTTTTATATATCTAAATTTTTAATGGCATCAATAAAGTTCTTATTTGTTGATTTAACCAATCTATTTCCTTGTGGATAATATTTTGAAGATGACCTAATATGATTTGATTGTCATGGGCCTATTTAGTAAACTCAGTTGATTGGAAAATTAGCTCATTATCACAAACTAATTAAATGAGTGTACCAAACCTAGTTGTGATGTTTTATTCCAAAAAATAATATTAAACTATGCTCTATAATGTTTTGTAGCCACTACTTTAATCTATCTAGTGTAGTAATCTGAGGCTAGTAGCATAAATTTGTGGTCAACTAAGGAATTTGGGTTGATGACACCCTTTAAATCTAAGCCCCACTAAGCATATGTCCTTTCATTAATGATATGTTGTATTGGCATTGATGCATGAACTTCTCTCTTTGTCAAAACATGGCATTCATGACATGTTCTTACATGGGTAGTGCATCCTTGAAGACTATTAGCTAATAGTATCCCATTTGGATATTCTTATGTGTTATGTTATTTTCACATGGATGACCACTACCAATCTTCTGGTGTAGTTTATCCAAAATATCTTGAGCTTATTTTCATGATATGCATCTCAGGTAGATACCTTCATAATTTATTTAATAGAGGATTCCTTGTATGATCATGTAATGAGCAACTTTCAGCCTCAAAGATCTTTTTTATTCACTACTGAGCTCTAGGGGACAAGTACCTATGAGTAAATATTGAATGGTATCAATTTACCAATCTCCTTTAGATACCTAAGTTTGAAAAACCTCTTCAATGGTGATGTGCGGGTTAGGCTAAGTCATAAGATGAATCATGTATTACCCTCTGATAATTTTGGTAGGCTTGATTTTTAATTCAAACCCCTATAATTTTTCATCCATTTGCCTCTACGCTCTCCCAATTCATTATGTTGTCAAGTGAGATTGACAATAGGGTCTATCACAACAGTGATAGTCTTGTTTTTCAAGATGTAATGTCTAAATTTCTTTACTACTTTGACTAGAAAAAAAATCTATGTCTATCATGGAGTACTTGAGCTTTTATTCCTTTAAATTTGTGCTCATGAATGTAGTAGGATGCTCACATTCATCCTTATTCTGAGTAAGCACTGTAACAATAGTGTGTTATGAAGAAAATGAATATAATAAAGTATTCTTATTGAATTATGGGTTTATTAACACTTGAGCTTGAGATATGAAATCTTTGATATATAGAAAGAACTTTTAGGCCTCTAGTGTCCATTATAATTTAGCATATTTATTAAGAATTGCATTCAGAGGTCTAACAATTTTTGTAAAACCTAAGATAAACTTCCTCACAAAAATTATCTTCCTAAAGAAAGAATTGAGTTCTTCCTTGTTGTTTGGGAACACAATCTTAGAAATCCCTTAAATTCAATTCAGATCAGTGGTGATACCATATTTAATGATGATTTGCCCTATTAACTTGTCTTCAATAACACTAAATATTCTCTTTTTGGGTTTAGTGAGATACCAAACCTTCTACATCTTTCAAATCTTGATTTTACGTGGCCTACATGATTGACTATGTTCTTTGAGAAAATAGTGAGGTCATCCATGTAAATTATTATGTATTTACCTATTATTCCTTTAAATACATTATCCAAAGCTCACAAAAAGGGAACTCTTATGTAAATTAGGCCAAAATGCTTCTTTTTGTATACATAAGTACCCCACTTCATGGTAAATGTAGTCTTCATCTTATATTCTAATTCTACTAGCACCTAGTTATATCCTAAAAAAGCTTTTAAGGACATCATTCTAAAACCACTTACTATTTGGATCACCTCATCGAGTCAAAGCAGAGGGTAGTTGTCTTTCTTAGAAGCCTTATTCAGGTTCCTTAAATAAACACACAATCTAAGTTCTCCACTCTTTTCTCTGACTAGAACAAAGTTGGTAACCAAAGTTGAGTGTTTGATAGGGAACACTACCCTAGCATTCAACTCTACTTCCTTTTGAATGAGTGGTTCCAAGATGAGATTAACTAGTATCTATCTTTGTTTAAATGGATTATGGTATGGATTTAGTGGGATGGTATGAGTGATGACCCTAATATTGAAAACTTTCAAATCTTTTGCATCCATGTAATCACATATTTGTATAGGTATTGGACATTTTGGCCCACCTATCAAGTTTATGATTGGATGTAGTGCAGTGTACTAAAGATCAAAAATGAAACAAGAGCTGAGCAAGTTTTGGATGGGATGAGAAGACCTAAGGGATCATGCAACTTACAAAGATTTAGAAACACTTTAAGTCCACTTAAGGTGTAATTTGTTAATTTTTAAAGATAGGAATAGAGTTACAAAGACCGCATGGGATGCCAAGAGTGATTGGAATGAATTATAAGTGTGTATAATTCATCTAGTTCTTCATTGTGTTCATCTAGACATTTTAGGTCTAGTGGCATAAATTTTGAGCAGGCAGTTTATTGATGCTATCATTGTTATATGTAGATAACGCAAAATGAATTGGTCATATGGTATATTAATATTATGCCCAAGAACATATGCACCAAGTTTCAATTCATTTGATTAAGCATAGTAGAAGATATGAAGACTCAAAGTTGGCCTCACAAATAAAATTTGCTAAGTTTCCATACTTAGCCATTTTGAAAAGAAGCTAAAATAGAGATAAGTAAGTAGCTTGATAATTTTATATCTTGCATGTGTGGTAGTTTAAATATAAAATGGTCACATCTGTTTATTCATCTTAGTCCCTAGTTTTAATTTGATAAGTTTTAGGCCATGTGTCTAAGCATGAAAAAAGTTATACATGTTCAAAGTTGGCTCCTTAAACAGAATTTGCTCAGTTTCCATACTTAGTCATTTTTTACCAGATCATCACTAGGACATCATGAAGGAGAAAATGGACCAGACAACTTATGCATTTAATATCTTCACTTAGAATCCTCATGTGACCAATAGATCATGTGCAATTATAGTTCTACATACCAGGATCATCGTCAAAAAGTTTCAAGTCCATGTGAGCTTTTTGGCTCAAGTTATAAGCTTGTAAAGATGGACCTACAACATAAGATGTTCATGCTAATGTCAACTTTAAGCCACTAAAAATATGCATTAGAGTATAAATTTGATTGTTTGTGGGACATCAAATGGTTTTCATGCTAGCATCAATTTTAAGCTCAATAAAAACAAATCCTACTAAGATTAAATTTGATGGTCACATGAATTTCAATGATAATCATGCAAATGTCATTTTATGGGAGTGAGGATGCCAATTTTAAGATCATGAATTAGCCATTAGATTTCAAATAGTATGTCCTAGTTCATCTAGCATTCTACATTACATCATACATCCTGATCCAATAGTGCAAGCAAAGGTCAAAGGGTCAGATAGCTCAAGAGATCAACATGTGGCATAAGCATATGAGCCTACAAAATGATAGTAGATCATAAAATCAAATACAAGGCATCCATGTGGTATAAGTTGGGATAGATTTGACAAGTCAAGGGGAAAAATTTATGGCTAACACTTGATCATGCAGATCAAGATCAATGGAGAGAGATTGGTCAGTGAGTTAAGGATCTAGATCAGATATCGATGACCAATGAAAATAAAGGTCAAAAATCCAAGGCTATTTTTTTATGGGATAAAACATAGGTATTGTAGGGTCACCCTACCATCATTAAAACTTGATCAAACACCATTGAAAGGCCATAATCTATATATTAAATTATGAATAATATAAAGGGACTACACATGGGGATAAATATGGACCTCTAGCTCATAACTTTGCATCATAGAGGGATATTTCTCTAACTATGTTCACCAGTACTAGACAAAGGAGCTAACATTTCAAAGGGTTCCATGAAAGCATACAGGGAGACCCCAATAGTTCATCTCCAGGACTAACTGCATGAAAAGGACCTCTTCTCTTCACTATGCATACCATGATGAACTAGTTATGAACAATTGACAGCAAGATAAGATCCTAACAGACTAGCCTAGTTGTTTTAACTGCATGGATGGTGAAAAAAATCTTAGAGCAACTTGACTTCACCATTGCAACAAGAAGAAACATTAATGTAACTATGTAACCACTTGAATTAGCCCAAATCAATCAAAAGGGTTTGAATGAGCTTAATTTATGGAGGTAATTGTAATAACATTTCAAATGGATTTGAGCTCATTTGATTCCATTTTGAGTGCACAAAATCCATCTCTCTTGCTTATTTTATTCTATAAATATGGCTTTTGAGCTATTGATGAGGATACCTTAGGCTAGTATGACTAGACTCTACAAAAATTGTATTTGACACCTCTGAGAGTAGTGAATAGAGCATTTTTTAATCATTTACTAATCTATATTTAGTGTTTTGTGTTTGTTTAATATTAAAATGTGATTTTTATCTTCCTCTTGCATATCTAAGCTCAACCAAAGTGTTATCAAAAAAAAAATTAGGTCATATAATGTGTCTTACCATTGATCTCTCAAGGATATAGTGGATAACCAAATTTAGATGTCTTTAACAAGACCTTATTTTCATTGCTCCCTAGTTAGAGTGTATCAAACTAACCTCTATACGATATATTATTGCATAGAAACTATAGTAAACATTGCATTAGTTCCTTTCATATTACATTAGTATGATAAAGAATCTAGGTTCAAGAGTGGATCTAAAAAATTCATGGTGCATCACCACATGTTAGAATAGGTTTTATTTTATTCAAACTCATTGACTCTTTTCATCCAAACCAATTTTAAGTTTTTGAAATGAAGGTCTAAATTATAAAATCTGAGGAGCTAGCCTCATAACAAATCCTAGAGGTTTGGTCTAGATATAGGCATCCCATAGCCTTAGACCATTCCCATGTTAGTCTAGGTATGGTTTAGACTTGAAAAAATCTAACCTCTATTAGGTGTTATATGGATAGCTAATAGTTATGGAAAGCCTGGTGGGATTACCTATTTGTAGAATTTTGCATATCTAAGTATAGTAGCAAATTCTAGAGTTTCATTTCTAGATTTGTATATTTTTCATGCCCCCAAGAGTTGTCACAAAATCATATGCAAAGTAGAAAAGGATACATTTCTCTAAGCTATATTTCCAATCAACAAAGAAGAAGAAATACTCATAGTTCAATCCTACACCTACACCTCTTATTCCTCTTATTCAGGCCAATATTGTTTAGCTAAACATTGTCATAAATCCCATACCTTAGATGGTTATTCCTAAGAGATAAGCCTTTGTGCCATTAAATGGTGGTAGTCTTCTGAAACTTATCTAATGGGATGATATTTTAGTCTCAAATTTGAAGGCCCTTCCTTATTTTATAAGAGAAAATATAGTTAATCATATATAATATATTATAGATATTGATAACCTCTACTTAATGCATCATGTGACTTAGGAAAATATATCAATGAGTTTTTTAACAACTTCTTTCAAAGGGAAATCACTTCAATGATACATTGGATTGGATCCTGCATCAATCAATAATTGAGATGAGTTTGAAAAGGTCATATGCAAGCACTTTAAGGACAAGATTGATCATCTTTCACTTGTGTAATAGCTTACAATAATCAAGAGATTTAATCATGAATTCATGGTGGATTTCAAGTACAAATTCTATAAGACCTAGGACAAAATTCATGTAGTGATCAAGCATACACCTAACTATGCCTTTTTATACTATCTAAATGCTCTCAATTCAGATGTAGATGTGATGATCCAATACATTAGAGGAAACACTCTACCTGAAGCTTTTGAAGTAGTAAATAAGGATGAAAATTTCCTTATACAAGTAGGCAAGTTAGCTCCAAGGCCACTGATGCCTCTCATTTTATAGATACATCCTTTTACTCCAACTATTTCTCCAAGTATAGATTCAACAAAGTTTTATCAAACATAAGGTGATCAAACTGATAGACTGGGGAAGATAGAGAGTCTTCTCAAATCTTAAAACAATAATTTGGTTTCAATGGAGAGGAATCAAGATCCACCTTATAGGCCATATTAAAATACTAATCATAATTATCAGTATAATAGGCCACCCTATTAATCTAATCAATAAAGACAAGGTTAGAAGCCTCAGCCAAGGCAATACAATCCTAATGATCTAAGTAATTCTAGAGTTGTTGTGCCAACTTAGAATAATTATGCTCAAGAATGTCAATAGTAGTCAAAGGGATAGTACAATGAGATGGTGATGGCCACTACTATAGACATATATGAAGGCCCTAGTTGGCAGCATGCTCCCTCATTCTAAGGTCATGATATGATGCATCCTCTACCAAAAGACCCAAAACAAGTAAAGATATCATGCATATCATGTCATTATTAGAATCTCAAAGCCAAAAACAAGGTAACATGGGTAAAGGACCAAGTGATACCACGAGCATGAATTTTCAATAAGGGGAATATGTGTTTGAGCATGTCGTAGCTAATATGGGACAAGCTTCATAAAAGAAAATTAGACTAATTATAACTTATACAAGGGATAAGTAGAGGATGTTGGAGGATAACTTAAGGTAATCTAATATTTCTTCATCATCTTCATAGACTATTCAATAACCTACTTATTCAAATGTATTTGTTAAAGCTCTTGAAAATCAACAAGTGCCCCAATGTCATGAACAATAGCAGAAGTGTCCCTTTGTTCCTCATGTAACTCGAATGCCAAGTGATGTTCCTAATTCCAAAGTGCAGTCCAAAGGTGCTAATATTCCCTTTAATATTATGGATCATTTGAAAAAGTCTAATGTAATTATGTCCATGTATGATTCTCTATCTATCCTGGGGCAAAAAGAGATTCTCTAGCAAAATCTCTCCAAACATTCTCATGTGGAAAATATAGCTGATAAAGTGAACACTAGTCTCATCAATAATATTCAACCTAACCAATTTCCCAAGAAAAATTCAATCTAAAAATGTTTTTCATCCTTATAATGTTGTTACCCCCCCCCCTACATTTTATTTTTTAGTCACCATAGGGGATTGTTTAGTACATAATTACATGATAGATTCAGGTGCCTCAACCTCAGTGATACCTAAAGCCATAATAGATAAGCTTGGGATCAAATAAGTGCCTTAAAAAAAGGTTTTATCCAATTGTATGGCTCCCTTACTAAGATAGTATGAATCTTAAAAGATTTACAGATCATATTAGCAGCCTATTCAAATTATGTCATTAATCAAGATGTAATGGTGGTAGACCACCTTCATATTTTGCCCTATGCGTATCTAGGGACTTTAATGCAAAGATTGGAGTAAATTTATCATTTTATTGGTCATACATGGTTTTTATAACTATATATAGAACCAAAGTCACCATAATATATGAGCCTATACCCAGGTTCCACCTAGAACCCTATATGCCTAATCTTGTAAATACCAATTGTGCTATATTTGAAGAGGTTGAAGAGGTCAATGAAAAAGAACCCTATGATCATCTTGAATGCATATAAAGTTTGTAATTTGATGAATGGAAATTTGAGAGTCATGGATTTGATCCATATAGCAATATTGAGGAGGCAAACTTAGGAGTGTGTTGCATGCATGAGGAAGGTGCTACTATGCCTTGCTTAACACTGCCCAAGAAGAAGATGGTATATGGACTTTTTTATTTGATTCCTCAAGGTAAAATAATGGAAGTGGAGTGGGGGCCATGATAATTTCACCCTAAGATCAAAATTACCATTAAATTACAAGACTCTAATTTAGTTGCACTTAAAATATAGTAGAATATGAAGCCCTTTTATAGGGTTTGCAAGAAGCAAGAAAGAGAGGTGTCAAGTTATTCCAAGTCAAGGGTGATAGTGAGATTGTAGTGTAACAAGTGAGAAGCCTAAGTGAAATCAATAATCACCATTTGAAATACTATAAGCATCAAGTATGGGACCTCATGGAGGATTTATTGGCATTTAATATCCAATCCATATCAAGAAAAGCAAACCAACATGTATATAGGCTTGCAACCATTTGTGCTCAATATGAGATAAAAAAAAAGAGTCAAAGGTAACCAAAGCCAAAATAAAGTCAAGGCTATATTTATACTAGCTTTCCCTAATAATGAGGTGAGTTGGCAAGTCTTTGACAATGATGATCAAATCATATGTTTTTTAATGCAAGAGGTAGAATTTTGCCATAAGAATCAAGACAAGTTCTAAAATCAATATGATGATCAAATAATGAAACTAAGGTATAATAATCTATCTAAATGGATTTTGACATTAGAAATCATCATCAAAGAAGAAAAATAAGTAAGAAAATGGAAAGCATGCATCTCAACTAAGGAAGAACAATATGAAAAGATAGAGATCTTTAAAGGTAAGTTGTTGAAGCTAGGAAAGGTAAATACAATAGAGCAAAGAGTTATATTTTTTTCTTCGTGCCAAGAATTTTTTGATATATTTTATTAGGAGTACAAATACTTGAAAGGTTTTGACCCCAATCTTGCACAACACACCATTGAATTACAAAGTAATGTCAATCTAGTCAGGTAGAAATAAAGGCCTATCAATCTAAGAGTGGAGGACCTTATAAGAAGAGAGCTCTATAAATTGATTGAATCAAAGATAATATTTCCAATTAAGCTTTCCTCATGGGTGGAAAACATTGTGCCAGTGAGGAAAAATAATGGAGAGATTCATTTATGTGTTAACTTTAGGGGCCTCAATAAGGCATCCTTAAAGGACTATTACCCACTACCATCCATGGATCAAATTTTACAAAATGTGGCAGGTTCTCAAAGGTTTTCATTGATTGATGGTTATTCTAGTTATAATCAGATCATGGTCAAAGAAGAAGATAGGCATAAGACTGCGTTCACTATAAATGGTACACCTATACATATTTTAAAATTCCTTTTGGACTCTCTAATGTTAGGGCAACCTTCCAAAGAGAAATGGATGTTGTTTTTCATGGTATTTTGAATTATATGGTTTTAGTTTATCTTGATAACATAACAGTTTTTTCAAAGAATCCTAATGATCATCTAACACACTTGAGAGATATTTTTGATAGATATAGACAATTTAGAGTTTCTTTGAATCAAATGAAATGCATTTTTTAGTACATAAAGGAAGACTTCTTGGACATGTGGTGTCCAAAGCTGGTCTTTCCATTGATATAGAGAGGATAGAAGCAATCTTTTATCTATCATTACCTAAACATAAGAAAGGATTGCAGAGCTTCTCGAGCAAGATCAACTTCATCAGGAGGTTCATTCTAGGCTTTGCAAAGATGGTCAAGCCTCTCACTAATATGTTGAAAAAATGCAAAAAATTCACATGGAAAATATAAGGTAAGAGAAGATTTGAGGCCATCAAGGAGGTAATATCTCATGCCCCCACACTTTTAAATATATATTTCATTAAAGAATTCTATTTATATGCCTTATCTACATTAGATGCAATTTCAGCTATGCTTATGCAGCAGAGTGATGAAGGTCTACATTAACCTATTGATTTATTTAGTCAAGATTTATAAGGTTATGAAGAAATATATAGATTTGTTTAGAAACATGTTCTTTCTATTTTAAGAAGTTTTAATAAATCTAGGATCTAATTTCAAATAATAATATTATACTAATGGTAGCTCATCCAAGTGTGAAGGATTTTATCCTCAATAGATACTTAAATAAAAAAAAAGTGTTAGATGGGTCACTAAGTGTATGGAGAATGACATTGAATTCAAGGTCATAAATATATTCCAAGGTAAATGATTTTGTGAACCTCTTGAAAAATATGTGAAAGAAGAAAAAGATATAGTTTTGGTAATCTAGGACACTCAGCATGGACCTAAAAATACTCCTCCTACAAGTTGGACATAGGATATTAATAGATTTATTCAAATAGGAGAGTGTCTAATGGGTTTTAATGAATCACAAAGAAGACACTTCAGTTTACAATTAGTTCTATACATTCTTATTGATGGAGTGTTGTTCAAAAAAGACATTGGAGGTATGCTCTTAAGATGTATTAAAACTAACCAATTTTATAAGGTTCTCAAGTAATTTCATGATAGTCCTTTAGAAGAACATTTTTTAGCTAGGATCATAGCTTAAAAAATCATTACAACTAGTTAGTTTTATCTCAATTTATTTAGAGATTCACATGCATGGGTTAGGAAGTGTGCAAAATGTTCAATGTTTACATGGAAACAAAAACTAGTTGTTATGCCATTGAAGCTTATTTAGGTTGAACAACCTTTCATGCAATGGGGTTTACACTTCATTTACATGATTATTCCTCCATATAGTGCTGGTCATAAGTGAGTATTTATAGCTACAAACTACTTCATTATGTGGGTGAAAGCGTTCTCTTGAAGGAAGAAAATGAGAACTTTATACTTGAGTTCTATGAGAGCCTAGTCACCCATTTTAGAGCACCTTCCACTATAATATCATAAAATGATTTGAAATTTAGTAGTATAAATTTATTTGAGTGGGATTTTGATCAAGGTATCTATCTAATATCATCATCAAATTATTATCCACAGGGTAATAGACTATTTGAGTCCACTAATAAGAACCTGATTTGTATTATCAAGAGAACAATGGAAGATAATCAAATAGATTGGAATACAAAGTTGAATACTAATTTATGGGCTGATAGGATCACCCCCAATAAATACATTGTTCATTAACCTTATCTCGTACTCTATACAATAGAATCAAGGTTACTAATTTCATTAGAACTTCCAGCTTTAGAGCTTGCACACCAACTAGAGCTTCTAAAAAGTGATGCAATGGAGGTCAAAATGAATGAACTAAGAGAATTAGAGGAAATAAGGGATGATGCCATGCATACCATCTGGTCCAACCATTACCAAGTGAATAAGTAATTTTACAAAAGAGATTCCTCAAGGATATTTTAGCAAGGAGACATAGTCCTCAAATGGGATGAGGACCATGCAAAACTAGGAAGACACTCCAAGTTTGATAGCCTTTAAAGTGCACCCTATATCATCATATGTTACAAAGAGAGTAATGCCTTTGAGCTTACTATATTTAATGGAGAGATCCTTCTCATCCCTATCAATGGAAGGTATCTCAAGTTTTACTATAGTTTTATATATTTCCCATTGTATATAGGTAGATAGATATGTTTTTCCTCTAAGTGCTCATGTACATTATTATGTTTGTTGTTTAGGTTGTTGATTTATCCTCTTTTCTTATTTTTTGTTATTTGACCCCTATTACTCTAAAAAGTATTTCCTTAAATCAAGTAGAGTCTTTTTTTAAGTAGCATTTCATTTGTTTAGTCATTATAAGTAAGCTTAATCAATGTCTATGTTCCATAACTAGTAGGTTGGTCAAGCTAGCTGATTTGCCAAAAATGGTGGCCATTTTAGAACACATACCAATTTTTTACCTAGATGTACTGTAGTTTCTTGAAGATAAAAAATGGAACAAGATCTGAGCAAGTTCTGGATGGAATGAGAGGACCTAAGGGATCATGCAACTTACAAAGCTTTAGAAATACTTAAGTCCACTTAAAGTATAATTTGTCAATTTTTAAGGATAGGATTAGAGATTTAGAGACCCATGTGATGTCAAATGTGCTTGGAATGACTTAAAAGTGCATAGTATTCATTTGGTTCTTCATTTTAATCATTTAGACATTTTGGGTATAGTGGCAGAAATTCTAATTAGGGAGCTTGTTGATGCCATAATTACCACATGTAGACAAATCAAGAGAAATTAGTCATATGGATCTATTCATATTAGCCCTGAGAACACATGCACCAAGTTTCAAATCATCTAATTAATCATAGTAGAAGATATGAAGACTCAAAAGTGGCATCTCAGATAAAATTTGTTAAATTTCCATACTTAGACATTTTACAAAGAAGCTCAAATAGAGTCGAGTGAGTAGTTTAATAATGTTATATCTCACATGTGTGGTAGTCTCAATAGAAAATGGTCACATGGTTTTTTTCACATTAATCCTTAGTTGAAACACACTAAGTTTTAGGCCATGTGTCTAATCATGATAAAAGTTATGCATGTTCAAAGTTGGCTCCTCAGATAGAATTCACTAAATTTTCATATTTAGCCATTTTTTAATAAACCATCACTAGGACATCACATAGGAGTAAATGGAACAGCCAAATTATGCATTTAATATCTTTAATCAGAAGCCTCATGTGACTATTAGATCATGTGTAATTGTATTTCTACATGCCAGGATCATCCTCAAAAATTTTCAAGTCTATGCAAGTTTTTTGGCTCAAGTTATAAGCTCCTAACGATGGACCTTCAATATAAGATGTTCATGCTAAAGCCAACTTTAAGCCACTAAAAAAATCCATTAAAATCAAAATTTGAATGTATGTAGGATGTCAAATGACATTAGTGATAATGTCAACTTTAATCTCAAGCAAAATGAATCCTATTGAGCTTAAATTTTATGGTTGCGTGAATGTTAATAATGGTCATGCAAAAATTATTTGATGGGAGTGATGATGTCAATTTTAAGTTTATGAATTAGCCATTATCTTTCAAATAGTGGGTCATAGTTAATCTAATGGTATACATTACATCATACATCCTAATCCAATGGTGAGATAAAAGGTCAAAGGGTCAGATAGCTTAAGAGATCAACATGTGGCATAAGTGTGTGAGGTTGCAGACTGACATCAAATATTAAAATCAAATGTGGGGCTACAAAATGGTGTATGCTAGGATAGAGTTGATAATTCAAGGGAAAATATTGATGGTTGGCATTTGATCATGTAGATCAAGATCAACAAAGTGAGATTGGTTAGTGAGTCAAGGATCTAGATCAAATATCAATGGCCAATGAAAATAAAGGTCAAAAAGCCAATGTTATTTTTTTATGGAAGTAAACATAGGTATTACATGGTCACCCTACCACCATTAAAGCTTGATCTAACACCATTAAAAGGCCATAATCATGTAGTAAAGTATGAAGAACATAAAGGGGCATCTCATGAGGCTAAATATAAACCTTTAGATTGTAAGTTTTCATCACAGAGGGATCTTTCTCTGACTGTGTTTTCCATTTCTAAAAGGAGATAACATTTCAAAGGGTACCATTAAGGCATATAGGTAAACCCCAATAATTCATCTTCAAGACCAACTGCATGAAAAAGACCTCTTATTTTCACTGTGCACACCACAACGAACTAGTTATGAATAATTGACAATAAGATAATATCCTAATAGACTAGCCTAGTTATTGTAACTACATCAATGGTAGAACAAATCTTAGAGTAACTTGACATCACCATTATAATAAGAAAGAACATCAATGTAACTATGCAACCACTTGAAGTATCCCAAATTAATCAAAAGGGTTTGAATGAACTTAATTTATGGAGGTAGTGGTAACAACATTTCAAATGGATTTGAGCTCATTTGATTTCTTTTTGAGCCCTAAAACTTCCTCTTTCTTACTTATTTTATTCTATAAATATGGCCTTCAAGCTATTGATAAGGATCCCTCAAGATGGTATGACTAAACTCTACCTAAATTATATTTGACACCTCTTAGAGTAGTGAATAAAGAATTTTGTAATCATTTTTTAATCTATATTTAGTATTTTGTGTTTGTTTAATATGCAAATGTGATTGTTATCTTCCTCTTTCATGTCTAATCTCAACAAAAGTGCTAGAAACTTTTTTTCACATCATAAAATGTGTCTTAGCATTGATCTCTCAAGGATATAGTGGATAACCAAATTCAAGAGTCTTTAACTAGACCTTATTTTCATTCCTCCCTAATCTAAGTGTATCAAACTAACCTCTATATGAAATAATGTTGAATATAAACTTTAGTAAACATTGCATTAGCTTCTTTCATAGTCCATTAGTGTGATAAATAATATGGGTTCAAGAGTGGATCTGATAAATTCATGGTGCATCACCACATGTTAGAATAGGTTTTACTTTATGCAAAATTCTTGACTCTTTTAATCCCAACTAGTTTTAGGTTTTATAAATAAAGATCTAAATTATTAAATCTAAGGAGCTAGCTGATGGGTGTCGTTATTCCCTTCATTTAATCAACTCTCTGTTGATGTCATATTCAACCAGGGGTGAGTCTAAAGCTATATGCAACAAGAAGAATCTTAGCGATTTAGTAATTAATTGTAGGTATTTGTATATATTTTTTTTGGGGGGGGGGATTTTTAATGTCTTAAGGACTTTTTGGTTAAAACCTTATTGGAATCAAACTATGAAATTCTGCTAGAAGTAAACACACATTACAGAAATGAATTACTAGAAATAAACACACTTTGTAGAAATGAATTTGTTGGAAATAAACACACTTTTTTATAATGAAATAGATTATTGAAAATGAACAAACTTTATATAATTAAACACACAATTTAGAATGCTTGGAAAATGATTGAAAAGAAATGAGAGCTTAATCTAGAACACCTGTAGGGACAAATCTACAACAAATTTTAACTTAAGGAATTGAAATCATTTATAAATTTAATAGATCTACATATTTTATTTTGAAAATAAAATATAAATACTAACAAAAATGAAAATCCTGGTTCTTGGAGGAGTGGGCCCTTGCTCCACCTAGAAATAGGATTGAATGACTTAATTCTCTCTCAAAATAGAAATGGCTATTTTATTGATAAAATGTTCTGAATTACAAAAATGTACTAGATCTGTATCAATCTATATCTATCATTATTCCTTTATTCTTCAATTAATACCCTTATTCCTATATTCTTCCAGGTCTGTATATATATTCTTCTTTCTTGTGGTGCATTGATGGCCATAACTATTTCATGACTATAATGGAACTGAATCATGCCCAAAATAGATGTTGAATTAAAATGTGGCTGGATGTATAGTTGTGTGATAAGTTTCTTGGATCTACAAGTATAGAAATTAGAAGTCTAATCCTGAATAATATGATCATTGATTTGACAGATCACCAGTCATTTAGAATAGATCTTTATTAATTCTAGAACTTTAGAAGAGTTTTGAAACTAAAGGAAATCATTCCATATCTAACCGCAAAAGTTTGGATAATTTCAGAACTAAATATAGAGTTTTGGAATTAAGTCCAAAAATTTTAGAACTAAATCCAAAAGTTTTAGAACTAAGTTTGAAAGGTCTGAAACTAAGTGACAGAACTTGTAATAGCGTGGTGGAGTTTTGGAACTAGGCTGTATTGATTCCAATGCTTCCAAAAACATGCAATCCACTTCATATTTGTTCTTTAGCCTAATGATAACTTGTTTTATTACAAAACTTGAATTTTCCAAAACACTTTGTTAGGAATCACAGAGCTTTTAAATGTTAGAATCACAATTAATGAAAGATGGACAATTACACCTTAACTCATATCAGATTAAATAAAAGTCACAAAATGTAGTCAAATTTAATAGAAAGAGAAAGTAAGATGAGGTCTTTTATTATACATTTAACGAGCATATCCTAGACTCATCATTTCCTCCATACTTACTTGTTTGTAAGTCCCTTTACAAACTTTACTCTTTAAATTCAAGATTGTATATTCTACATTCCATTTGATTGCTTAGATCAAATGGATGGAACTGAATATTCTAATGCTTTGATTCAGAGGTATTATACCCTACTCTTTCTTCTACTTTTCTCTTCCATTCCTCAAATTGAGTGGGATCTTGAGGTTCTCTATTTCACCAAGGAGATATGGGGATGAGAAGTAGAGGTGGCCTTGTTCGAATTCCTATCCATATGTGCCTGTGAGCTTCATTGATCTAAGGAATTATTGTGCATAAAGATTTTGCCCTTTCTAGACTCCAGATCAAATTTGAATATTACTTCCCTTATTTTCAATTCCACCAAGATAAATTCTCATCTTTTCAAACATGCATCATAAATATTATCAGAATTTTCCTTTTCATAAGAGATGAAGGCATTAATGCTTTTCTATAAATTGGCAAGATAAGGTTCCTTGAACCTTCTATCAAATGCATGGGTTCTGAAATGTGTAGTAAAGGTAGATGGGTTGTCATAATGAATTCTCATATAGAGACTAGATGATTTAGCCTTTAACAGATGCTCTGACTCCCTCTCTTTCCATGCAATCTAATTTTGAAGAATAGAAATAAATGCATTAAGTTGGCTTTCCCCTACATATAAATTGCTTATAAAACCTCAATTCTTTTCCAGCATGAAATTGTAGAGGTAAAATTCATAGAGAAGATTTTTATGTTCTACATTGGCTAAGGAATAGGCTACCGAGAAATCAGTTTCATCTTTTATTTCATGTGGAAGGCCACATGCTATCCTTGCCAAATACCAATGAATGAATTGTTCCTATAAAAACATACTATATACAGGAGAAGGTCTTCTATATACAAGAAATTTTTCACTCATCATGCAAACCATTTGTATTTTCACAAGATATTTATATTTATCTTTTTCTTCGTAAAAATTTTATTCCCATTCCTTCCTTATTTTCTTTTCTTCCTTGATTTTGCTTTTCAAGTCATTATTGGATGTCTTAACTACATTGAGTTCTGTGCATGTATCATCCCATAACTACTTGAGTGGTAGATAAGTCAATTCAGTCTGTGCAGAGACTGTTGATATAGCAGTCTGTCTCCTAGAAATTTTACATTCTTCCTCTTTCTCCATTAGCTGCCTTTTAATCTCTACTAATTTCTTAGTCTTGGCTGTGAACTAGTTTGTTAACTCTTTAAGGAGAATTTCTCTCTATTCTAATTTGAGTTTGAGGAAATCCAATTGCTCATCCTTTTCCTTGATAATGAGCTCGGCTCTAAACAAAAGTAGAGCCTGTTTAACCTACTAATTTTTTTCTTTTTTTGAAATTTCTTGTGGAGTTAAGCATTCTTCTTCCACCAGAGGGTATTTCCTTTTCATTTTCCAAGATGCCTATTCATCTTCTACATGTGATGGTGTTGCTGACTCACCCATTTCTTGGAAAACTTGCTCCTAAAATATTTCATCTTCTTTTTCTTTTTTTGTTTGGCTTTGTTTAGGAGGAGTCATGGCTATGCTGCCCAAAATATCAGTAGCTTCAGTTTCAAACCCTTCTTGTTCTTTCATCTCCTCTAGAATTTCTTTAGACCTTTTATGACTTCTTCTTCTTTGAGGAGCCTCAAAATGTGCAAAAATAGGTCTCCTCTTAGAGCTTCTTCTGATTTTCACCTCTTTCTTAGGCCTAGGTGAACCGTCACTGTCAGAGACAGGTATTAGTTTTTCTGTAGCTTTTGTAGAAGGATTTTCTTGAGAAGGCACATTAGGGTCTCTATATTTAGCTCATCCTCCATATCTTCTTCTTTTTTGTATTTCCTCTCCTCCTAGTTTTTTCTCTTCCTCGACAGTGGCATCAATTTTTAAATGAATTGAAGGGGTAGGAGGAGTTGCTATTACTCTTTTGAGAATACCAGGGTTGTGCATAAATTTTCCAAGAATTTTTTCCCACATTTTTTCCCCATTTTTCTTTGAAAGGAAATGGTGTTGGCATACTAAATGTATTAACCCATTATGTCTAATTATTATTACACCCCAAGAATACCTCTGGACCATTGTATAGATGGAGTCAAAAAGAAATCCTGGAAGGTTTACTATATATTTTTGTTTTTCAACTCCATATCTAAGGTATATGAGGATTTTCAAGACTTCTCTTCCTACTGACCCAAATTGCCCATCACAGGTTAAATACTTAACTATTCAAAATGCTACTTTATCAAAGGGTTTAGGCAAGCTAGCCCTTCTAGCTCCTTTGATGATTTTATTTGTGTTGTAAATATATTGGGGTTTAACTTCCCCCTCTTTTAGTAGGGTTTCAACTAGGTCTTTTAATGTCCCTTTGACAGGGTTTGGAACATGCACCATTAGTACTTTAGATATCTAACTTATTACATTCATATAAAAAGGAATGAAAACATTCCTAATAGTTGTCCTTGTTTACTCTAAATTGATAAAAAATTCTCTTACCAATTCATCATTATATTTGGGGAATTTCCTCAAAAATTCTAGCCATCCTACCTATTGAAAGATAGTTACCACTTCTTCATCTGCAAGGAATGGGTATAATCCTCTGGTTCTAACTTCTTTTTAATCCCCATGATTCATTCTTATTTGATCTTACGCAAGTTAGCTGAAGAACTCTTCTCTTAGTGATAGAAGTGGTGAATTTTACTATGGAACTACTGTACTTAGCTGTACAACTAACAAATTTAATTTGTTATATCTCTCTTGAAGTTTTTTTTGTAGCTAGTTTTTGCTTTGTCATTTCAATAATAATAATTCTTTATAACTATGCCACCAATTTATTCCATCAATATCTTTCTCATGATTTTTCACTTTTAATCATAATGTACAATAGATGACTCATCATACTAATATTTTAAATCAAGTCTAATCACACATGCAAACTTTCAATTTAACCTTTAACAAGTTAAAAACATAATTACCATCCTTAATAATATAATCCCTCCATCATGAGAACTCATCATTCCTAAAAAAAAGTGAAACAAAAATGAAAATGGTTAGAAAATAGTTAGAATTCCAAAGAATTTTTTATTTTGAATTAGCCATTTCTTTGAGAAGACCAACCACCATCGTTGGTTTTCAATTGATCTTTGAGAGATGATTTTTTTTTTTAGAAGAGAATGCCATTTACTATTTTTCATTCTCTTCCCTTTATTCTGGATCTATTCATCTGATTATTTGATCATTTTGGAAGAACTAGGTTCTTCCATATGATCAAATTCTTTGTCTGCTTCAATCTGTTTCGAGAATTCATCCTTAGTAGGAGGCTTCTTATAAAGTTTTAGCTTGTGTCTATTGACCAAGATTATTCTTCTACTGCCATCAATGGGAAGTAACTAGATAGAACCATTGTCAAATATTTTCTCAATTTGATAAGGTCCCAACCATCTGGTTCTCAATTTGCCTTTGAATTGTTGGTACTTAGAATCAAACATTAATGCCCAGTCTCCTACTTTGAATTACCTTTCCTTGATATGTGAATCATGCCATTACTTCCTTTGATCTTGGATTATCTCTATCTGGTGAAGTGCTTCCATTTTTAATTCATCCAACTCATTGAGTTGAAGGATTCTCTCCTTTTGAGCTACATCCAATTCAATTCCCACCTTAGCTATTGTCCTCAATGTTTGTAGTTCAAACTCAATAGGTAACAAGGGATTTTTCCCATAGACTAACTCATATGGTGAAAACCCTGTTATGGTTTTCCAAGTTGTATTGTAAGCCCAGATAGCTTTAGGTAGTCTCTTTACCCAATCTCTTCTTCTTGCTTCAACTATTTTAGTGAGGATGTTTTCTAATTCTCTATTTGTTACTTCAACTTATCCATTTGCTTGTGGGTGATAGGGAGATGAATTCCTATGATTGATCTGATAATACATTTTGAAATCCTAGATCATATTGGACATAAATTATGGTCCCTAGTCTAAAACTAAGTTTTTTGGTGCTCTAAACTTTACCATAATTCTATGCCAAAGGAAATCGGCAACTGCTTCTTCAGTGGCATTTGTTAAAGCCTACACTTCTACCCACTTTGTCACATAATTAGTACACACAAGAATGTGCTCTTTTCCCTATGAAGGAGGATTAAAAGGTCCAACAAAATCCAATCCCCATATCTCAAATGGTTCAATCACTACTTGAGGTTGCAGAGGCATTTCATTGGTAAAGGTTGGTTGTCCCATCCTTTGACAAGGATCACACCACCTGATATATGTCTTCACATCTTTGTATAGAGATGGCTAATAGTAACCAATGCCAAGTATCTCATGAGCTATTATTTTCACTGAATAGTGTCCTCCACTTGGTTCATCATGACATTCCCAAAGGATGTCAAAGATTTCATCTTCTCTTACACACCTGCATAAAACCAAATTAGGACCACCTTTAAATAACATTCCATTTAACCATTTGAACTATGCACTAGTTTTGATTAACTTCTTTATTTGATTTTTAGTGAAATAAGGAGGAAACTTTCCTGTTGCAAGATAATTTTCCATGTCAGCAAACCATGGTGTATCAACTGAAATAACAAACAATTGTTCATCTGGAAAGTTGTCCTTAAATGGATCCTGCTCCCTTGTAGTGGTCAGTCTTGACAAGAAATTAGCTACCACATTAGATTTACCTAGATTTTCCACAATGGTAATATCAAATTCTTGTAGAAGTAATAACCATCTAATTATCTACCTCTAACCACTAGTTTGTTCATTAAATATTTAATTGCTGAGTGATCTATATGTACAAATATTTTGTACCCTATAATGTAATGTCTAAATTTATTAATTGCATAGATCACAGCCAAAATTTCTTTTTTAGTGGTAGTGTAATTTCTTTCAGTGGGAGTAAGATTTTTACTAAGATAGTAAATAGCATACATTTTTCCTTCTTCATCTTTCTATCCCAAAACTGAACCAATTGAGTTATTTGAGGCATCAGTTTGGATGTGAAAAGGTTTCTCCCAATTAGGTCTTCTCAATATTGGGGAAATTAATAATTTATCTTTAATTTCTTCAAAAGCATGTTGACACTTTTCATCCCAAAGAAATTCATAGTCCTTGGTAAGTAACTTAAACATGGGGGCAGAAATTTTACTAAAATAATTGATAAAGCGTCTATAGTATCTAGCATGCCCTAAAAATGACTTGACATATGTGGGGGTTTGAGGAATAGGCAAGTCTAAAATAATCTTTATTTTGTTTTGGTCAATCTAAATTCCTTTTTTTAAAATATGGTGTCCTAATACAATCCCTTCATCAACCATCATCAAACATTTATCATGACTAAGAGACAAGTGATGTTGTTCACATCTTGTTAGTACTATGTCCAAATTTTTCAAGGCATCTTCAAATGTATCTCCATGCATAGTAAAGTCATCCATGTATACCTCTACACAGTCATTTGCTAGGTCTACAAAAATTGCTAATATAACTCTTTGAAAGGTTTTTGGAGCATTACATAGTCCAAATGGCAATACACTATAAGCAAAGGCACCCCATGGACAAGTAAATGTAGTTTTGTCCTAATCCTCAGTGCAAACTCTGATTTGATTATATCCACTAAATCCATCCAAGAAGGAAAAGTACTATTTACCTAAAAGGTTGTCTAAGACTTGATCTATGAATGGTAAGGGAAAATAATATCTCAGGGTGGCTTTGTTTAGTTGTCTATAGTCAACACAAATTCTCCATTTTCCATTATTTTTAGGGACAATTACAAGAGGAGACACCCACTAGATATCTGAGATAGGGTAGATAAAACCTACTTGTAATAGTTTTTCAATTTCTTATTTGACTATATCCCTTAAGGCTGGATTAATCCTTCTCTGAGGTTGCCTAACTAGTCTAATGTTTTTAGTATAAATGTGATGGTTGCGAATACTTGGATGAATTCTCTTCATGTATCTATAGTCCCAAACAAAAGCTTTAGTATGATCCTTTAGAACATCAAATAGTTTGGCTTCTTCATCATTCTTTAACTAGCTATTAATATTCAAAATTTTACCTGGTTGAATCTCAACATGATTGGTTCCAATATATGATGAACTAATTTGTTAAAATGGTTCCATTAAGGTGTTTAGTGGACATGCATGTGGTAACAATATATGATATGTAGCAACATCTCCAAAATTTCCTTGAGATAGAATGTTAGACAAAGGACAATAGGAAGAGTTATGATACTTATCTTGTTGTAGGTCAAACTCCTCGTTACTACTATTTTCTAGAAATTCTTCATCATCTCTTGATATCTGTAAAGCTAAAGCTATAGATCCTTCCTCTCCCCAAGAGAAATCCCATTCCTCTGAAGTGAAATTATCTTCATTTATAGGAAATTGTTGTTGGTGTGGTTCTGGAAATAACTATGATGGTTTCAAAATAGATTCTATAGGTTTTAGAACTAATCTCGACTGCTTCAATGACAATTGGTGTACATTCAATGGAGGATTAACTATATCTTCTATTTCCCGTACATAATCCTACAATGTTATCATAGCCAAAGAAGATAGATTTTGCTCATTAATATCAAGATTATCAACCCATAATTTATCTTGATTATCAATAAAAGGTCATGTAGAGGGATATAATGAAATTTACTTAGAATTTTTACTATTTGAAATAGTCATATCACTTGACCTGCAATCAATTAAGGAAAAAACTATAGGTAACCATGGTCTACCCAAAATAATGGGATAACTAAGTGTTTTACCTTTTGACTACAATATAAGAAAGTCAACTGGATATTCCCATGACTCCACCATTATTGCTACATTTCAATAACTCTTGATTTTGCTACAGACTGATCTACCATCTGCAATATGGTGTTAGTAGGTTGTATGCCTATTAATGGTAATTTTTCAAAGTGTCCACTGTCATTACATTGATAGATTCTCCCAAATCAATCAAAACATTATGTGTGTGTGTGTGTGTGTGTGTATATATATATATATATATTCCCTATAGAGATAGAAATAACAAGGCTTCCAGGATCTCCATATTTGGAAGTAGGAGTTTTCCTCCTAATAAATCAGTAAGTTTCCCATCTACCTTAATATTCCTAGGGTACTTCTTCTTTCTACCAGGTTTTTTAAAATATAACAGTTTGATTAACTTGTTCAACTTGAGAATATCCTTGATTTCTTGTAACAATGGTATTTCAATATTCAATCTTCTTAGTTCCTGTACCAATTTAGATTCCTTAATTTCTATGTCTTCTTTAAATCTTTCTATAAATTTAATCCCAGTAGAGTTTCTTTTTGGTTCCTTATCTTCTTCTTTTTCATCTTCTTTAGGTGAAACCAGACTAGAGGTTACAACTTCTTCTATCATCTTAATGATTATAAAAGATAGACTGCTAAATATTTTTCTAGATCAAGTTTAAATGTCTTTATAATCCTTTGCATTTAGATCAACTAATTTTTCTGGTTCTATTTCGTATACAGGAGTTATTTGTTTGTTTTTTGGGTTTGCTACTGGTTATGCTAGAATTTGTGTTTAGACTACATTTTCAGCGTGTGAATATTGTGTTGGAGATCCCATTATGGCTTGTTGGTTTTAATTTGGATATATTTTCCCTTGCACATAATTACTAGGGCCCCATCTAGGTTGTGGCCAATCATAAGGATTTCCTTGACCAACCCAAGGTTGTTGATGTCCCTAAGTATACCAAGATTGACTTGCCCAATTCTGAGGATGCCATGTTGGTTAAGGGGCCCAAGGTGGTTGTCCCCAACTTTGTGGTACTGTTTGAACTGCCTATGGCATCATCTAAGGATTAGGAGCTGGTCTTGGCATAAACTACCCTTGGCTGCATTGTCTCTAAACAAAATTCAATTCTTCTATGGTGGATGATGTACTGGTTTGTTTGAGCTAATTTTTTATGAGTAGAAGAAGAGAAAAAGCATGAGTATCATGTTCTTTAGATTCATAGACAAGGCATACTTCTATTTTATCTAAAGGACATTCCATTATTGCATGCTTCTTCCTTCATCTAAGATAATACATGGCTAATGGTTCAATTTGGGCATTTTCTTTAGCTTGCAATCCATCCATGGTGGAGGTTAATTGAACTAATATGTCTATTTTAAAGTTTTCCAATTCATTCATCAATTTATTCATATTTGGATTTGAATTTTTAACCATTTTTCCCTTTCTAGGTCCACCCCTTATCCTTGAATAGTTTCTACAAATTTCTATGATTTCATCCATTCTTAATTGAGCAATGTTTCCACCGCCAATTAAATCAAGGGTTTCCCTAGATTCATCATCCAGACCTTTGAAAAAATGGTTTTACTTAATTCTTCTTGAATTAAAAATCCACATCTTTTACTCACAAAGAGGAATCTATCTAAATAATCTTCCATATTTTCATCCTCTTCCTATTTGATTTTGAAAAAATCTTCCTTTTGATTTCTTCCTCTACAATAATCTATATATTTGTCTAGGAAGATAGTTTCCATTTATTCCCAATTGGTAATAGAATTAGATGTTAATCCCATAAACCACCTCATTGCTACATCCTTCAGGGTAGATGGAAACAACTTGAGTTTTTAATTACCTATCTTGTAATCATATGTCTGGCATAGTACTTTAAACTCAAACAAAAATTGGTCATGATCCTCAGAGGACATTCCTCTAAATTTGGGAAAGTGTGCAGGTTAAATGTTCTTCATAGTGGTTTCATCATCCTCCAACTGAATAAGATAGGTAAAGGTTCTCTCAGGTTCTCTTCTATCCTCTTGTGCCATCTCTCCATTATTTTCGAGTCCCTTTTCCCAGTCAATGTGGTATGTGGTCTTCTTTGGTAATGGTGAAAATTTAGGAGTAGAAGGTTGACTACTCAATTGAGAATCAAAACTTTCCCTTAATGGATCTTGAGAAATAATCCTCCTCCCTAGAGTTCTATTTGCTTCTGGTGACTGATCCAAAAATTCTAAAGATGGTAACTTTGCTTCTTGTCTCATAGGAGATAATGCTGCCTCCAATTCTTGCTCAACTTCCTTATTTAAACTAGAGGATGGTGGAAATTCTTATTCAGATATTTTTTGGGAGAAATTTACCTTTGGAATCTCTTGGTCTACTCATAAATTTTGTGATAACTTAGGGAAGATTTATTCAATTACTAAATATATGATTGTTTCTCTTGTCGACACCTAATTAGAAAATTCCAACTAGTTGTTCCCTGGAAACGGTGCCAAAAATTATGGGTGGCATTATTCCCTCCATTTGATCAACTCTCTATTGATGTCATATTCAACTAGGGGTGTGTCGAAATCTATATGCAACAAGAAGAATCTTAGCAATTTAGTAATTGATTGTAGGTATTTGTATATTTTTATTTTATTTTGGGGGATCTTTAATGTCTTAAGGACTTCTTGGTTAAAACCTTATTGGAATCAAACTATGAAAATCTACTGGAAGTAAACACGCATTGCAAAAATGAATTGTTGGAAATAAACACACTTTGAAAAAATCAATTTGCTAGAAATAAACACATTTTTGTAGAATGAAATAGATTATTTAAAATGAACAAACTTTACAGAATTAAACACATAATTTAGACTGCTTGGAAAATGATTGCAAAGAAATGATAACTTAATCTAGAACACCTGTAGGGACAAATATACAACAAATTTTAACTTAAATAATTGAAATAATTTATAAATTTAATAGATCTACCTATTATATTCTAAAAATAAAATATAAATACCAACAAAAATGAAGATCCTAGTTCTTGGAGGAGTGGGCCCTTGCTCCGCCTAGAAACAGGATTGAACAACTTAATTCTCTCTCAAAATAGAAATGGTTATTTTATTGATAAAATGTTTTGCATTACAAAAATGTACTAGATCTATATCAATCTATATCTATCATTATTCCTTTATTCTTCAATTAATACCCTTATTCCTATATTCTTCTAGGTCTATATATATATTCTTCTTTCTTATGGTGCATTGATGGCTGTAACTATTTCACAGATACAATGGAACTAAATCATGCCCAAAATAGATGATGAATTAAAATGTGGCTGGATGTATAGCTATGTGATAAGTTCTTGGATTTGCAAGTATGGAAATCAAAAGTCTACTCTTGATTAATAGGATCATTGATTTGACAGATCACCGGTCATTTGGAATAGATCTTTATCAATTCTAGAACTTTAGAAGAGTTTTAAAACTAAAGGAAATTGTTCCATGTCTAACCATGAAAGTTTTGATAATTTTGGAACTAAATATAGAGTTCTGAAACTAAGTCCAAAAATTTTAGAACTAAATCCAAAAGTTTTGAAACTAAGTTTGAAAGGTCTAGAATTAAGTGATATAACTTGTAATAGTGTGGTGGAGTTTCAGAACTAGGCTATATTGATTCCAATGCTTCCAAAAACATGCAATCCACTTCATATTTGTTCTTTAGCGTGATAACCTATTTTATTACAAAACTTGAATTTTATAAAACACTTTGTTAGGAATTATAGAGCTTTTAAACATTAGAATCACAGTCAATGAAAGATGGACAATTACATCCTAACTCATATCAAATCAAATAAAAGTCACAAAATGCAGTCAAAATTAATAAAAAGAGAGAGTAAGATGAGGTCATTTATTGTACATTTAATGAGCATATCATGGCCTCATCACTAGCATCATAAAAAATCTTAGAGGTTTGGTCTACATATAGGCATCCCATAGCCTTATCCCATAGCCTTATACCATTCCCATGTTAGTCCAAGTATGGTTCAGACTTGAATAAATCTTACCTCTATTGAGTTATATCTAGATATCTAACAACAAGATGAGAAAATTTACATGCAAAGATTCATATAGAAATAACCAAATAAACTAAGTATTACTAGTCAATGGATCATGCATGGTTGAACTAACAGTCATTAAAGGGACTGTAGTGGAAGGTATGGTTGAACTAGAAGACCTAGCCATAGCCTACTTCTTTATTTCTAACTCTTGATAGTGTTTATACCCAACACTATGTTGTGTCTTTATTATATCCATGTTTAAAAGGGAGGGCCTATGCAACCTAATAACATTTGTAAATAAATACACATGTTTAGTCTTGGTGGCTCTAAATTCCACCTATAATGTCTCCACTTTTGTTACCTTATTTCTAGAAAATCCCAAATCTTGTCCAATTTCCTTTAATTTACATCCATAATTACTTTGTTTAAAATGATCTAACTCTTGCGGTAACAACTGAACAAAATTAACCCTACTTATTAATTTACGTAAAGAATTAAGGACTTGTCAAATATTCAACTCATCCAAGATTTTTAGGACTTGTTTTTCTTCTCTACCAAATTAGGATTTATGGTTTGCACACTTGATACCCACTCCATAATTTTTGATGTCCTAATTACCACCATATTTAGAGCATTATCCACTTTTAATGGTGTCATGAAATCAACATGGGTGAAATCCTTATTGGTTGTATATAATACAAGGAAGTTCAATTTATTTTTATCCTCTTTCAAAGAATTAAATAATTTGATCCTTTCAACTATATGAGGGGACAATTTAGCCTTTATATAACCAATAGTCTCCAAAATGTTATAAACCCTCATAGTAGCATTTTATATGTCACCTTTAACTTCTCTAAGAACATGAAAAATTTGTTGATGTTCCCTTACCTACTCAAGTTATTTTTGTAATTCATGTCTAGCCTACTCTATTCCCTCATGAAGTTATAGTAATGCTTATGTATTTACTTATAAGTAGGCCTTGAAATCCTCATTATGCAGAGATTAGTCAAGTCTCCTAGTCTTTTTCCTTGATAATGAAAATTCATCCTCACTCTTTTCTAAGACCAAGCCTCTACCAGTGTCATCTTCTATCTTCTTCTTTTTAACCCTATGTATTGTAAACATTTATTTGTAAAAAATAGAGCTCATGGTGGGTAGCTTAGTTGTTATAAAATTAGGTCTTTAAGAAGCTTGGGCTTCTAGGTTTGTATCCCACTAGGGAATCACCAAATGAGTGGCTTCTACTAATTGAGTGTCTTTAGTAGTATTATTTATCAAAACATCCCCTAAATATTTCCTTAAGGCCTTTGCATATAGTGGGTCTGGTAGTGATGGCCAAGTAATCTTGGAACAACCAATGTTTCCAAACTAAGGCATAGGATGAACAACATAATTTTGCTTTTTCTTCTTGGATTTGTAAATGGGAGTAATGTAAGTAGCCTAAGTTTTGGTGTAAGAAGGCATAGGAAATCCCAATTGAGTAGAAGATACATAAAATTGGGCACTAGCAAAGTCTCCCCTAGTTTTCTTAAAATGTACTTTTTTAGACTTAGGGGGAGTAGGGGAAATTATAAATGAAGTAATGGTAGGGGAGGTAGAAATTATGGGAATAGTATAAATAATAGGAACTAAAGGAATGATTTTAATAGTATGAGAAATAAGAGTGGTAAGAATAATTTTAATATTGGTAGAAATAGGGACTAAAAACTCTAAGGTAGAACTAGAGACAATAGGAGCCAATGAATCAAAGGAAATAAGCACCAAAGAAACCATGGGGATCAAAGAAATAATGGGCACTAAGGAAATAAAATAAATTGGGGAAATCACATGACCAATGTCCCCACCTAATTTTTCTATCTTTATTAGTGCTTTCCCTTTTATTCATTGGAGACTTAAGATCTTGTCCTTCTATAGTTCTTCATTTTTATCTTTAGGCTTAGGTTCTTCTTGAATTTATGTTCCAACAACTATACCCATAGGGTCCATAAGAGCTTTAGGCTTCCTTTTTTAACAAATTATTGAATTTTCAGCCAAAGGAGGAGCATGCTGAGTGAAAGTGGGTTTAAAACCCACACTTGTAATAATTGAAGACAAATATTAAATAGGGAGGCTAGAATATTTAGAATCAAAAGAGTTAATAAAAATTAGTTCTTCAACTCTCCCAACTAAACTTATAGTAATAATAATTTCCTCCATCTCTTACCCTAACTTGATAGTTGTCATTTGAAATTGTTGGTGTCTGAGATGGACATTTATATAAGGACCTTCATACTAAAAGGACCTCCTCCCCACCTTGATCCTTCTTGGCTGATGTCATCACCATGGGTGTTTGCTTGGAGTAGGTTCCTTAATCTTTAAGATTTTGGGAATGTTTAGAGGTCCATTAGTCTTTATTTGACCATCTACCAAGAGGAGGTAGCCTATTATACACCTTTGTATTTATTATAGAGGGCTCTCCTTGAATAGCTCTCAAAATCTCCTCTATCAATCCAACTTATTTCATTCTTTCTAGAACCTTGACATCATCTTTTGCATTCAAAAATATGAATCATGCTCGATTGGTTCATGTTGGTAAGGGATGCCAAGGCCTTAGATGTGGTTTTAGATTAGGCCATGAGGATCCTAATCCCTATGTGGAAAACTTATCAATGAATATTACTCTCTATTTTTTATAACTTATCTAAAATGTTTTTTGATGGTATAACACATCTAACCTCATCAAAGAGGAACCATGAAATAGTCATTTCTTTTTTTTCTTCAAATCTTCATCCATGCTCCACCATAGATGGTAGGAAATCTCCTACTCAACCATCTTTTCAGGGAAATACTTTGGGAGACACAAAAGAGCAACCTTGTTCCCCATCACCATGATCACTATATAGTTAGGGTAGAGCCAATAATCCCCCCTTAGCCCTAATGTTTTGTTAATACTCTCTAATACTATGAGCATGGGTTATTCATAAATTTCCATCTATATTTGAAGGTAAAAATTCTCATAAATTATAACTATGTTCCTTTTATATGCATATATGTGTAGTAAAGAAAAAGAATTACATACCTAATTTTTCATATAGTTTGAGGCTAGGCTTTAGAGATATCCATTATAAACATAGATGGTGCCCATGACTGCATCTAGAAAATAGGACATCATATATAAATGGTTTTACATAGGCCTCTTATCATTTTTGAACATTTTACCCTATAATTTTACATTGATTCTCTCTCCTAGAGTGGAATTCATCTCTGAGGTCATCAATAATTTTAGCAATGGCACCCATTCTAGGTGGATGAAGTGGATACTAGGGTGAAAATATAACCTATTTAATAGGGCCATTCCAATTAATACCCACATTTAAAATTTGGTTATAGGTATTGGATCTTTGGCTTTGAGAGTGACCACTTCTCTAGGAATTATCCACTTCCTAAGTGTGTTCTCAATTGTGGTCATTTTCTTCCACAACTTGACCCAGTTTCCATCAAAAGTGGCATATGTAATGGGAATCCATAGGTACCTCTAGAAAGCATCCCCTAAGATGTAATAAATAATTATATTATGGCTTATGTGGTGTATGAAACCACTACCAATCATATTTCTTATAAAAAATAGGTCCCTCAATAAGTCAATGCAGGGCATCACCTCAAGCTTAGCCACTAAAAAATGTAGTTGTTGATATTTAAATGGTAGTAATTTTGCTACTAGTTGATGTTATGAAGTTGTTAGAGCCTCTTCATGTAAATGGGCATCTACATCCTTGATCATATCCTAGAGAGATAGATATATTGATATAATAAATTATGAGTTAATTTATAACTCTAATATTATTCTTCATTTATGAAGTGAAAAATCTCAATTATTTTGCTGACTAGAATGTTATAAATGTGTTTTAAATCAAACATTTCCTATTGGTTTTGATTTTTTTATGTATCAATTTATGTTTTGGATATTTGAGGTTTTTTAAACACCTTAGGATCAAATATGGTGTCTGTATACTCTATGGATTCCTTGATATAAAATTTAGAAGGTGGCAGCACTCCCTTGAATATCTTAGATGAAGAAGCCATTGCTCCCCAGTTTAATTACATAATTCTAGCCTTTAATTCAACTATTTACTCACTTTATAGAATTAATTCACATAGGAACACTAATATATAAGGTTTTGAATTATCTTATGAATACAAATTCACTTTAACTCTTTAGTAATCAATTGTTAGATGTCTCTTTGAAATTAGTTCATATAGCATTGAGTGTTGGACTTTAATTCTAGTTCTTATGCCCTAAATGTACATCTCCAAGATTATTTTACTCATTTAATTTAAAATTTATCACTTCACTTTGGTGGGTATTCCACGTATGATTTTTATAGATTTAGATAAATTCTAAATTTTAGTCGTCACCTCATAACTATTTTCACATAAAGTTGATTATGCCACATAGCATGTCTTCAGAAGTCTGGTGTAATGTTTTATGTTAGGACCAAGAAAAATAATTCTTTCAACATTATAAATATGTGAAATTCAAAGGTGAATAATGTGATATATAAAATTTATTTACAAAATCCCCAAATTCTAAATTTTGATAACAAAATTTGCAAAGAACACTTTTATCGAATGCAACCTCTGAACATAACTTGTGAAACACAAATTTTGAACAAAAAATATGAAATGTATAATATGCTATGGCAAAGTCATGATAAAATATGTGAATAAAAGTTTCAAAGTCCCAAATTGAGATAACACAAATTCTAAAAACTACTTCATGAACAAAATTTCTTAACAATATATGCAAGGAATAAAACTATCAAAGTCTTTGACCAACAAAACCTAGGATTTGTGAACTCGACCTTTGAAGTGTAAAATATGTGAAGGTAGAGAAAGCTTCATAGGCATGAAGACCTATAATTTTAGATATGTCAAAGTAAATAATGAATTTTATGATTAATATAACCTATGAAACATAACTTTTTATAATCCAAAATACAAAATGCAAAACTTGAGAAATGCATAATATGTGATGTTCGATTGTGAAAACTTATATATGAAAAATACCTGAAGACCATAAATAGGTTAGTCCAAATAAATCACATAGTGTAAACATTGATAATAAATACATGACAAATGTGTTCATATGAATCATTAGTCATTTATATAGAAACCTCTATATCTTAATCCAATTGAATACACATATAAAAGCTTGATGAAAAAGGCTTTTCAAAACTAAACTAGACCTTTGAAAATCTTAATGGGTAACTAATCAAGAGAAAAAATAGTGGGGTGTGTTATATAAAATAGGTTCCTCTTCCCCCTATTGACCTGGGATAAATATTTTCTCCTAAAGGCTAATGGGGGTTGGGGCTTAGAAGTGTGAACACATGAACTCACTCTCATTACAAAACAAGGTTGGGAAATTTTGACTAAGGATAATCAATGGACTATAATCATCATAGATAAGTACTTAAAAGGAGAAGAGGAGGATATATTCCTCAAATAAGATGGCCCTATTAATGGACTATATTTTTGGAAAGCTCTAAAATTTAGTAAGACTCTCCTTAAAAAAGGTATAGATGGAATATTAAGAACATATATTCAATGGAATTTTAGGATGACCCTTATTCTTGTTCCCCTATCTTCCATTAATCATTGGTCTAAATTATGTAATTCTTTCAAATTTCATTTTAGACATAAAGGCAAACATTATTGGGTTATTTTGAGGGAGTCAAATCCTAAATAGTTTTAAGCCATGATGTTGTTAATATTGATATCTACGAGATTTTTTTTTTTAAATCATTCCTTGTGTAAGTTTATATCCCCATATTTCAGAAGATAGACTCTCTTATCTAGTTAGCTGAGGAAAGTAGGATTTAATCAGTGAAATTATGATACCTCAAATATTTAGGCCTTACTAATGTTGGGGTCTATTTGTAGGATTTATGGATCTAGAATCTCATTTCTAAATTTAATATCTTCTTTTGGCTTGTTACCCAAATCAAGTGCTTTACTATTAACAATCATTCCAAAAGAGAAATCATGATTATTAAAATATGTGTTATTTATGAAAATGATGTTGAGTATGCTAATCATATATTTTTGTCCTTCTCCTTTGATTCCATAGTGTTGTACATTCATATCCATCATTTCAATGTTAGTGGATAAATTCCAACTCCTTACTTGAGTTGATTTAATAATGGAAACCTACCTAGAAGATGTTGTCCCTAGTTTTCCTATGGAATTTAACTTTAACTCATTTCTTCTGATCTATTTTGAAGATGAGTAATTCATGTATCTTTTATAAAATTGATCCCAATGTGAAGTTCTCTATTAATTGGTTACTTTCTACCATTGTTAATAATTAATATTATTTCTCCCCTAAGAAGAATTTCTTATTTCCAAAGATAATTTGGATATTATTGGAAACTAAAAGCTTAAGCCCCCCAATTAAGGAAACCCAAAAAAAATTAAAGGATTTAGATTGAGTAATCCTCTATCAAAATATAAGAAACTAAACTTCAATGTTGCCTCCAAAGATAACCTTGATTTGGTTAGGGGAGGGGGAATCATCATGGATTCTTGTGGGAAGGTCATTGTGTCTTATGTTGGCCCCATGGGGTTCCAAACTTGTCATGTGGTGGAAGCTAAGGCAAAATTTTGAGGGATTTATTTGGTGACTTAGTTAAGCATTAAGATACTTTTCATGGAGGGATATTATCTTAACATCATCAATTACCTCACTATAAAAAATTAATCCCTCATGGACCATTTTTCAGCTAAATGAGGATGTTAAAGGCCTTCTCCTTTTCTATAAATAGGTCACATTATCTCATACCTATAGAGAATTAAATGAATAAGTGGATGATTTTTCCAATCTAGGAATCAATATTCATGAAATTTCTCAATGGGAAGGTTCTCAGTCGATCCCACCCAGTTTACTTCCAATCATTAATAATGATGATGCTATCATAATTACTTAAGATGGGAGGTTATTTTATTATGACCTTTTTTGAAATTATCATTTGATTTGGTAGTATTTATTTCAATATGATGGCTCACATAATTAGGGAGCCCAATAGTTTATTTTGGTTGTATTGTAATCATAATGATCATAATCTTTTTATAAAATATTTGAACTATCTCTCTCTCCACTCATGTCAAGCAAGGTGGAATAATTGTTTGAATTTTGAGGTCACATATAAAAAAATTCATATGTGTTGTTTATTTTTCTCTCATCCTTCCTCATTCATTGAAAAACATGTTTTTAATTTTCAACTATGGGTGGAAATATGGACTGTAGGGAGTCTCTATATTGTAAAGAAGTTATGAAGGAATACACTATTTAGATATTATTAAGGAAGGGTGGCCTCACTATATTTAAGCAAAGAATTATAAGGTAGGATTTCATTATCTCTGAATATTTCCTTTATGGGTGGAAGGAAATAAAGGTTAGGATGAAAGGGTTTTAGGTGGACATGACTAAGGAACTAATTAGGGTTGTCTCTAAGATGTCCTATGATGATGAGAAGATATTTTAAAATAAGAGTAGGAAATAGGAGTTTCTTAAAAAATTATTTGGTTCTAAAGAGGAAGTTATGTTGGAGGATAAGGTATTTCTAAGAATGGAACCTCCAATGCATTGGTTGAGTCTACTTACAAATAATGAAATACATCACCTTGGAAGGTAAGATTAATGTGATCTACTCTCACCACTTCCTTATCATGAAATATTTTAAATGGAATAATATTAGCATCTTATTTGTCTAATTAATTCACTTGAATGTTTTATCCTCATATTTTAAGACACCCCTAAAAAGGATATTATTCATGAGAGTTTAATCTATCCATGTTTACTCAAGGAAGATCCATGTGGGGTCTTGATATTCCTAATACTAAGGTGAGTGATGGTTATAATAAGATGAAAGATAATAAGGAGTCTAAATATACTAATTCAAAGGAGGGTTACTTTAGTATGGTTGAGGAAGATTATATCAAGAATTATGAGTCCCCTCTAGATGTTCCATTGGGTAAAAAGTGTTTTTCTTGAGACAATTTTTAAGGGGTTGAGTTTGAATTCAAAATATTAGAGCTTGAGAATAATCTTGCTAAGCTTTAACATAATGCTGACATGATGTTGGTATCTTCCAAGGATTTTAAGTTAGAGTTGATTTTGATAAAGGAGCTTATTCTTTTTAATGTGAATAAGCTTGAGACCTATAAGGGCATTCCTCCTAAGCCTCCCCTCTCAAAATAAAGGAAAATAAATCAACCTCTACTATCAAGAAGATCATCATTAAGATGAATGTCAGCAAAGATTCAAAAGGTAAGCTTAATTATGGGAGTAATAATAAAGCATACACAACCTAAAGGACTCTTCATTAGAGTCAGATTAAAAATTAATGGATGAAGGTCCAAGTAAAATAACTCATAGGAAATTTATAAAAGATAAATTAAATAGGAAGGGTAAACATGTTATCATTCCCAAGTAGGACCCCAAGGGATTAGCATTACTCCTCTTGTGGAATATTAAATCTCCTATGAATATTCTACTTAATATTTTACTGGTAGTTTTTGGTTCCTCTACTTTTTTATTATCCTTGATGTTGTCTTTTTTGGGTGTCTTATTCTAAACTCTAGTGGCTCAGTAAGCCTACTTGGTTTTGTTTGCCTCAATTCCATTTTTGTTTGGTTATAGGAGACCTATAAAACCTATTTATTACATATCAAATTAAAAATTTATTACAAGCTATAAAAAATGCACATTACACCTACATTATTAATAATGATAAATCTAAAGTTTATAAAGGTTGAAATTACATGTGTGTTTATACCAATGGAAAAATAAGCAAAATAGCATTTAGGATTGAATTCAAAATTACACACATACACATTATAGGGAGAAATAAATTTAGGTTTAAGCCCTCTTCAGAGTAGTATAAACGTAGTGCACCACTTGGTTATTCAAATGGGATTGACCAAGCTCATTCAAATTCAACTCTTTCACTTATTGTCAACATTTTACTTCAACTTGATTATGGATAAATAGAGAGTGAGCAAGAATAAAATATTTAGGTGCATCCATATAGATTCAAAGGTAATTAAGCATTGTAAAGCACATTATAGATAAAATTTTATCATATTTTGTGAATTATAATGGATTCCAAATAATAACATTGCCTTTGGTCAATAATATTAACAGGCTTTCCTAGGATTGATAGTAGTGACCTATAAGGATACATTAGATAGTTTCTAATCTAGCTACACATAATGTTGTCACAAATATCATTGATGAAGTATTATCAAGCTTATAACATAAAAAAATGTGTGAAATAAAATAAAAGCCTTATTTTCTTTTAATTTTTAATTGTTTCTATATTTATTAGTCTTGGGTGATAAATCTTAATATGATTCAATTTAAATGATTATAAATGTACATTATATGAATTTGAATTATACATAGTTTGTATCTTGATTAGGGTTTCACAATCTAAATTTGGGTAAAACATCAATGTCATGCATTTAAATTATACTTCCCTAAATATACAAGTCAGAACTTTCCTAGATACCCCATGCTAACTTTTCCATATAAATCAACATCAGATACTTGACATGTGCCCTTAACACTAGGATAAAACTCTTTTTTAATGCCCTTTTTTTTTAATTTTCCAACATAGGCCAATAATAGACAAGTAAGTTACTCAAAGATCCCTAATGTATTAACCATGTTATGACACCAGCTATAACAACTCTCTTGTTACAACCAAAAAAATGGTCCTAACTTTTATTTTTTAAACTATACCATAACTAATAATCATGAAAAACATTAATGTTAACTAATCAATTTTCATCCTTAAATAAATAACTGACTTGATTCATTTAATTCATGTCTGGTCAATAGATAATCTTTTTAAATTTCCAATTGTAGTCCAGAATTATCAATCCATTAACTTAAAATAAATCCATTAAGTTACCCCATGATTGTGGAAGCTTTTATCAATAATTTATTATGTATTTTCAAACAAATAATCTTACTTTCATTATTCAAGGTACCCATATTAGGTTTAACAAAAGTTTCTAGGGTTATTCACATTCTTGATTAACCCAAAAAAGTATTCATACCTGGAAGCCATCCAAATAAGATAAATTTGTCTTATTTTTCTATTTAATGTATGAACTTACTATTCATAAATTTAATTTCATAAAATGTTTTTGTTCCAAGTCATGCTACCATGTAGACATATGGTACATTATATTTATACCAAAAAATTAAGACTACATACTATAACATTGGTGGGAATTACTACCATGAATCACTTATAAGTATTATAAAATAATATCATTAAAGCATCAAGTTGGATTTATCATTGAATATGACTTGGATCAATTTTAATACCGCCCACTATCTCATGTTGTCTAAATATTAAAGAATGTCAATATTCAAGCATATCCTTAACCAACATATAGTTTTAAAACTTTCTTTACATGATATACTACTTCTATTTATGGCTAGATTATTTTATTGAAAATATACCAAAATTATCTTAACTTTATTCTCATAATTCTTAATAGTTCATGGACACATTATTCCCCTTTTATTTTGATTTATCTTGCAAAATGAGTAATGTCTTTCATCATATAATCACTTGCAACTACTACCAATAACTTTGTATCTTGACTTACTTAATTTTCCCATCTTATTTAATATATAAGTGGGTCATGAATCCAATGCTTAAGCATCCTTTAAGTCTTTAAATAGCATCAAAAAATATCTAAATCTCCACCTATGTTTTCCTTGATCATAGTAGGTTTATTTTTTAATTCTCAAGTAGGAGACTCTTGCTTATAATTTTATTCACTTCATTAAATCTTATTAATGTTTTTATATTCACATATTCCATTATTATTATTATGATTCAAAATTAAATTCAATACAATCACTTAGTTATATGAGCTAAGAATTTGTATGAATTTACCTAAGTAAGATTCCTCAATTTGTAACTTGTATAGTTTCATCATTTTCATTATCTTGTAATAGTCACATTGCAAGTCAAGTTTCACATGCAATTAAACTAATAAATGGAATAAACCCCATATTTATTCAATTCATAGTTGACATAGAATCATTTAAAATGTTTACTTAATAGGTAGGGTCCAATACCTATTTTTTTAATCCATACACATTATAATATTATTTTTATATAAAATCATGTTAAAGAATAATAAAACATTAAATTGATACTGAATTCATAAGCATAAATGCTGCATTGCATAAATAATAACTCAAAACTCTTGAAATTATTTTCATCAACATAAGACCGACATAAATGAAATAAAAATAATGTGTACACTCCAATCAATAAAATAGATTCAAGGTTTCATTAAAGCCAAGGTCATCACCTACTCTATGTGATTTAGTAGATCCCCTACCAAAGGGATGCTATACATACACATTTGGCATAGGATCAAGGACCTTTTTAATTCTATGGAGTTTTCTTATAGTTTAATTAATTCTTTGGTTAATTCACGACAATTTTGATCTTATGCTTCAGATCAAGTGCTTCCTTAAAATTAATGAGGATACGTCAATTGTTGACCTATGTGAGCAATTTGAATATTTTTTTCAAACTTGATGATACATTTGGCACACAACAAAATGTACAAACCATCATAATATTTCTTCTAGTTCAAAGTAGTTTTACTATTTTTATTTACTTTCATAACAACCAATAGTTAAGGGGGGATCTAAGTGTATATAGATCCGATCCTATTTTAATACAATAAACAACATATATATTCATGAATCTAAGTGTTTAATAAATACATCAAAATTATACTTAACATTGAAAAAAATAATCTAAATATATGTCTAAACAACCTCAAATAACATAATCGACTAATGTAATTTTATAGACAATTTTTCATATGGATAATAATATTACCTTATTATAGCATAATCAAATAAGTAATGCATTATACCTACATTACCAATTTCCAATTTATTTAATCCAATATGTAATTTTAAGAGGTTAACACAAGAACTATGGCATTAATAGAAACATTCTAGCCAATAAAAAAATTTAAAATTTAAGGTCACACTTGTAATCACTCAAATTAGTCATAAATACTTGATCATGTCATTTTTGGCCCACTTTCACTTTAATCAACTTAAACACTTAATATGGAACTATTTGACCACCTCACTCTATCCTGAGCACCTATAAAGACATATTCCTTTCTAGGTTGATATCTTACTCCTACATATATTTTCTAAATTTATTAAAACTCATCTAATCATATTTATAGAAAATTCATATGTTTCCCTTCAAGACAAGATTGACTAGTAGGAGACAATAGTGGTAGTCAATTTTATCCCTATTGGTCAATAATATCCTTTACCCTAGTAATAGTCCCTTTTAAAATTTAAGCCCTCCCTTATAGGTTGGTCTATATTTTTAGGATAGATAGTGTGAGGCTTTCCCCTTTTGGATTGTTATAAAGGCACATCTAAGCCACCTATTATATCACTTGGTGATTTAAATATTTAGGCATACTTTCACTAATACACACTTAACAAAGATTTCATATGCTTCCTAAATATGATTATAATCATTTGAAGCATCCCTTGGTTAAGTTAAGAACCTATTTGATCCAAAAGAAAGCAAAGCATTATCAAGTATTCAATTAATCTCTAGATGCATGTACATGTATTCAAATAAGCACAATTGAATAAAGCAATTTAAGTGTGAGAACTATGTTGGCATGATTTTCCTCTTTAGATATTGGATATGTAGGTACTGATCAGTCATCATGGTGTGATTGGGGTTAGCTCATCCCATTACACCCCATTTTTATTTGTAGGTCTTTCAGCTATTACAAGCCTTATTAGGGTTTCAACTTTGAATAAGTAATTTATAAGTCATTTGCATGCATTTGAATGTCAATTTTTTACACACAATATTTTTTTAATTAACCACAAATGATCATGCCCTAATTTCTCTATTTTTTATAGAGGATATAATCAACTAATAGACAAAATATTTCCAATCTTTCTTTTCCCCTTTTGGAAATTTACGTCCCTCACCAATTTCAGTCATTAATCTTATGGCACTTGTAGAAAAAATATTTATTGATCACTTTTCACTATCTATTAGTAGTGCATATTTAGATCACATATAGTAAACAACTAATTATTTTTATTTATTCATAGTTAAGCTTATTTCATTGAGTCACACTTTATATATTTTGATATCATGATTTTATTCTACTTGTCACAAGTTATTTTACAATATTTACTTTCTTTCAAATCAAATTATCTTAATTAGAGTTAATACACATATTAAATCTAAATTCTAATAAAACAACACCCTTTTTTTATTCCTTCTTATTTAATTTAATATAAAATCAAAATAGATATTTCCAATTATTATATAGTTTTTATAATCAAGCAAGAAAAAATTTAGAATTAAATAATTGATAATTAATCACAATTCATTTCTTCCTTCGTTATCAACCCATTTCATCAAAATAATATAATAATAAGAATTATAAATATTGGTTGGATAACATTAAATCAACAAAAAATTAAATTAAATAATGCTTCTTTATTCTATGTTTTATTTTGCTAACCAAGCAAGATACAATTTTTGGAATTAACTCATTACCAATCAGCCCTCTATGTTTTCTTTTGTTAACGTATAAAAAACCATATTATATAATTAATGTGATTCCAATCATCCCTCAATGTTTTCTTATACTAACCAAATAAAATTGAATTTCTAAATTTAATGCATTATCAATTAGTGTCCTATGTTTTTTTTGTTAACCAATAAAAACCCAATTTCTATAATTAATACATTACCAATCATCCCTCTATGTTTTATTTTTCTAAACAAGTAAAAATAAATTTTCTTAAATAATGCATCACCTATCATCCCTCTATGTTCTTTTTTTTTGGTTAACCAAGAAAAAACCAATTTCTAGAATTAATGCATTACAATTAGCATTCTATGTTTTATTTTTCTAACTAAATAAAAACTAATTTATATAATTAATGCATTACCAATCAACCCTATATGTTTTCTATCTCCTCCCTCAAACTATTTCATCAAAACAAGATAATAATAAGATTTTTAAATATGGGATTAAAAAATGCAATCAATAGAAAGATTCAATAATTGCTTGCATACTAGTATATTTTTCCATTTTAAGGAACTATGCAATAAATATGGACGTTTAATAGCCACAAATTAAAACATAATACTACATGTTTATGTATGATTTGCTTATCATTTTTCTTCTTTTATTTTATGCAAAACAAATTAAAAATGTAAAATCAAAACAACAACATGCCAATCCACATTTTATCTCAACCTTTCCATGTGTTTCCTTCATGCATAAAATAATAAAAAATGAAGATTTGAAACAACATCTTGCCTACCACATTATATTTCATTTTTAACATGCTAACCCAGCCACATCTTCCTTGATTTTTTAGCATGCAAACCTAGCAACATTTTCATATCAAAAGAGATACAAACTAGCACCCATAAAAGAATAAAAGAGTTCAAAATAAATAAAAATGTAGCTAACAGTCTATGACCTTACCTAAATGTGTAGTTCTAATGACATCATAACATTGAATCCATTCAATTTTTCCCATAATAATTATAACCATATAAATTTTCTCCAACCCTCTAAGCCTTCCAAAATATATTTCACCAAAATCCAATCCCTAACATATAAAAAATGTACTATTATATGGGCCTCATGGTCATAAAAAATCCACACAAATAAAGTTTACAACTATTAAAATCAATGTGAAATAAGAATAGTATAAATCAAAGACTAAATAAATGAATGCACAATAAAAACATGTTATTCACACTTATATAACATTAATAATATGGATGTTCCATCCAATGAAAAATTTCCAACAAAAATCATACACCCCATTGAGTACTTATTCTTACCTTTGAAGAATATCTATGTAATGATTCCCTACAAGTTCCACACCCCAATCATGAAAAAATAATTTTAGTTAACTACCATGGGTGTTTAAAGGGTTTTTTCCCCCTAATTTAACATGGTTTCTCCATGGATTTATTGGTTTCATTATTCAAATGATGGCTTGAATAATTTAAATGATTTCATTTTTACCTAAAAAAACCTTGACTTTCTTTTAACTCCCCATTAAATACTATTGAGTTTATATAAAAATTAATTCATTTTTTGTATTTTAATTTTTAGTCTAGTAAAAGTCATTAAGTATAAAATTCCACAAATCCAATGTTTTCATAGCCAATTTTAATCCATAAAAAATGTCACATGGTGGTGGCCCCCTTTCCAAATTATGCTAGGGTTTCAGGAACCCATATGGCTTAGCCAATCAAAAATAAAATAAATAAATAATTTAAGTCATATTCAACTTGTTTACTATTTCCCATTTATATTCCATGAGTAATGCTTTAATATTTTAATTAGTATTGAAATGTTATCAAAATAAAAATAGCTCTAGTAGTACCCTTAAGGCATTTTATAAGATAAAATAAGTTTTATAGCTTCCATCAAAAAACCATAAGCCTATGCTTACTTAATAAATAAATCCTTTATAGGTGAAATTTACATCAATAACAACACTAGTAGTTGACTACCAATGGCCCCCTTGGGTGTTAGTTTCAACTTACATACCAAGTCCATTGATCTTCATATGTTTGTATAGTGATACCATTTGGCTATTTGCTTTATCAATATGAAAATTATTATATCTATTTATAAATAAAGAATCTCAAGTGAAATTAAAATCAATCAAAAACATAACAATAAATGCTCATGCATTCATTTTACCAGCCCCCAATATTGTAGCCTCTGCATGCACAAAATTCCATCAATAGCAATTGAACTCTATGAAAACATTATATTAATTATGAATATAATATTGATCATCTAACCATAATGAAAATATGGATTTAAAAATCATAATACATGCATGATATCAATAATTTAAGGTGTTTCACATAGTAGTATTAAGTAATATAGTAATAAAGTATTACTTTTCACCAAAACAAAACATAATCTAAATTTTTAACAACTAATAAATTATAAAATTTTGGCACTTAAAATCATTAGCCAAATTTGGAGATATGTCACCTTCTTATGTCATGGAGGTCACATATGTAGTATCTTATTTACGATTTTATCAAATAATAACTTTTTCAAGGTTTCATAAAATAAAATACAAGTACTTATTCAAGTGTTTAGCAAAGAAGAAACAACAAATTTAAGGGTTTAACATTAACAAACATCATTGAGGGCACATAGAGAACAACTTCTAAGGAATACATTTAACAATTTTGAAAGGAGAAAAAATAAAAAATATCATATATATAGGGTATCGGTTAATAGGTAAAACATGAGAACAAACAAATTAAAATTAAAAACATTAATCTTCTAATAAACTATGGAAGAGGGTAAAGGGTATAAAATGAAACATCTATGGTAGAATAGGTAAATTCCATGTCAACAAACAACATATAAATTATTCAAGGTTCAAAAATCTATTGGTTAATATACTTTAAAAGAAAGTCCCATAATATCTCCTTTCAAAAATAATTCTTGACTCATATTATATATAATTATCCATTTAAGGCAAAAATATCTATCAAAAAAATTAAATTTAGTATTTTTTATCCAAAACAAAACCACATCCTAAAAATATATAAATTTATGATGAACAAAGATTTGAAAGAATGTAAAGATAACACAATCCTAGTTATACAAGAGAAAGACATATATGAAATTGATATCTTGAAGAAATAAAATTAATTAAAAATCACAAAGGGCCCATAACTAGAAACATTAAAAAATAAATAGGTTACAGATAATATAATATCAAAGGAATAAAATATCATTATTAGTGATGTTGTAAATGACTTTCATATGTAAAAACATATACATTGACCATTAATTGGAATGATTTCACATGAGGGAATGCTAATCTAATAAAATTTAAAAACACAACCACCCATAGAAAATACATATAGTTACCTATATATTAATCTTAACCCTTACTTAAGCACAAAATATATACCTATATATTAATCCTAACCCTTACTTAGGTATAATGTGTAGTGAATTTGGGTCATACATACACCTTCACATGTTAGGATACCATATATTATATATCATAAATAGTATAAATGTTGTTATATGTTAATGTGAAATTATATAAATAGATGCAGACATATCTGAGAAATATTAACAAGTAAAATGAAACATGAAAAGTAAAAAGAATAATTATTTTACCTAGGATGTCCCATAACACTCCAACAACTAACTTTGACACATGATATTAATTTTTTATTTTTGGGAATAATGGAGTTTTATTCCTATTTAATAAACAAGTCTAAGTATGATAAATTAGTAAATAATATTCCTAATTAAAGCTACTAATTTATGAAATTAAATTACAATTAGACCTTTTCTACAAATAGTAGTGAGAGAGAAAAAATCAAACTTAACTTATTCTAGACTATTTCAACTGAGATAAGGTCTAGAAATTTGTGTGTAGGGCTAGGACACTGTCACAAATAGGATCTTAGACTTCATTTTCTCATTGGATAGGAGCATTAGAATTGATCATCTTGGGCTCTGACACTTTAGTCCTTCTCTAGCACTATTGTTTTAAGGATTTAAACTTTTTGGGCTTTGTTCACCTTGTCAGTGTGAGCCTATGTACCAAATTTCAAAGCCTCGTTATCAATAGATCTATTTGTAGATATGATTATTTATGCACTTGTATCTTCTATGTAATTGAATGGAACTTTGGAAAATATAGAAAAGGGGTTAGTTTGTGTAAAATACACTAGACATGTTTTACACCCCATGTGTGGGCACACTACCTACATACCAATACTCTGAGGAGGGATCAAGCCATATGTATTTCTCCCTTTAAGAGTGCTTCATGTAATATTTAATGAAATGTAGGAAATGCTAAAATTGAGTATGCTTGAGATGGCTAGGGACTGGTGTGAGATCTTGAATTGGCTTGAAAGTGTATAGGTTGGCTATATGCAGAGAATAAAGAAGATTTCTTGAGTGGTCTTGTTTGTATTCTTTCTTTCTTGAATTATATTTTCTAACCCCTTCCAATGATCTTTGAATGGGCTTATATATGGATCTATTAGTCATGGGTTAGATGAAACTAGACTAGGCTGACAAATTCAACAAGAGGAATCAAGGAAAAATGGTAATTTGGGCTTGAATTATGATTAGACAAGAGCATTGAAAAGGGGACACCTTAGGGTCTAGTGTTATAGCGCAACTTTGGTGCTATTGTCCTAAGTAGATGGGACCTAAGGGGATAGTTAGTCTTGAAGAGAGGGTTTTGGCTCAACTAGGGTCAAGTTTGGAAGGACATGAATAACTAGGAATCAATGAAAATAATCTTAAGAGGGTCATAAGAGAAAGCAAGAGGAACCTAAGGATTGGGTGTCATTAGCCATGCTCAAGTTACCAATTTTTGAATTTTATATGACTACATTTGGCCCCTTTATTCTAGTGATATAGAAAAGCAAAATACAAGGATAAAGGAAAATAGAAAGTGTACCTAAACTTAGCCACAAAGGTGAAACCCATAAAGCCTATGTGATGTTGAGTAATGTTGGATAGTGCATAAAGAGCATGTTGTGTAAGTGTGAATCTATGAAAGGAAAATAAAGAGTAGATAAATTCTTATTATATGTAATATAAAATAAGAATGTACAAAGTTGGGTGAGAAAGAGGAAGAGAAAGGAAAAAATACACCTCACCAAATATGTGAACCAATACAAAACTTGTTGTGATGCTGAGTAAGGTTGAGTGTGCTAGGTATAGGTTGACTGATGTTATATCAAAATTTATATCATGAATAGAGCTAAGTGTTCAATTCCTTAGAAAGTGGATCAAGAATGCAAAGGCTAACCCTTTGGCTTCATCATCACCTAGTAAGTGAAGCTAGATGATAGTGTATGTGTCAATCAATTTTTGGACTATGTGTCCAATCCCTCTGAATAGGTGGCTCAATAATGCAAAGGCTGGCCCTTTGGCTCCATCATTTCTCCATGAAGTGAAGATATAAAATAATGTTATTATGAATAATTATTTCATATTAGATGGCTCTTGAAGCCCTTGAATGTTATATAAATCTGAAAATGTGGCATGGATAGCTGAATATGTGCTAAAAACTAGGCCAATGTTGGCCAAATTGAAAAAGATGGAGATAAGGCTTGTATGAAAGCCACTCAAAAACTAAAAATTTGGCTTATGTGGAAGCCACTTGAGAACTCAAGTACTCAAAAATATGGAGGTTAGGCTTGTATGAAAGCCACTCCAAAATTATGCCAACCACCTATAGATGGAATAAGGCATGCAACTACTAATAATTCTTGGGTAGTGTTAAAAATTGAAAGAAAAGAAGCAAAAGTGTTGTGAAATCTATCCCTAATCACTAGTGTCTAAAACATCAATTCTGATCTAGAAGTTATACCAATTGCCATATCTAAAACTAGAAGTGAGGACCAATCATGTCATGCATGATGCCCCTTATGTCTAGATTCTATAATAAAATTATACTAAAAACTACTGATTTAAACTAGTATGAAAGTGCAAAATTGTAGTTAAACCTACCTTTCTACCTACTTCTAGAAAACTTAGTTTTTTTTCTATTTGGATACGAGCACCAAAAATGGACACCCTGGTGTCTAGCATTGTAGTCCATCCTTAGCACTATTATCCTAGGTTTAAATTGATCATTATTCTAGAATCTTGACTGTCTACTTGGTCTATGCTAAGTGGTTTGATGACTAGTTATTGTTTTACTTATTTTGAAACTAGATTTTTTTTATCGAAAGGAGCTATGATATCTATAGTAAAACCCCTATTTGTTTCCCCCTCTTCTAAGGGTAGGAATAGGTACCTTGTAATAACTACCCTCAAAAGATGAAGCCTTACAAGTGTGTTAAGTTATAAATATACATGATATAGCAATCATAATCAACAAAATATCTCAAGATATAGCATGGTTTGATTTGAGATTATTTTAGATCAATAGGGGTATGCCTAGATAGATGTAACAATGTAATAGCATGTGTAATGTACTAAACTATAACTAAAAGTGTTATTTATTAGTTTTACTAGTTTTTATTTGGAGGGATGGAGCATGATTTCCATCATGGCATCTAAGAAAATAGGAAAAAATGCATGATATAGATCATGGCATTACAATCAATCAAGCAACAAACACACAAAGCAAGAACCAAGATGCATACAAGGATGGCTAAGAGGCCAAGTAAACAAGGGACATGGGCACATGTCACTCAAACTTAAAAAAATCATACAAGGCATGTTCAAATGCCATATACACATACAATTAAAACATGTAAGTTGGTGTGGAAGCCACAATCACATAGAGGAGTACAAGCAAAGTACATTGAAAATGTCTTAAGGTACAAATATGAATAAAAGAGAAAGACATTGGAAAATGTCTTAAGGAACATACAAGAGATAAGTAGGAACTATAAACCAATCTAATAAGCTATGCTAAGTAAGAAGAGAAATCATGTAATAACTAAAAAGATAAAATCACATATAACTAATCAAAGCAAGAGTGAAAGTATGCAAGGCATGTTTAATACAAGACTAGGTATATGTTAAGAGATACACAAGTGCTAGATACTAGTGAAATGTTGATATAGTAATCTATATAATCTAGTAAGTAATGTACATCAGCATGATAACTTGGAGTGTGTAGTATAGGAATGACATAACCTAGATGGTGTAGTCATGTAGAAGATGCCCCAAGTGGGTATGTATATCTAAGTGTGTCTCGAATGTAGATTTAGGATTCCCCTCAATGGATAGAGTGAAGCAATCAAAGAGCTAGATATCACTGCATATACTCAAAGAAGATCAAGTGAAGCATGGTAATGTAGATAAATTGACAAACAATAAACATATAACAACAAATTTAAGTCCTAGCATGATATTAGCAATGTAAAACATGGATGATGCATATAATCAAAATGTTTTTGGTGTTTTGACATTTTTGAATGTTTTTATATTTTGAAATTGTTATATTATTTTTGTATATTTGGAATAACTATGTACAATCAAGTAGAAGAGATTATGTATAATCAAAGATGACGAGAAATGATACTAACCAATGAGCCTCATGTGAGACTCCTTATCATGGTGTCTTATATTAAGGAGTGGAATTGTGTGTGATCATGAAGCATGATGAAAACATTGAGATTATGGCTCTAAAAGTTGTATATGTTTTAAATGTTCTAAAATATCTAAATTATAAATTGACTATGGGGTCCCTCTATAACTCTTAGAATTATATTCAACTATAGGGCTCTTAGGGACCCATCTAGAATTAGGAGAAGCTCTCTGAACATGTGCTCTATGTGTAGATGCATGAGAACTCAATGAAACTACTATGGGTGTGAATACTATAGATAGAAGCTATCTAGAATCTTCAAGCTATGGAGGTGTGTGAACCCTCTGTACTGGTGATGGATGCCTTAATTATGTATGAATATGAAGTGGAATAGGCGCTGAAACTAGAGAAGTTGAAACTAGTGGCAAAACTAAAACTAGTGACTGTAAATTGGTAGATGGTTCTAAAGTGGGGAGTGGTAACTCATATGGAACTCCATCGAATATAAAAACCTAATTAACATGAATGAATTTCATGCATCTATGAACTATATAAGGTATTGCTCTAATTTTTTGAATCCATGGTCAACCAAGTAACATATCAAAAACTCCTATGCTGGGAACTATAGTGAATGGTGTGGTCACAAGTGTAAGACAAACTTGTAGTGGAAGTACTATCTCACCTAATGAAATTTTTATATGCCCATTGAAACCACTAATAGTTATGTTTGTTAGAGTGATATCCTACTTTGAACAATTGTAGTAGTGTCAAGGTGCACATGTTAAGATTGGAACCATTGTCAATAAGCACATTGTAGCTCTGATAAAGAGTGCATGATAATCTAAATCATCCTTGATGATCTCCTATTTTGAGAAGGAGATAGAAGGTCTAGCTATAATTTTGGAATTGCATACACTGATCATGTTGTTCAAAGGATGTAACTCAACTTAAGGTGCCCTATATGTATCTAGTGGTCGATGTGCATGATATGTATGATGAACCCCTGATGTGTCCCTTGTATCTTGTTTTAAATGTTGTGGAAATGGATATGAGAAGATTTTAAATGATTTATCCTATGTTTGCTTTCTAGTATATGCTCAACTAAAGTTCTAAAATCAATAGCATTTAAATTTATTATGTTATGTATCTTGTGCTTTAAACTGATACATGTATTTGTCATATGGCCTGGTGCCCTATGGTAGTCATAAAATTTAGGTTAATTATATCCCTTTAGAAGAGGTTATATTGGATCAACTTCCTGAATAAGAGGGAGATATGTGATAGTACAATCCAAAAGCTATTGTAAAACCCTAGCTAGAGAAACTAGAAGATGTGAAAAAGTACGTCGAGGGGGTGCTAACAAAATTATTTCTTGAGGAGGCTTTGAAGCTACATTGAATATAGGTTGATTTTACCCTTTATTATCATTAAACTTGACCTTATATGGGACTTTTTTGTTACTCTTATTAGTTGTGTGTGATGTATTAGTGTACTTTAGTTTTCCCATTAAAATTAGTTTGACTTCTCTTTCCTTTAATGTGTGACACAATTCAATGAAGGAAGAGAATATTTTGAACATGATTGATTCATGAAGTGTTGGTAGAATATTTTTTTTGAAAAAGTCTTATAACTCCTAATCTTCCATGGGGATATTCATCTTAGCCAAGATGGTCTTATACCGAAGAACATAATCTATGAGATGCTCATTTTGTCATTTTTTTCTTTTGAGAAATTTGAGAATATAAAACCTTATCACTAATGTTGATACTGAAGTGTGCTAAGAACATGTCAGCTAAAGGATTGAACGCATTGACTGACTAATTTTATAGACTATAAACCATTGTAAAACATAATCATTTAGACTCCATGGAAATAGCTTGGTAAGTATCTAGTCATTTGGTATATAATCCAAGCATGCTACATGAAAAGCTCTCAAATATGTCTCTAGATCACCCTTTCCATCATCAAGAGTAAGCTTGGGCTGAATGAAACCTTGTGTCAAGGGTGTAGAAGTAATGTGATGTGTCAATGGTGTATGCAGAAGAGCTAAAGAATTCAAAGCTTGCATAGGTCTATTAACACCTTGCTCAAGATGTAACACCTTAGATTGAAGAGATCGTATTTCTTACACAAGGGATACCACATCAAGAGATAGGGATTTACTAGTTGTAACTAGTGGCATAGATGCAAGTTGGGCTACTATAGGGGGTTGTTGAGACATAGTTAGCCCTATAGTGTCATTTGCAACTGGTTGCTCTAAAGGAATGGAAGAGTCAACTTGGTTAGCCTTTTTAATTTTTATGATAGATTGTATGATAAGAGTATGATCTCAAGGTTGTTCCCCGAGTCTTTCTCTAAAACTTTGTAAAATCAAATATTTGTTAAAGACAACTTCATTATCAATAATAAGTGGAAGTGGATCAGTATTCCAATGTGGTAGAGCATGAGCATCAGTGTGTACATCATCATTGTTATTTTCATACTACTCATTATTTGAATCATTCTCATTAAAATTGGTGTAATCTAGATGTGTAAGATTTATAACAAGAACTCGAATTTGTTGCTTGTCCATGGTGTATGGAAATTGAAGGAATCTAGGTGAATTCAAGAGGATTGCCACTAAGTCTTGCACTTCATCTTGAAGGAAGAGATATAAGGATCTTAGGTGGAATAAGGAAAATAACTTGTATAATAGTAAAAAAATATTAAATTGATATAATCTACACAAGGAACTAGAATATGCATAGAAAGGATACGGAGCTCCCAAACATGTAAGGTGATACCTCAAGAAGAAAAAATATGAGCTAATACATGAAACTAAGGTTTTTTCAAAAATATTTTTACAAAATACTATGAAGTTTTGAAATTGAAAATGAATTTTTGAGTTAAGTATTCAAGAAAAAATTCATAAATTTATGGGAAAGTGCTTGATTTAATGGGTCCTAGTAGATGCAACTAAGGTTTTGAGATTTTTTTTTTTGAAATTACTATGAATTTTTAAAATTTGAATTTATTTTTTGACTTTAATATGCAACTAAAAATTTAGAAAATGATTGGAAAATTACTATAAAATTATTGGGAGCTAGTTGATGCAACTAGGGTTTAAAATAAAATTATTTTTGAAATTACTATTAAATTTGAAAATTTGAATTAAATTTATAGTTTATGTGCTGGCAAAAAATCAAAAAATTATTGAATTAATGTTGGAAAATTACTAGGACCTAGTGTAAGCAACTAGGGTTTGAAATAAATTTATTTTAAAATTTACTAAAAAAATTTAAAATTTAAGAGGAATTCCTAATTTTAATATTCAAAAAAAAATTCAAAAATTAATGGGAAAAATTAGCTAGGAATTTACCTTAGGGTTTCTAGGGTTTTTCTGTGAAATTCAAAGTCAGATTCACCAAATGATTTGTTATTTTTGGGAATAATGTAATTTTTTTATATTTAATAAATAAGTATAAGTAGGAGAAAATAGTAAATAATATTTCTAATCAAAGCTACTAATTTTTTTAATTAAATTACAATTAGACCTTTTCTAAAAATAGCAGTGAGAGAGAGAAAATCAAACCTAGCTTATTCTAGACTATTTCAACTGAGATAATGTCTAGAAATTTGTGTGTAAAATAGGGACACTATCACAAATAGGATCTTGGACTTCATTTTATGATTAGATAAGAGCATCAAAATTAGACACCTTGGGCTCTGACATTGTAGTCCTTCTCTGGTGTTATTGTCCTAAGGATTTAAGCTTTTTGGGTTTTGTTCATCTGGTCAATGTGAGCCCATGTACCAAATTTTAGAGCCTTGATATTAACATAACTCCCTATAGAGATTATTATTTTTGTAATTGTATCTTTTATGCAATTAAATGAAACTTTGGAAAATAGGGAAAAGGGGTTCGTGTGTGTAAGATGCATTAGACATGCTTCACACCCTATATGTGGGCATGCTACCTACATACCAATACTTTGAGGAGGGATCAAGTCATATATATTTCTCCCTTTAAGAGTGCTTATTACAATAGTGAATGAAATTCTAAAACTAAGTATGCTTGAAATGGCTAGGGACTGGTGTGAGATCTTGAATTAGCTTTAAAATCTATAGGTTAGTTGTATGCAGAGAATAGAGAAGATTTATTGAGTGGTCTTGCTTGTATTCTTGCTTTCTTGAATTATATTTACCAACCCCTTCCAAATGATATTTTAATGGGATTATATATGGATCTATTGGTCATGGGTTAGATGAAACTAGACTAGGTGAATGTAATGAACAAGAGGAATCAAGGTAAAATGGTAATTTTCACTCAAATTATGATTAGACAGGAGCATTGAAAAGGGGACACCCTAGGTTCCATTGCTATTGTAAAACTTTTGTGCTAATGTCCTAAGTATATGGGACTTGGGGGGATGGATTAGTCATGAAGAGAAGGTCTTGGCTCAGTTGGGGTTAAGTCTAGAAGGCCACAAATGATTAGTAATCAATGAAAACAAGCCTAAGAGGGTCATGAGAGCAAGCAAGAGGGACCTAAGGATTGGGTGTCATTATCCATGCTCAAGTTCCCAATTTTTTCATTTTATATGGCTATAGATAGATATGGATAATACAAAAAATAAAAGGACATGAAAGAAGGAATAAAATCTAAACATAATGTTTCAAGGAGGATTAGAACTAAATTACTTAGTGAACCATTATCTTTAAATTAGTCACTATATCTAGTAGGGCACAATAATGCATATGGGAATCATGGTTTAATTTAGGAGGATAAGAGGAATTATAAAGAAGGGAGCTTGGTTTAATCTAGGAGGATAAGAGGAATTATAAATAAGGGAGCATGGAAAATTATTATATAAAACAAAATGAGAATTATGCATTCTTGGAAAACAAAGGAGAAATAGATGAAGAAAATAAAGAATAAAAATAGTTATATATCCCCACATCAAAACTACTAATGTGTTCATTATAACTCCATCTCAACATGATCATGAGCATGAATGGGAGACTTGAAACCATAAGGAATAGTTAGAGGACAACAAGATGAAAGTGATCATATGATAAAATAAAAAATATTTAAGAGAAAATATATTCCTTAGCTATCAAGAAAATAATTTGTAAAACATCATGTAAATAAGATAACAATATTTTCTCACCATTAAAAAGACTTAAAAAAAACTAGAAGTGATAGTGGGTGATGTGCCAAGAATGGTTTAGGGAATACACATACCAAAAAACAAAAGGATTCAATATACAATAATAACCATGGAATTAAAGGAAAATATCCTGAAGAGACCAAGTTCAGGAGGTCAAGCCTTTGGCACAAAAAATAATAGGACCATTAGAGAAGTAAAAAATCTAATAGAGAACATCTCAGGTTACAAGAAAGAGATAGAAATGATAGATCTAAAAATATAATTATAAAAGGATTGGAGTATCCAATGAAAATGAGAAAATATTAATAACTTGAAAAGATAATTTTTTAAAGGTAGATTGTAATGGATAGGACATATCAATCAATAAAATAGGATCAAAAAAGAAGGGGGAGTGAGGGACATGCATATAAGTGTTATCATGAAAATAATATATGATAAGAGCATGATACTAAGGATAATTTTTTTCTTGAGGGAACATAATTTTATGTAAATGAATAACTAACCCCAGTACAATAAAAAAAAGAAGGAAAGAATGGGAGAAAGAGAATGCATCAATAAATTTAGGAAAATTATCATTGATATATAATGTAAAATACCAAATTATACACCAAATGAAACACAATCAATAGGGATTAAGGATTGTTAACTTGAAATTATGAATCACTTAAACATAGTTAGGGATTAACTTATCTAAGTAAAAAATTAAGTCAATAGATCATGGGACAAATATTCCCTTTGTTTTTAGGACCTATTGGTAATCCAAGGGCCAAGAAACTCCATAAGTATTAGCATGATCAAGCTATAATTATTTCCACCAAAGGTTTTGATAATTTCTTCAAGAACAATCAAGTTTTCACTATTGGTTTTATCTACAAATGGATTATTTATAATGTAATGGGTAGATCATTCTTCATTTATAAAATATAAAAGAGAGGGAGAGAGATTAATCACTTGATTGAGAAAAGTCTTCCAATACTCAAAAATTAGATTATTGTGGGTTGCAATAAAATCATTGGGCATCAAGTCTAGCTACTACACAAACTAGAACACCGTAATGAGCAAGACTCAAATGAAGATAGGCAAACATAAAATCTATAACTCAATTAAAAATAAATACATAACATAATCATGCATCTATTTTCACACCATGACTGATGTAAACTTCAAAATAACTAAAATGAGCTCTTAAATCTAATTAAATTAACTTTTACACAATCTAGTTGTATATCCAATTGCATACCAACAACATCAGAAACTTCTTTACATAGATTACTTCTAAAATCAATATCTTTGGTAAACCATCAAGACTCTACAAAGAGGAATGGTAGGTGATATCTTGGCTAAATCTCAATAGATTTTTTATACTCAAATGTGTTGACCATTATAATTTAAATCAATTCTACTTATGTAGGCATTGTTAGTCCATTATGGCTATGATGCATAACCATAAATTAAATTATCTTGATACAAACATTAAATTAAATAATTGATGAGAGTTTAATTTTTTGTGATAGCACATAAATAAAGGATAATGATCTAGTCATGACACAATTTCAAATATAACTTTTAATATGAAAGTGGATTCAATCTCTAATATGCACTCTAAACTCTAATTATCAAAAGGTACTCTCTAGTTCCATTTATTATACTAACCAATCATCAATCCAGATATGAAGAGACACCTCAATGAAAACCAATCCCAATGATAGAGATATTAGTTCATGTGTTTACTTTGTCTATTCCTAATTTCTTATGTTTATATTCAAGTTAGTACAGCTTGTTTTAAATGAAATCCTTTCTTTATTAAATGTTGATGCCTAGGAAATATTGGAACAATGGGTTGTTATAATCTATAAATAGGCACATCCTTTGCTCTTGATTAACCTATTGATATTAATGTCTTTTGGTTTGACTCTATATGCAATGGGAAATGCAATAAATTTATAAATCAATCCTAACTTAGAGAAGATAAATCCTACTTACACTTCCGATTGGGGATACATTAGATAATTAGGGTCGTGACCAAGATGGATCTACTAGACCTATCCAAGTGATAGATTACCATAATAAATTCTCTAAGAAGGGTTCCAAAGCCTCTAATCAAGCAAAATTACATAATAACCCTAACTAGGTCCTATGTTTTTTGCATTCACTAGACTAATAATAATTAAATTAAAATCTAATCTAGTGTTCACCAAAGCTTGTGGCACAAAGTGGGGGTATTAAAAATGAAAATTAAGAATGCATAGAAGTTAAATACTCACCTCAATGTATATGAAATCCTAATGCATGTGAAATAAGTAAAAATGCATATCTATCTACTCTTACAAAGGAGGAACAAAGTTAGGAATACTTACCTTTGAAGATGAATCCATTGAGCCTCAATCTCTCCCTTGGCCAAGGTGATTCACAAGAGGTTGGTGTGTTATGTAATGATGATAAAGATAAATCAACTCTAGGCTACACAAACTATCAATGCATCTAAAAGACTTCTCCACAAGATAAGATCTATATCTCCAAAGAATGTATGAAACCCTAAGCTTTCTCATCAAGTAGAACATGAATAATCAAATGCACAATATATCTTACTTTTTCTTCTCTTTGAGATGATGAAATGGATGTGTATATATAATTGAATCTAACCCTAAACCTTTTCAAAATTTTATGTGATAGAGTCGTCCCATTCAACTATATATTATTAATTGATAATAACAAGTATCAATTAGAAGTCGACCTAGTTGACTCTATATTGTTAATCAATAATAAAAAGTATAAATTATAATATTAAGTCATCCAAATCAACCTATATTGTAAGTTGTTAAAAAGGATTTTAGCTTAAGAAGGGATAATAAAGGTAGAATTGACTAGAGAATGGTGAAAAAGAGGATACAAGGCTTAGGTAAGTACATAGGAGAAGGTTGTGTTGATATTAAGTGGTTGGAAAAATGGTAGGAATGATACAAATCTATAACAATCTTGTGAAGCACCAATGGCCTACCCACCCATTTCTTGGTGCACCATTTAAGGTGTGAAATTAGAGAGATTAAAACTTGATAGGTTCCTAAAAGATAGAAAGGTTATTAAGTGGTAAAGTTAATAAAAATATTGTGTGTAGATAGACTTTACCTTGGATATGTAAACAATCTTCTCAATTTTAGACTCTACCATTACCCATATCTTTGCCAATATTCTATCCATTACCATTTCATGCTCATTTTATCTTGTGATTAGATAACTATATTTTTTGATGCAAGTTCTTTTCAACTGAATCTATGTTTTGGATGATCTAGAGTGCTTGGGTCTATGTTTTTTTAGTCATCAGATCTGTCTACCTATAGTCTTTCCCTATAGTTGAATGATAAACAGTCCCTTAACCATCACTTATTATTCACCATGGCCATCAAATTTAGGTTTGTTGTATGTTAAGTAGGATGATTACTATTGACAAGTTTGACCTCACAGGTCAAACTATCACCCCTATAATTTGAAACTTTGCTTTTAATACCTCTATAACCTTGTTCATAGCTTTGTCATGCTTTGATAGTCTTCAAATTGTCTTTGTAAGGTATTATTAACATTGTTTAAAGTAGTGTCTTTTGTCAAGTTTTAAAATTCCTTCAAATTCAGTCTAGTGGGTCCTAGGGGTATGTCATGATGTGTTAAGAGGGTACATATTTTGTTAGGTCAAGTCCTTTCACTTGATCACTTGGTTTAAATCTTGTTAATCTTGTTTGATGATATTAAGGTTTTTTAGCAAAGTTTAAGGTTTTTGGAGAAACATAGGTTTCAATTGTGACCAAGATAAGAATTATCAATGTGAATTTATTGCATAGAATATTTAATTAGATATTAAATAGGTCATTTCAATTCTTATCAGGTCTTAGATTGATATATTCTTTATACATGAGGTCATCCAATATACACTAGCTTTCTTTGTACTTAAAGATGCTTTTAAGGGGTTTTAAGTCTATTTCCAAGATGTTCAAGATGTAATACATGTATCATTACACTTATAAAATCTTTAAAATTATTTTTATATGTATTAATGTTAGAGGGAAGTCAAAATAATGATCTACACATCAAAAAAGTTTAGTTTTTGCTCTAAAAAGGCTATTTTATGAGTTTGTACAAACTTGGGGTGTTCACTTACAGGTGAAAATGAATTAAAGTTTCATTTTGTATTATGAAATTCATATCCATGAATTTAAATCTCTCATAGGTCCTAAAATTTCCAAACATGCTTCTTCTCCTTTATCACCCTCCTCATAAGCTCACAAGGGCAGTTTTCAAATGCTCAATATGGACAAAAGAAAAAGAGTTGGGTCCTAAAATTTTTTGAAGAGGATTTATTCATATTAAGATTAATATTTTTTTAATTTTTCATTATATCCATCCCATCTCCTTTATTAACAATCATTAAGACTCTAGGGTACTCCAAAACTACCTACAAATCCCACAGGCTCACTTTTCTTCTTGAAATGGTAGTTTTAAACTAGTTGAATGCATAAATACAATTAAGGGACATGTTTATGGTATATTAAATAATATCACATTTTTCTTAAAGCCACACTTGGCATGTGTGAGTTCATTTGGCGAGGAAAACTCTATTTTTTTCATAGTTTTTAGGGTGGATGCCATAGTTTCTTTGTGTTTCAAGTTATTTATCAGTAAAAGAAGATGGATAAAGGTTTAATATAATATTTAAATCTCTATAATTCTATAAAAATCAATTATATTATTCTCTATGCTATTTTACATCCACAAGCTCTCAACATGAAGACATCTTGTTTACTTTCTAGTGTACCAGTCATCATAAGTAAATAAAGCTTTGTTATGTTTAAAGTCTTGAGTTGCATGAAATTAATAATGGATTTTTTATAGTGTGTTTATTTATTTAAAATTAATATCAATGACCTTCATAATGGTATTAAAAAAAGTTCTATCATGATCCATTAGAAGATTGTCATCTACAAGTTTGAAAGCAACAATATCTTGGTCATGAATACCAAAACCAGTGAAGTGAAGAGGTCTTACATGAAATAAAATTAAAAATTTATTACTTAGTAACCCTATAACATCACTAGTTTTCTTTTTTATCCCCTTCAATCAATGTAAGGTGGTCTTAGCATGGGGACTATGTATAGTCCTACTTTCACAGAGTTAGATCAAGAAGGTGACAAACATTTCCTTGAAAGTGTTCTTAGAAGTCTAAAACTTCATGATACATGTGTTAGGATAGTGTGGGGATATTTAAAGTGTCAAAAAGGATAGGTTATATACCATATAATGCCTCATTCATTGAAAATGTAGACCTACAGGTCTACAGACCATTAAGTCTCATTTTCACATTAAATGTAATGAGTCTTGTTTAAGGAAATAGGGTTCAAGTGACTTGGTACATGTGGAAACTAAGTAAAAGAATTTTAAAATTATTATCAAGAAATGGAGGAAAAATATGCCATTATAAATTCGCCCTTGACTCTCTAAGTAGATCTCAATTTGAAATTCTACACATAGTCAAACCTATGGAAGGTAAGTGTGAATAAAATGACCATATGATGAAAGAACTGAAGATGGGAGTTTTTAAGAGAAGTCATGAAAATTTATGAGAGGTATCATAAATATATAAAATACTCTCTTACATTTTCAAAGAACTTACAAGTGACTATTGGCAGTATGAAGAACAAGAATGCTATTTTGATTAAGTAAGCCTAAATGAGGACATACATAAGACTGTGTATGTTCTCAAAGGAAGATTGTAAGTTTGAGTTTATTTGAGGTTTAAAATTTAATTTTAAGTGTTACAACTTATTGAAACTAATTATAAAAAATTGAAAAATTGTATGCATGATTTTTATGGTCTAAATGTGCTTCCTCAAGGAGCCTAAAAAGACATCAATGGTAGCCTACAAGTTTTCTTGAGTGCAATTTGGTTTCAAATTTGAGAAAAAGTGGTAGATTCACATGTGAAATCTGAAGGAGACAAAAATATCCATGTAGTTAAATCTAACCTATCATAGTTCTCTCATACAAGGATTAACTTATTGAGAAAGAAAGAAACCTAAATAGACTGATAGTTAAGCATATTGAGAGGTCTAACTTACCTTCAAATGTCCTATAAGAAGATATAGTATTTTTATTTGGTGTTTTAAGTACATTAATAAGGTATAGACAAAAAAATACATGAATTTTGATTCAATGGATTAAGGTAGTTTCAAGTTTGAGAACTCATATAAGTACCTAGCAGGCTTAAAAGGTCATGCAAGCCTGTGTAAGAGCATAAAGTAAGAAGTATATGAGAGATAAAATTGAGGTATGAAGGATAATATAAATGTTTAATTATTTTTTAAACTCCATGATTGTAAATCATTTTATATTTTCTAAGACAGTATGAGCTCTCATTTAAGCTTAGTAGGCCTAGCTAAGCACTCACCAATGATAGAGGCTTATGTATGTAACATTGTGACAAGAGTTTGAGTAATATGGAGATATACAGGATTTTAAGAGTGATGAATACTTAAACATGACATTCATAAGGTTTATATTCTCCTTGTTCTAAATAAAAAGGGAGATTTTAGGCCATCAGTACATATAGGCCAATGGTGATTATTCAGTTCTACCTACTCTTGATGATATATGTCTTTTATTTTGAAACAAAAAAGTATGTGGAAGGAATATTCAAGAATAAGGATGGAGTGAAATTAATTATTCTCTTAAATACTATATTTTCACAAATCCCATTGAGTAACATGATAATCTAAGACAATGAAAAGCATAAAATAGAGTGTTTAGGTAGGTTTATGTGATAGATAGTGAAGAGTCTACACAAACCTAAATCCATGTCTTGAGAAGACATGAGAGAGAGAATGGATTATTTTGAGTATGTATGGTCTTATAATGGTTGATAAGGATCATATTAAAACCACTAACAATCTCCAATATGCCCTCAATAAACGTAAAATAGGCTTTAGTCACTCTCGCTCTGGTGTATGAGATAATGGGTTCCAAATCAGAAGTTTTACAAGTCAAGCTACATGATCAAGGTTGAATGTGAGACTTAAATATCAAATAAAATAAATATTTTATCATTATTTATAGGCTCTCTCAAACTTTACAAACCCCACAAGATTCTAAAATGACTACCCAAAACTTATGAAGAGGATAATAATGTAAAACAGTCAGGCCTTCATTATAGTTGAAATTTGCATACTTAATTTAGTTAGGAAAGAAGGTATAGGAGGAAGGAAAATAAGATTTAAATGACATTATAATTCTAATGTGACATCTTCATATGATATGTAGGATCAAGAGGGACAATGGCATGACTTTGGTAAGTTTGATTTCATTGAGTTGTTTCAAGCTTATAGATTACACAGTAATGTGTGTGTACTTATTATGATAGAATATTAATCTATTAATATTAAAATGGGAATCCTTTAATAATAAATATTATATTTAATATATCATTTAAATAGCATTAAATTTTATTTAAGACAATTCATTTGAACCCTACAATCATAATTAACTATCTCTTATAGGACTATTTTTCTTAAGAGAATGTCTTTTGGTATAATGCATATCCTAAATTCTATGAAAATAATATAAACCTATTTTAAAGTATCCTCTAGTTTTATCATTATTGTATATGAACCTGAAGGTTAATTAAAGTAACTCCAAGGTTGGAAAATATATCTAGGCCTAGTAAATACTTAACCTCCTCACTCAGGACTGTGTTCAATGGTGAAGAGTTATGTGTTGAGGACAATACATGAAAGGAGTTGTTTTGATAAATATAAAAGGATATTATAAATACCCTTAGGAATTTTTTTAAGGATATACATAGGTGTTTCATGAAACCATCAAAACAAATATCTCTATGAACCTAATCAAGAGGTCTAGTGTAGAATATATTGGCATGTGTGCTAAGTGTGAAGAGATTGTATGTTTAATATTTGTTGGAGTTTGATATGAAGATTAAATATGCCTTGATAATGTCATAAAGTATTCAAGTAATCCCCCCTCAAGGTTTTAAACTCTCCAATATTGAAAATGTAAGTTATCGACCCATTATGGCTTACAGGCCTAATGAAGACCCTTTAGGCCTACTCATGAAGATTGAGTAATTTGTACATGTACTAATTTTTGTATGAATAATAAAGGGGGATATGAAAGGTATGTAACCTTATAAAATTATTTCATGGATTTTATAATATTTTGAAGAGAATTAAATGGCTCAAACATAGTTATTGGGGTCAAGAACACTAATATGCCTATGAACCCTAAGTATGATGGAAAGAGATTACAAGAGGTCTAATGAATGTAAATGATGATGAAGATAATTTTAGAGGTAAATACGATGTTATATACCCTAATAATTAATTTTTAACTCAAAAAAAATCAAAATATCATCTTCAAGCATGTTTCTTTCTCAAACCTCACAAAATACATAGTTTGCCACCGAAAGACCAACTTCTTATGCTTAGATCTTTATTGAAAATTTACATGGAATATTAGGATCATATAAGATGTTGGATAGGTATCCCTAATCCAAATTTTTGGTATTTTTTTGGGATTATCATCATGTACTTTATGAATTATCATTAAGATGATAAGGCACTCACAAGATGCCAAGAAAAGTAGTTTTGACCAATCAAGAGATAATTGACTTAAATGCACATGAAAATACCTATAATACTTCTAAAACCTCTTGAACATTGTTATATAATCCAATTAAACTATCTCCATGGTACTTTCCTATACCTTCAACTATATAGATACATTTAAAATTATACTTTTATGAATTTTTAGGCTCCAAATAGGATTTTTGAGATAATGGATGGATGAAAATGGTTGGGTAAGATGATTTATGATTTATTTTACCTTTAAAAATCCAAAAACTATATAATATACCCTATAAGTGCTTTTAAAAACCTAATTTTTCAAGGTAGTCTAAAATAGGCTTGAGGAAGAGTTAGCTTTTTGGCCATTTCTTGGTTTGCCTACTTGCACAAGGTTACAAAAGCCCAAAATTGGAAAGGAGGATATTTATAGCATGGGTAAATTGAATTTTTTTTTTTTCAGGTTTAAAATGTGTGGCATAAATTTGGATCAAAATCTTAGTTTCTAGGTAGAGGCCTGATTGGAGAGAGAAAATGGTAGAAAAAGGACACTTCCACTCAGATTTAGATCCTAAAACTTGGCATGGAGATGTAAGGGGATATTAGTTCCTAAAATAATTGATAATTTTTCAAATATAATCCATAATATATTATTTACAAGGAGGTTTACCTATTTTGAGGGCTATAAAGAATAGGGAGAAAAGCAAGCTAAAGGAGCAAAATCACATCTTTTGGACTATCTGATGGTTATAAGTGTCTTGTTTTAGGTCTGATATGATTTTTAGAATTAATCCATGGAGGAAATTTTCTTAATCAAAGGCAAAACCATGTTTTCTCCTTTCTATTCCATGATGTAAGAGGAGTTTGAATTATCAAATTACCAAGTTAATGCATTAAAACTCTTCAATAAGCTTTTAAAGGTAGCTTCTCACCTTATACACCACTTCAAGGGAGAGAAAAAGTCAATAATTTTGTTTCAAGAAACATTCAACCTTTTTAAAATTCATCAACTACCCTAGGAGACCTTCTTTCCCTCTTATGCCATGTAAGGTTAAAAAGGTCAAAGGTACTTCAAGAGCTTCTAGTAGCCCTAAACAAGTGGAGGGACATCATAAATGATAATAATTAAGGATTAAAATAAGGATTTGAATAAGACTTGAAGACCTATTTTCAAGGATGTGACTTCTTCACCAAGGAAGATATGCAACCAAGAATATAGGGTATGTAAGCAAAGATATAAGAAGTGGTATGGGTCAAAGTCTAAAAATTAATGCTCAAGACTTCTTTAATCCTTACAAACAAGTCTATATCTAACTCCTATGCCATTCTTGATAATATAAGAGAGAGAGAAACTAGGAAGTGTTATGTTCAAGTTGTGGAAAGACTAGGTGGATGACTCATCTCTAAGTTCTTGGATTTGGTCTCTCTCTCTCTCCTCTTTCTCAATTTCTCTTTAAGTATGCATGGTTTTAGCATTTGTAATCATCCTTAAACTAAGTTTTGGCAAATCCTTGCTCATAAAAACACTTGTACTTAGCTCTATGAATTGAATAAAACTAAATTTTAGCCTCCTTAATGCTTGTGACTAGTGTATGTTCATGATTTTTAGATGAATGTTAGTGATAGTGAATACTTCCTTGAATTTATCATTTCTTATTTACCTATTTATAGGTGGTTAATCCTTATTGTAGGTTTTATAGTGTGATTAAATATTTTGGTATGTATGGTAAGTGTAATCCTTCCTTAGTGTCTTTGAGAGACCTATTGATCACTTGCCTTAAATCATGCATCAAGATAAGCCTCTATGTGAAACATTTATGTTTAGAGAACCTTTAATTGAGTAGTGTAATCAATTTCATGTTTTAATTCAGCCTTATTTGTGCATGCTAGGAAAGTGAAGGATATATTTTGGTGTATCACCTTAGTTAGATAATTTTTCTTTTAGTTTATCTTATTTTATTTTCCCTTGCAAGCTAGTAGTGTAGAGTAGAGACCATAACTAATACATCAAGTGGAGTTATCCTTTATAATCTAGAGATTCAATCCACTTATTAGGCCATCCACATCTTAGGATTGTCTCCATGTTACTCCAAATATTGAAGGCCTGAATAACCTTCACAAGGGTGTGAGTTTGAGTAGATAACACTTATGTGTCTGATTTGCTACCAGTTGTCATGATTTTGGCTCTCTACTTTTATGCTCAATTGTCTATTATGTTTCCTCAAGTTTTCTTTACTACCACTTTTTGTGATTCTAGTGACCTATAATCTTTTATATACTTCATGGTTGTGTCTTATATAACATCATCTCTTGGTTAGCAAGATTATGATGCATGGATGGTTTCCATTGCTCTACTCACATAGAAATGACTATACAAGGAAATATGCTAACATCATCTTTGGGTTAATGGGATTATGACACATGGGTGGCTCACTATTCTACTCACCCAAAAATGATCGTACAATAAACTTTATTGACATCATCTCTAGGTTAATACTATCATCACTCTAGGTTCATAAGATTTGGGATAGGTCCAAGTGGATAAATCCTAAGCTCTTAGTGGCACAATGTTTACACATCCCACTAACCTTATGCTAGGATGGGTCACTAGGGTCCTATCATGTGACACGATCTCAAGACTTGGGGGGATTTAAAATGACTTAGTCATATTTTTTAAAATATTGGATAGTGGATCTATTGTTTGACATGATTTATATGTGTGAAAGGTTTTGAAAACTTTGGAAGATCTCTATGAACAAAATAAGTTGAGAAAAAATAACTAAGTTAGTTTATGAAATTTAAATGAAGCACAAAATCCATCAAAGCATGAATAGAGAAACATGAATAAAGCATGTAATGCCTTAGTATAAATTAGGTGAAAACATAAACTAGACTCGATCAAACATGAAATTTTTCCAAAAGTAAAGCCTAAAAATACAAATAAAGCCAAATTTCAATGTAGCCTCCACCAAAAAAACACTAGTCTTAGTGATATAGCTCAATTAAATAGTCAAAAAAACACTCCAAATCAATAAATATGAACATTTGAATTATAATTTGGACTGAATATAGACTAATAAAGGTCATAATATAGTCAACAAGCTTAATATTGAAGCACATGATAAATATTTATAGGCTAGGCCAATAGATAATAACAAGATCATGTAAAAATATACATTTCACTTAATATTTGAAATTACATGAAGAATATATCTCGATACACAAATAAACCAAAATCACTTAATAAAAATTCAAAAGGTCAGTCTCTATTTCTTGAATTGTTGACAAGGATTGTTTAGTCATTGTGAATGAATAACCAAGTGAAGCTATATCAAAGTCATAAACAAGTCTATAGCATGAGTTAGAGACTATAAATGGAACCAAATATATACAATTTGAGTGGCATTCATAAATTAAGTCATACTAGTATTCAAGAACATGGAAATAAAATAGATGTGCTAAATAGAGATGCCCCTCATGTGAGATATTGAGTAATGAAGCATGTTAGACCCAAAAAATGGTGACTTTTATGGGGAGAATGTGATTCAGTATTTAGAACCTAGACTACTAATCATCAAACTCAAATGAAAAACACAAAAACAAAAAACAAATATTCAAACATAAAACTTGATGAAAGCACCAAATTCTACCTTAATATGTGACACATGAAGCTTAAGATCTATCTAATACCATCAATGTGTGTTAAAAGTTATTGATTATTTTATAGCTCTTCCATTCACGTAAAGAAATTTAAAATTGTCTAAACAATCAAAAAAATTGAGAGGGACAATTTAGATGTTTGGGTTGGGGGGAATGGCATGGGAATTTATCTACTACCATCTAGGAATTTATATCCCATATATATATATATATATATATATATATATATATATATATATATATATATATATATATATATATATATCTTATCCCACTCAAGGCCTTGCTCCATTGCCAACCAGGTTGGAAAGCTTGTGATGGAGATTGCCTAAATCACCCTTTTGAGGAAAGAATTTGGATTTTGTATCTGATTCAATTTATTTTGAGTTATTTATTTTTAAAATATCTTATAATTCAATAAATCAAGGATTGGGGACCAATCCATGGTTGTAATCATGGACTTAGAAAATTCATAACTATTAATACAAAGTTTAATCAATCTAGTGTCTACATCTTGCTTCATATGTCAAATTAAGTGCAGTTTCATGGCTTTAACAAAAAAATAAAATGTTTCTAATATTCACACATTATTTTTTGAATCATAGGCCTTCAAATTATGTAAATTCACAAATAAAATTATAGTATCATATATATCTATTCAAGGATGATTCATATTCTAATTTCCAAAATTGAAAACTCTCGTACTTTATTGTCTACCATTTGAAGTTCCTAGCATGTGTAAGCATAAGGAAACAACAATTATTTGGCATAATTATATCTAGAATTATGTTTTTTAATATGTTAAGTTTGGTTATATCACCACATTTATAGTCTAGTATTCATGAAAAGGTAATAAACAAGTACAACATGGAATATGCAAGAATGCCAAGAACACCCTTTCAGGATTTGGCTTCTCATGATGAACATACGAATAGATCTAATCAACTTTGAAAATTCTCATTAAAAACCACCCAAGAGGTAAAACATGAACCAAATTAAATAGGTCAGGAGTGTGAAAATAAAAACATATGAAACAAACCAAAATAGAACAAACACACAAAAGTAAAATAAACTAAAATAAATAACATAGTGAGACACACTAGCTAAGAAAATAGACAAACTATATACATAAAGGAACCTTATTATTTTCACTTTAAAATGATATTATATGGAGATCCATGAAGTAATGCTTCAATTAATATCCATTAACTGGTAATGGTAAGTATTTGCCTTAAATATCTCTCAATCTAAATGTATTTTATCCTAAAGGCTTAGATACTTGGTAAGGATCAATCTACAAAGGACTGAGTTTAGAATGCTAACCCTTTTTCTCATGTGCTTTATCCCATAACAAGACCAAATATGAAACATGATAGGCCTTCATTTTATGTTTTTTGATTGAACCATATTTTCACAATAACCTAAGATTTGCTAAAACTTCATAAATCTTCATCTCATCTTCTAATTAGATAAGGTCCAATAATCTAGATTGACTTCCCTAATCTACTTCTATATAGCCTTGTATGAATGATAATTGGGATTCATGATCTATATTGGAAAAATTGGCTCTACTCCATAGACAAGTAAGAAAGGGTAATTATTCAGGCTTTGTTTTTGCCTTGTTCTATCATCCCATATAGCATATTTGAGTAACACATGCTAATTTCATGGGTTTTGATTAGTTGCTTTCTTCATGGAATTTAGAAAATCCTTATTGGTTAATTATACCAAACCATTTCCTTGGGGATAATAACTCTAGGATAATTTCAATGTAATTCCATTCTAATATGCCCACTCAATCAATTCAACTTATTGGAATGATGATCCATTATCACAAATAAGTGCCAGAGGAATGTCAAATCATGTTATAATGTATTCTCATAGGATTTCAATAACTTATTAATATATATTTTACCTCTTTATTTATCTTTAGTCCACCTCATACAATAGTCAGTGGTAGTGAGAATGAACTTATAACTTCCTAATGAGTTAAGATTTATGACCCTAATGAATTATAAACCCCATTGGGCAAAGGGGCATTCCTCTATCATTGGTTACAGTAACATAGGTGCATGAATTTCTCTCTTATAAAAGATCTATCATGAATGACAAGTCCTCACATTTTCATAAGCATCTTTGAATAATGTTGTCCAATAATAGCCATCTCTGAGAATCATGTCTATTATGGCATTACCACAAGAATTACCACTTCTCAGTTTATCTAAAATGATGTCATAACCTCTTGTGATTCTTCATCAGATAAACATCTTAAGTAAATACCTTCATGATTCCTATAGTACAACACTCTTCTTTGTAACATATAATATGCATCTTCTAGCCTTAGTGATCTTCTCTACATCCTATTAAAATGGGCTAGTGGTTTTCTATAAAGCAAGTAATGAATGATTGAATCATACCATGGACCAAACTAAAATTTAGATTGATAAACTTATGCAATGAAAATGTTAGGATATAATCCTGAAATGATCTTGGACAAACCTTGACCACGTACCAATTTTGTAGGTTTCACTTCAATGTCATATTCTTAAATCTTAGTAACCTAGCATTCTCTTATTTCACCTAGCTTATTTTGTCGTAACATTTTCTTCATCATAGGGTATGGAAATATGGCATGTACTTTGTTCCTCAATATTTCATGATAAAACTTTGTAATTAATTTCACCAATGCATAGGCATGTTTATCTAGATCAGGGTACTTTAGTTCTACTTCTTTCAAATATGTGCTCTTAAAGGATATAATATGTTCCCCATCTTCAAATTATTGTGTCAAAATAGTTGTAATTATATGTTCAGAGGTAAAAGAGTAGAGATATAAATCCTTATCATAATATAGGAGAACCAACACTGGAGCTTACATAATTGCATTATTGATCTCTTGAAATGACATCTTAGATGAATTATCTCATTCTACCTTAGATCCATGTTTTATCATGGCATTTGGAGGTATAGTGATCTTAGTAAAATTAGAAATAAACTTTTATAAAAAATTTATTTTTGTAAAAAAAGATTTTGGTTCTTTCTTACTATTTGGCAGATAAATTTTTTAAATAACACTAGTTCACTTTGGGTCAATTGACATAACTTTTTTGGTGATAATGTGACCTAAAAAATTACTTTATGTTACATAAAACACATATTTTTAGGGATTGAGTGACATGACAAACCTTTTTTAGCATTTAAATACCTTCTCTAGATGACTCAAGTGATATGATCTATGTTTAGAAAATATAGTTAGGTCATCCATGTATAATACTATGCACTTATCAATTAGACCTTTGAAATCAGTGTCTATAGATCATTAAAATTTAGAACCAAAATTAAGTAAAGAAAATGGCATTTTATTGTAGGCATAAGTAACCCACTTGTTGGTGAATGTTATTTTGGATCTATATACTTTGTTCACTAAGATCTTATTATAACGTGAGAATCCATCTAAAAAGGAATCATCTCAGAACCACTAACTTGTTGAATGACCTCATCAAGTGAAGGTAGGGGTAGTTGTCTTTATCTGATGTACAATTGAGATTTATGAAATCTACACAAATATTTATTTCTCCACTTTTCTTCCTCACATTTACTAGGTTTTCCACCCAATTTTAAAGGTGTACCAAGAAGATAATCCCAGTTACTAACATATTCCTGACTTCTTTGAGAATGAGTGGTTTTAAGACTAGATTTATTGTCCTTTGATGCTACCTAAAGGGCCTCTAATTGAGCTTCAAGGGAATGTTATGGGTCATAACATGAGTTTCAAACACCTTTAGGTCATTTTATCTCCATGCTATGATATTTTTATAATTCATCAACATCTTATTCAATGAATTCATCTCTTCATCACTACATTCAGACCCAACAACCATGTTTTTGGGCTTGTCTATAGTTCCCATGTAGAGACTCTTGATTCAATCAAGGCTCTTTTTATAATTTATATGTTATGTTTTCCAAGTCATATAATATCTATAATGATAACATTCCTTTCAAAATATGATTATATTTTAGCTAAAGCACTCCATCAGAATTATATTATTGTTCTCCAAAATTAAATCTTTCATCTTCATCAATTACATGTGCATCAAAATAATTGGAGTTAGGAAGTGTAGAATTTGTTTATCATCATAAAAATCTTTAAAATATTTAACATTATCAAGCATATAGGGACAAGAAATTAATTCCACATAAAAAATTTATAAGTTAGTTGTGTGTAGTGGTTTGAGGTTAGTAGATGAGATAGTTAATGAATCATCCATTGCATTTTCTATTCTAGGAATGATTAAAATGTTAAAAGCATTAAAATAATCAATAAAGTTACAAGCATAGTATTTTTATTTATTTAAATAGGATAAATTTTAATAAAAAAAATTATGTACCTGGCTCACAACCAATTCATAATCATTAAAGACTTTTAATGGATGGACATCAAACATGATTAAAAACTACAAACCTAAGATTAAGGCTTCATCACGTTGCTAGTACAAGAAAATTACAACCTAAAATTTGTAATGTGTCTCTTACTATCAAGATCAATGAGGAAAATACTAGCCTGATATCCTTTCTTAGAGCCTGCTCCATCCAAACATAGTGAACACATACTTGTATTCAGATCATGATTAGACCTTTTATTATTTTATAGTTTGGTTGACAAAGTATAAACACCTACCTCTATATAAGTCAAGTTAACTTATTCATTAATTTCATTTAACTCTATCATCATCAATTTCAATCATGACTCTCTATCAATTCTAATTTGATTTTCCACTCCTCTCCATGACAACCACATGTGGGAAAAATTTGTTACCATATATCCATTGACTGATCTTGACTAATCTCTACTTAGTATTATTCCATATACTTTTTGGATATTAACTACTTGTATATATATGAACTGATACACTCTTGGCTCAGCTTGAACCTACATATGGACATTTAATAGCTCACTAACAACCTTGATTTTAGACTTGTCTAACTAAACAACCACTTTATATGACTTCATAATAAATAATCCTAGTTTATTGCAAATACTTGTAGGCATAACATTAGCTAATGCACCAAAATATACAAGACAATTATGAAGGTTCTTACAAAAAAAATTGATTATAAGAAATAACAGTGGGACTTTAGCCCTAGTCTTATGTATTATGACATTAGTATTGGCAAGGTTCTTTTGTTTGGGATAAGAGACTTAAGAAGTAAATCCCTTTGTTTAGTGATTTTTGATAATTCATGAAGTGTTATGTTTGCTTTTATCTTTTTCATGTCTTCCATAATGTTATAACTTATTTTCTTAGTAGATGGTTCATTGTACCCTGATTTTGGTGTAGGTGGATCATTTTATAGCTTTAGGATCAGGAAGTGTAGTAAGATTATTTAGTGGAGTTGAGGTAGTCAAAGGTTGATGTGATATACTCCTAAGAGTATAGTTTCCTCTTTGGTATTTTTATAAGGTTTTAATTTCATTGGTGTTATCTTCAAGTTCATTATCTTTTACATTAAGCAAGTCTAGAGTTACTAAGACCCTATTTGTATTAGGAGACTTTGATGAACTAGAAGCATCTGAACTACTTGAAGTATTTTTATAATCTAGGATAACCTCATACTCATCAATTTCCTTATGTAGAATGTCAAAGGCTAAACAAAATTTAACATAGTTAAATTCTCCATATTGGGTAGTATTATGGACACAACACTAATTGGGTAAGGAAATATCCATAATATGTATCTTAGGCAATTTGAAGGATGAGGATGCAACTTATTTACCAATTCTATTAAAGAGTCTTTAATTATGTTGGTAAGTGTAATTTGGGGCAAAATTTCCACTACTTTAGCTACCTAGTTATTTTTTCAAGTTCGTAAAATCATTACTCAATCTTTGGATTACATCTAACTTGGGTTTAGTTGAATATTGAGGATAACTCTCTATTTTTTTGGTTACAATTAGAGTTAAAGGTTGATTATAAAACTAAGGCATTACTTCAATACCAACTAGATTTAGAAATCCTAAGTTATGATTATAGGCAACATGAGCTAATGTTAATTGGTTCATGATTGGGAGAGGTTGTGGTAATGGCACATTATAATTTTTAGGTAGGATTAAGTTTAACATTGGCATGTTTGGGAGAATATTGGGAATGGAAGCCAACATGTGCCCTTGTGGATTGAATTGCCTATCTACTTTTATTGATTTTGCATATGAGAGGGGTAAGTCAATAATAGTTGGATCTCTCCTTAATAAGGTGGAAGTCCACATGTCCAAGGAATTTTTGAACATTTATAAGGCTAGTTGGAAATTTGGACTATACAAGTAGGCTAACCTACTATACATCTATTGATAATGTGCATTAAAATTACATGTAGGCTCATTAGATTCCATTTTCATGAAATAAAATTATTGCTATAAGATGCTTATATCAACTACTTAACCAAATTAGGCTAAAAATGTGTTATTTAATTGATTCCATCTTGTGACTAAATTTTTTTAGAGGTTAAAGAACCAGTCACAACCTTGATCAAGAAAATTAAAGTGAAATAACCTACAATCTACATCTTCATGTTCAACATTGAGAAACCTAAGGGATGTTTAGTAAGATGTAATGTGTTCTTCTACAGTCTTTCCAATGTTTGGAGTGAAATTTGGAAGATAATGCTTAGGGTTTCTAGGTATATCATGGACATGACCTAAAACATTTATAACTGATATAACTAAGTTGTATCCTTTTGGACTATCCTATTGGTGACAGATTATATGGATGATGTGGTTGGGTGAACTAACCTTTGGGGTTTTCCTCGATCATATCTAAGTTGTTTATGATCTTGGAGAGGAGAAATAATTAATTTTTTATGTCCCAACCTAACTCCCGACCATGTGATCCTTGAAAAATACTCTAGAATGACAAAATACTATTTATTGTTAGTATGGGTTTTAAGCACACAATAAATGAAAACCATACTAATGAACTACTTGTCTATAATCAATTATAAGATCAAAGTATTCAAAGGTTAGAGATAAAAAATACTTATAATATAGGAATTATGGGATGGCCTTCCTTTTATCACAAATTTCTATTAAGCTAAAACTTTGACTCACTCAAACACAGTTATGGATTAATTGATCTAAGCAAATAAAAGTAGTCAACAACTCATGGGATAAAGAGTCCCCTTATTTTTAAGACATTTTGATGATCCAAGGTCTAATAAAATCCATAATATATATCATGGGCAAGTTTTAATTATTTCCACTAAAGGTTCCAATGATTTCTTAAAGATCATTCAGGGTCTCACTATTGGTTTCCTCTACAAATGGACTTTTTACAATGTAATGGGTAGATCACTCCTCATTTAAAAAAATATATAAAAAATATGGAGAGTGGTTATAAAATATATTAATCACTTTATTAAGACAACTTTTAAAATACTTAGAAATTACATTAGTATGGGATACAGTCAAATCATTGGTCATCTATTCTATCTACTACATAAACTAGAACACCCCAATGAATAAGACTCAAAGGAATATAAGTGAACATAAAATATATAAATCTATTAAAAATAAATCCATTAAATGATCCTATAATTATTTTCACACCATTACTAATGTAAGCTTAAAAATAACTGTAATAATCTCTTAAATCTAATTAAATTAGCTACTACATAATCTAATTGTATATCCACTTACATACCAATAACATTCGATAATTATTTGTATAGATTACTTCTCAAAACAATATCTTTGGTAAACCATCAAGATAAAATAAAGAGGAAGGATAGGTGAAATCTTAGCTCAATCTCAATAGAGTTTTTGTACTCAAATGTGTTAACCATTATAATGGTAAGTAATGTTGCTTATATACACAATGTTAGTCCATCATGGCTATGATGTATAACCATAAATTAAATTCTCTTAATATAAACATTAAATTAAATAACTAATTATAGATTAGTTTTTGTGATTACACATTAAGAAAGGATAATGATCTAGTCATGGCACAATTTTAGATATAACTTCCAATATGGAAGTGGATTCAATCTCTAATGTACTCTAAGATCAAATGATCAAAATACACTCTATGGTATTACATTTCTTTTAATGACTGATTATCTATCTAAATAAGAAGAGAAACCTCATTAAAAACCAATCCTAATGATATATTTTTTAGTTCATGTATTTGATTTATCCATTCCTAATTTCTTATGTTTATCTCCAAGTTAACATAGCTTATTTTAAATACCTTTCTTTACTAAATGATAATTCTAAGGAAATATTGGAGCAATGTATTGTTCCAATATATAAATATGTGTGTTTTCTCCACTTGATGAACCTATCGATATTTTTTCCTTTGGGTTGACTCTACGCTAAAGCTATGAATAATCTTCTCAATTTCAGGCTCTACCTTTACTTAGATCTTTGTCAATGTTCTATTTGTTACCATCTCTATGCTCATTTTCTCATCTGTTTATCTCACTAGATATTTGATTTATGTTATTATCAATTGAATATATGTAATAAATAATATAAAATACTTGGTTTTATGTTTTTTAGTCACCAGATCTCCCCTACTTGCAGTTTTTACCTACAGTCATATGATAAATCATCAGTTATCTGTCACTTATTATTCAACCTAAATAAAATTTAGGTTTTTTATTTATTTTATTAGATGATTGTGTGTCTTATTTTATGTTATTTTACATGATTATAACTCTTTATTAATTTATTTGGTTGTCTACTATGTTTCCCTAGGGTTTGCTTTTTTGTCACTTGTCATTTTTCTCATGACCTAGAGTTTTATGTATACTTCATGATTATGTATTATAGTAACATTATCTCCATTTTAGTATGATTATGAAACATGTATGGATCTTGTTACTTCTTTCACCTAGAAATTACCATACAAGGAAATTTTTTGACATCATCTCCAAGTCAACGAGATGATGACACATGAACAACTCTTGCTACTTTGCTCACTTGAAAATGACCATATAAGTAACTATACTAACATCATTTATATGTTAATATTATCATCACTATAGGATATTGGGATTATATAATGTGCCATGTGGCATAATATCAAGTTTTTAAAGGCTTGAAGTTTTACATATCCCACTAACTTTTTGCTAGGCCAAGTCACTATGATCATGTCACATGGCATGATCTTAGGACTCGTGGGGATTTGAAAGGATTTAGTAATTTTTTCAAAAATATTTTATTGTGGAGATATTTATCAACATAATTTATATGTGTGGAAGGCTATGAAAACTTCAAAAAATATTTGTAAATAAAATAAGGAAAAGATGACTTTAGGAAATAATTAATAAATTAGTTGATGAAATCTGAATGAAGCACAAAATTTGTCTAATCATAAATAAAGAAACATGAATAAATCATGTAATTAATCAATAAAAACTAGGTGAAATGTAAACTAAACTTGATCAAACATAAAAATTTTCAAAAAACTATATTTTAATATAAGCTCCATCAAACAAATACTAGTCTAAGTGAAATAATTCAATTTGATAGTCAAATAAACATTCCAAATTAATAAATATGATCATTTTAATTAAATTTAAACTAAATATAGATGAATAAATACCATAATATAGTTGACAAGTATAATATTAAAGCATATGGAAAATGTTTCTAGGCTAGGCTAATAGACAATAACATGATCATGCAAGAATATACATTTCACTTAACATTTAAAATTACATGAATAATGATGCACAAATAAATGAGAATCACTTAAGAAAACTTCAAAAGGTTATTATTTTTTGATTGAATTATTGACAAGGATGGTTTAGTTATTATGAATGAATGACCAAATGAAGTTATGTCAAAGTTATAAACAAGTCTAGCTCATGAGTTGGAGACTATAAATGGAACCAAATATCTACAATTTGAGTGGCATTAATAAATTAAGTCATACTAGCATGAAATAACATGGAAATAAAATAGATATGCTAAAGTGATAGGTTCCCCATGTGACATTTTGAGTAATGGGGTGTGTTGGACCCAATAGGGACCCCATGGTATAAATTGACAATGGTAAGCTTATAATATAGAGGTTATCATTAAAGGAAAAGTGTGGGGTTGGGTCCCATAGTGGACATAAAATAAATCATCGCTTTTTAAAAAAATAAAGGAGTACCATGATTATAAAATCCCAAATTTCTAAGGGTATAAGAAAGCATTAGTTTGTAACAAAAGAACTAAAATTAGAAAAGTGCATGGGGGTAATGGTTTTAATAAGATAAATTCAAGGCATAATTATAAAATCAGAGAAATAAGATCCAAGAAATAAATACATGTGTTTTAAGATATCCAAAAATAAATCACCAATTAGTCTTATTGCCTACTTATTTATACTAAGAGGTTAAAAACATATGATAAAAGAAACTTAAACTTAGAAGACCCACATATATTTATAAAAAGAGATATCTCATTATATATCGCCTAGGGGGAAATCATGCTTATAAGGGACTTTAATGGAATAAAAATAAATTATCGTACTCTCAATTTAAGAAATAAAAATTACGTGAAAATATATCTATTGTGGTTAGATGAATAAGAACTCCAATGAGAAAGAGCCTCTCAATATGGAGGTGGGGTTGTTACACACTATGTAGCTAATTTTTTAAGGCTATGTGATATTTATTACTTGGTCATTTTTAATTACATGATAATGTGATTAAATTCAAGAAACATAACATGCAAAACATGCAATGGTCAAAGTGTTGCAAGATATGTTATTTTTTTGGAGAAATTTATATTGAAATTAATGGAAATAAAAGTTGGTAACTACCTTTTATAACTAAAATCTAATAATAATCCAATATATGTAAATATTGGTATTCAAAGATATAATTAAAAAAATAGGACCACCACAATCAAAAGAATACATATACACAAGGTATTATCCTCATGACTCATGATAATCTATCATGCCCAAAATTCACATGGATGAAGTACACACAAACAGACCATTTTATTTTTTATTTTTATAGAATTTCCAAAGCACATTTTACTCACCCAAACTACCTATAGTTGGCCAACTAGGTGGCATAAGACACACAAAGTGAAGGATAACCACACACACCTAAATAACATGGATTCCAAAGCATATATGGTTAGCTCAAAAAAACCATGTCAGTACCACTTCCTCAAATCAACCTATAGATTCTTTTTAGTCTATACACAAATAAAACCAAAGTGTATTCAAAGGTAAATCTAAACTAACACAAAGGTAGCTCTGGAGTGTAGACAAAGACAAATCTAAAGTGCAGATAAAGTAGTTCTAGATTGTGTACAAGGGAAACTATGGAGTTTTGGAATCACAACCATTGAGATTTGGGGTGAATCATTTCCCTTAAAATAATCAATCAATTTCCCTTATCATTCATTCAAACACATACATCAACCAATGCATAAACAAGCATCCATATAAGCATACAACATATAAACATAAGATATTTATGGGAAACACTCATGGGGATAAAACCCACTAAATTTTTTTTTGTATTATAGTCTTATAAGAAATCAAAAAATATTTAGTGAGGCACCAATGCCGTAAATAGCACAACCCCTCACTAGTCAAGCACCAATTCCACTAGGCCTTTAGCAAGTACCAACTTGCAAGGAGGCACCAACCCCCTAGGTGACTTAGCACCAACTTAGCCACCTAGAACCTCTAATCACCTTTTTACACCTATTTCTCACTCAAATAATTATTTTCACCTTATTTTTTTATTCACACTCTTCTATCTCTCTCAAATAGCCTTTTAAGTCTCTTCTCTCAATTAGCCCTCTTCTTGACTTGATTAGGTCATATGACCTTGCTATTCAAATTTAAAACTAATACTATATATTAATAATAGTTTAAAATCACATATTTTATGGTCTAAAATACCTATTTGATCTCATAAAACTTCTATCTCCTTTACATTTTCAATCATCCCTTTTCATAAGCATATCTAGTCAAATAGGCCTAATAGTCTTCTATCAATACAATTTACTTGATCATCACCTATAAAAACACTATTATAAATTATTTTTAATATTCAATAAACTATTATTATTATCTTAATGACCTCTCACTACTCATAAATCTTCTATTTCCTTTGCTTCAATCTTTAATAGTCTAACAAGTTCAAATATGCATATTTCGCCTTCTTCTTATACTTGTCACTAGTTCACTCACTCTCTCTAACAACCAAATTAGTAATCCATAAAGTTAAAATCCAAAAAATGTCTAAGGAAACATTAAAAAATAATAATAAATCAATATAATATCACCATTAGGCTGGTCAAACTCACTTAGACCTCTTTCTTCTTTTAGGCCTACTAGAGACCTAATTGCAATTAGGTCTATCCTTTCCACATAATAACTTGAACCTCTATAGCCTAGATGTCCCTCACCAAAGAAATAAAACTTTGAAAACACTTATTTTTAAACCTCAAATAACCTCCTTCATTCTCAATAAGTCATAAATCCTTTGCTCACACATTGAAAGCACCATTAGGACTTAAAGACATATTACACCTAATTACCCCAAAAATACTATCTCCAAAGATGAAGTTCAAAAAACATGTATAAAGTCATTATAGGTATAATAAGCATATGGATGTAAAATTAATGACCTAATTATCATCATCAAGATCATTGGATTCCATCACTCAGGCTATAAAGACTCAAAAATACCTATATAAAAGCTCACTCTAAACTGCCAAAAAGCTCAAAAAACCTAGTCATGATCATTTGATCACCATAATCTATATATGAACATTTCATGATTCTCAATACACTCATAAGAACCTTAGATACCCTCATAATATATTCATGTGAATGATACTCTTCAACAGTAAGTAAATCACCTCAAACTCATCTGTGTTAGAATTTGCACTAAATTGCATCACTAAGCCTATTAATGATTAACCATATTGCAACATCAAATTTGCACACCTGAATCACTATACCAACTTATTAACTTACATAGACACAAAATATAAGTCTCACAAATCATCTACCAATTTTTTTCATGCTTTCACCTAGTCAAACCTACCTATTACATAAAAAATCCAAGAAATAAGGGATTTTTTGTAGCTTATAATCACTCTCTTGAACATTTAATCTCACCTATATATACATGAGAGAGTACATTATAACCTCCAATCATCACACTAGGTCAAACAAACCATTTTAAGTACATTTGAATCACATCTTATATTGGGTCACTATTAAGGTTTCAAAGCACTAAAAACTTATTTCTAGTCTTAGTAATTATTCATAAAGGATTGCCCTTCAACTCCAATACCAATGTTAGGAAAATAAACCTAGGATCCTTACCCAATTACCATGAACTTCTCAATACCCCATATATAGTTTGCATGTGCTAACGAGCACAAGAAAAACCTTCTTGGGTCTGCAACACCTCATCTTAGCACTTGAGAGACCTTAACTTCACTTTTTATTCTTTTGCATTTAATAAAAGACCTAAAACTTCACAAAAATACTTGAAAAAACATTTCAAACCTCAATCCATGCTCAAATGATCTCACAAGCCTCCAAACATGATCATGATACCTCATTCTACCACCTATGGTCTTAATATTAGGTCCATGATGAGATCACTAAAGAAGAACTTACCCCTTTCACTCATTATGAGAGTCATGTGACTGACTCAACACATTTATCACATTATTTAACATGTTATTTCACAACTTCAATCTCATACACATCCATATTTCCACCATCATGCCTCTACAAGCCATAGCCATGCTTAAGAACTAGTCTATCAAATAGACCTATTAGGCACTATACCACTTTGATATCTTCAAGACACATTTTGAATATTATTACTCACCTCTAGACATCTAATAAAGGATCCACAATATCTCCCATAATTATCCATTGATAAATTTTCCTTAAGCGATATAGGTCACTACCCAATATTGAACTAGCCTTATTAAACACACAAGACATTGGTTATCTTCAAAATCTCTCTCTAAACTCATGAGGCCTAGATGACTTTATTCCATTATAGATAAACTCTAAAATCATTCTCATTCCAAACAAACTTATACCATTCTCAACTAAAACTACACATATTCTCACAAGCCTTAGTCTACTCACCTCACCAAGATTCACTATTCATGCCTTCACCAAGATAAGACTAGGATTCACAATACACTCTATCCACAAAGACTTGATTATTATGAACTTGGTCAAAAATAACCTTATCAAAATAATAAACTCAACATAATCAACATTATCTTTCTTATAATCTCTCATAGCAATACAAAGCAACATTGCTCATAAGCTTGTCACATCACAACATTGTGCCAAGACCTTATGCATAACGTCAAGGGCCTACTAGTCCATGCTTAAACCATCATGATCACTTACCATTAATCTTCACAAGAGTACATATTAGATATTAATTACACTCAATTACCTTTGACATAAATGAAAACATCAATGCCTCAACACAGAAATAATAACATACCTCAACAATCTCCGCCTTTGTCATTGATGGCAAACACTAATAAAGAAGATCATTCTCATCTCTTCAAGAAATATCTCACCCAAATTGGTCTTTTTCCCAATCTTTTCTTTCTCCCCCTTTGACATTAATGATAATGGGTCATCTCTGATAATAATACCATCTGATCCTTGGACTTGAAACATGCTTTCTTCTTAAACAAGATCAATCTTCCTCTAATCAACCAAATAGGAGTTCAACTCATAAAAGTACTCAACCATGCTCTTCTTAAGCTTATGCATACCTAAAATACTTCTAATTTTAATTGCTTCATATCTAATAATAACTAAAGAATAAACTCCCCCTTTGACAAAACATCTTCTTAGTAATGATAACCATCTTCAATTAGATTTCATAGAGAACTAAACACAATAGGCCTATCTATAATCAATATCATTATTCAAAATGAATAATCTTAGTCATCCATATACAAACATATTAAATAAACATATGTCATATCAAAAGATTCTTCATTCATCAATCTATCCCATTTATGTTTCACAAGCCATCATGGCTTAGACTAGCTCATAACAACTTCCATGTAGCAAACTACCAGTAGGGTCTATGAAACCTCATTCTATGTGGCAAACCTCTTATAAACATTCATCAAACTCTATCAAGACTGTTATGGCATATCAAAACTCTAAGTAAGAGTATTGTGATCAGTCTTATACTTCACATACTTTTTCAAGGACCTCATACACTATCCACATGCATTAAATGATCCTAATGTCACTTCAACATACACCAAGATCACTCAAATCCACATGGTAATGACTCAAAACAACTAACTCTATAGTCACCTTACACTCACTAACTTTTCACGGTTTCACTATGATTTTCAAGCTCAGACCTCTATGATATTCCTTAGGTCATATATATCATCTTAACTTTATCTTTAAATATCCTTAGATAATCTCTATTCTCATATACAAATTTTCTCTAATGTTCACATTGGTTTTATAAACCAATCTATGTTCCACTTGACTATTAAGATAAGTTGAGAACTATATAACTTTTATTAATCACATAGATCACTTCAATTCCTCATGATTCATTTCAACTAGTGTCCATGACTATTCATAGCTTCTTTGCATACATCACTGCTTGATACACATAGACTTGTAACATAGATAACATGAAATCTTCTCAAGATGAAACCTTATTTGGTAACAACACAACTCTTGGAATAGATAAGACACTTGATTAGCTCCCACTACTAGCTTCAATTGAAAATATAAAGTCTCTATGAATCCTAATAGAGACACCCCATTCCATAAGGCTCTAAAAACACCTAAACTCAAGATATTCCCAGATCTCAAATCCACTTTTCTTAGGCATCTTGAAATCATGGGACTGATAGTCCCTTATTAGAATCCTCTTAGGTTTGACAGAAGTATTTATCTTGACCACCTTGTCATATTTCTTCTTCTTTTTTACTATTTGATCAATAATAATAGATAATAAATTTTCTTGGCATACCTTCACAACTAATTCTTACTCTACCATAACAAATAATCTTGACTCGAGTTAAACTTGATCAGACATAACTATCTTAGGTCTTCATGCCTAGGTTTGTCTATTTTCATGTTATCTAGGAGCTTTATATGCTTTGATATGACTTAAGAGATTTCTAAAACTCTTAGGATAGAATCAATCATTATGTCCTACATTTTGACAAGTATATCAAACAACACCATTGTCCATACCTTTTGATTGATTGCTCCTCCTCCCATAGTTCTAAGAAAACTCATCCATTGAGACTACTCTACACTTTCTTGCTCTATGGTCAAATTGGATACATGAGAAATAATGACCATTAAATGAATTTTCATACCTTATTACATTGGGTTGCTTGATAGGTCTCATTATGTTGACTTTCATGTTGAAGCACTTGACTTGATCTAATTCCTTAGTCTCCTTTTCAACCTGGCTTATCTTAACTATGAGATTCTCATGATCAACCTTCACATAATATATCTCTATCTTCAACTATTAAAACTCAACCTCTTTTGATTTGAAATTTTCACTATCAACCCCTAACTAATCCTCAGGATCTTGAATAGTCATCTCATCTCTTTTGGCTTCTTTGATCATATCACTCTTCAAGATACACACATGTTTCTTGAGATCCTTGACCATAGTTCTCAACTCATGCTTCCTCTTCTTTTGATGATTCAAATCCTTTAGGGCACATAAGATCTCAGCTTCAAGATCCACTTTATCTTATCCTTCTTCACTATCATATAAAATTCTTTCAACACACATGATGTCTTCTTCCTTTGAACAATCTACCTCTATAGCCAAAATTAAAACTCCATTACCAACTTGATCACAGTCATCATCATTAGAAACATTATTAACATAAAACTTAGATGATAATAGCTATTCCCTAATCTTATTCATAATTTATATTACATACTTTGCTCGTGTTATGAAATGATCTTCATTGTTACCATCATCACACTCAGAAATATCTCTTTAAACTTGACAATTAGCCATACCTATGCTTCTTTGAATCTCATTTAGGATGTTTGGCTTAATCCAAAGTAATTACTCTAATAAAATTGTTTGAATCATATCCATTGAGAGGGGGGTGAATCAGTGCCCTAAAAAAATAAATCAATTTAACTTATCATTCATAAAGCATTCATTCAAACACATACATCAACCAATGCATAAACAATCATCCACATAAACATACAAAATATGAACACAAGATATATGTGGGAAACCCTAATGAGGGATAAAAACCATTTAAACACAACTTATACTATAATATTATAATAAATTATTCAATATTTAGTGATGCACCAATCCCACAAGGAGTACCAACCCCTCATTAGTCAAGCACCAACTCAACTAGACCTTTAATAAGAACCAACTTGTAAGGAGGCACCAACCACCTAGGTGACTCAGCACCAACTTAGCCATGTAAAAACTTTTATCAACTTTGGACACCTATTTATCACTTAAATGATGATGATCACCTTATTTTTTTCTTCACACTCTTTTATCTCTCTCAAATAGCCTTTTAAGTCTCTTCTCTCAACTAGACCTCTTCTTGAATTGATTAAGTCATATGACCTTGCTATTCAGCTTCAGAACAAATACTAGATCTTCATAATAGTTTCAATTCACCTCTATGATGTTATAAAATACCTCCTTCATCTCACAAATATCTTATCTCCTTTGCTTATTCAATCATTCCTTTGCATAAGCATATCTAGACAAATATGCCTAATAGCCTTGTATCAATACAATTTACTTACTTATCACCTACAAAAACATTTTTAGACATTCATAGAATATTAAATACACTATTATTATGGTCTTCATGACCTATCACCATTCATCAATCTTATATTTCCTTTTCTTCAATCTTCAATAGTCTAATAAGCTCAAATAGACCTATTTGGCCTTCTTCTTATACTAGTCACTAGTTCACTATCTCTATCGATCAAAGCACTAATCCATCAAGGTCATATAAAAAAAATGTATTAGGAAATTTTAATAAAAAAATTAAATAAATATAATATCACCATTAGGTCGGCCAAACTCACTTAGACTTATTTCTTCTGTTAGGCCTACTAGAGACCTAATTGCAATTAGGTCTATCCTTTCCATAGAATAACTTGAAACTATATGGCCCATATGGCCCTCACCAAAGAAATAAAAAATTTCAAAAACCTATTTGGAAACATTAACTAACCTCTTCCATGATCAATAAGTCATAACTCCTTCGCTCATACATTGAAAGCACTATTAGGCCTTAAAGACCTATTACGCCTAATTACCCCAAAAATATTGTCTTCAAAGATGAAGCTCAAAGAACCTATAGAAACTCATTCTAGGCATAATACACATATTTATGGAAACCTCATGACCTTAGGGTAATCATTAATCTCATTATACTCCATCACTTAGGCTCTAAAGACTCATAAACACCTCTATAAAAAGCTCACTTTGAACTGTCAGAAAGCTCAAACTACTCAATAATGATCATTTAACCACCATCATTTGTACAATAATATTTCATGATTCTAAATTCACTCATAAGAACCTTAGAGACCCTCAAAACATCTTCATGTTAATTAGACTCTTCAACTCTAAGCAAATCACCTCAAACTCATATTTGTTAGAATTTGCACTAAACTACTTCACTAAGCCTGCTAATGGTTGGCCATCTTGAAACATCAAATTTCCACACATAAATCTATATACCAACTCAAAAAATTAAATTTACATAAAATATAGGTCTCACACATCATTCACCAATCATTTTCATGATTTGACCTAATCAACCTTACCTGCTACATCAAAAATCTAAGGAATAAGGGATTTATTAGAGCTTCCACTCACTCTCTTAAACACTCAATATCACTTGGAGATACCTGAGAGAGTCTAATACAACCTCAAATCATCACGCAAGGTTAACCGAACCATTCTAAGCACTTTTGAATCACATCTTCTATATTGGGTCACTATTAGGGTTTCAAAGCACTAAAAACCTATTTCTACTCTTAGCAATCATTCATAAAGGATTTCCCTTCAACTGCAAAACCAATTCAAGTAAAATACACCTAGGAACATTACCCAAATACCATTAACTATTTATGACCCCATTCATAGGTTATACATGCCAATGAACACAAGAAAAACCTTCTCAAGTCTGTAACACCTCATTCTAGCACTCAAGAGACCTTAACTTCACTTTTTATTATTTTTCCTTTAATACAAGACCTAAAACTTCACCAACATACTTAAAACAAAATTTAAAACCTAAATCCATGCTCACATGATCTAAAAATCCTCAAAACCTAATCATGATACCTCATTCTACAACCTAGGGTGTTAATACTAGGTCCATAAGAAGATCACTAAAGAACTTACCCCTTTGGTGCACTATAAGAGACATGCAATTGAATCAATTCATTTATCACATGCTCTAACATTTCATTTCATAAATTCAAGATCATACACATCCATATCACCACTATCATTCCTTTACAATCCATATCTATGCTTAAGAATTAGTCTATCAAATAGACCTACTGGGCACTATACCACTTTAAGATCTTCAAGACACCTTCTAAAGCTTACTAGTCACCTATAGACATCGGAATTAAGATCCACAACATCTCCCATCATTCTCATTTGACCAAGTTTACTTAAACCATATTGGTCACTACCCAATACTGAACTAGCCTTCTTGAACATATAAGACATGAAGACATAAGACATTAGTTCTCTTCAAATTCTCTCTCTAAACTCATGAAGCCCTGAATACCTTCCTACCACTATAGATTCACTCTAAACTCATTCTCATGAAAAATAACCTTATACCATGCTCAAATACTACCACATATCTTCTTAAAAGCCTTAGTCTACTCACCTCACCAAGCTTCACTATTCATGCCTTCATTAAGACAAGACTAGGCTTCACAATACACTTTGTCCACAAAGACTTGATTCTTATGAACTTGGTCAACAATGACCTCACAATAAGTAGTTAAACACAATAAACATTATTTTTATGATGATATCTCATATCAATACAAAGTAACACTGCTCATAACCTTGTTGCATCATAATATTGTGTGAAGACTTTATGCAAAACTTTAAAGACCTACTAGTCCATGCTTAAGCCATCATGATCAGTTACCATAAATATTCATAAGAGTAGATATGGGATATTAATGATACTCAATTACCTTTGACATCAATTCCTCAACATACCAATAAGAACATACCTCAACATGGAGTCTATACAAAGGTAGTTATAAAGTGTAAATAAAGTCATCTCTAGAGTATAAACAACAACTTTGGAGTCCTACATCTAACTATGAAGTATTTTTTTACCATATAATTGCACCATATGAGAGGGTTCTTTAGGCTATCTCACTTTTGGCTACAAAATGGGATCAACCCTAGGCTATGGGTATCTTATGATGGGGTTGAACCTTCAGATAAGGTTAGTTCCTCTTGGTAGATCACCTAAACTACTAGTTTTGACTTGGAAAATGGTAAAAGGGTTGAAAGGGATAATTTAAATCATAAAAAATGTGATACACAAAACTTAAAATATTCCAAATTTCTTGAAACTAACACTAAGTCAACTTAAATATGACCCTCACTCACATAATCTCTCAAACTAGTCATTTTGCATCAATATTTCTAAACCAGGCTCCCTAGACAAGATATGAATCATGGAAGAGTATCAAAACTCACACTATACCTTCATCAGTAGTCAAAAGTGCATAAAATCAAACCTAAAAAAAACCTTAAAACACCTAAAAAAGGGTAAGAAATGATAATCACCAATGAAAAATACTCCTCCACAAGGTAATCATGCACAAGTTAACTAGAAAACTAGATGTAGGCAAAGAGATAGGTAAAATAAGTTGTCTTATTACTTAAAAATGTTGTTATTATAAATTTTGATAGGTTTTTACCTTATCAAATGAGATTATATCTTTATAATGGATAAGAAAAGGGATATATAGGATAAAAAGGAAGGGAGAAGAGAAGAAAGCTTTCAGAAATCAATAAATGTAACTCAACCACCCTCCGTGGAGATCTAACATAGAAGAGGAAGAGGTAGATGAGTTTCAACAACTTCCAAACTACTTAGGTATTGATCTCATTATTGACACTAGAAAACTAAACATGATAGTTTTATTTGTTGAAACACCTTAGGATCCCTATCAGACCTTGAGTCTAGTTAACCACCTAGTTAGCTAACTCGTCAACTTACTAACTTAGTATTTGACCAAAAATTTTAACAACTTTTTTGGATCCCTTTACCTATAGACACTCGATCATCGATGGTCAACCTAACCATCGATGGTTATCCTGACCATCGACAGTTAGGTCCCTTCACCTCCTCAAATTCTTAACACATCAACCAATTATGTGAGAGATAACAAAGCACAATTTAATATATTCAACTTATGTTGTGATAATGAACTTCCAAGCATCATGATCAAAAACCTCACCCTCTAGGTAACCTTTCATCCTCCATCTCTTTTTTCCTATAAAAGGAGGGGAGTGGGAAGTGAAAAGGATCCATGTTCAAGCTATCAAATCTTATTGCACATAGGTATTCAAGCTCTCTAGTATCTAGTCTTCTTTTAGCAACTCAACATTAGTAAAAGAGACCTGAACCTATATCAAATTTATTTTTGAGGTCAAAGTATCATTATTCTGACAAAATTACTTCAGCCTTCAATCATTAAACAACTAGCAAGCTACAAGTATACCAATACTTTAGCATTATTATTTTGGATTTTTGACCTCCTTAACCTGATCAAACCTATCTATACCTTATTTCCTTCCCACCAAATCCTTAATAGAAGCTCTATTTTCCCATCTACCTATTTTGCAACATTTTTTTATCACTCTAAAAAACCCATAGGCTATAGCTGATGGTTAGCACAACCATTGATGGCCACCCTCAATTGTCAATAGTTACCCAACTGTCAATAGTTACCCAACTGTTAATGTTTAGCATAATCATCGATGGTTCACCCAACCACTAATGGTCACTATGGTAAAAACTAATAGCAAGTTATTTTTATCACTTTACCCCCAACCAAAACTAACTTTTTATGTTCCTACCTATTCACATCCCCTTGTCTTATTTTCTAAACTAGATCCCATCCACCTTAGCATAAGTATTGACCAACTTTTTCTAGATTTAGTCATCTTGTTTAACAAGAATTCTACTTTCTTCTTGTATTAAACTTTATTTATCTTATGAAAGTACTTTACTTTATCATTTCCAAATTGATTGTTATTAATAGTGGATTGACAGCCTCCTAACAAGCGTATGCTTCTTGGATCTAGTTCATGCTAGGTAGTCCACTTAACTATCTTGCTAATAACCCCATTTTGTTAGTGTGTTCTTATTTTTATGTGATTCCTTCCTAGCCAAAGAGGATTTCTCCATCATCATCTAGATTATGCATGCATCACCGACTAGGTATTTCTACCATACCCTTATTACTATTTTCTTATCTTCTTCCAAAATTAAGAAATGTGCAAAAATTAAGAGAAATATCTCGGCATGCCTAGTGGGACATAGCACCATCTAGGTGCCCTTTCTTTCTTCCCTTTATTCTATGCTCATCAAATTATATCTAAAATTTCTTTTGGAATAAAATAAACCCATTACATTACATTGATTACTTGTTTGCTTTAGTTCATCTGGTAACTTGAAAGGCAAAGAAATTAATCATAGTTTTCACTCTTGTTATCACCCACTTATCCAAACCACATAATCAATCAACACATCAAAATAAACTTAAGATAAGGCCTGACTAGGATTTCATCACCAAATAATAAAATTTACCTTTTCTCGACAATCCTACTTGGAAGTCATTACCAAGGGGAGAACTAACTCAGCTCTATGGTTGAGTATAAACTCTAAAATTTATTATATCTTGGCTAATCACCTAATACCCTTATTGATTTGCTTAGTGAAGTGAGGTGGTAGGCCTAAATACCAAGCTATGTACTAAAGATCAATAAAAATTTCTCTCTTGAGCACCTAAACACAACCTGAAACCAACCTTAAATTTCCTCTTTAGTACCTAATCTACAAGCCAACTTTCTTCTTCACACTTCTAAGGCATAAGCCAAAAGTGATCTAAAAATAATCATAAGTTTAAACACACTTTTAATGTACGTTTGGATTATATTGATTTTTTTCTTTGCTTGATTTTTATTTGAGGTGTGAGTTTTCATCATTCCTTTCTTAATTTCTCATATGGTCTTTACTAGACAACAGTTGAGAAATCAAACCAACCAAGGACCACCTTCTTCTTCCTCCTCCTCTTCTATGGAGTATACTTTATATGGTGAGGGTTCTCCTCCTCATTCTCCTCCTCTTACCATGCCTTGAATAGTTATTGAGGATGATGTAGATTTTTCCACCTTCTTTGATAACAACCTTATATCCCTACAACATTACCTTAATACCTTATCTCCCTGTACCTCTACTGCTTTGGTCATTCCCATGGATCCAAGCTTTGGTATGCCTCCCCCTCTTATGGTTAGTGTTACCTATAGCCAATTTTTGATTACCCAAGCCTCTTCTTCTACCAACATCCCATCCACTACCACCACCAAAACCCAATCCAACATTCCAATCTATAACCAAACCTATCCTACACCAACCAACACCACAAATATAGGGGAAACCTTACCTCTTGTTACCTATACCCCACCTACCATGGGGATATCTTCTATCCCTATTTCTACCATTACATTTTTTACTACCAACTAACCAATCTCTACCTCTCTTCAAAATTTGGTACTTTCCATACCCCCTGCCCTTCTACCTATTAGCACTAGGGTTACCACCCAACCTTAACCTACCCCTTCAGCCATACCTAGAAACCAACCTATGTCCATCCCTCAAAAACACCCATGACATATTACCAATATGTTCCTAATTTATAAAGATACATACCACCTCCTACCCAACCTTTCATACCCAAATACCAATATGGGGCATCATCCCAAACTTCCATGACCATGTACCAATATGTGGCATCTTCTCAACCTCCCACCTCTTATCCATATATTACATCTACCCAACCACAACTAAACCTACTACCTAACCTTAAATATATTTAATTAAGATGTTGATGGATAAAATGTCTAATATTGAATCATGTATTTTTGCGTCTCATAGCCTTCTATCTTATCATCAAATTTGCAATGAACCCATTCATCCATCTATTCCAATCTAACCCAATCCTCCTCAATGGGAACTACCTAAGTTTTCCAAGTTCTAAGGCAAGGAGGACCCCCAAAAACATTTAAGATTATTATGTAATTCTTGTTATTTCATCACACATGACAATGCTCTCCTTATTCATACCTTCCCCATGCCCCTATCTGGACCAGCCTTGGATTAGTATAGTTCTCTCACCAAACACTCTATCTCTTTCTTCTCTCAACTAGGCCAAATCTTTTTAGATCACTTTTTAGTTAATATATCTAAAAAGGTTTCCATTACTGACCTTTACTCCATTAGGCAATTTGATGATGAACCAATTATTTATTTCATATCTAGATGGAGAGGTCTCATTAACCAACTTTCTCTTTCATTACCCCAACTTGAACTGATTGAACTCTTTTCTTGAGGTTTTGTTAAACATATTGCTCCAACTCTTCAAGTTAAAACTTGTATAACCTTTGATGAGGCATTTACAATGGCACGTAAACTTGAAATTAGATCCATTAATGAAGGGAAATTGAAACTAAGAAACAAAAATTCCAGATTTAAATCCAATGACCCTTCTTCTACCAAGACCTCCAATTCATCCAACCATCCCAATACCAAAACAAAGATAACTGCAAACATGGTTGTCTTAAAATCTACTTGACCTCTAATTATCAACTAACCTAATCAAACCAATTCTTACAATTGATCAAACTTAAATCTAACCTCATCCAACTTCCTCTTATCAAACCTCCCTAATAATTTGGTTCCCCTCACCCCACACCTATATGGTATAATGAAAACTATCTATGTGCCTTCCATCATGTTATTGGATATGATGTTAGTAGGTGCAATACCTTAAAAACTATTATCCAAAACATGATTGATGGGGGTGAACTTGCTATAAATAATCCTAATGCACCTCCAAATTAGTCCCTTCATATCTTTATTAAACCTTTTCCTAATCATGTACCTTCCACCAACCATGACAATAACCAATCATAATCATCTCACACTTGTGAGGTACATGGTTAATATTATTACCATTGAACCTATTATTGAGGAAACAATTACCTCAACTACCTCTTCTTCCACCCCACTTATTGAAATGGTAGAATCTTCTTCTATTCCTTTATACAACCAAATAAAGGAATAAACCCCCTCGTTATCAATTAAACAGACCATTGATTTATCCACCTCTCCTTTGATATAAATACTAAAGGAGCCAATTATTACTTAAACCACTTCATCCTCTAATCTACTTATGGAAGTGATGGAATCACTGGTCTTTCCTTTATACATTCAAACAAAGAAATCAACTACCTCTCTTTTCCCATTTGAACAAACCACACCCTCCTTACCTACCATAGAACCAACCAATCCTTTGGAAACCACCCCAAAGGAAGAGATCATCTTCTCTATTCCTTCCCTAAAAACACCATTTTCCTCAAACACCAAACCTTCCAACAAAGGCAAAGGTGAATAAATTCTTCCCTCACCTTACCCTATGGGTTTAACATTTGAAACCAATAATCAAGGAATCAAACCCATCTATAAACCTTTTTCTACATTGGTCTAAAATATAGAGTTTAATTCTCAACCCAATCTAGATAGGGCCATATTTTGGCACTATCTTGGGCTACCTTACCAAAACAAACCCAAACCTTTAACCTCATTTACATCTACCCTCAAACCCATCAATACCTCAACTCCATATTTAGATACTTATTCCTCCAAAACCATAGGGGAACCATCCAACCCACCTCAATCTAAAATTATGAAATCACCCTACACCTCTTTGGTCAAACCCATTAAGAATATAGGAACACTTCCTACCCCTATCTTGGCTTATCCATCTTTGAAGTTGGACTTAAACCCATCAAGTCCACAAAAAAAACCTTTGACTAAACCTATCAAAAATGTGGAACCACCCAAACCATTTCAAACTAGACCCATAATACTACCCTCTCTTTTACCTTCAATTTTAGGACTCCATCCATCTAATATCCCCATTACCTATTCCTCATCTAGTAAACCTTCTCCTTTTATCCTACCTACACCCACCTCCTCCAAAACATCAAAATTGCCATCATTCTTAACTAACCTAGCTACCTTTACCTTCCCACTAATCACAAAACCTTCACCCTCCACCTCTAAATATTCCACCTCTAAACCAAGCATAACCAAATAATTCTAAACAAAACTACTTATCAAAACCATCCCACCACCTCCAACTTCTATGGTAAATCCTACTCCTAAGAAAGCTCCCACTCTTCAAACCAGAAACCCAACACCTGTAACACCTTTGGTCAAATATTATTTGACTATTATACAAAGTTTGTTACAAACCTCTTATTTAACCTTACCACCCATAAAACCTTTTAACCCTTCACATCTTAAACTGGCATGGTTGAATGACAATTTGATCTACCTATACCATAGGACACCATGACATGATATAGAGAACTATATAGCTCTCCAAACACTAGTCCATAACATTTTGGATGAGGATGATTTTTTATCAAATGAACCTCCTTTGAACCCATTACCAACCTAACTACAAAACCAAACCATTCAACATCTACCTACTCCCCCACTCTCACCTAATACTGAGGAGTAATCAAAGTAGCAATCCAAACCAACACTTCCTCTTATTCATACCATTCATATGGTTACCCAATCTCAAGCCACAAAAAGATAAGGTAAAAGCTAAAATTTCCATTTTATAGACATACCCTTCAACCCCTAAACCTTCTAACTAACCCCGAACACCTTTACCTTTACCATTACCAAAACCCAAAGTATTTATCTTGGGTGCATCCCTGTCTAACCCTTCTGAATCCATTTAGCATGTAGTATTGAAACAACTTCACTAAACCCTAGTGAAAATGAGCTTATATGAATTAATTAACACCTCACCACCTCACTATCAAACATTGATAGAGATTATATAATCCATAGAGGTTCAAACTAAATATCCTCAACCATTTGTATCCTTTGTCAGAGCCCTTCAACTTTCCACCTTAGTCACCTTTAAGGATTCAAATCTACCATTTGTGCATCTTGAGGACCCCAATCCTCTCCTTTTCATCATGGCATACATCAACCAAACCCACATCAAGAGGGTGATGATTGATACATGGGATAGCATCAACATTATCTCCTCCCATGCCTATGATCAACTTGATTTACCAAAGAAAATCATGTCTAAAATTGCAATGGTTTTTCGCTCTTTCAATAACACCATGGACACTACCTTTGAGATATTTGTTCCCTATATTCACTTGTGACCTCACATGATTATATAACTCTTTTACATTATAGATGGTTATTTATAATAAAAAAATTTACTTGGATTCCCTTGGATCCATGCTATGAGTTGGGTCCCTTCCACTTTACATCATTGCATAAAATTTGAGCACGAGGGTCATGTCATCACCATACCAACTGACCCTAGTCCCTTTGCTTATTTCAATATGACATACCAACCTAATGATGTTATTCTTCCTCATCTATCTACCTCACCATAAACTACTAAAAACCCTACCCTTATAATTGATGAAGCTTTAACAAGCTCATCCATCCCTTCTTCATAGATCCCCATAGAGGACCCCTTGGAACCAACATTCCAACGTCTCTCACAAAGAGAATATCACATTCTAGCCTTGGATGCCTTCCCTACTCCTCAAGAGTATGGGAACCTTTACCATAACCATAATTATGACCCCAACATCAGAACCATCATCCCTTTTAGGTCACCTAATCATCAAACCAACTTCATCCATGGGGGACTCGATCATCCACTCCTTATTTCCTCTACTACCCCTCAGATCTAACCATTCACCTCTATTTTTTTCTATTTAAATAAACCCACATTTGCCAAAGCATACCTTCATAGGTGTTATTGAGAGGGGTTTGGCCTTGGCCTTTATGAATAGGGACCTCGTGAGCTACTCATAATCAAAACTCAAAATTCTCATGAGTTATTTGGCCTTGGGTTCATACCACCAAAATAATCCACCTCACCTAAACCCACCACCACCATTGATGAGGATGTCCCATCCTCACCAACCCCATATCCCTCAAAGTTAGATGATTTTGATATCATCCCATCTAAATTTTTTTATCACTACCATTAGTTTGGGTCTGTTAACTTATAAAAAGGGTGGTCAAACTAAAATACTTCCTCTCATCCATTTTAAAATGGTAGAAAAGGTTACTCATATCATCAACACCATCCAACATCAAGATGATGATTCCATTCTCACCTACCTTGGTGTGTGTGAATCTTTTATCCATAATTTCATTCCTCCTTAGAATCAAACCATGTTGAATGAATCTACCATTGATGTCAACTTGGGTACTTAGGATAACCCCTGCATCGTTAAGATAGAACAATGTTTGAATTTTGTAAAATAATATGATTACCCTTCCTTCCTTCATGACCAAAGCATAGAATTTGTTTGGTTCTATTAGGATATGCCCAATATTGACCCTTCCATTACTCTCCATAACATTGTCACACATCTTGATGCTAATCATGTTTATTAAAAACTCTACAAGATGCACCCTCGCATTATCCTCTTAGTCAAAGAAGAGATTTAATGCCTCTTATCTATCAACTTCATCCAACCCATTGATTATCCTCAATGGGTTTCTAACATCATTCCCATAACCAAACCTATAATGGGACTTCATCTCTGTATTGACCTTCATGACCTTAACTTTGCTTGCCTAAAGGATGACTTTCCTTTACCTATCATTAACCAACTCATTGATCTTATAGCTGGTCATGAGATGTTATCTCTCATGGATGGTTTCTTGGGTTATAATCAGATCTTTATTGCCCCCAAAGATCAACATAAAACCTCTTTCATTACCCCATAGGGAACCTTTTACTACAAAATCATGTCATTTGGTCTAAAAAATGCTAGTTCAACCTATCAGTGAGCCATGACTTACATCTTTCATGACCTCATCCATAAAATCATAGAGGACTATGTGGATGATCTCCTTAGAAAATATAAATATCACAAGGATGACCTAGATGTTCTCAAAATAATCTTTAAACACCTTATCCATTTCCATGTCCACCTTAACCCCAAGAAATGTATTTTTTGGGTCCTTTTTAGAAAGCTCCTTACTTCATTGTCTCTCTTTGAGGAATCAAAGTAGACCCTACCAAATATAGATCAATTTTGGAGATGCCACCTCTAACCCATCTTTAAAAACTCCATATCTTGTAGGTAAAGTTCCTATCAATCTATCGGTTCATCTCTCAATTATCAGATAGATGTCAACCTTTTCACCATCTTCTTAAGAAAGAGACATATTTCAAGTGGACTAAAGGCTATCAACAAGCCTTTGATTCACTTAAATCATACCTTATTTCTCCACCTATCTTGATCCCTCATAAATAAGATTAACCCTTATACCTTTACATCTCTACCACTGACCATTCCCTAAGGGCAATGTTCGCTCACCATGATGAACAAAATAAAAAGCAAGCCATCTACTACATAAGTTAAATGTTTATAGAGTATGAGACTTGGTATTCCCATCCTATGAAACTTTTCCTTGCCCTTGTATGCATAGCTTCCAAGCTTCAACACTACCTTCTCAATCATAAAAACTACATCATCACTAACATTGACCCACTCAAGTACAGGTATTTTAGACCATACCAAAACTAGCATATGGCTAAGTGGCTTACGCTTTTAGATAAGTTTGATCTTTATTTTATTCAAAAAATTCAATCAAAGGGCAATTCATTACCAACCAATTGGTTGAATCCCTTCTACTAGACAACTAACCTATTCCTCTTGCATTTCTCAATGAGTCCATCCTGACTCTTTCTCAAGAGGACCCTACCTACCAAATGACCATGTTCTTTAATGGATCCAAATGCCAACATGGTGGGGGTCTTAGATTTATTCTCATTCCCATCTATGGTTAACCTCTTCCCCTCTCCTTTAAATTTGATTTTGAATGCACCAACAATGTGGTTGAGTATGAAGCCCTAGTCATAGGCCTCCAAACTACTCTAGCCTTGAGATTCAAGATGATCACTATCTTTGGTGCTTCCTAACTTGTGGTCAACCAAGTCAACATATATTACCAAATTAAAAATTATTTCCTACTAAAGTACAAATAACTCATAGATGTACTCTTAGAATCATTTGATCATTACCTTATCCAATCAGTTCCATGATCTACCAACAAGTTTGTAGATACCATGGCTTCCCTTGCTTCCCAAATCCCATCTCAACCTTATAACTCTAAACTATTTCTTATCATCTACCATTTTATCACCTTATCTTATATCCATTCTAACCTCCCTATCATTTTTTTTGTAGACATTTTTCCATCAAACATTTGGTATGAACAAACTTTTGATTACCTCAACCTCAGCATCATTCCTCCTAATCTCTCTAAAAATGCCCAAAGATATTTTGTTTAGAGTACCTCCTATTACACAATACTAATAGGAATCCTTTACAAAAATGGCTTTGATAACCTCTTTCTCTATTGCCTTCACAGTCATGAGTCTTCACATGCCATCAAGGAAACACATGATGGAATCTATGGGGTTTACTTTAGTGGTTTAGTTGTCACTAAATACATCCTTCACCTTGGATAATATTGTCCCACCCTTAATAAATATTGTTATGATTATGATAAAAAGTGTGTTAAATGTTAAAAACATGCTAATTTACACTACACACCTACCCATGTCCTATAGATATCGAAAAACTTTTGGGCATTCTCATAATGGGGCCTTGATCTTATTGGATAAATTAACAATCATTCATCACAACAATACCAATCCATCATTACCACCACTGATTATTTCTCCAAGTGGGTGTAATCCATTCCTCTCATCTCTACCAAAGCCAAAAAAAAGTGTCAACTTCATCAACCATCACATCATCTATCATTTCAGTGTTCCCATAAGATCATCACTAATAACGGTAAATATTTCAAGAACAAGAAAGTCCAAGGTATCTATGACACATTTGGAATTAAGTTAATCTTTTCCTCCCTTACCATCCATAATCAAATGGATAGGTGGAAGCCTCTAACAAGGGATACAAGTAATGGAAGCCTCTAACAAGGAATGGAACTTTTGGAATTTAAATGCATCCTTCACCTTAGCTACTATTGGCTCACCCTTAACCAAGAATATTATAATTATGTAAAAAAGTGTGTTAAATGTCAATAACATACTAATTTACACCACAAACCTACCCATGGCCTACAGGTATCTAAATACGTTTGGCCATTCTCACAATGGGGCCTTAATCTTATTAGAGAAATCAACCTTCATTCATCATAATGACACCAATCTATCATTACCACCACAAAGTATTTCACCAAGTAAGTGGAAGCTATTCCTGTCATCTCTACCAAATTCAAAAAAAAAATTGACTTCATTAACCATCACATCATCTATCATTTTGATGTTCCCCATAAGATCATCATTAATAATGGTAAATCTTTCAAGAACAAGAAATTCCAAGGTCTATGTGATGCATTTGGAATTAAGTTAAGCTCTTTCTCACCTTACCATCCATAATAAAATGGATAGGTGGAAGCCTCTAACAAAATCCTTAATAAAATGTTAACCAAAGTAATCAGTGTTTTAGGTTGGAATTGGCTCTTACACATCTCCTTCACTTTATGGACCTATCACACTAGCATTCAAACCTCTATGAGTGCTACCCCTTTCTCTAAAGTCTTCAAAGTAGAGGCAATTTTTCCTCTTCAAGTCTAAATTCCTTCTCTTCACTTATCTTTGCAAGAGATCATTTTTGAGAGTGACTATCATCAAGAATATCTAGCATGACTTGAGCTATGTGATGAACATCACCTCACAGTGCTTAAACATCTTCATGTCTCTCAAGAGTGAATCAAGCACTCTTACAAAAAAAACCTAAAAGAGAAATAATTCAATATGGGAGACCTCATCCTAAAGGAAAATAAACATGTAACCAATATGAAGAAAATAAAAAGAGGTAAATTTGCTTTCAATTAGCTTGGTACATCATCACCCATAAGTATATATCAAGAGCTTACCATTTGTCCTCTCTCGAATACAAACCAAAACATAAGCCTCTCAATGCTTCACATTTGTGTCCTTTATTTTGTTAAAAAGGGATTAAACTCACCTTATAGTCTAACTTAAGCTCATCCCTTGATTTATGATATTTTCACCTTCACTCACTTATCCCTCTCCCTTTCAGGACAATTGATTACAACATAGAACCATGTGAATAACTGTCATAATTATAACCTAATCCTAAATATGGGTACCATAGCTCTACCTGTAGAATGGTCTCATGGATACTTTTTGTCTCTAATGAGATTAAATCCTATGATCCTTTGTTCCTCAAACCCTTCCTTTAAGCCTCTTGTGCTAAATTTTTTTCCCTCATAAAGAAAAACCTCTAAGCCTAATTATACTTGTCCATGTCTAGAACCTTGCATCAAAAATAATTAGGGATACCAAAATATCATTTGGGTCACATATTTCAAACATTTCAGACTAGTACCTTAAAGGATAGCTACCCAAAATCCTCTAAATTACATAAAATATAGACTGCTCCCTAGAAGGTAACTACCAAAATAAGCAAACCCAAACTTAGACCTCTCCCTTGAAGGATGGATAATTCAAATGGGTCAAAATCAAACATTTAAAAGCTTTCCACATTGATCAACTTCAAAAACTTATCAAAAATAAATAGAAATAAGAAGCAGACCCTATATCAAAACAAAACAAGCTATCCCAAGAAAAGCTACAATCAGCTTTCAAATCTAGCACTAATAAACTTCCCACATTGATTAGTCTACACCTAGAATTAAGACATGGACTTGTCTATTATGGTTTTTAGGTTACCTGTAGAACAAGAAAACTAACCCACATAAGGTTACATTACATATCCACTCATTTACCTTTCACCTACCACCTATCTTCCCTTTATACCATCTTTTAAATCAAGGGATTTTGGGCTTACTTGACATGATTGTGATCAAGACACCTAATTATTAACCAAAGTATGCTAATGTGAAGCATTCAAAGGGCTTAGTTTCCTTAAAAAAATCTAACTTTAGGTTTTCTTTATCTTGAGCAATGAAAAGGCATCATGTTTCTTTCCTTATCTTTAATTATTGGTTCATATAGACATATGTGTCATTAATTTTTATCAATTTTCCTACATTTAGTTTTTCATATACCTACTTTATGTATTTTTCATATTACATCTCCCATAATCATAAACAACCAACATCAATGGTGAACACAACATTGTAAACCATATCCATAACCACATCATACATCTATCTATGATCAAAACATCATGAAATCATATCATGTAATATCATATCATAAAACTCATCCTATCCATCTACTAACAAACATCATATAAATATCATAAACCCCATAAATAACCCTAAATTAAACTAATCACTATCATATCCATAAAAAAAATCACCATGATCACAACATGATATAACATACAACCATTTATAATCATAAACATCATATCCATGAACAAAACTAGAAAATCATAACTATATTCTAAACATCACATGCCTAAGCTACTAAGTAAAACATCTCATAAATCATGCACATAAACCATAAACCATAACATGAACATGAATAACCATAACATGAACATGAATAACCATAATCATGAAAGATAAATCACATCTATATAATCATCAACATCTTCATTAACAATCATCATATACATCATGTTTATCAAGTAAAATATACATGTAATAATGTATAAACCTCTCTCTCATATACATCTCACATCATCAGCACATAGGCCAATATCAAAATCAAAAACATATACATCATATAATATCATATATCAGGCCCCCAGGTTACCACTACCACTCGTTCCTCTACCTACACTACCTTCTAGTGTTGGTTCCCTTGATCTACTTGTGTGACCCACTATAGAGGCCCACTATATTGTATTATCAATAGTTATCCCACCTGCTAAGTTGGCCCTATAATCTCCATACCAAAGCTCCAATGGAAACTATGCCAACACTATCACCTCATAGTATCTCAACTCCTCAATAGTAGCTAAGTATCATGTCATAAGAATCATATCAGGGCCTCCTGGTGGCCCTCCTATTAGTGTTACTACCGATCTTGCCCTATGTCTCAAGGTATCTCTTTTTTGGACCACTAAATCAATAGAGATATTCATCTAATCTTGCTTTCCTATCAAGGTGGCAACCTAACCTTGTAAAATGATAATTTGGCCGTGTAGAGTGGTCACCCATCCCTGTAACCCTATAATTTGTGCTTGGATAACTACCAGTGTTACCTATGCCTATCCATCCTAGAAACCACCCTATATTGGTGCCTCCATTAGATCTACATCCATGTTCTGATATCCCCCATCACCCCATCAAAAATTAGCCACTATATATAGACCCTGATACCATGCTACGTATCCATCTACCAAACCAACATCATTTATCATCACTCTCATTGATAGCTCTTCATGATCTAAAACTATGGCCTATGGCTATATCTATGAAATTAAGAACTTGACTCATCCCTCTTATATCTCAATAATGTTATTTAAATCCCCTACATGAGGCCAAACTACCTTTGAACTCAATCAAATGAGACAAGCTTGATATCACCATCCTACCTCCCATATATCCATCACTAACTCTACAGTGAAAAAATGTGATAGTTTTACTAGGTCCACTTTGGCCAACCCATATATGGCCTATAAATTATGTCACCCATAACCAAACCCTCCAAGGCATCTTGGAACTAGTCAATGTCCATCATACCACCACCATCACCTATCAAAGCATAATCTCCCCTCCATTACAAGAAACCCACTCTATAGTCTGTCAGAGCATAGCCATCCCATGGTAGCCCCAGAGGTCTCAACACCTAAATGTGTTCATATGCCTAGCAATGGATCATAAACCTAATGTTGATCCCATATCTCCTATGTGCTTGAAATGGCCAAAGTTCCCTATTTATCTAGACTAGTAACACTAGTACCCACTTGAACATAGTCCTCCCTAATAGCATCTCCACCACCACTCTTAGTAGTAGATACAAAAATTGACCACTACTCAAATCAGGTAAAGCAAAATAAGACACTACCATCATCATCAATAGTAGCAAACATCAGTCCCTTGAAGCCCTCTAGTATAGTGTCCCATAGCTAAAACCTCCTACATGATACCTGGCATGGACCTGATCCACTCCATATGGTAATCCCTCTCCTCAGTCTCAATGTGATAAATTATCTCCCCCCAAATTGGTAGTCATGTAATCCTATGAACATCCTCTAAGAGGATAGGCATCTCCCCAGTCAGTAACAAAAATGTATTCATGGTTGGGTCCCATCTCTTGATGAGGGCCATGATCATAGCCACAGCCCATGATAGGTGATGATAGTGTCTCATAGCCCATAGGCCAACCTCTTCCATGTGCCTCCACTCATCATTAGTCATCCCATCATGAGCCTCTACAAAGATCTTAGGGACTTGGTCCCTAATTTGGATTTGGTCATGGGCCTATAAAACCATAGTTAGCATATGTCATCATTACTTATGGCCAAATCAAGCTCATTTATCAACCTACACTCAAGTCTTTTAAACCTACTACCTTTAGTAATCAAACAAACATCTACCTTTATCCACACAAATTTCAACATCATACCAAAAACTAAACACTTTTATGATGAACAATTATCCTACTCTGCATAACCTTCAGCACCTACCCTATCCTATCATACTAACACCTAATGCTTTCATCACTTAAACTCTACCCACTAACCATCTTCACACTTCATCCTATCAAACCTACATTCAAACACATTTCTAACCATCTATAGCCATTAAGTACCTTTTTAAAACACATTTTCTACCATTTAAAAACCTTAAAACCCTTTGACCATTGATAGTTCACTCAAACCATTAACGATCTTATAACCCCATTTTACCTTGATGTTTGACCATTAATAGTCAGTCACACCACTGACGGTCACTATGTGTGACTATCACTGGCAAAACCTCTAAAACCTACCCACCCAAAAAACCTCACCATACAACTAATTTCAAAAATCAAACTACCTAAACTATCCTACAACTTATTCCCTACCCAAAACTTCCTTTCAACTCAAAATCACTTGGTAGTTTTCTTAATTATACCCAAAACCCAAACTAGGGCATAACCCTACCTAAAACAATCACAAAACCCTATCAAACTAACTTAAACCTTTTCAAATTCAACTTCAATACATCAAATCAACTAACTATCAAATCTAGAACTCCCCTTACCTCATTCCTTGATCCCTGTCAAGGTCAGAGCCTACATATAACTACTCAGCCATGCCCTCATTCACCCTCCATCTTGGTCAACCTTGAACACATGATCAACCAATCACCAACCTACACCTCAGCAATGACTCAGTCAACTCACAGAAAGATGCCAAAGTATAAAATCACTAGATCACAAAATGTGGAAGTCAAACTTGTCAAAAGTGACAATGATTTTTATTTTTCACTTTTTTATCTATATATTTTTAGGTTTCCCCCTGACCATCGTTGGTCAGGGTGATGATCGATGGTCAACCCTGAGAACCCTTAACTATCGACAGTCAGGGTCCCCTACTTTTAAGTTTTTTTTAAAAAAACACCTAATTTAGGTGCCAAACTGTAGAGATTGCCTAATCTCCATCATAAAAAACTTAAACTTTTGGAGATTACCCTTATCTAACCAACCCTTCAACCTCATCCACCTTGGCATTGGCTTTTTTTACCTGAAACACTCACATATTTTGTGATGACCTTGCTTTGGTCTTTTTGACTATACCAACCATTTTTGCCATGTTGATTATTTGAATTTGCACCACCTAGTGCATGACCTAACCATTTGTGTTTTTCAAGGGAGCACTTCCTACCTTGAATACCTATGAAATCACTAACCCTATCTAGAATACTTATAGCATCACTCAATCAGCTATGACCAATGTCATAGACTAGTTACCCTATCCCTTTTTCTTCTAGAACTAACCTTTTTTTTTTTAATTGATAACTTTAGTCTTATGTGATCTTTATTATCATCCTTAGTCATATTTTATGCACTAATTTTGATTTTTGATTTCCCAACGACCCCTTTATCACCAAATAACAACTCACCATTTATGACTTATCAAACCCTAACCCGATTTTGATTTCACTTCATCAACTCCTAGTTTGAGGGGGAACACCTCCTCCCATACTCAAGGTAATCAGTACTTGACCAACACTCCATTTTTTTTATATATATTGTTAATTCAAAGCTACATATAAAAAAGGGAGAAAATGTAGACACTAGAAAACTACACATGATAGTTATAGTTGTCAAAATGCCTTAAGACCCCTATCTAACCTTGAGTCTAGTTAATGACCTAGTTAGCTAACTCATCAACTTACTAAATTAACATTTAACTAAACTTTTAAACCCCTTTTTTTAACACCTTTACCTTTAAACACTTGACCATCGATGGTCAGCCTAACCATTGATGGTTATCCTAACTGTAGATGGTCAGGTCCCTTCACCTCCTCAACTTCCTAACACATCAACTAGTTGTGTGAGAGATAATGAGGCACATTTAATATATTCACCTTATGCAGTGATAATGAACTTCTAAGCATCATGATCAACAATCTCACCCTCTATAGAACCTTCCATCCTCTATGTCTCTTTCCTATGAAAGGAGGGGAGTGGGAAGTGAAAAGGATCCATGTTCAATCTATCAAATCTTCTTGCACATAGATATTCAAGCTCTCCAGTAGCCAATCTTCCTGTAGTAACTCAACATCAGTAAAAGAGACCTGAACCTCTACCAAATTTTATTTTGAATCCAAATTACTATTACTCTATCAAAATTGCTTTATCCTTCAATCATTGACCAACTAGAAAGATATAGGTATATCAGTACTTTACCATTGTTATTTTAGATTTCTAACCTCCCTAGCCTGATCAAACCTATTTACACCTTATTTCCTCCCCACCAAATCCTTAATATAACCTTTTTTTACCCATATGCCTATTTTATAATTCTTTTTTTATCACCTTTAGAAACCCATAAGTAATTTTTGATGGTTAGCATAACCATCAATGGTCACCTCCAATCACTGATGGTTACCCAACTGTTGATGGTCAGCTTAACCATCGATCATTCACCCAACCATCAATAGTTACTATGGAAAAAAATAATAGAAAGTTATTTTCAGCCCTTTAACCCCAACTAAACCTAAATTTTTATGTTCTTACCTATTCATAACCCCTTTTCTAATTTTCTAAACCAGACTCCATCCACCTTAGCATAAGTATTGACTAGCTTTTGTTATATTTAGTAATTTTATTTAACAAGCATTCTACTTTCTTCTTATATTACACTTCATTTATCTTATGTAAGCACTTTACTTTATCATTTCTAACTTGATTTTTATCAACAGTGGATTGATATCCTCTTATCAAATGTATGATTCTTGGATCTAGCTCGCACTAGGTAATACACTTAACTATCATGTTAATAACCCCTTTTTTAGTGTGTTCTCATTTGAAGGTTATTATTTCCTAGCCAAAGAGGAGTTCTCCATCATTGTCTAGATTACAAGTGCATCACCAACTAGGTATTTCTACCACACCCTTATTACTAGTTTCTTATCTTCTTTTAAAATTAAGAAATGAGCAAAAATTAAGAGAAACACTCACTTAGCAAATTAACCTTCCAAAGTCAAAGAGGTTTTCAAGCTCTCTCATTAGCCTAAGAAGGCACTAGAAGAAAAAATTGGCTTTGAAGAAGATGACTTCATGCTCACCTAACTTGAAAAAGGACTCCAAACATCTATAAGCCTCATTAAATTTTCCAATTTACTCATTAACTCCTTAAAACTCTTCCAATTGACTTCTACGTGCCATCTCCACTTGGCTATATGGTTAGTCACTCTGACATTTGATACTTGCACCAATCTTGAGGGCTAACTTTTTTGTGCTTTATATTTTTTTCCAACTCATATTTGATCCTCTAACCTTCAAAATTCATAATGGAACCTTCAAATCCTTTATACTCCATTAACGAGGGTCTTAATCTCAAGCCATCTTTAACTAGCTATCTTATAACTTGCTTTCAAAGCCACTTTATCACCATGAGATCCACTTTTTGACCTATAAAAGTATTTCAATAATCCATTCTTACTAGGAGGAGTAAAATGAAGTTTTATGCCACCTTCAAGACCTACAAAAATGGTGGAAATCTACATTAAACCTACAACCATTCACAAATAATTAGAAAACTTGCATTTTTAGCATTTTAGCTCAGCAAATCACACTATAAACCCCTATGAATGGATCCTAGTACCATATAATGGTGATTAAGGTCCCATTATTATTCCTCCGTGCATTTATATAATTTCATCCTTTGAAGACCTACAAAATGGGCATTTATAGGCTATTTTAGTCATCCTAAGCACTCACACATTATAATTTATAATTAAAATCAGGTCAAACATGAGCTTTATAGATTCCCCTATATTCTCTATTTGTTTTCTAAGTGATTATAGGTCATTCCATGGGTTTATGAGCTCCAAAACTCAAAATTGGTCAAGAAGGCTCTTTTGGTAGCTCAAACAGGCTTACCTTCTTAATGATTGTTCATAAAGTAAAAACCCCCAAACTAAAACTTATTTCCATGGATCTTTACTACATATACCACTTCAACTTTTTTTATAATCTTATGTTCCCATGCAAAAGGTGTGCAAAGATTCATACATAGAGAATTTTGTTTTTAGTATTCTGCATGCATTTTGGACCTGCTTATAGTCTTAGCAATTATTCATAAACATTAACTCCTCAACCAACCTAAATCCTTTATGTATTTTGAGTATATATGGGTCTTAAAATCAATCTAATATCATTTGGTCTAAGTCCTTATGTGGTGAAAGATATGAGTATTCAAAAAGGTGGGTCAACATGAGTGTGTTGACTATAATAGTTTGAAATAGCTCTTAAGAGTGAAATTGGCATTTCCTCTATGTTAACCTACTTTAAATATCTCATTTATGATCTTAAATAACTTTTCATACCTTATTATAATCTCACTTTGCTTTGGAAAGTCTAAAGGTATCTCCATGTATTACAAGCCTTCTAGGCCTAATTTGCAAAACTTGAGTGTTAGAGGTCTGAGATAATTATATATTATTCTAGGGTTAAAAATCATCATATTATCATATTTCCACTTTATTTAAACCTTATATAACTTTTAATCTATTCAACACTCCTTATGTCTATTCTTAGGGTTTCTTGGCAATGAAGCCTATGTAACCCTTATGGTTGGGTTTGGTGCTTTTCTTTGTTTAAATTGAGAGTATAACTATCATGACACCTTGTCCAGGATATTGTCCAGAAAGTGTCGGAGGAAGATATTGTCTAGGATGGCCCTGTTGAGGACCCTGTTTCAAGAAATGAAAAGGAAAATACAGTTCAGGAGGACAATCAAGAAATGGACATGGAAATTCAAACTAGAACCAAGGAACAGTATCAAAGGGGTCGAGAGGATCACTTTGAAGAAGGTGGGAACAGTCCCAATAAGAATTTTGAGGAATGGAGAGAGAAGGGGCAGAATGATGGTATGCACACACCTATGAGTTGGGTTAATTGCAAAGCAGAGGCTTCACTCCAACTTGATTCTTGGATGTGTAAGGAGATTAAGGATCTCAAAAGGAAAGTGGAAATTATGGAAGATAACCAGAAAGTTGCATGGAACAAAATTAACATCATGGAAAAATAGATAAGAGATATCCCCATCAAGCTCTAAGATTACGAGAATAACCTTCGAGAACTCATTAAGGAGAACAGAACGAAAATGGAGGAAGTAACGTCCAATATTTGTGCTGCAGCTGTCAATATTGGAAAAAGAGCAAATGAGGAGACCAAATCCTTGGAGGGGCCTAGCAAAAGGACGAGACAAAGCTCTAGAAAGAAGGTGACACAAGAGGGAGCCAAGTTGGTGGCAACTACTACTCAGGATACTACTATTGTGAAAGGTAAAGAAACTGTGAAAATGATTTTGGAACTAGAAAAATAGTTTGGTTCTTCTTGTTGGTTATGTTTACTGGTCCTATTCTCTGGTTTCTTTTTGCAATCTTATGTCTATGATGCTGCCAGATCTTTGTTAAATCTAGGTTTTGACCGGTGGTCTCTCTAGTGGTTTTAGGTCCATATAAAATCTGTTTTTGCTACTTCTCTGTAGTTGTTTTAAGGTTCTGCCTGTGGTCGTTGGGGCTTTATCTTTCTTTCTTTGTACTTGGGTTTCGGAGTCCCTTCAAACCTGATTTTAACTTAATCTAAAACTATCATGACACCTTATCAGACCTTGAAAAATCTCAATTTGATTCAAAACCTTTTCAATAAGTTCAAAAATCTTTGTCAAACCTTAACTCTTTAGAAAGGTCTCCTAGCTCTAATGGTGACTATCAATAGACAAGCACATGACTATGACAAAATAGTGGATGCTTTCACTATTGATGTAACCTCACTAAGATGATATACAGATAGAACCACTCCTGAACATCACTTTTACTAAGTTTTTATAGTTGGATCTTGCCTATAAATACCTGTATATGTATTTTTCTCAAAATTAATAGTGGGTTGCTTGTGTTTATAACTGCAGGAGGTATGTGATAAAATAGTGCCTAATTCCATTAATCACATGAGCATTAATATTGTATAATAAGTTTAATATAGTAATGGATACTATTTTTTCCAAATTATAGAGCTTAAATCCATTTGTAGAGGACTTAAAATGATAAAATTCCCCAAAACTATCAATAGAGTTGACTGTGACTATATTTTTATTAGTTTTTTAAATATGCCAACTATGTTCTAGCCTCTTCACGCTTTAAATAAAGATGTGATTTAACTATTTTGGAAATGTTGGAGTCTTATTCCTAATTTACTTAAGGGTCCAGGTTGACTAAATTAGTAAATAATATTGCAATAATTTAACCACTGATTTATATAATTTATTTGTATTTTTAACCTTTCTATAAGTAGTAATAAATATGGAGAAAATAAGACTTAGTTTAAAATGAATTGAAATGGATATTATAGGGTTTGATATTGGTTATGTAGGACTAGGATAGTGTTGTAAATCAAGATCTATCTTTCATTTTATGAAAGGATAGGAGCACCAAAATAGGACACCCTGGAATCTGGCACTCTTATCCTCTTATACCATTATTGTCTAAACTTCTCACAAAGACCTGAGTTTTTTGAGTATTGTTTTTTGTCCCTATGTGAGCATGCCTATGAAATCTCAACTTCTAAAATCTTATATAACTCCTTATAGATATTATTTAGTCTTCAAACCCTAAACTTTATTATGCTTTTATAAAATTTTGGCAAAGAAGGGGGGTTAGTGTGTATAAGATATATTAAATGCGTATCCATACATCTTATGTGGGAACATTACCTACATACCAATACTCCAAACAGGGGTTAAGTCATATATAATCCTCCCATTTAATGTGCATTGTGTAATAGTGTATTTTAGATGTAAAAATGCTAAACTAGGTGTGCTTGAGGTGGCTAGGGATTGGTGTGAGGATTTGGATATGCTTGTAGCTATATTGGATGGTTGTATGTAGAGAATAGGGAAATTATCCTCAATGGTTTTTATTATATTCTTGTTGGCTTTGTAATATTTTCCAACCCCCTTCTAAATTAACTTTGAATTGGTCATGGGTCGAATGTATTCATTTTAGGCTGATAAGATGAAGGATAGGAACTAGAAAGAAATAACCATTGGAGCTCAAAATGCAATTGGATAGGAGCACTGAAATAAGACACCCTAGGTTTTGACACTATAGCCCAAGTTGGGCACTCCTATCTTATAGGTGAAGGACCTATGGGATAGGATTAGCTTAGGAAATGTTTCCTAGTTGAGGTGGAATGACCATTTAGAAAGCTCAAGATGATTGGGAATAAGAAAAAATGTGTCTAGAAGGGTTATGAGAGCATGCAAGAAAGACCTATGGGTTGGGTGTCATAAGCTACACCCAAGATACCAATTTTGACATTTTATATGACTATATTTCCCCCCTTTTTATAGTGATGTAATGAAGTGAAATACTAGGATAAAGGAAAAGTAGAAAGCGTACCTAAACCTACCTACAAGGATGAAGCCCATGAAGATGTGTGATTTTGGATGTGCATAGAGAAATCACATCATGAAGTATAAATATGAAAAAGAAAATTAAGAATAGATCAGTTCTTAATAGACATGTTATGTCTAAAGTAAAAATGTATAAAAATCTAGGTAAAAGAGAGAGGAAGAGAAAGGAATGAATACACCTCATCGGGTATGTGAACCAATACAAAAACTATTATGATGTTGAGTGATACTGAGTGATGTTGGGCATGTGTTGAATGATATTGTACCAAAATTAATATCATAAATGGAGCTAAGTGCTCAATTCCCTAAGAGTGGCTCAAGAATACAAAGGTTGGCCTTTGGCTCCATCATCACCCACTAAGTGAAGTTATGTGATCATGAGTATGTTAATCAATGTTTTTACTATGTTTTCAATCCCTCTGATTAGGTGGCTCAAGAATATAAAGGCTAGCTAGTCCTTTGGCTCCATTATTACCCCATGAAGTGAAGCTATGAAATGATATTGGCATGAATGTGTGTCATATGAGATGGATCTTAAAGCCCATGAATGCTTTATAATCTAATAATATGGCATGGATATCTGAATATATGTTGAAAACTAAGCCATTTTTGGCCGATCAAAAAAAGGTAGAGATTAGGCTTATATGAAAGCCACTCTAAAACTGAGCAATAGGCTTATGTGAAAGCCACTTGAGAATGATGCCAACCACTTGAAAATGGAATAAGGCATGCAACTACTAAGAATACGTGGGAAATTCCATAAAATATAAATAAGAGAAAGTAAATGTGCCATGTACTTTTCCCCCAATCACTAATGTCTATAACATGGATTCTAATCTAGAATTTATACCAGCTCCCTAATCTAAAATTGGAAGCAAGAGACATCATGTCACACATGATTCCCCCTATATCTAAATTTTCTAAGAAAATTTATACTAAAACTATTGATTTTGAACTGAATTGTTGCTAACAAAACTATAATTGGTCTTACCTTTCTGTCTATTTCTAGAAAATCTAGTTTTTTATTGTTTGGATAGGAGCACCAAAATAGGACACCCTACTATCCAATGTTGTATTCCAAACTTGGCATTCTTTTCATGTGCTAATTTTTAAGACTATTCTATATTTATCATTATTTTTTTGGTCTATTCTTTCTAGTTTGAACTCTGGTTACTATTCTAGGTGTTTTGAAAGATTATTTTTTTACCATTAGGAGTTTTGATTTTTGTGATAAAACCCATGTTGTTTCCCCCTCTTATGAGGGTATGAATGAAGACCCTAAAATTACTACACTTAAAATAAATATACCAATAAATGTGTTATGATATAAAAAAATGCATGATATAGTAATGATAATCGACAAGATATATCAACATATAGCATGGTTTAAAATGGAGATTATTAGATCAGTAGGGGTATGCCTAGATACATTTAACAACATAATAACATGTCTAATATAGTGAATTGAAATCAAAAATATAATTTATTAGTTGTTAGTTTTTAGTTTTTAGTTTTTAGTTATCAAGTAGGGATGGAGCATGATGTCCATCATGGCATCCAAGAAAGAAAGAGAATGCATGATGTGGATCATGGCATTGAAAATAGTTGAGAAGCAATCAAACAACAAGCACACAATGCAAGAAGAAAGAATCATAAAATAGTTGACAAAAGGCCAAGAAAATAAGGGACATGGACACATGTCACTAAAATTGGAAAGAAAGCATACAAGGTATGTTCAAATCTCACATACACACATAATTGAAACAATCAAGATTGGCAAAAGGGCCACAAGTACATAGAAGAGCACAAGCAAAGGACATTGGTAAATGTCTTAAGTCACACACAAGATTTATAATAGGAAATAATAAATGTAATCATATATAGTTATGAAAATCAATAAAAGAAAGAATGTAAATACTAGAAATACAATTCAATCTAACTAATCAAAACAAGAAGTGAAAGTATGCAAGACATGTAGTACAAGACTAGGTATATGCTAATAAATACACAAGTGCTATATACTAGTGAGTGTTGATAGAGTAATCTATGTAAACTAATAGTAATATACATCAACATGATAACTAGAGTGTGTAGGGTAGGAATGACATAACCTGGATGGTGTAGTCATGTAGAAGATGCCTCTAGTGGGTAGATAGATCAATATGTGTCTTGAATGTATGAAGTAGGATGCCCCCTCAATGGGTAGAGTGAATCGATAAAGGATATAGATGTCATTTCACACACTCAAAAAAGATCAAGTGAAGCATGGTAATGTAGATAAATCTACCAATAATAGCATAAAATAGAAAATGTAAGTCTAGCATGGTAGTAGAAATTTAAAGCATGAATAATGCATATAATTGATATGTTTTTTGTTTTTTGTTTTTTTTAAATTATTTGAATGTTTTTAGATTTTGATATATTTGAATGTTTTTGTATTTTTATATATTAGAATATTTTTTGCATTATGATATAAGCTATGTGCAATCAAGCATTAAGAGACCATGTACAAGAAATATTGAGAAACTATGTACAAGTAAGACTAAGTAGAAATGATAGTAACCAATGATTCTCATGAGACACTCCCTATAATGGTGTCATGTATCAAGGAGAGGGATCATGTGTGATCATGAAGCATGATGGAGAGGCTGAAACTGTAACTTTGAAAGTTCTGTATGATATAAATTCTCTAAAATCTCTGAAGTAGAAACCAACTATGGGGTCCCTCTTTAAATTTGATAAGTGGATACAACTATGGGTTTATTAGGGACCCATATTGTAATAGGATAAGCTCTCTAAACATGTGTTTTGTGTGTAAAGATATGAGACCTTAATGATATTGCCCTAGGTGTGAATACTATAGCTAGAAATTGTCTAGAGTCCTAAACTATGGTTGCTCTAAAAAAGGCCTCCATGTAAGTATATGAACTCTCTATGCTAGCAAGGAAGGCCTTTACTATGTTTAAATCTAAACTAGAAGAAGAACTATAACTAGTGGAGAAGCTAAAACTAGTGATTGTAAAGTAGAAGATGGATCTGAAGTGGGGAGTGGTAACTCATATGGAACTCCACCAACTATAATAACCTGATAAGCATGAATGAATTTCACATATCTATGAACTATAGAAGGTACTACTCAGAGTTTTTAAATCCATGGTTGGCCAAGAAACATATCAAAAACTCCTACACTAGGAATAATAGTAAATGGTGTGGCTATATGTGTTGTACCAACCTGTAAAGGAAGTATAATCTCACCTAATGAACTCTATATGAGCCCATTGAATCCATTGATAACTATGTCTATTGGGGTAATATCATACTCTGAATATCCTAAATGCTATATTAATTTCATAGTGCACATGTTCACACTAGATCCATTGTCTATGAGAACACTATGAATAGGATGATTATGAATGTAATCTCTGATAAAGATTACATGATAATCCAAATCATCCTTAACTATTTCCTACTCTTAGAAGGAGATCGAAGGTCTATCTAAAACTCTAGAATTATACACACCAATCATGTTACTCAAAGTATGTGACTCAATTTAAGGTGCCTTATATGTAGCTGGTGGTGTATGCGTATGATATGCATGGTGAAAACTTGATGTGTCCCTTGTCTCCTATTTAGAATTTTATGGAAAAGGATCTAAAAAAAATTTCGAGCCTTGTCTTGTGTTTGGTTTGCCTATGGAGGCTCAACTAGAGTGTCAATATCAATCAAATTTCCATCTATCAAGTCTTGTATCTTGTGTCTCAAACTAATGCATCTATTTTTTTATGGTCTAGTGCCCTATGAAATTCAAAAAAAGCATTCTGATCATATCCCTATGGAAGAGGCTTTGTTGGATCAACTTCCTAAATAGGAGGGTGAGATATGATATTACATTCCAAAATCTATTGTAAAATTCTAGTTAGAAAAATTGATAGATTGGTAAAGGTTTTTCAAGGAGGTGATAATAAAACCACTCACTGAGGGGGCTCTAAAGCTGCATTGATTATAACTTGATTCTAAATTTTGTTATCATTGACCTTGACTTTAAATGAGACTTTGCTATTACTCTTGTTTTTTATTTCTAATATACTTATCTACTTGAGTTTTCCCATTGAAATTAATTTGACTTCCCTTTCCTTTAGTGTATGACATAACTCAGTGAAAGAAGAGAATATTTTGAACATTATTGACTCGTGCAAATTTAGCATAAGACTCTGTTTGAGATATCTTGTAACTCTTGATCATCCATGGGACTAGTCATCTTAGTCAAGATAGTCTTATATCGAAGAACATAATCTATGGGATGCTCATTTGACCTTTGTTTTTGTTGTGTAACTTGGGCATAGGAAACCTTATCACTAATCTTAATGTTGAAATGAGCTAGGAACATGTCAGCTAAAGGATTGAATGCATTGATCAATTGGTTTATTAGACTATAGAACCATTATAAAGCATAATCCTTTAGACTCCATATAAATAGTTTGGTTAGTAACTAGTCATTTGGCACATAGTCCAAACATGTAACATGAAAAGCTCTCAAGTGTGTCTCTAGATCTCCTTTGCCATCATATAGAGTGAGATTAGGTTGAACAAAACTTGGTGGTAAGGGTGTAGAATCAATATGGCATGCCAATAGTGTATGAAGTAGAGCAAAAGAATCTAAAGCCTATATTGGTCTAGAAGCACCTTACTCAAGATTTAGCACCTTGGATTAAAGATAATTTATCTCTTGCACAAGGGCTACCACATCAGGAGACAAATATGTACTAGTCATAGCTGGTGGTGCCTTATAAGAAGGTTGGGTTGATATAGGAGGTTGTTAAGACATAGCTGCCCCCGTAGTATCATTTGCAATTGGTTGTTATATTGTTTGAGAGGATTAACCATTGTTTGCTTTTTTTTTCTCTTCTTGTAGTATTTTAAGCATATCATATTACATGTTAGGGTGTTTAGTTAAGAGTTCTTAAAGCTCCCTTTTATCAGTTTCATCAAAACTATCATATTGGGCCATTGTTAAAGTAGGAAAACAAATTAAAAATTGATTGAATTTTTTTTAATTATTTATAATAATCAAATTTTTATAGAAGGAAAGTACTAAATATAGGAAATGTAAAGTCCTAAAAACAACAAACTAGAAAATGCATTAAAAGGATACGAAGCTCATAAATATGTAAGGTGATACCTTAAAAGCAATGGAACCTAGTATATACAACTAGGGTTTGAAAAATGATATTTTAAAAATTACTAAGGAATTTTAAAAATTTATGTGAATTTTTATTTAAATATGCAGGTAAAAAACCAAAAAAATATTGGAAAAACTCTTGATTTAAAGGGACCTAGCATATGCAACTAGGGTTTAGAATAAATGATTTATTTTTTAAATTACTATGAAATTTTAAAAATTAATGTGAATTTATAATTTAAATATGTAGGTAAAAAATTATTAAATTATTTTTAAAATTAGTGAGAAATTTTCCCTAGGGTCTCTAAGGTTTTTGTGCGCAAAAGGACCTAGTAAATTCAACTAGGGTTTGGAATAAATTATTTTTTAAATTACTAAGGTAAATTTAAAAATAAAATTTGAATTTTTGATTTAAAATATGTAGGAAAAATCATCAAGGAATTTACCCTAGGGTTTCTATGGTTTTTATGCGCAAATAAAGTAAGTCAAGTTCACCAAATGATTTAACTATTTTGGAAATATTTGAGTCTTATTCCTAATTTAGTTAAGGGTCTAGGTTGAAAAAATTAGTGAATAATATTTCAATAATTTAACCAATTATTTATATAATTTATTTTTATTTTTAACCTTTCTATAAATAAAAATAAATATGGAGAAAATAAAACTTAAAATAAATTGAAACGACTATTGCAAAGTCTGATATTGATTATGCAAGACAGGGATAGTGTCTTAAATTAGGATCTAGATTTCATTTTTTGAAAATATAGGAGCATGAAATAGGACAAATTATAGTCTATTGATATTGTCCTCTTCTACTGCTATTGTCTAAATTGCTCAGAGAGACCTAAGTTTTTTGGGTTTTGTTCATTATCCCTATGTGAGCCTGTTTGTGAAATATCAACTATTAAAAGTTTACATAACTTCTCGTAGAGATGATTTAATCTTAAAACCCTAGACTTCATTATGATTTTATAAAACTTTGAGAAATAATTGGGTTTAGTATGTGTAATATGAACTGAACATGTATCCACACCACTTGTGTGGGCACGCTACCTACATACCAATACTCTAAAGAGGGATCAAGCCATATGTAGTTCTCCCACTTAATGTGCTTTATAAAATAGTGTAATGAAAATGTAAAAATGTTAAATTGGGTGTGATTGAGGTGGTTATGGACTAGTGTGAATATTTTGATATGCTTCTAGTTGTATTAAATGGTTGTATGCAAAGAATAGGGAAATTTACCTCAGTGGTTTTGCTTGTATTCTTGATTGCTTTATAATATTTACCAACCCCTTTTTAAGTAAACTTTTAATAGGATTTTAAAGACATATATTGGTCATGGGTAAAATTTATTCATGCTAGGCCAACAAGATTAAGGATAGGAACTAGAAGGAATTAACCATTGGATCTCAAAATGTAATTGGACAAGAATGATGAAATAGGACACCCTAGGGTTCGATGTTATAGTCCATGTTGGGAACTCTTGTTTTATAGGTGTGAGACCTAAGGGTATAGGATTGACCTAGGAAATTCTACCTAGATGAGGTGGAATTATCATTTGAAAATCTCAAGATGATTGGGAATAAGTAAAAAGGTATCTAGAAGGGTCATGAGAGCATGCAATAAAGACCTATGGGTTGGGTGTCATAAGCCACACCCAAGCTACCAATTTTTACATTTTATATAACTAAAAGATGTATAAATTATCTAAAGTTGATAATACCATATATGCATCATCTACAAATCAACTCTGTTCCTTTAAACATAACATAGTCCTCTTCACTTTCTTTGTGAATGAGAGTTTTCAAATAAAATAGACTATGTTTTATGAATTGACTAGGCTTATTAACTTGAAATAAACATTTCCAAATTATTTGAACTTGGTATAAACTTAAAAAATATCTTAACACCTCAAAAAACCCTTATTCTTCACTATATTGCACTTGAAGATCTCATTGACTTGATACTAGTTTGATCAAAAGGAGGACCTACAGGTTAGGGCCTATAGGTCAGTTCTTGACTAAATAAGCCACCTATCTAACTCATCTAATCATTTACCTTTTTTATTTTTTCAACTATGATATTCCATTATCATTTTTTTTTTACCCATGAGGTATATATAGACCATTAGAACACTTTGAGTTTACCTATCTCACTAAACATTTCACATCACCATGATGGTTGTAGGTGTGCATTTTGGCCACTGTAAAGATAATAGGTTGATGAAGGATATGAGGTAAGTTTATTTCATATTTAAATTTAATAATACACCATTCACCTTGAAACTTTTCAATAATTCTTCTTACCATATCTCTCAAGTCTTCTCTAATTCTCCTTTGGTCATATATCATTCACATTAATGACTCTATGACCAAAATCTAACATTGTTGTAGGTGTAATTTCTTCAACTCATTAGGTCTAAACCTTAAAATAATATTTTTTTAGTATTCCCTAACTTTTCCAAGAACTTATTGGCTTAATCCTCATATCACAAGTGTGTATATTCTTCTTATTGTATATAGACTAAGACCTAGGCTTCTCAAACATATACCTCTATTAGGTTTGTTGTAGGTGAGCATTTCAAGGTTGCTCTTGGAGAGAAATTTTCTTAGGACAACATTATTCATTACTTGAACTATTAACATTTCTATTATTTTATTAAACTTCCACTTGATCATGAGACTCTTTATTTAGACCACTACTCTCATCCTCTTCATAAACTTGGAGATAGGCCTGTGTTTTCAAGCTTGGTTGTAAGTGATATTTGATTGTCACATTAATCCAAAGACCATACCACCACACCCTTAAGAAAAAAATAACCATTCATGGCTCATATCCCTTGGCTAAATAAACTCTATCTTCTCTCCTTCAAAAAAATCTTCATTGAGGAATCTTGACTGAACCTTAGCATGACTATAGGTATTAGTTGACTATGTGTACGGACTGAGATAGTCCAAGCATGTCATGTGAAGTGTATACCTTACAAGGAATTCATGATGTTCATTTAATATCTAAAATCCATATTATAATTACCTTAAAAGTCTTCCAATCATACTTATAACCTTTAAAAATACTTATTAAGCATATTGAAACCAAGTTTACCCTTTAAACAGGCCTCTAGATGCTTTAAGAAGGTCTTGAATGTGTATAGAAATTTGGCCCTTATACGAACTATATGTAGGTTTTAGGTCTTGAAACAACACCAATATACCTTTAAAAACTCTCTAATGCTTTCAAATTCCCTTGATATTTTTATTGACTTCAAACTCTCCTTTCAAACATCCAAATCTCTTTATCTGCATCTTTGATTTTACTCTTTCTAGTATAGTTTTAGGTGATGGTTTTAGGTGTTCTTTAGATGACTAGGACTAATACCTTATAGTGAGGAATCTCCTCAAGATTTATATAATCATTTGATGTCATTTATAAAGCTTTAATTGGTCTTCCTCAACCATTATGACTTATACAGTCCATTCCATAACTCTATCAAGTACACAGTTTCTCTCCAAATGGTGTGAAGCATACTTTGAGATAACTTTTATCAATGTAAAACCAACTCGATATTGTTTTTAGATATAGTATAATACTTAATATTTGAGAATATTGTATGACCTACATTCAAACACTACAACATATTCATTAATATATTTCTAGGCTTTTCAATGAATTACTATTAGTGACCCTGACCAAATATGTGGGTATGTAGGTTTATTATTACAAGATGCCAAGAATTCTTTGATCTTATATGGCTATTTATTGATTATATGGTATCCTCTAAAGAGGTTTGAAACCATTTTATGCTTTTTATATAACTCTTATAACCTTCTTCAACTTGTAATTATTTATATTCAACACTAGTTTAACATTACCTTCAATACCATGTTAGAATCACAAGAAGGTAGATGTAGGTGATCATTTGTCACCTGTACGAATTGAGACAATGTTGAGAAGCTGATTCCATGATGAGTAATGGGTTAATAACCTCTAATAATCCTTATCAATCCATATTTCTTAAAGGAACATGGGTTTTGTCACAAGTTTGATTAGGATGAGAAGAGAGAAGGAAACATAAGTTACCTTAATATTCATATAACTACCTTAGTTTATGCTAATAAGAGAAACTCCAAAGTTACTTATCCTTTAATATTGCTCTTCATGACTTTATTGCAATAGGTTTTATTGGTTCCTTGGTTTGTTTGATGTAAGCTTTTCCTATTGATATTGAATTTCATTGAGATAAGCACCATAGATCACTCAAGACCTTTTCACTCCAATTTAGCATACTTATTTTTCTAACTTGGCTATAGCTAACCATTTTAAAAGAATCTTTATTATTTAGTGCTTCCAAACTACATTGATCAATAATTTTACTTGTGTCCAAAGGTGATATTTTGAGAGTATATTAAGCACAACATTACCACCAAGACCTTATTTTCATTCTTGGACCAAGGATAAGGTTTCAAATGGTTTTAAATCCCTCCAAGGTCTCTCAAACTCTATCTTAGGTCCCTATTTTTAAGCTTGGTTGTAACCTTATTTATTCACACTCATACCATATGTTGAAATGAGGTATATAAGTGTAATAATTCCAAGAATGGATTTGAATTATGAAAGCCAAATGAATCTAGAGTGGACTCTAGTTTTCTCATAAGATATGAAGTCATACATGATGTAAATATCCTACAATCAACACTTCAAACCTTTATATCAACTTCTTTCACTATATGAACATGTTAATCCACCTTCAAGGGTTGGAACTATTTCATTACATTTTGGAAAAATGAAGGTGATTGAGACATATTACCTATTTCAAATACTCAAACTTGGCTTTCTTTCCACCTATAACATCTTTCATCATTAGTCAAAGCTTCATTCAACCCTAACTTAAATGTAGGTACATATTTAGTGCCTTGTATGGACTATTGGAAAGAGAAATTAAGAAGGTTCAAAGATTTATGAACCACTTTTTATTCATCCAAATAAACCTAAGGGTAATTTTAAATGAATACATTCAATTAGATATCCATGTTTTCTAGTCTTCTCAAGATAATGCCTTCATGAACCATATCTTGACTAAGTTTGACATGGTTGTAGATGGAGATCCCTTTGTTAATTATATGAATTGAGATAAGTATTTGGTGATAAAGGAGATTGAGGAGGCTACCAAGATGCCCATGGTGTTCTTAAACCATAAAAATATTGTAAACCTTGCTTAAAAGACCTGAAAACATAAACTTTCCTTGAAATTGACCTTACTAACATGATATTGTGGATGTTCCATGAAGGATTTTTGCCTCTTAAGTATCACACATGTTAAAAATAGGATAAAAATAATATGAATGATTTGGGAGGACATATTCAACCCTATCAAAGTTTATTTCATTTCTACTTCTTACCTGAAAGGCCAAAACTAAGGAAAACCTGCATCTTGGGTATTGAAGGCACTCAAGAGCTAGTCAGTGGTTTTATCTTAGTGTGTGAGTCTAGAGACATTTAATGAATTAAAAACACTTTTATAAGGTGATTTGGATACCCATTTAACTTTTCCAAGATCTAGGAGAGCTAATTTGTTATGAAAAATAGGTATAAGATAAAAACTACCCCCCCTTGATGAGTTGTCTAATACTGCACTAAAATTGTTTTCCCTTATCATGATGAACTAGAGGCCTAACTTCTAAATCCAACACTTGTAAAATATTTTTCATGATGAAATTTACATTTCCTTCCTTTTAGAGACCTTTTGATGTCTTTTAAGCTCCATTAATGGTAGAAACCCTATTTCATGCCTAGTCTACAGCCAATAAGTTTTCCTTGTCTCTATTGGTTATTATGATTGTATTTGATTATAGAGGCCTAAGAGGGGATATTATAGACACCATGGATGATTTTATATGATATATGAGCTTCTATACTAATAAAACCCTTCAAAAACTTATTCAACCATGGCTCTAAAATGCACACAAATGCATCTTTTTGAACCAAAACTTCTCTTCTCCACTCCAAATGACTTGAAATGGTATTAAACATGTCTAAATAAAGACAAAATGACATACGGAGGTGGAAATAATTCAAAACCAAATTAACTTCTCTAAAAATTCAATTTTTCACTTAAAATTTTTATTTAGAAGCTCATCAAGTCATATAATGCACTTTTGAGGATCTTTTGGGAAAATTGGCTTCATTAGACATCAATTTTAACTTGTTAGAATCTATGACACCTTTTACTAACCTCCTTCCTACCATTAAATGCTCAAACACCTTGGAAATCATCTAGATCCTTCACTTGTAGCTCAAGACCCATTTGAAGGCCTTTAACTTAAAATCCCCAAAAATACCTTAACTTTGCTAAAATATTCTCAATAAGTAAAATAACATGAGGTAAGTCCATAAATATCATCTTCTCTTTCCACGATTGGATGATCCACTACACTATAACCTTGAAAGAGTTCACAGTACCACACTAAGACCTTCCAAGATACTATACTACATCATCAAGTCAAGACTAAAAAGAGACTAGTCATGAAGGTAAAAGGTCATTGAATGGTCTAGAAGAGTGGCCTGATCCATCTAGAAAATATTTTTGTATGTAGGTCAATTTTAGCCAACATTTTTGGCAACCTCCTAGGATTGCATGCCTATCTATATAAAAGACTAGTTACTTTAGTCTATCCATTAGGCTTGTGGGGTCATAAAAGTCTTTCTTAAATTGGTTTTCAACTAATTACAAGGATGAAAATCTTTTGATTATAACTCTCAAAATATAAAGGATAACACAAAACCAAAACAAAAATGTGCTCAAGGCACTTATGGAAGGGAAACACACAATAAAAGAGAAATGTGCACAAGGCACTTAGAGGAAAATGATAAAATTTACTATAATATATACAAGGTTGTAACTTTATTTTACTAGTAAGGCTTTAGATGAATCCCATTGATTGGGATGGGTAATATCTCTTCATCTAGCTTGGCAAGCTAAAATGCATTATGTTGTTTGCATCCATGTATCAAGTAAGGTCCACTCCATAGGCTATCAAACTTAGTATAGTTTCCTATCTTGGCCTTATTTTAATCCCACTTGAGGACTAGATCACCCTCCTTGATGTCTCTTGATATGGATCTCTTTTCAAAGGCTTTCTTCACTTGACCTTAATGTGATTCCATTGTCTTCATTGTAATATCCCTCATTTCTTCAATCTCCATGAGTTTTGTCATCCTCACACTCATAGGTTTACACTCCATCAACTCATGCTGATGGGCTAGCTCCAAGGTAGGTAACTCAAGAGATATGGGTAACTTGGCTTCTCTCCCATACACTAAGACAAATGGTGAGTTTCCAATGGAAACCTTGGGGGTCACTCTATCACCCCATAAGGTTGTCCTTAACTTTGAATTCCATATTCTCTAGTTCTCCTTCATAGTCTTTTTTATTATTCTAATCAACTTCTTATTCATTGACTCTACAAGTACATTACCTTGGGGGTGGTAATTGGAGGATGTGATAAGGTATATGCCCAGCTAAAGTTCCCATTCACTCATCTTCATGCCAACAAATGTTAAGGCATTATCTAAAATGATGGTTGTTGGTACACCAAAACTTATCACTATACTATCATAAAAGTCCAATACTGCTATTTCATTGACCTATTTTAGAGAAATTACCTCTACCCACCTAGTGAAGTAATTAGTGGCCATGAGTACCCACTTATGTCATCCACTAGAAGGTGTACTATTCATTATTATAAAATATAGGCCCCACTTCATGAAGGGTTGCTTTGCATGAATGGGATTAAGAGGAAGGGTTGTCAACCTTTGTTTGCCTACAAAGAGAGCACACTTTGGGCACTTCCTCACCCATGTATATGCATATTTTGATGAGACTAGGCCAATAATAAATATCCCTCATTAATTTTTTAGCTATATTTTTTGGTTCAAAATGACCTCCTCCAGATCCATCATGGAATTACTCTAAAAGTCTAGTCACTTAATCATCATCTATGCATCTGAGTAGCACACCATTGAGGTCTTTTCTAAAGATAACCCCATCAATCAAAACATAAGGTATGGACTAAATTCTGAAGTATCTTCTTTTTTTCCTATCCATACCTTAAGGATACTCACCTATTAGCAATAACTTTGCCATGTCCTAGACCAAGCTAGTGTGAGGTGGAGGTGCAGCTATTTGTAGGCTATCTTATGTCACCAAAATAGCTTCTTCCTCTTCATGAAGGTCGTAAATCATGTGTTCACATAATCCTTTACCTCTTAATATCTTAGTGGCTTTAATTTCTACATCATATTCCATGACTCTTGTAATCCAACCAACCCTCTTCTCATTTAGGTCATTGTTGAGAAGGAATTCTCTCACTCCAAGATGAGACACCATAAGGTATATTTTTCTATTGGATAGAATATGCCTGAACCTTTTTAGAATTATCACAATTGAAAGGACTTGTTTCTCTATGAAAGTGTACCTTTCTTCATACCTTTAAAGCCCTTGGATAAAAAATTTAATTGGTTTTTCAAGCCCTTCTCCACTATTTTGCATCAACATAGTTGATATGTTATCAATGTTGGAAAAGGCATGCAAGATGAAATATCTTGAGAATTTAGGATTCATTAGTGTAGGTGCTTGATAAATGGCTTATTTCATAGCTTCAAATCCTGATTTTCCTTCTCTTATCCAAGTGAACACCTAATTTTTATTCAACACAAAAATGATAGGTTTAACCAAGATTGCAAAACTAGGTATGAACCTTCGTACAAATTTGATCTTTCTAAAGAAACTTTGAAGTCCCTTCTTATGCTTGGTCAAGGGTGAGACCAATATTACACTTATTCTATTAGGATCAGTGGCTAGTCCTTACTTCAAGACAATATTCCCCAAGATTTTTCCCTCATGAATAGAAAACACACACTTTTTGGGATTCAATGAGATCCCATACTCTCTACACCTTTCAAAGATTAGCCTCAAGTGGTCCAAGTGTTCACTAGCCTTCTTGGAGAAGATTGGTATATCATCTAGGTACACAAACACCATATGATTGAGTAAACCTTAGAAATACATGTCCATGACTCTTTGAAAATTAGATTCATTATTTGAGAGGTAAAAAGTAATATTATTATAAGTATAGGTTCCCTACTTTGTGGTGAAGGCATTTTTGTATTGGTCTTCCTCCCTGACTAGTAATTGGTTTTATCCTAAGTATCCATCCAATAAAGGGAAATGTTCTAAACTTGTAACCATTTGAAGGATTTTATCCATGGATGGTAAGGGGAAATGGTTTTTCAAATAGACCCTATTCAATTCTCTAAATTCCACATATAACCAAATCTCACCATTCTTTTTTCTCACAAGCACCAGGTTAGACACCCATGAGGAGTGTTTGATAGGGAAAATGATATTAGACTCAATTAACTTGGTTAACTCTTTTCCAATTAGCTCTCTAATATTTGGGTTGATTATTCTTTGTTTCTTCCTAACAATTTTGGCATTGGCCTCCAACTCTATAGTGTGTTGGGCTAGCTTAGGGTCAAAACCTCTTAGATCAATGTACTCTCAAGCAAAGATATTGGAGTATTCCCTACAAAGCTCAATAAATGTAATTTTTTTTGTCTCATTACTCACATTTACAAGCTTAAAAAGCTTGTCCTTGAATATTGGGACTCTCTCATAGTTTTATTCATCATTAGACATAATTGCCTTGCCCTTCCTCATGTGATCTCCTACATGGAAAATACCCTCAAGAGTGACCATTCCTTTAGGAAGTGTATATGACTTTGGTTAAGAGCTTATAGTCCTAATATTGTTTTTGAAGTCTATTTTTGTTTTTTGAGGATAATTTTGACTCTTGATAAATAAAACAAGAAATCTACTTGTCACTAGCAAAGACTTGTCAGTGAGCTTTATTATTTGTAATTGATGGTCTCACTATCACTTTGACATGTGTCTATATTTTATTCTTCTTCAAATCATTTGAAATGTTAAACTGAGTCCATATTATTTCCAATATATTGACATGTTGATTTTCTTCTCTTAGTACTGCTTGGATATTAAAGGCTTCAAAGTCTTCAAGTAGGTCTCACACTCTATGTTTGTAAGACTTCATTAAGGGTTTATTGGCTATGTTTTTACTTCTCCCCTAATGTTATATCAACTCACTATCCCTATATATCTATAATTACTTTATCCCCCTCTTCTTAGCCCACAGAAGACCATGGATGAGGCCCTCATACTCAGCTACATTAAAATAATAACTAAACTATAACCTGTATGATCAAAAGTATTTGTCATTAGAGTGAGATATTAGCATTACACCTACCCCTACTCCATGCTTGATCCTTGATCTATCACAGAACTTCTTCCATAATCCACTAGTATTCTCTTATGGCCTAGTGAGGGATGACATGAACTCATTCTCTTCATGCAAATAATATAATCCCTTGTATTTTTATTCAACACCTCCAAAAGGGTCAATTAGTTGATTCTCATTCCATAACCAATCAATAATACATCAAGTATCCCTTTAAAATGAGTTTTTACTTCTTGACTAGTAGGGTGGTCTTCTTCATCTAAAATAGTACAATTGATGTTTGGGATACTTAGCTGATAAGGCTCAATGTGAAATTGGAAATAGATTTAACCTTGATAGACACTTTGGTCTCATACCTTGTCCTAAAATCCATATAAGACCAATCTTCTACTAGGTAACCCCCAATTTTGGTTGTGAAGTCTCTAAATAAGCATAAATCAAAGTGGGGAGGCACCACTAAAACCATTACATCCTGATCCACTAAAAAACTAGGACAAGCATGAAGGGTTAAGTTTAGACGTCTGATAATACTAGTTGTTTTGGTATAAGATCCATCGAGCTATAATACCCCTTTAGCTTAGGGTTCATACTTCAAACCAAGCTGATCTACTATTGATTTTAGAATTAATAAAGTACTTGCTCCACTATCTACCATGTATTTATGTACCAAGAAGTTACTAATGATTAAATAAACATATAAGGGAGGATGTTTGACCACTTTTTTTACCTCCCTTCATTTTCTTTGGTTATATTAGTGAAAACTACACTCTCTTTGCTTGGAGGCTTCTCTGAAACACTAATCTTTGAAAAGTCCTCCTGAATGATATCCACTTGACCAAGTATAGAAAGAATTTACCACAATGGAACACTCACATTAGACTTATTAATTTTATCAGCAATGTTGATGTTAAAACCATAAACCTTTGCTTGTATTTTGGGAACCACAACTATGCTTTAAACCTATGAGTTTTGGGGTGCAAATGTGTTTTTTTGGTTCTGATATTTCTAACTTATTAGAACTTTTGGGTCAGTAATAAGATAATTTTATATATATAAATGGATTAAGAGTAGGAGACTCTTCCAACTACTTATTGGATGCCCTCCATGTTCCTTCTCTTAAACTTTGTGTTGGTTACCACAAGAACATTTGCTTGGCTATAACTATCATGTTAATTGAAAGCATAGCACTCTTCTTATTGATAGTTGACTAGCGTAGCACCCAAATATTTTTATCCCTCACTATCCCCTTGGCCTTGTTAAGGCTCTTCTAGTTTGGTCATCAGATGCACTTCTGCATTCTAAGCCATGAGATCTTGGTTGAACCCATAATTAGCACCTTGCTATGATTAATCATTGAAACTCTAATTGAACTCTATGTTTGAGATAATGGCTTGATTGAATGATTGATTCCAAGGTATAGAACCCTCATATTCTTGTGAATTTTTTTTTTAAATAGGGACCAAGGTATTGGAAGCACTTGTAGTATTAAGATTGTAATTATTTTTCCCAGCATAGTTGGGTTGTCCTTGCCCTTGGAAATTTACCTTAAAGGGTGGCCTATTGGCTTGGTAAGACTATTGAAATTGATATGGAGTATGATAAGGTATATTATATTGAGATTAATACCTCTTTATATTTAACAACTCATTACCAAAGATTTGAAACATATTCTTGAGTTTTTGAAGCTCACTAGACTAATTAGTTGAAGCTTTTTCTTATTTTGGTGTAGGTATGATAGAAAATGTTGGTAAAAGAGGAATAGAAATAAGGGAAGGAATGATGATAGGAGGTGGTTGAATCTCAATAAATAATGGAATAAGTGTCCTAGGTGTAAGATTTACATCATGTATTAGTCTATTCTCTACTATGATTGCCATTTCATAATCACCCAATAGTGTGTCTCCTCTTATTGATTGTATCATCACTACAATGTCACTATTGAGATCTCTTAGATAGTAGAGAAAATCATATTTAGGAGTAGGATTGAAAGAGATTGGAATCCTATCTCATGTGTTTTAAAACTTGCTTTTATAATCCTACATAACCTCTTGAGTATCTCTTTGTATTGTAGTCATTTATTCTACTAGTGATAAGTGGTCACTCTTATCTTTAGTATTATTTCATAAAGCATCCCCTAACTGGTCCCATGTTGTGATATAATTAGGAGTTAGGTTATTATGCCAATCCAAGGCCTTTCCCTTTAAAAATATGGCCAACAACCTTATATTTATGTTCTCTTCATTGATGTCATGGATATTGCAAAAGTTGTCTATATATCAGATGTGTTTAGAGGGAGTTATATAGTTATCTCATGTGTAGTAAGGCACACTCTTAAGGGATACAACTGGGATAAGATCATAATAATTTAAGTCTAAAGGACTTTAACCATTTAAATCCATAAAAGGCAAATCTCTAGGGGTAGCCATGGTAATGAAACGAGCTGACAAGGATCTTTTTACAAAGGTAGATTTACAAATTGGCTTAGGAGGGGAGTTTCTCAAGTAGGGATGAGTGTAAACAAACCTCAATCTTCTTCTTGAGTTTAAAGGTAATTCAAAAAAAACAAAAGGAATACCTCTATAATCTAACTTTGTATTCACCTTTGGCATGAAATATAGGCACTACTCTACCACTAGAATGTTGAGTGTTATTAAGAGTTTCCAAATGTTGAGGGTGTGGATATAATAGCTACTACAAATGGATTAAGACTAGCATCAATCTTAATCAATCTTATTTGAATGTAATCCTACTAGGCATGCCAAAAACTATTGTAGCAAAAAAACTCACCTTGTGAGAGGGTTCTTTAGGCTCTCTCACTCTTGGATATAAAATTGGATCAACCCAAGGCTATGGGTATCTTGTGATGGGGTTGAACCTCCAGATAATGTTGGTTCCTCTTGGTAGATAACCCAAACTACTAATTTTGACTTGGAAAAGGGTAAAAGGGTTGTAACAGTTAATTGAAAGCTTACAAATGGTGATACACCAAATTGAAATACACTCCAAATTTCTTTAAAATAACACTAAGGTAGCTCAAAAATAACCCTCACTCACATAATCTCTCAAACTAGTCATTTTGTATTAATATTTCTAAACTAGGCTCCCTAGACAAGAGATAAAGCATGGAGGAGTATTAAATCTCACACTATACCTTCATCAATGGTCAAAATATTAAAAACTCATACCTAAAACAATTTAAAACACCTATAAAAATGCAAGAAAGAAGGATAATCACCAAGAAAGAATACTCATCCACAAGGTAATCATGCTACGCAAATTAACTAGAACACTAGATGTAGGAAAGAGATAGGTTAAATAAGTTGTATTATTTATTCAATAAGCTATTATTACAAATTTTAAGAGGATTTTTCATTTTAAAATGAGAGTATATCTTTATAATGGAGAATAAAAGGGATGTATAGGACAAAAGGGAAGGGAGAGGAGAAGAAATCTTTCAAAAATTAATAAATGTATCTCAACCACCCTCCATGGAGATCTAACAAATAATAAGAGGTAGATGAGTCTCAATAACTTTCAAACTACTTAGGCACTGATATCACTTAACAAATTAATCCTCCAAAGTCCAAAAAGTCTTTAAGCTCTCCCATTGGCCTAAAAAGGCACTAGAGGACAAAATTGGCTTTGAGAAAGATGACATCATGCTCCACTAACTTGATAAAGTCCTCAAAACATCTATAAGCCTCATTAAATTCTCTAATTTTTTTCTCAACTCCCCAAAACTCCTCCACTTGACTTCTACTCCCCATCTCCACTTAGCATGTGTAAGCAACTTGGTTATATGGTTAGTCACTCTAACATTTGATGCTTTCACTAACCTTGAGATTTTATTTTTTGTGATTTATATTTGTTTGTGATGCATATTTTATCCTTAAACCTAAAAAAGTCACCATGGAACCTAAAAATCCCTTGGACTCCATTATTGAAGGTCTTCAATATCAAGCCATCTTCAATTGGTTATCTTAGAACTTGCTTTCAAGGCCACTTTGTCACGATGAGATCCACTTTTGGAGCTATAGAATTATTTAAAACATCCATATCATTCCTATGAGGAATAAAATGAAGTTTTATTCCACCTTCAAAACCTACAACAATGGTGTAAATCTACATTAAACCTATAACCATTCACAAATCATTAGAAAACATGGATTTTTGGCCTTTTAGCTCAGTAAATCACCCTAAAAACCCATATGATGGGATCCTAGTTTTATATAATGGTTAATCAGGTCCCATTAGGCTTCCTCCATTCATTTATATAATTTCATCCTTTGAAGACCTACAAAAATGGGCATTTTTAAGCTATTTTGGGCCTTTTAAGCACTCACGCACACCAATTTATTCTTAAAAATAGGTCAAACATGAGTTTTAGAGAGTCTCATATATTATATAGGTGATTTATAAGTGATTCTATGTCATTTCATAGGATTATGAGCTCAAAAACTCAAAAATGGTCAAAAAGGCATTTTAGCAGCTCAGATAGGCTTACCTTCTTAATGATTGTTCATAAGGTAAAAAATTCTAAACCAGAAATTATTTACATTTATATTCATTCCATAAACCCCTTCAAATTTCTTAAGAATCTTGTGTTCCCATTCAGAAGGTGTGAAAAGATACGTACATAGAGAAGTTTGCTTGTAGGGTTATGCATGCATCCTAGACCTGATTACAATCTTAGTGATGGTTAATATATATAATATACTCAAAAAAACTCAATACTTCATTTATTTTAATAAAATATGTTTCCTCAAATCATGCTAAGATTATTTGATCCAAGTCCTCATGTGGTGAAAGATATGAGCATTCAAATAGGTGGGTTGAAATGAGTGTGTAGACTATAGTGGTTTGAAATAGATATTGAGAGTTAAATTAACCTTTGCTCTATGTTAACCTACTTTTAAAATATCATTTATGACCTAAAAAAACTCATCATAGATTATTCTAGTCTCACTTTGCTTTGAAAGATCCGAAGGTGTCTCTATGTAGTATGGGCCTTTTAGGCCTAATATGTGAAACTTGAGTGTTGGAGGTCTAAGATGCCTATAAATGAGTTGGGGTTAAAAATAATCATATTATCCTATTTAAAATTTATTTAAATCTTCTAAAACTATTTAAGATACTCAAAACACCTTATGTTTGGTGTTAGGGTTTCTTGGCAAGTAAGCATGTATAACCCTAATGGTTGGGTTTGGTGATTTTATATATTTAATATGAGATTATCACTATCATTAAATATTAATAGACCTTAAAACATATCAATTTGATTCAAAACTTTTTCATGAATTTCAAAAATCTCTATCAAACCTTAACTCTTCAAAAAGGTCTCCTAACTCTAATGGTGACTATCAACAAACACATGACTGTGATAAAATAGTGGATGCTTCTGTTGATGCTAAAAATTGTACCATCAATGAATCAACTATTTCACCTATTTTTAATTTAAAATTATAATTTTACTATTTTAATCATAGGATTCCTATGACTAAAAAATTAGTACAAGGCATGTAATGAGTTTTTAAAAGTCAAGTTGCATTGAGTTACACACTTGACCTAGTTCTAAGAAAATAATATCTTTCTTAAAATGAATTATTTCAGTTGATGTAAGTAATATGTGGATGAAGTGTTTTCATAAATAGGATGGTCTCGGATAATGATTTCATGAATAAGCTTATATTCAAATATGTCTGAATTATAACTCACAAATATTAAAGATGTGTTTAGGTTTGATAATACTTTATAAAGATAAACTAAATGTTGCTAATAAGTCATTAAATGTAACATATTTGATATAGAAAATCATAAATCCACCAAATTATGAATCAATTTAGATAATAAACTATAATCTATTTTATCCAATAGAGAAAATCTATTAATTAGATGATCTATTGAAGAATAGAAACCTGATTCAATAAATATGTTTTTCAAGTAATGTCTTGTATTTCAACTCTAATATTTTCTAAATAATCTCAAAGATAAACCAAACGTATAATAAAATAGATCTAAGATAAGTGGCAGATATCAAAGTGTGAATCAAAATAAGCTTGTATTTTAGAAATACATGTATACTTAAAGTCTATAAATGATGTTTTAGTTTCAAATGTCATAAATATTTTTCCAAATGAAAAGCGGGTTGTTGCAAACAAAGAGATAGAAAGAAGGCATCAAGAAAAGACAAAAGAAAATAAACAAAGGAGAATGACTATCTAAAGAAAATAACCAATAAAATAGAAGAAAATAAATAAACATTACACTAAAGATATAATACATAGAGGAGGCATTAAGTCAAATCAGATACTAAGAAACGATTGAAAAACCCAAAAACAAGAAATGATTTCATTAATAAAGAAAATACACAAATTACAAGTTTTGAAAAGAGACATTGTATCATGTGTAAACATCAAATTTCTATCCCATTAGGTGTGATGTGTTTATCAATATTCAGGCAATGGAAAGGTTCAAACGTATATGAATACAAATTTGTATTCAACAAAACATTAAATTTTCCAAATATTTACTAAATAATCAAAAAATAATTGAAACTAAATCTGTATATACCTAGAATAAATGAGATAAGGCTATGCCATTAGATTGAGTTAGTGTCGATCTTCTTCAAATAATAATCATCTCAGAACTTGTTCTCGAAAAAAAAGCATAAATAAAAGCAAGAGATCTCATATTTACCTGTAAGAGTTCCTCCTTTTTGATAATGAGGTTGTCAAGCCTTTATAATCTTTGTCAAGCAGTTAGTTGGTTTAACAACTAATTTAAAATTTAAAATTTAGAAAAGGAACTTTATAATTAAAAGCTAAATTAACTTTATAACATAAAGTTATAGCCTTTAGGCAAACTTTAAGCTCATAATGAACTTAATAAACCTCTTCAAAATATTTATTTTTAAAAGAACGTGTATGCAATTAAAATTGTATGATGTACATGAATTAATCCTAGATCAGATAATATAAAACACACCTACACTTTCGATTGAGTATACGCTTGTTAAGTGGGAGCATGACCAATATGGGGATCCATTAGACCCAATTAGATGATCACTTGTATCACTTATCACAACATATCATGTTAGTAAAGGTTCCAAATCCTACAGTCTAACATAGTCACATAATTTCCCTAAAAGATTCTTATTATTTGATATTTCACTTATGTTAATAAACAAGAAATTAAACTATTCTAATAACAATAAAAGTAAACTAATCTAGTGTACACCAAAGCTTGTGGCACAAAGTGGGGGTTAAAAGAAAACAAATAAATAAAAACTAAACTAAACATGTGTAGGAGACATATACTCATGTCAATGTATATGGAATCCTAATACATGGAAGAGAATAATACATAGTGCATTATCTATCTACTCTTACAAAGGAAAAATAAAGTTAGGAATACTTACCTTTGAAGATGAACCAACCGAGCCTCAATATCTCCCTTGGCCAAGGTGCTTTGTAAGAGATTGTTGTGGTTGTAAGGATAGACAAGATAAATTAGATCTAGGTTACACAACCTACCTAAGCATCTAAAGGAATTCTCCAGAAGACAATATTAGAGTTCCAAAGAAATCATTGAACCTTAACACTTTATTCCTCAAGTAGAATGGTCAATAAGCAGATATTCATTTGCACTTCTTCATTTAATTCTTTGTTCTCTTCTACTCTTATGAAATGGAGGTAAATGACCTTATATATATAGTGGTAACTTGCCTAAAAATTTTAAAATATGTCAGTTGTACTAGGTCAATCAGGTTGACCCAACACATTTTTGGCTAACTCACTAGGTCTGTGCTAGGTCAATCAAGATGCTAACAAACCAAAAGAGCTAAAGTGTCCCCAAAACACACTAGGTTGACCACGTTGACCTAGTTTGTTGAATAGGTTAAAAGGGTAACAAGGCATGAAATGAAATAATAAAACATGACAACAATTGCAATGGATAGCAAAGAGAAGAATAAGCCTAGGTTTCAAATTTTTAAGAGGCTAGAGTGTGGATGGCAAGTGGAAAAAAGAACAATAATATTATAAAGAACTGATGGTCTACCCACCCCTTTTCTAGTGCACCCCTTAAGGCATGCACTTAGAGAGATTAAGACTCAATAGGTTCTTATAAGATATGAAGTATCAGTAATCAATAAAAGTTTAAAAATATTATGTGTATGCATATGCCCCAGTCGAAGCTCATCATGTGTCACATAAGTGCAACATGGGATGGTGCCTAAAAGGTAGAACATGATGACAATAATGTTAATGATAAGTAAAGTGAAATAAGTATAAAATAATATAAATTAAATGATATAATTGAAAAACACATACCTTTAACTTACCTTAGTGCTGTAGATAAAGAAGTAGACTATAAAAAATGAAGGTGTCCAATGTAGAGTACACTAGGCAAACCTGTAGAAGTTAGTGCAAAAAATAGAAAAAAATCAAAAAAAATGGAAGATAGGCATATGATAGTGGAAAATAATCTATACATCACCATGAATCTAATGTATTTTATAGTTTATAAAATAGATGAGTAGAAACAAAGATAGAGGCGAAACAAGGAATCTAAAGGAAAATAACTGAAGAATTGAATTACTAAAAAGTGGTTTTAAATAAGGAAAAAGAGAATTCATTTTGAATTTTGAATTTTAATAAAATATAAAAATATAGATTTGATATCAAACAAGGCTAGGATGGTGAGGTAATGACAGGCTAGACGAGGAGGACATCTAGAGGTGGAATTAGGTGCACTACAGGTATGCAACTATGGATCTCAAACCAGTTTTTAAAATTTGTACTGAATTAAGTGAATTTTTAGGGAAAAAATTTAAGCATTTATATATTTCAAAATTTAAAAAAAATTAGATTTTAAAGGTGGCAAATAGGAAAATAGGAAATGGGTTAGAAGGAAATAGGGAGAAATTAGGAAAAATGCATATTTTTAGTAAAACTATACTAAGTCAGCACACTAAACGTACTAGGTTGACCAAGTTGATCTAGTAGGTTGAATAAGGGGGAAAATCCATGTGGTTAACCTAGTAGGTATAGGTCGACCTAGTGTATTATCCAAGCTAAGACCTAGTGAAAAAGTGTCTAGTTGGTTTGTAAGGGCCAAAATGGAAACTCAACACCAAGGAGAGGAAGATAAGAGGAAAATAAGAAATTTAGAATAAAATAAAATAAAAATAGGGAAATTTTGGTCAAAATAGGTTGACCAAGGAACTAAAATAAATACCAAAAAGTATGCAGAAAGCTGAAAGAGGGTTAGAATGGCCTAAAATGACCAAAGAAGGGCAGGAAGGACCAAAATAGAATAAAATGGATAAAAATAAATAATTATGCTATTTTTTATTAAGAATAGAATGCATAAAGAATGTATTTTGATTATACATGGCATGGAAGAACTAATACATCCTTTATTGTTTTTTGATTGCAAATATGGCCATAGTTTTAGAGGTTTTTAGATGTGTCTTGGTTACTAGATTTGTTAGATAGGTTGACAAATAGAGATAGAGCTAGATTGGCAGCCATGGGTCTATAAAATATATCAGATATGTGTAGAATCTCCCTTAGTGTAGATGTTTTGGTCATTTTCCTTAGTTTTTGGGAATGATTAACCAACACCTTCAGATGGGAGGTGGATGGGGATGTGATAGAAGTGGTTATCACACTAGAGGATGTCTATGTCATCCTCAAACTGCCCATAGTAAGAGCACCAATGATCATAAGGGTAACAAATAGCATAGAGAAGAGGGGATATTTATCCATGTGGGCTACTAATTTAGAGATGATATTGCTAGGGTGGAGAGTGAGTATGGATGATGTGTATATATTATAGATTCTAGATCTCTGAAAGGCGATGATAGGCCTTGTGACATAATAGTGCTTTGTCATAAGTCAGATAGCAAGGTATCACTATACATGGTAGCCTTGAGTAGGATAATGCTAAAAGAGTGAGTGTGATACAATCTGGGATTTATCATCTAGGTCTAACTAGTTCATGATATATTCAAGATGTAGGTTAGAGGACATAAGACCATGGGACCGATCATACTACTAACATCATGGATATATGAGATATTTCCTATGTATTGGCCAATTAGGTTACCCCATGTGATCGATTATAGGTCACCTCAAGTGAGAAGATGGAGGGAGGACTAGGTAATGTGGGCCATGCCCATGTACTAGTGTTATATATGGTGAGATGCACTGACATAGTATGGTGACCATATGAGTAGTTAATGGCTGCCTAGGAGAGCTGGCACATAGTTAGACTAGTGTTAAAGAGGAAAGAGGTGATAGGACACTATACATGGTGGAGAGAGCCACATTTGATATCACAGGTGATAGGGTAGATGGGTCTACCTCATCCAATGACATTAATACTCATGCTTGAGCAATGGACTAGGCATGTGAGATAGCCATGAGGGAAGAGGGGACTCAGACCATTGATAGTGAGATCGACATTGAGGTCACACTAGGAGAAACCATGGATTAGTCAAGAACAATGAAGGGTAGAGCAAGATGAGGTGGAAGTGGAGGTGGAGGTGGAGATATCAGATGTACCACCATTGACTCTATAAAAACACAAGTTATGGCCACTGAGGACATGGAATGGATGGAGGTAAGAGGAGAGAGCAGAGACCATTGTCATCCTTGGTGAGTTAGTAGAGGATCTAAAGGAGAGATAGATGAGAGAGAGACCATTCATGCATAGGTTGAGATATACACAAGCCATGATAACTAGGTTCAAGCTTATGAAACTCATAGAGGAGGTACTAGGATGCCATGTATATGGGGAGATTGTGCTAGGTGGTTGTGCAAATGGAAATACCATAAGATCTGAGACACAACTAGGTATGAATATTATTGAATTATTTCTTAAGTTTTTATTTGGTAGATAGATAGATATTATGATATATGACAATGATCTAATATCTATTTGGTGTGATTTTTTAGGCATACCTGAGGATGAAGAGGAAAGATGGGGGTCCTTAGTTAGGATATCACTCCATGACATCCTAGATGAGACTCTATAGCTGTATAACCCCATGACATTGGAGGATCTGAGTGTACCATCTACCCTAACTCAAGTGAGCTAGTTCAAACTAGTAGGATAGACTATGAGGTAGATATAAATGCAAAGAGAGAGGGTATAGCCACTAATAGATATGGGTGAAAGGGAGAGGTAGGATTAGTAGGCCGTAGCTAATGAGAGAGTTGTGTATCTATAGATAGTGACATAGATGATGTAATCATATATGATGATGTAATCATATATGATGATGTAGACCCAGCTAATGCAGGCACATGTAGTGACCTAGATCGAGTTGGTATAAGCATAAGTGCAGATAACACATTTGTAGAGATAGGTAGAAGGATTGAGATCTCATATTGCCTCATTATAACATATTGTTCAAAGGATTCATACCAAGGCCTCACTAGGCAACATGGCTAGGATACGAGATAGACATGATAGAGCTCAACCCTAGATTTGGAGCATTGTATATGTTGTATCAAACTCTTGAGATATATATCTATATTATGTATCATTTTGGCTTATTTGTGTTGGTTGTGTTTTTTGTCTTTATGGTGGTTGTGTTTGTTCATTATGATTGAGGTTATGGATGCTTTAGATATATTTCTTTCTAGCACATGTATTTAGCTTTGTTGTATATGTTATAAGAAATATATGTAATGTGGTTTATTTTCTATCATTATTAAAAACACATGCATTGTTAAAAATAAATAGACAAAAAGGACTTGGAAAAATATCATGAATCAAAAATGTACTACATGCTAGTTTAAGTTGGGAAATGTGTAATAACAAAAAATGACTAGGTATAAAAATCCAAGAAAATGGCAAACAAGATGGTAAAAGGGGATTTGTTTGTAAACCAGTGTGAAAGATTTTTGCACTAAATTAAAACAAATAAAATCATACTAAATATCACGTTGGAAAGTATGACATATAATGTAATAAAATGAAAGGCATGTAGAAGGGCACAAATGTTAATAAAAATAAATCAAAATTAAGTCAATCAATTATACTATTTCATGATGGGAAGTACAAAAGAAAAACAAAATTTTCAAAAAAAATGGTCATAAATTTGTCATACTAATTCAAGCTGGGAAGTATGAGAAATTTAAAAAATGGTTATAATCTCACATGCACTCAAAAAATAAGAAAATAAAAGGTGAAAGAAAAATGAAGTAAGCATAAAACATACTAAATATCAAGATGGGAAGTATGTCAATGATGTGTAACCTCATAATAAATTGAATCTTATCTCTTACTTGACACATGTGATTTGGATGGTGACTTGTTTATTGAAAAAAATTGTTTTGTGAGGAGGGTCAGGTCATATCCATAGTCTTACACTGTAATTCAAAAAATAAAACCCAAGGGGTACCAAATCAATATTGATAATCAAAATTATTAGGAATCATAAATCAAGGATGTGGGTAATAGGATGGAAAAAGTGGTAATTTGTGAGGGACATTGGGTCCTATCTATGGTATTACAAAGTAACTCACAAATGAAATCCCATGGGGAGTGATCAAAAATCAAAAAAATATCTTTCAAGAGGAAATATGAGTAAAGGGAATGAAAAATCGAGTGAAAAAACTAAATACTTAGGCATCTTATGAGAATTCCTTAGGAGTTAAGAGGCATACTAAGGACATGAGAAGATAATAAGTGACTAGTGGTTGTCTATGTACAAAGGAAACCTATTCCATATAGACACTAAAGTTTTATAGGCTGATAAGTGTGCTACTAAGATTAGCTCATGAAGGTATATTGGTATAAGGAAAATTAAAATGGACCTACCTCCCCATGATGAGTTCCCCACTCCTCAAGATCCCTTATAGAACCATCAATCTACTATGAAGATTGGGTACTTACATGAGGAAGTAAGTAGCACTAAAAAAAAAAATTATTCTCCTCTTCTAATCTACTGGCCTACCACACCCCAAAGGACCTCAGCTCTACCATGAGGCCAACTATGGAGCATGAGCTTTGACTAGAAAGATTAGATGTGCTTTGAATCATCTCTTTTAGTGTGATTTGACTTTTAAGAATATTGAATATTTTTTCCTTATGATATCATTGTCTTTTTTTAAATGATTTGGATTTTAACTTTATTTTGAAGGATTTTTAAGATTCCTCCTCCTTACAGACTTGGAATGACCAATCATGAGAGAGATAGTGATACACATGAATCAACTATAGGCTAAGGCTAAAGGAAGCTAAGTAACCCAATACAAAAGACTAACTAGGACACTTAGGCTTGATAATGAACAAGTATGTGATCTTAAGTCTCAACCATGTATATGCTTAGTTTGCAGAAAAAGGAAGAAGGAAAAAGGAGATCCAAAGGTGGACTAGTAAAAGGAAATAGTAATGAGAAAGACTATTTGCAAATTGATCACATGGTAAAAAGAGATAATAACTAAAGGAACATGGTAAATATAACCAAGTCACTGTTGGAATAATGCATATTTAAGCTTACCTAGGGTTAATAAGGTAAGTTATTTATTACAGGAGGTAAAATTTATTTACCTCGGTTAATTTATTTTATTGTTGAGAATTTCTCAACAATATATTTGTTCGTAGTATGAGAAAACAAATAGTTTGTTTTCTCTATTTTGTAATCATTACAAATAGTTTGTTAACATGAAACAAACTATTTGTATTATAAATACTTTGCATTATATGAGAAATTAACGAGAGATTAATGAGAATATATAGAGAAATTTGTGGATTATCACCTATTTTTTAGGTGTGACAAATTTATTTATTCTCTGAAAATATTTGCAGGTTATTTGTTGTGGGTTCTTTCTCCTGGATTGATCATGTGGATCATGTGTATCTCCTGCTCATTCTTTCATGGTATCAGAGCTTAGAGTTCTAGTTGAATATCCTCTTCCATAAAAATTTTCATCTTTTAACACATTCAAAAATATTATTTTATTGATGTGTTACAGATATTTTTAATTCTCTCAAATTCTGGTTCTTATTTACTAGTTTTTTTGGAAAATTCTGTACTTTATGCTAATTAAATGACCGTACAGATTTCAAAAATCAGATTTTTTTTCATGGAGGCATAGGAAATCAAGTAAAGAATCCATTTCAATTTTAATTTTCATATTTGGATCAGGACATACAGCTCTTTCATTCAAAAACTTGCAGACTGGTTTCTGTTGGCAGACTGTTGGCAGACTGCAGTACCTGTCCGTTTTTCTGATGTGGCAGATCGTACGGTTGACTTTTTTCAAATATGAGACATGTTAATGAAATATAACTCTTATATATTTCTATCCATATAAATTTTGATGAATTTGGATGAGGTCGTACAATTTTTTGGAAGCCAACAACAGGAAATTAAAAACTATTTTTTTGCCTACTGTATAGTCGTACGGATTTCTCATTTTTGAATGCCTTATTCTATATAAAATCAAAATATGAGAATTTCATGTGATATCAGACTTCCAAATATTTCATTTCATACTGATAAGGATGGATTTGGAGTAGGCCATATAGTCCTTTTGGCAGATCCAATGGAGCCATTTTGCATTGCTGAAAGGTGTTTTTTCCTTGGCTGTGTTTACAAATTTTCTCAAATATTTCTCTGACCACCACGCCTTGCTGGAAAAAGAGTTTATTTTTGATAAATTAAAAGATTATTCAGCTTATATCTCACATGTGTGAGTCATTTTGGCCTTTTTTAATTAATTATTTTAATTTTTAGTGGTTTAAATGCAAGTCTCTAGCTTTGAAAGTTCAAATTTGACTTTGCTAAAACGGCTAGAGATATTTTGTTAAAAATTTGTAGGGAGGAGGTATTGGGGTCAAAGCCCCCTACATTTTTTTTGCATAAAGCCATTTTTTAATTTTGTATAAGCCAAGGCTAAAAAAAAATTTTGTCGGGAGACGTTAAACTGTAACGGGAGGGGTGTTTTTTGAGGAAAAATAAATGTCTAGATTGTTCTTGTCAACTTCATCATCTTCCTCGGGAATAGAATCTCGATTGTTTGAACCTCTAAATTCTAAAAATTACCATGTTTGGAAGCTGAAAATGCAACAACACCTTCAATCAAAGGGCTTATGGAGACTTTTTTCTGAAACGACACCTGCAACATTCACCACTGAAAAAGACAAATATGCATATGGATGTAAGCAAGATGAGGCTCTTGGATTGATTTGCCTCAACGTTTTAGATAATCTTCAATTTCACATTGCAGATGCTACTATGCCAAAAGAGGTATGGGAAAAATTTAAAAACCTATTTGGCAAAGTTAATGAGTTTAAAATTTTGCAATTAGATGCAGAATTGAGTACTCTCTCTCCATCAGATTTCCCTTCAATAGATGAATTCTTAGCAAAATTCAAATTTATAAGGTCACAATTAAAAGCTGGTGACAAGGATAAAAGTGATCAGGAGTGCATTTTCATGATTTTGTCAAAGTTGAAAGGACCATATAGTGTTTTTTCCTCTACTTTTTATACTATGATGGATACATTAGGTGATGAATTCAAATGGCCTTCCTTTGAAGTTTTTTGTGAAAGATTGACTAGGGAGCAAACAAAATTAATGGCCTTAGATGCTCTACCTGGTCCTAGTCATGCTCTAGTTGCTAATTCTTCTAAAGGAAAACCTTCACCTAAGTCTAAAAAGCAAGCACCTTCAAATAACCCTCCAGAGTCCACCACCCAATCACCTCATCATTCTAAATCTACTAAGACCAAAAAGTCCTTTAAGCAAAAGAAGAAAACATTTGGTCCATGTAATTTTTGTGGTGGTCCTAATCATGATGAAAGTAGATGTTTTAAGAAGATGGAAGCATTAGAGGCAGCGGTCAGACAACACAAAATTTCCATTCTGTTTCCATCTCCTTCTACTTCTACAGGAAAAGGAAAAGCACTTTCAGCCAGGGCTATATCTTCATGTTAGGATCAATAGATTTTTGACTCAGGTGCTTCTCACCATCTCACACATTCTAAGGATCTATTGTCTTCCCTTATAGATTGTAGTACATCACATATTGTTATGGGTAACTCCTCACAGATTAAAGTCTTGGGATCAGGTATTGTTGATAAACAGGATGGATGTTTTAACAATGTATTGCTTGTACCTCAAATCTCTTCTAATCTTCTCTCTGTATATCAAATATGTAATTCTAGTACTGGTAAAATTGTGGAGTTTACTTCACATAATGTTGTAATAAGAGAATGTAATGATCCTAGTGAGATAGTTTCTACAGGTACAATAGACCATACTGCAAGACTCTATACTTTTGATAAGTTTGAGTCTTTTATGTCTTCTGGTTCTTCACTTATAGCACATGGTAATAATCTCAACAAATTGTGGCATGAAAGATTGGGATATTTGAGTTATGGATATATGCAACAAATGAGTACAAAACATCTTGTAAAAGGCCTTCCTAAGGTCTCATGTATTGATGGGGTATGTCCTGGTTGTCTAGTTAGTAAACAGCACCAGGATCCATTTCCAGTTGGTAAGGCCACACGTGCAAATGCACCCTTAGGGTTGGTTCATAGTGATTTGATGACTTTTCCAACTCGTTCTTTTTTAGGGGCTAAATATGCACTCACATTCATTGATGATTTCACTCATAAAACTTGGGTATATTTTCTCAAGTTGAAAAGTGAAGTTTTTGAAACTTTTAAGGCTTTCAAAGCCTTTGTTGAAAAACCATCATCTCTTCCTCTTAAGAAGATACGCACTGACAATGGGGGGGAATATGACAGTAATGCTTTCTATGATTTTTGTATTGAGCATGGGATACAACATTAGTTCACTGTACCACACACTCCTCAACAAAATGGTGTAGCAGAGAGGAAGAATCGAACATTGAAAGAGATGGCTAATTGTATGATTCACTCTAAAAATTTGTGTCCACAATATTGGGCTGAAGCTGTAAATTGTGCAAACTACATTCAAAACCGTATGCCTCACAAAGCTGTGCAAAATATGACACCAGAAGAAGCTTGGTTTGGGATCAAGCCTGATATTTCAGATTTTTGCATCTTTGGGAGTCAAGCATGGGCATTCATTCCTGATGACAAACGTAAAGCATTGGAGAATAAAAGCCAACCACTCATTTTTATTGGTTATTGTGAAGATGTAAAAGCCTACCGTCTTTTTGATCCTGTCACACATGATGTGTTGTTTCAACGGGATGTTCAGGTTTATGAGCTACCCACTCCACAGGAGTGTATATCTAGTTCTTCTTCCCCTCCTTATTCTACTGAGGATAGTGAGGATTGGCTTTCTATTGTTGATGATAATGATGTTGCACTTATTCAGCCACCACAACCATCTTCTTCACCACCTTTGCCTAAATGGGCAAAGAGCACTCTACATGTAGTTGGTTCTTTTATTGGTGATCCATCTGATTCTCGTCACACTCGCTCACAGACATCTGGTGTTGCTCTTTTGGGACAAGCTTGTACAGATGATCTAGTGTTGTTTTCTGAGGCTATTGGTATACCTGAGTGGGATGTTGCTATGTATGATGAGTATTCTTCATTGATGAAGAATGATACTTGGGATCTTGTCCCTCTTCCTAAGGGAAGAAAACTTGTAAAATGTAAATGGGTCTATAGGACCAAATATGCTGCAGATGGATCAGTAGATAAGTACAAAGCTAGATTAATAGCTAAGGGTTTTTTACAGGTTGAAGGGGTTGATTACTCTGAGAACTTTGCCCCTATAGCTAAGATGGATTCTATTCGACTTGTACTCTCTCTTGCTGCTTCACATTCTTGGTCTATTTTTCAGATGGATGTGAAGAGTGCTTTCTTACATGGTGATCTCCATGAGGAGATCTATATGGATCAGCCTCCAGGATTTGTACAGGACTCATCATTGGTTTATAGACTCCATCGTTCTCTTTATGGCCTAAAACAAGCTCCTCGAGCTTGGTACAAGAAGATGGATAGTTTTCTTTTGAGTTCTAGTTTTATTTGTTGTGAGTCAGATCACAATGTATACATCTTGAAGTAAGGTGAGGAGCTTGTCATTTTGGTTTTGTATATTAATGATCTCATCCTCACTGGCAGTTCAGATTCCTTGATACATGACATTAAGGACAAGTTGGTAGATAGGTTTGATATGACAGATATGGGACTTCTACATTATTTTCTTGGTTTTCAAGTTTTTCAATCTTCTGAGGGCATTTCTATTGGACAGCAGAAGTATGCGACAAATCTTCTTCATCAATTTGGCATGGTTGATTGTAAGCCTACACCCACTCCATATCAGTCAGGTATTGTGTTGTCTACCACTTGTATGACTCCTCTTGTTGATTCCACTTTGTATCGGCAACTTGTAGGTAGTCTTTTATACCTGACTCATACCCGTCCTGACATCACATTTGCTATGAACCTTGTCTCTCGATTCTCACATGAGCCTCATGAGAGTCATTGGCAAGCAGCCAAGCATATTTTGCGCTACATTCAGGGCACCACTCACTTTGGTATACATTACACACCACAGAGTTCTACACAACTTGTTGGATACACTAACTCTGATTGGGCTGGTGATGTTGACACTCGCAAGTCCACTTGTAGATTTGCTTTCACACTTGGTTCAGGTCCAGTTGCTTGGGCATGCAAAAAGCAGACTGTTATTGCATTGTCCTCTACTGAGGCTGAGTATCGAGGTGTTGTCAAAGCTAGTCAGGAGATACTTTGGCTTTGATAGTTGCTTGGAGAGTTTGGCTTCACATAGCAGGGTCCTACTACTCTTTGGTGTGATAACCAAAGTGTGATTTCTATTTCATGCAATCCTATTGAGCATCAGTAGACAAAACACATTGAGATTCACATGCACTTCATTCGACATCTTATTCAGGATGGAATTCTTTCTTTTGAGTTTGTGCCTACAGCTGAGCAGATTGCAGACATCTTCACTAAACCTTTGGCTTATCCTCATTATTTTCAGTTGTGAGCGATGCTTGGGGTGAAGGAAGTTGTCCTTGGGGGGGATTTCCCATGAAGTCCTTCCTTTATTTTTCATATATTTTGATTGGTCTGTACATGGGTACCTTATTAGGCCTAGTAGCCAGGACCCATCCTTGTTTGTCATTCTCCCTATGTTTCGCTTAAGGGAGGGTGTTGGAATAATGCATATTTAAGCTTACCTAGGGTTAATAGGGTAAGTTATTTATTATCGGAGGTAAAATTTATTTACCTCGGTTAATTTATTTTATTGTTGAGAATTTCTCAACAATATATTTGTTCGTAGGATGAGAAAACAAATAGTTTGTTTTCTCTATTTTGTAATCATTACAAATAGTTTGTTAACATGAAACAAACTATTTGTATTATAAATACTTTGCATTATATGAGAAATTAACGAGAAATTAATGAGAATATATAGATAAATTTGTGGATTATCACCTATTTTTTAGGAGTGACAAATTTATTTATTCTCTGGAAATATTTGTAGGTTATTTGTTGTGGGTTCTTTCTCCTAGATTGATTCTATGGATCCTGTGTATCTCCTGCTCATTCTTTCAGTCACCATGACAACTTTTTGTTAAAAATAAAGATAAGAAATCAAACCATTATGAATATACAAGGGAATAATTTTGAGAAAAACTCTAAAGAAAAAGAAAGCAATGATAAGTTAACATTAGTAATGATAAGGAAAAGACAAGTATATGTGAAATGTAAATAAAAACATAAGCTAACTATATTACAACAAGAAGGAGAAACATTGTATAAGATAGGAAATAATTTGACACAATATCAAATGATATAATCAAAAATAAAAATAAGATTGGAGCACGCGTCTAATCCAAATGGAAAATGAGGAAGAACCATGCATTTGCTCATAAGTACTGGTAAATTTATCCACACACATTATCCAAGACATCAGATAAATCTCTATGAAGCTCAATAAAAACTATTGCTAATGTCTTATCAATCATTGTTGAATATTGGGCAAATACTTCTTTTCTAATCTCCTCAATTAAAAAATTAGGAATACTCATTGGATCATGCTAAGTATGGAATTGGGCAAAGGATGGTCAAGAGAATGTGTGGGAACAAGATCTATGGGAGATGGAGGAATCATCGATGGAGAAGGAACCATAGGTGGAGACACAAAAGGTGGTGAAGGAACCATAAGAGGTTTAGCTATGGGAGAAGAAGGGGGAGCCTTCTAGCAATAATGACCTATGGGAGGAATGGTAGAAGGTCTAGGAATAGCTATAATATGGTCTTTAAGACGCTATTAAAGGATACGACAATGACTAATGGGATGTGTACTGCATTGCTGCCATAGACAATACCTCTCACCATACTTAGGTAGATATTTGGAAGGATCTTTGGAGGAGGAAAGGTAGTGTTTATTGATGGGGATGAAGGATGTAAGGTATCAATAGATTGTAAAAACTTATAACAATGGGCAGAAGAGTGGTTATTTATCCCATAGAAGCAACAGATATGCTTGTGAGTGTTTTTAGGAGAAACACTCATGGGAGAAGATGTAATAGGCATGGAAGAAGAAAGAGATGAATCATCAGCCCATTTGGTGGGTAGAGGATCCATCTTAGTTAAAGGAAGTAAACCATCACCAAGAGAAGGTGGTGATGGAAAAGGAATGAAATTAGGAATAATAGAAGCAATACTAGTGGAAGAAGTAAGAGTACACTCAAAAATAGTGGAAGTAGCAATAATAATTGGTTCTAACACAAGTTCCACTATAAGAGGGTAGGATCAAAAAAATGTCTAAGGAGAGTTTTACTAACCCCAGGGGTGAACCAATTATGGGAATTATAGAACTTAACAAAATGATAAGGTTCAGTCATAGCATGATCTATGAGCATAATCTTATGGGGCTCCTCAAAAATTAGAGGTGTTAGTGTTATCTCTACTCTTGATGGTTTAGAGATGGAAATAAAGGAGATTGTTGATCAAGAACCTTGGAGGAAACTAGAAAAAACTTGTAAACAGAGTCAAGTTGGTCGACCAAGAAATATAGAAACTTGCTAAAAAAATTCTAAAATGCATTAGGTCAACTTGGTCAACCTAGTTGACTGAACTGGGTGTCTGAAAATGCACTAGGTCAAGTTAGTTGACCTAGTAGGCTAATCTAGAAGTCTAGAAAACTAAAACCTATACTAAGTCAAGTTAATCGATTAGGTTATTCATAAACCTACTAAAAAGTGGTTGAAAATTTGTTAGGTTGACCTGGTCATCCTAGTAGGATGAACTCAAACTCTAAAAAGTGATGAAAACCTATATTGGGTCGAGTTAATCGATCCAATTACCTATTCTTGCACATAAAGAAATATAACTGGGCCAATAGAATCGAACTAGTGTGTCAAAATATATGATAAAAATAATGAAATAAGTGAAATAAATCTTGCAAGGGTTAGTTTCACATTGGGTTCACTAGAATGTATGCAATCAAAATTGCATGATGTACATAAATCAATCCTAGATTGGATAAGATAAAGTACACTTACACTTTTGATTGGGTATATACTTGTTAAGTGAGATCATGACCAATATGGTGATCTACTAGACTAGATTAGGGGATCACTTGTATCACTTATAAAAACATATCATGATAGGAAGGGTTCCAAAGCCTATAGTCTAACACAATCACACAACAGCCCTAAAAGAGTCTTATGATTTTATATTTCACTTATTCTAATAAAGAAGAAATTAAACTATTCTAATAACATGAAAAGTAAACTAATCTAGTGTGCACCAAAGCTTGTGGCACAAAGTGTGGGTTAGAACAAAATAAATAAATAACAACTAAAATAAACATGCATAGGAGACATATACTCATGTCAATATATATATTGAATCCTAATACATGAAAGAAAATAATACATATTGCATTATCTATCTACTCTTACCAAGGAGAAATAAAGTTATGAATACTTTCTTTTGAATATGAACCAACCAAGCCTCAATCTCTCCATTGGCCAAGGTGCTTCACAAGAGATTATTGTGGTTGTAAGGATAACCAAGATAAATCAGCACTAGGCTACATGACCTACCTAAGTATCCAAAAAAATTCTCCACAAGACAAGATCAAAGCTCCAAAGAAAGTATTGAACCCTAAATCTTTATTCCTCAAATAGAATGGTCAATAAGTAGATGTTCATTCACCTTCTTTGTTTAATTCTTCACTCTCCTCTACTTTTATGAAATGGTGGTAAATGACCTTATATATATAGTGGCAACTTGCCTAAAAGATTTTGTACATGTCAGTTGTACCAGGTCAACTGGGTCAACGTAGCACATTTTCAAGCTAACTCACTAGGTCTCTATTAGGTCAATCAGGATGCTAACAAACCAAAAGAGCTAAAGTGTCCCCAAAACACACTAAGTTGACCTAGTTGTTTAAACATGTCAAAATGGTAATAAGGCAAAAAATGGATAAATAAAGCATGAAAATAACTAAAATGGATAGGAAAGAGAAGAATAAGCCCATGGTTCAAAGTTTTAGGAGGCTAGAGTGTGGATGGCAAGTGGTAAAAAGAAAAACAATCTTATGAATCACTGATGGTCTACCTACCCCTTTCCTAGTGTACCCCTTAAGACATGCACTCAAAGATATTGAGACTCGATAGGTTATTACAAGATATGAAGTGTTAGTAATCAATAAAAGTTTAAAAATATTATGTGTATATAGATCAAACAAACACTCAAGTGGGGGTCCATTATGAAATGACTCTTATAAACTAATCTCAAAATATTAATCCATAATGACATTATTAAAATAAATATAATTAGACCATACATGTTTTCATTACTTAATCAAAAACTAAAATTGTTCAAGTAGAATCAAACCATACAGCAGGTTATATATTATGCCAAATACCATCAAAGCTAAAGATATCTAATGATAGCTTCCATCTGCATGCTTAAAAATCAAGGCTCTATCAAATTAAGTGATTTAAAAATGATCAAAACAACAAAAATCAATCCATGTGCCCTCTAAGAATACTCATCTCCACTATCATTTATTTTATCTCGAATCTAACAATCAACATCAAGTAACTAGATCCATCAAATGAGGGCTCATAAAGTAAAATGATTCTAAAAATGCTCTATAGAAAACAAAACATTATTCTATGGTTTTTACATAATCAATTTTACCAATCATGTTGAATATTTCTCACATCAAAACTATAGTAACCATTCTATAATCTCACATAAATTGAACAAACCAATAATATTTTCTGACTGCAAAAACATCTACTTACCAACACTGAAATGATTTAATAACAAAATTTACCATTGTGTGGGAAAAATATGACATAGAGAGCAAATTTCAAGGGCAAATGATATATCTTCATGTCATCAAATCTATTGATTTTGAATGCAAAACCTGAACATAAATTTATTTAATAAAAATAATTATTAAGTTTTATGATCAAAACCCTTAGATTTTGAACTTAAAACTTTATTCCAAAACATCTTACCAAAAATATTTTTTTTACTATCCCAGAAAATGTTTGATTCTGCCATAAATTTTATGAAAACCCCAAGTGTAAGAATTCAAATATTATGAGCAAAATATCAACAAAGAGATGGAACCAACAAGGAGAAACTTCATTTCATCATGTAATTTACAAAATAGGATTTTTTCAACCACATGATCATGAGATAGTGTCTATAAATCAATTTTTCAAATACCCAAATCAAAATTTTGTCAAACCCCAAACATTCCATTGTCTCAAGATGAAAATATTAGCATTATCTCAAAAATGAACTCAAAGAGAGGAAAAGAACACATGTAGCTAAACCCAACAAAATCCCCAAATGTAATTCATCCATTTTGCATGAATAAATTGGTAAAGGCATTTTGCCAAATCTAAAATGCATCTTCATTGCATGATAGAAAAAAAAATTTAACCATCTAAGTGAGTTTTCTATTAAGAAAACTCACATGTCAATAGAAAATGCACTCCAATAGGCCCAATAAAAACCCAAAACAATGAATATGTCTTGTATGCTACGCTGAAAGTGTGTCCTTAACAAATTCATTAAAGTTTCCAAGCTTCATTACCATCTAAACTAAACCCTTAAAGGATATTTTTGAAGACTAAAACTAGGAAGGAGTTTATGTTCTTTTTTGACTCTCAAATGAGAGAATATCAAAATTAATGCAAGCTATGAAAGCATTAAAGGCAAATATATTCATACATTGCCATCCAAATAGCTCAGCCAAACATAGTTGACTTCCAAATTTAACCAACGCACAATCAAGACTTGCTTAATTATTGTTCAGCTTTAGAGGTTATACATAAAGGGGAAATACAAAAATCTCTAATTTTTAAAAGTCCATTAATAACTCATTAAATATTGTTGTCCCCAAATAAAATGTGTATACCTACTTACATGTTATTTGCTTAAGTGCAAATGACAATTGTCATCTTGGTCGAGCTATTAAAATGAAGAGGAGCGAAACTTTATGCCATGTCATCTATCTACACATACATTTGACATCCACATCCTTGAAAATGGGTTGGAGGTAGGATATTATATGGATTATAATTTAATACTTTACCCTTGTAATAAAAATACCCCATTACTCAAGCAATGCCATACATTTTGAGGCTTACCCATATAGGCAATGAATATTATTTCAAAAACTTATATTAAATAGAAATTGAATGTTTGATGCTTTCCATTATTGAAGCATTTCTTTTTAATTCCTTAATTTATTATTTGTTGGTCACCAAGATTGAATATATAGATTATATGAGATAAAGCTATAATAATCTTGCTACACCAAATGCATCATGGAAAGAAATGTAAACTGCTATTACTTCTTTGGAAGTCATCAATATAAATTATATATTATTTTTAAACTTATATTAAAAACTAAGACTTACAAACTTTGATGCCTTCGATCATTAAGACTTTGGTTTATTATCTTATTGGCAAATATAACCAAATCCATAGATTATCTAAAATGAATTTGGTATAATCCTACTATACCAAATGTAAAATGGTACCACTACCTTATGTAAATAAATTTGTGATAGATGCTTGATTCTGAATACTGAAGAGATTACGATGTTCATCAAGCTTATGAAGGAAAATTGAACAATAAGCTACCAACATGGTGTACCTTGTTATTCAATATGCCAAATAGAGATAACTGCAACAATGGTCCTATTGTTAAAGTAGATAACTAGAATCACCTGAAACAACTTATTGTAGAATGAAAAAGTAATGAAAATGATAACACTTTAATAGCCAAATTTAATCTAATCACACCAAATGAAAAGTTATAATAAGAGAAAAATATTTTGAGTCATTGGCCCCCGTCAGGTATTTTATCAAGACAACATAATTTTTCAAATTTAGAAAAGTTTTAAAATAGGGTGCAAAGATTTTAGTTAATACTAGCAACCTGGCTAGCCAATTTTGCTTGCAAGATTGGGCTACAACATAAAATTTGTGAAAATAAATAGTTTGGGAGTACAGCCTAGGTAATTTTTTTTCCAAATATTTATGCATGGACTCTTTGAAATATGTATTCACTAAAAGGAATGAATTGTTTAGCTTAACATGGTATGAAGAAAATGAATCATTAAACTAGGAAATGAGGGTTAGATGAATCATATTACAGCAGTCTAAATCATAAAATCTAAAAGTAAGCACCTTTCACCTAACTAGTTATTCGATTTAATTCATTTACTAATGATTTATCAGTTAAATCAAGAAAATAACTCTTTGATGAAGGAAACTTACATTCATACATGCAAAAATATATGCTTAACCTGAATACTGATGAAGCCTTTGGAAGGTGAGTAGAATACAACTACAATCACCAAAACAAAAACAATACAACAACTAACAAGTCAAAATGAGCAAAAAAGAAAACTATCCTAAAAATAGAATTATGTATAGCTATGAGAAAAAGGGAATTAGCCATTATCAAAAAAATTCAATGCAAAATATCTTGAAGGACAATAGAAATCTGATGTAAAAATCATGGAACACAAAATATATGAGAAATCACAACAAAATAAAAAATCTAAGACATTATATCATGCTCTACAGGATTTTGGCTAACATCACAAGATATAAGACACCTATAAATAGCTAAATAACTAGACAATAGAGTAATAAAAGCATGTTGAAATGAATTAAAATCAAAAGAAGAATCTCTCACTTGTTTCTTTTCTCTTGACTCTTGAAAAAGAAAATCAGAATGTATGTGAACAACAGACTTTGGAAACAATAGATTGTTATCAAAAGGATGATAACCAAAACTTTCAACATTAGAATCAGATTCAAAACCTAAATACTCAAATGAGACTTCAGATTCAACTATGTCGATAAAATCAACTCTTTCTTCTAAGGTTGAAACTAAACTTTTACCCTGATTCAATTTATTAAAAAATTTATTAATAATCATTTCATCATCAATCTCAAATGTTTCGGTGAAGCATTCATTTTTTGCATTTTGAATAGTTTGGTTATCATTTTTAGTCTCTTTGTTATATTTTTGATGCACAGAAAGGTCATGATTATGAGTTATATCAAAAATTTCAAACAAAAAAGACTCAAATGCAGGATTTTGAATGTTTTGATCTTGTTTGTAGGCTATTATTTCTGCTTTAGAAATGTTTCTAAGATAATAATTTTGTTCAAAATTCACTATATATTTATCAAATTCATATTTAGATAGAGAAAACTAAAATTTTTCAAATTTAGAATTCATGATGTTATCATCCATCTAAATGTCTGAAAAATTAAAAATCTCAAAATCGATGTGTTTCATGGAATCAAGTATATTTATTTTAGAAAAATCTAGAAGATTAGGAACTTCGTAGCCTTGAATTTTGTCATCCTTATTGAAATAATAAAGACATAATTTATAAACTATAGAATTTCTTATATGTTTCAATGTTAAATCATCAAAAGAGAAGAATCATTTATGCAGGAATCAGATAATGAAGTTCTCAGAGGATTATTATCAGACAAATCTAATTTTGTGCATTAAGGAGTATCAAGACTCAAAAGAGACGTCAAAGACTTCTCATGTATTGATAAATAAAAATCAAAACTATCATTTTTATTTTTCAAATGACTGAAAGGAGTAATTCTAGACTCAACTAAAGCAATGTCATGATTAGGGAAAAAAAATTATTCTTGGTTTGAATGCAGATGAATAGAATATTTATCATGAGAACTGGAAATTGTGTTATAAACTAAGAAAATAGAAAACTCGGTAGGAAATTTTTTTTCAAATTCAAGCCTCAACTCAAAAAAAAAACTTGCATTTGAATAGCTCATGATCCAAGGAACAAATTTGGTAATAAAATTTACTTCATTTTTGGATATGGGAAATTTGTAAAACCATTTGAAAGTCTATGAGTCTAATATTTTTAGCAACCTTTTATGATTATTAGGCAGATAATTCATCCAAAGACTATTATAAAAAAAAATTAGGTCTGAAAGAAGGTGGAATATCCTAGTATTTAGACAAGAAGTGTAATAGATATTCACCAATTGCTTCATCTTTGCAGTAGGGTAATGTATACCAAGTTACTAGATTTGAATTAACTTGATTTTTGACCAACCGATCAATGATAACACATTCTTGAGTGAGATTATTTGGTTCAAGACGATAAGAGACATTCTCATTTACTAAATAAGAATTTAAATTAGATTATATGATTCTAAAAAGTCTGACATCCTAGTTTTTTTTTGGAGACTAGCAGGTTTATAATTTTGAGGTAACCATTTCATCCATAAAATAAGAGCAAGATTTATTCTGGGCCTAGATTAAAAAAATTGGATTTCAATATAATCTAGAAAATAAATTTGATAAAATATTTCAAAGGGCTCACCTTCACACCAAATTAAATTGAGTGAGGTTTCCAAATCAGGGTGGATGTTATTTTTAACTATATCGATGAAAAGATGTCATTACTAGAAAAAGTCATCAGAATCAAAGCTGAGCAAAGATGCTACATGAATAAGGTCATTCAAACAAGAATCGAGACATAAATAGCCAATAAATAATGAAAGAGACATTAGTATATACTGGTGACCAACTATTGTTAGAAAACTAAAATAAAATTATTCAAGAAAGAATTAAATGTGTCCCTAGTAGAATCACCAAATTTGTTGATGCTAAAAATTATACCATCAAAAAATCAACCCTTTTGCCTATTTTGAAGGTCAAATTATAATTATACTAGTCTAATCATGGGAGTCATGTGATTGAAAAATTAGTGCAAGGCATGTAATGGGTTTTTAAAAGTCAAGTTGCATTGAGTTACACACTTGATCGAGTTTTGGGAAAATAATATCTTTCTTAAAAGGGATTATTTCAGTTGATGTAATTAATAGGTGGATGAAGTGTTTTCACAAAGAGGATGGTCTAAGATAATGATTTCATGAATAAACTTATATTCAAATATGCCTAAATTATAACTCATAAATATTAAAGATGTGCTTAGATTTGATAATATTTTATAAAGATAAATTGAATGCTACTAATAAGTCATTTAATGTAACAAATTTGATATAAAAAATTATAAATCCACCAAATTATGAATCAATTTAGATATAAAACTATAATTTATTATATCTGACAGATAAAATCTATTAATTAGATAATCTTTTGAAGAATAGAAACTTGATTCAATAAATATGTGTTTCAAGTAATGTTATGTATTCTAGCTCTAATATTTTCTAAATAACCTCAAAAATAAACCAAAAGTATAATGAAACAGATCTAAGATAAGTGACGAACATCAAAGTGTGAATCAAAATAAGCCTATATTTTAGAAACGTGTATACTTAAAGTCTAAAAATGATGTTTCAGTTTCAAATGTCATAAATATTTTTCTAAATGAAAAGTGGGCTGCCACAAACAAAGAGATAGAAAGAAGGTAGTAAGAAGAGACAAAATAAAATAAACAAAGGAGAATGACTAGCCAAAGAAAAGAACCAACAAAATAGAAAAAAATAAATAAATAAACATTACACTAAATATATAATACATATATGAGGTATTAAGCCAAACTAGATAATAAGAGATTATTCAAAAACCCCAAAATAAGAAATGATTTCATTAATAAAGAAAATACATGGATTATAAGTTTTGAAAAGAGATATTTTAGCATGTGTAAACATCAAACTTCTATCATGTTAGGTGTGATGTGTTCATCAGTATTCAGGGGATAGCAAGGTTCCAATGTATATGAATGCAAATATATATTCATCAAAACATTAAATTTCTCAAATATTAACTAAATAATCAAAAAATAATTGAAAGTAAACCTAAATATACCTAAAATAAATGAAACAGGGCTATGCCATCAGATTGAGTGAGTGTCAATCTTCTACAAATAATATCATCTCAGAGCCTTGTTCTTAAAAAAAATACAAATGAAAGTGAGAGTTCTCACATTTACCTGTAAGATTTATTCCTTTTTGATAATGAGGCTATTGTGCCTTTATAATATTTGTCCAGCAGTTGGTTTAACAACTAACTTGTAACTTAAAATTTAGAAAATGAACTTTATAATTTAATGTTAATTAACTTTATAAAATAAAGTTATAGACTTTACGCAAACTTTAAGCTCATAAAGAACTTAATAAACTTCTTTAAAATATTTATTTTTAAAAGACCAAACAAACACTCAGGTGGAGGCCCATTATGAAATGACCCTTATAAACTAATCTCAAAATATCATTCCATAACGACATGATTAAAATAGATATAACTAGACCATACATGTTTTCATTACTTAATCAAAAATTGAAATTTCTCAACTAGAATCAAACCATACATTAGGTTACATATTATGCCAAATGCCATCAAAGCTGAAGATATCTAATGATAGCTTTCCCCTGCATGCTTAAAAAGCAAGGCTCTATCAAATTAAGTGATTTCAAAATGATCAAAATAATAAAAATCAATCCACATTCCCTCTACGAATGCTCAACTCCACTATCATTTATTTGATCTCAAATCTAACAATCAATATCAAGTAACCGGATCCATCAAATGGGGACTCACAAAATAAAATGATTCTGAAATGCTCTGTAGAAAACAAAACATTATTCTATAGTTTTTACACAATCAATTTGACCAATCATGTTGAATATTGATCACATCAAAATTGTAATAATCATTCTATAATCTCACATAAATTGAATAAACCAATAAAATTTCTTGACTGTAAAAATATATGCTTGCCAACACTGAAATGATTCAGCAATGAAATTTACCATTGTGACGGAAAAATTTGACATAGAAAGCAAATTTTAAGGAAAAATGATATATCTTCATGTCATCAAATCTATTGATTTTGATTGCAAAATCTAAATAAAAAAATTTGTTCAATAAAATAAAATATTAAGTTTTATGATCAAAACCCCTAGGTTTTGAACTTAAAACTTTATTCCAAAACATCTTACCAAAAATTTTTTTTTTTTTTGCTATCCCATAAAACTTGTCATTCTACCATAAAATTTATGAAACCCCCAAGTGTAATAATATAAATATTATAAGCAAAATATCAACAAAGAGATGGAACCAACAAGGAGAAAATTCATTTCAGCATGCAACGTACAAAACAAGATTTATTCAATCACGACATAATGAGATACTATCTAAAAATCAATTTGTCAAATACCCAAATTCAAATTTTGTCAAGCCATAAACATTCCACTATATCAAGATGAAAATCTTAGCATTATCTCAAAAATGAACTCAAAGAGAGGGAAAATAACACATGGAACTGAACCCAACAAAAACCCCAAATGTAACTCATCCATTTTGCATAAATAAACTAGTAAAGGCATTTTACCACATCCAAAATGCATCTTCATTGCATGACAAAAAAAAGAAAAATTAAACCATCCAAGTGAGTTTTCTATTAAGAAAACTCACCTATCAGCAAAAAATGCACTCCAATAGGCTCAAGAAAAACCCAAAATAAGAAATATGTTCTATATGATATGTTTAAAGTGTGTCCTGAACAAATTCATTGAAGTTTCCAAGCTTTATTACCATCTGAACTAAACCCTCGAAGGAATTTTTTGTAGACTAAAACTAGGAAGGAGTTTATTTTCTTGTTTGACTCTCAAATGAGAGAGTATCAAAATTAATGCAAGCTATGAAAGTGCTAAAGGCAAATGTACTCATACATTACTACCCAAATAGCTCAACCAAACATAGCCAACTTCCAAATTTAACCAAGGTGTAATCAAGACTTGTTTAATTTACTGCTCAACTTTCGAGGTTCCAAATAGAGGAGAAATATAAAAATATCTAATATGTAATGAGTATTGGTATGCTATAAGCTTTTGATAATGGTGTATAACACTAAACTAAATTTTGAAGATTATAAAATCACTATGATAACATTTAGGTATTTTTGAAACTACCTAAGGGATGAGCGCTCTTTCAGAATTTGAATCAGCTGGAACGCATGTGGGCGGGAAACAAATTGGAGAGATTCTGGCAGGAGGGATAGACCCTAGAGGAACAGTAGAGGATGAAGAGAAGAATGTAGGGCCAGGATTGTTGGTTGATGCTGACAATGGAAAGGATCCATTTGTTTATGAGTCCTCTAGTGGGGTCGGTGGTCCCCCATTGAATCATGTGTTAGAGAAGTATATTGGGAACGAGAAAGATAATGCTGATTATAAAAAGGAAACACCATCAGAAAGGCAAGTAGGGATCTTTGAACAAAGGACATGGTCATCTTTGTTTGGTAAAAAACCAACTGGAAAATCACTTTTCCCACCGGTGACATCAAAATCCTGCTCGCAGAAAGGTGAGTTTCAAGTTTTTATCCCAGACCCCTTACTGGATTTCTCTGTGTCATCCATGGAACTCACTTTAGTGGGTAAATTTCTAGGAGCTAGACCAAATATAAAATCTCTTAGAAATATGGTTAAGAGGAACTGGACTATTCGTGGAGATGTTGATATTGCACCTATGGTGAATGGCTTCTTTTCTTTTATTTTCAATTGTAAGGAAGATTTGAATAGGGTTCTTAGTGGAGGGCCATGGTTTTTTGGAAAATGTTCTCTTAAAATTAAAAAATGGGAACCAAATATGGACTTATTAGACTCATTTTTTTTAACTACTCCTATTTGGGCTAGACTTCCAGGTCTCCCTTTAGAATTTTGGCACGAGGACATTATTAAATGAATAGCTAGTTCATTTGGTGAACTCGTGGCACTGGATAATGCCATGGTCTCAAGAACTAAACTCCAAAGTGCTAGAATTTATGTTAAAGTGGCAGACTTGAATCATCTCCCAAAGAAGGTGGAATTAATATCTAAGCTTGGAAAGAAAACCCGAGAGATTGTTTTTGAAGATTTACCCAATTCCTGCTATGCGTGCAAGAAATAGGGGCATTGTGTCAAGAACTACCTCTTTAGAAGTAAAATACATCCAAACAATGTTAAGGATGGAAAAGATATTAAGGTCCAACCAAAGAAAATATGGAAAATCAAAGAAGACCATCGAAAGGAACAAAAGAATAAAGAAGATTTAACAATTCCATGTACAGAAGAGGATAAAGATCCTTTTACTGAAGAGGATAATGCTCTAAATACAGAGGAAGATAAAGAGCTTTCTTTAAAGAAATAAAGTCCTCAGAAAGAAGAACAGGGGTTGCATACAAAGACTAAAAAGTCTGAACAATTAATAGAGGATAAGACAGATTTATTAAAACAAATTGTTGTTTACCAAAGCAAAGAAGATCAATGCAGAGATGTAGAGGACAAGTCTGGGCTAGAGGAAGGTGAATTGATGCCTGAAGATGGTAAAAATTTAGAGGAGGGAGAGTTGCTTGCTTCTCAGTCTAGGGAGAGTCAGGTGTTATCTAAGGATGTTAATAACTCTCCGATGGAAGGGGCTCCCCTTGGAGAAGAAGTGAAAGAGAAGGGAAAAAACTCAAAAAATCAAAAGAAAAAAGATGAAAAAAAGAACAATATAAAGGGTGTAGAGACGAGAAGTTTAAAGGTGAAACCCCATGTATCTATTCTGAAAAAAGATGGAAAAGGAAATGAACAGCAATCAAAGTTAAAACCGGATGTTGGTTCCCTGGATAAACCTGGAAAAAGATCTACAAGGAAGAACAGAGAGATAGAAAGCATACAAAATATTGTTGATGGTAGGCAGGCAACCATTCTGGACTTTACCCCAAAAAAATAATGATGAAAATAATAAGCTGGAATATTAGGGGGTTAAATAGTATTAATAAAATGGATATTGTTAGGAATTTTGTTAGAAAACAAAATCCTGATTTCCTTTTGCTCTAAGAAACCAAGATGAATAAAGAGAAAGTAGAATAGATCAAAGACTTTAAAAATTATTCCATCAAGGCCAGTACTTCTGAAGGTGCTTTAGGGGAAACTTGATGTTATGGAAGAAGAATCATTACTCTGGATCTATTTTGACTGCTAGTAAAAATCTTATGATTGTTAAAATAACTGGTGTGGACCAAAAGAAAAGTTGGTATATTTTAAATATCTATGCTCCTAATGTTAAGAACCAAAGGAAAAAGGTTTGGGAGTCTATCTCTAATTTCAAAAGCAAGGACTATTATGGACGATGGATTATAATGGGAGACTTCAATGTACCTCTTTATGATCATGAGAAAATGGGAGGTAATGCTACTCAATTGGAAGGAGGATTTGATCTAATGGATTTTATAAATAAAGAGGGATTAATGAATATGGAACTTTAGGGAATTTGGTTTACATGGAGCAATAAGAGAACTGGCAATGATTGTATACAGGCAAAGCTTGATCGGGCCCTTATCTCTCCTGACTAGACAAAAGAATACATATGTAAGTTGGAAACTTGCCATAGAATAGGATCAGATCATTATCCTCTTATTTTCACAGTGGCTAAAATAAACTTGAAGAAGAATCATCCTTTCAGATTTGAAAAGATGTGGATGCAGCACCCACAGTTTGAAAGTAAAATGGAAGAATGGTGGAATATTGATATTGAGGGCACGGCCCTTTTTAGAGTTGTTTTCAAGCTCAAAAATGTTAAAAGGGAAGTTAAAAAGTGGAACAAGTATTGTTTTGGAAATATCTTTGAGAAAAAGACTGTTATTAAGGCGGAAATTCGTAGAACTTAGGAAAAAATTCAGAAAGATGGATACACTCCAGACCTCCTTACTGAAGAAAATGCACAGTTGGTTCAATATCAAGATATTATAACTAAAGAAGAAATCTATTGGAGACAAAGATCCAGGTTGTTATGGTTGAAAGAAGGAGACAAAAATACAAAAATTTTCCATCTTTCCACTCTGAAGCACAGAGCTAAAACTCATATTCCATACCTAAAAAAGGGAGATCAAAAGATTTTAGAGGAAAAAGAAATCAAGGAGGAAATGCTATCATTTTTCTCATCCCTTATGAAGGCTGACCTCAATATCAATCTAGAAAGTCAGGCTGATATCCTACGTGTGATTCCTCCTTTGGTCTCGAAGGAACAGAACAAAATGTTATGTTCAATCCCAAAGGATGAGGAAATCTTTAAAGCTGTTTGTTCTCTAGGAGGAGATAAACCACCTGGACCGATGGATTTCCCATGTTCTTCTTTCAAAAACTTTGGAAATTTGTTGGCAAAGATGTAAGTGATGCGGTGAAGGAATTCTTTGGAGCCAAACAGATGCTTAAGAAAGTTAATTACACCTTTTTGTGTTTAATTCCAAAGAAGACTGGTGCTGATTCTCCTGATCAGTTTAGACCGATTAGCCTCTGTAACTCTTTCTACAAGATCATTTCCAAAGTACTTACTTCCAGACTTATTCAAATGATTCCTTCGATAATTATTGATCAAAAAAATGGATTTATCCCAGGTAGACAAATTCTTAATTCTATAATTACTGCTCATGAGAATATTAATTCATTGTTCAGCTCTAACTATCAGGGTTTCATAATGAAAGTTGATATTGCAAAAGCATATGACAAGGTGGACTGGTTATTCCTTTCAAATAGTCTTACAGCTTTTGGCTTTGAACAAAAGGTGGTTGGTATTATTTACCAACTAATCTCTACTTCCTCTATTGCTGTCATGGTAAATGGAAGTTCATCCCATTTCTTTAATCCATCACGGGGGTTGAGACAAGGGGAACCTATATCCCCCATTATGTTTGTAATTATGGCTAACTGTATGGGAAGATATATAGGGGATTTGGTTCGTAAAGGTTTATTTAATGGATTAAAAGCCTCTTCTCATCCTCTAATTTGCTCCCACGGACAATTTGTTGATGATACTATCTTCATGGGAAAAGCTAAAGTCAAGGAAGCAAGAAATTTGAAGCAAGCTATAAATTTATATTCGTCTGCATCTGGTCAGTTGATTAATTGGAATAAAAGTGCTGTGTTCTTCACCAATACCCCAATTCAGAGACAAAATAAAATTGCTAAAATCCTTGGATGCTCTATAGGTTCTTTCCCCTCATCCTACCTGGGTCTTCCTCTTGGGATGAAAGTCCCTGAAGCCTTTTGGGAGGATCTCATTAACAAATTTAGTAAGAAACTTGCGGGATGGAAAGGAAATTTTTTAAGTCAGGCAGGAAAGTTAACCCTCCTTAAAGCAAGTCTTCAAAGCATACCTACTTATGTTTTAAGTCTTCAAAATTCCTACCAAATTTGCAGAAGCTATTGAAAAAATCCAAAGAAACTTTCTATGGACTGGTACTGAGGAAAAAAGGAGGATGCCTTTAATTGCTTGGGATGGCATCTGTAAACCTTTCAGGGAAGGGGGGTTGGGAATACAGAAAACTAGAAGTATGAATACAGCTCTCTTAGCAAAATTGTGATGGAGGGTTTACCATGAAAACAAATAATGGAGTAACATATGGAAGCATAAGTATTTATTCAATGCAAAATCCCTTTCTAATTTCTTTTCTTACCCTGATGTTATCTGACCTTCTTCCATATGGGGGGCAGTTCAGGGAACCAAACAAATTTTAGAAGAAGGATGCTCATGGAAAGTTGGTAATGGAATAAAGATGAAATTCTGGGAGGATGCTTGGTTAAAAGAATACCCTTTGATAGAAGATTTCCAAGATAAAGAGGTAATTGATCAATGTAAGCAAAGATATGGAATAATGGTAAATCAATACTTGCAGAACAATTCCTGGGTGAATATAACTGATCTTGATCAAGATTTCAATAATATACAATTATCCCTCAATGCTATCTCTCTCTATCTTAATCATGAGGATAAGATTATTTGGCACGATGATCCTAGTGGACAATTTAAAGTATCTACCATTTTTACTTCTAAGGGAAATGGTAATCAACCTTTGTGGTCGCATGCCTAGATCAAGGGGCTTATCCCCAAAATAAAAATCTTCTACTGGACTCTGCTTCAAAATAAAATACTGACTCTTGACAACTTACAGAAAAGAGGAATATATGTGGTTAACAGGTGTATTCTATGTAAAAAGGGCTTTGAAGATAGAGATCATTTGTTTGTGAATTGTTCTTATACGCAGCAAGTTTGGAATGAGATCCTCAATCTCTGGGGTATTGTATGGCTTCATCAAAAAAGTGTGGAACTATCTTTTAAAAGTTGGTACTGTCCTGCTAAGAATCTTGATGTTCTTTTTTCTGGAATTAACTCTTCCCCATATTTGGTGGGGCATATGGAAAGAAAGAAACAATAGAATTTTTAGAAGTAAAGAACTTCCAGGATGGGTGTTGGGTCAAAATATTATTAGAGCAATAAAGGAGAATTTCTCATCGCAAAGGGATCCTAATCCAACCTTTCAAATTGATAATCCCTTAAGATCTGAAAGGCCTAATGTGAAAACTGAAAATCCAAGATTAGGTGTTAAATGGAATGTCCCTCCTTGTGGATGGATCAAAGGAAACTTTGATGGAGCTGCTAAAGGGAACCCAAGAAAAGCAGGATGCGGAGGAGTCTTGAGAGATCATATGGGAAACGTAATTGATGCTATTGTTATTCTTATCGGTAAGTCAAATTTTCATATTGCTGAAGCATCTGTAGCCCTTCAAACTATTAAATTAGTTGTTGAATCAGGATATTCTAAATTATGACTGGAAGGTGATTCCTTGAATATCATTAACATCTTAAATAACAAAAATTCAGTTTCATGGTCTATAGAGGCAATGGTGATGGAAATGAAAGTCTTAATTCAAAAATTTGAGAAAGTAACCATAACCCATACTTACCGTGAAGCCAATGGGGTTGCATATTGGATAGCAAATCATGTAGTTCAAACAGGACACAAGGTGAGTTGGTAGGATACATTAAATAAGAATGTGGATCTTAGAACGCTCATTAATTATGACGCAATTCATTCAAAGGAGGGAAAGATCTGCTTGGAAAATAAAATCAATGATTTGGCGGGTGGCTTTACGGAGGAAGGATTACACTCATTGAACAGAAATATTCTAGAGAACATGAAGTGGGTTTCGTATGTGCCATAAAATAGGCGAATCTCATTACAAGTTGATAATAGTTGGTCTCATTGCTCAGTAATCAGTGTTTGGGTGTTACTGGATAATTGTATGGCTTTCAAAATGAAAGGAGAACCAAGGAAGCAGGAACCTAAAAATTGAGAAGAATGGAAGGCAAAACAAGATGTCTGAAAGATCCTTCAGAGAGGAAAGGTTGTGAGCTACTTGGAATGGCTACATGGTTCAAAACCCCATATAACTATGGCTTTTTTCAAAAATTGGGTCAACGACAGGGTAACCTTTCATGGCATCACGGTGAAGCTCACTGAGGAATTCATAGCGGAGGTCATAGGGCTTCCAATGGAGGGAATTAAATACTCAAAGCAGACCAGCATATCTAATGAGGCATTTAGCAAATTCCCAAAGACAGATGCTGAGGAGCAACAGCTGAAAAAGAGTGGGGATTTTTTTGACCTGGAGCAGATTAAAGGAATCTGGAGAGACGTCTTATGTTGCATCTATGAGTATTTCATACTTGATGGAAGAAGCAAAAGAGTCCATAAATTTCATTTTGTCTTTCTAAATCATTTTAGGCACAAAGTTAGAATTTCCTTTCCTTTCTATTTGTGCTTCTCACTGCTCTAAAGTTTGTTCGCTCATAGAAAAAAGGAGTCTTGTCCTATATTGCATGAGGGATTAATCCTAATAATAGAAGGTTTTTACAAAAATAAGGCCATTGTCTTGAATCCTTATTCGGACAAAAACAAGGACTCACACAGTAAGAAGAATGAAACAGTGAAGAGGAAGGAAAAAGTTAAACCCAAATCCTCCACCTTCAAAAAATAGATTGTTGATGAGGAAACAGAGTGGAAAAGACTGAAAGTTCTGAGGAGGAGAGTATGGAGGAAGAGGAAGGAACAGAAAGTGGGGAATCCATCTCTAGTGAGGAAGGAGAAGATAAAGGTAAGAATGAGAAAGAAGGGATCACTATAGAGGAAAAAACTGAAAAGAATAACCATGATCTTGAGGAAAATCAGCAAGTGCTAGGGGAAACTGAAAAAGACATGGATGTTCTATTTGAGGATCCTACTTCAAAAATAGATAAGGAACATCCAGTTCAGGAGGCCTATCACGCAATGGAAACTAGAGAACAAGTAAAGGATGATCTAATCCATAACAAAAGCCCTGTTGAAACTAAAGAACAGAAAAGAATGGAAAGGGAGGATTATATGGAAAAGGATGAAGACAACCCAAAAGAGAACACAGATGATTTAAGTGATATAGGGCAGAATGACAAAAGGCACCCCTTTATGAGTTCGGCCAAATGCAAAGCAGACGCTATCCTTCAAGTAGACTCGTGGATGTATAAGGAGACAATGGGCCTTAATAAGAAAATGGAAATATTGGAACATAATCAAGAAGCAGATCAGAATAAAATCAATAATATGGAAATGTAGATGAGGTATATTCCTATCAAACTTAAAGACTATGAGAACAATCTAAGGGAGCTTATTAAGGAAAGCAGAATGAAGATGGAGGTAACTACTAGCATATGTGCAGCCATTGTAAACATTGGAAAATGAGCAAATGAGGAAATTAAATCCTTGGAGGGGCCTAGCAAGAGAACCAGACAGATCTCAAGGAAGAAAGCTATGCAAGAGGTTGCTACGTCAGCGGCTATATCTATACAGGACACTGTTGTGATTGGAAAGGAAGCGGTAAAGATGATTTTGGAATTAGAAGAATAGGATCTTTGAGTTCTTACTGTCCTGGTCCTTTTAGGTGGATGTTATAACTAGTTCCATTATCTAGTTTTTTGTTTTCTTTTCACACTAGAGTTTCCAAGTCTCTGTTAAACCTGGGGTCTATCTTTTGATGATCTTGTATTGAGGTTTTAGGTCCCTGTAAAACCTATTTTTGATACTATTTAGTAGTAGGTTTTAGATTTCACCTATGGACATTATTTTTTTATCCTTCTTCATTTGTTTCAGGGTTTTGGGGTCCCTTCAAAACCTATTTTTACCTTAATCTAAAACAACTCATTAAATGTTGTTGTCCCCAAATAAAACATGTATACCTACTTACATGTTATTTACCTAAGCACAAATGACAATTGTCATTTTAGCTGAGCTATTAAAATGAAGAGGAGGAAAACTCTATACCATATCATCTCTCTACACATAAATTTTATGTCTACATCCTTGAAAATGGGTTGGGGTTAGGATATTATATGGATTACAATTAATGATTTGCCCTTATAATCAAAAGACCCCATTACTCAAGCAATGTCATGCATTTGGAGGCTTCGCCATATAGGCTATTAATATTAATCTCAAAAACTTATATTATACAAAAATTGAATGCTTGATGCTTTCCATTATTGAAGCATTTCTTTTTAATACCTTAATTTATTATTTTTTGGTCACCAAGATTGAATTTATATATTATATGAGATAAAGTTATAATAATCTTGCTACACCAAATGCATCATGGTAAGAAATGTAAATTACTATCACTCCTTTGGAAGTCATCAATATAAGTTATATATTATTTTTAAACTTATATTAAAAACTAAAACTATAAACTCTGATGCCTTTGATCATTAAGACTTTGGTTTATTATCTTATTGGCAAATAAAACTTAATCCATAGATTATCTAAAATGAATTTGTTATAATCCTGCTATACCAAATGTAAAATGATAACACTTCTTTATGCAAAGAAATTTGTGACAGATGTTCAATTTCAAATAATGAGGATATTATGATGTTCATCAAGCTCATGAAATAAAATTGAATAATAATCTATCAACCCGATGTACCCTATTATTCAATATGCCAAATAGAGACAACTACGACAATGATCCTATTGTTGAAGTGAATAACCAAAATTTCCTAAAATAACTTATTCTAGAATGAAAAAGTAATGAAAATTACAAAAATTATATATCAAAATTTAATCTAATCACAAAAAATAAAAATCTATAATAAGACCAGAATATTTCAAGTCATTAGCCCCTGTCTACCAAGATGACATAATTTTCAAGATTTAGAAAAGTTTTAAATAGGGTGTGAAAATTTTAGTTAACAAATTCCATAATTGATGTGACCTTAATCATATGATTTATAGATAAAACCACTCCTAAACATAACTTATACCAAGTTTTGACAGTTGGATCTTGCCTAGAGAGAATTGTAGATGCATTTATCTCAAAACTAGTTGTGGGTTGCCTGTGGGAATGACTATTTATGACTGCAAGAGCTCTATGACAAAATAGTGCCTACTTACACTAATCACATGACCATTAATATTACATAATAAGTTTTATATAGTCATGGATACTATTTTTTCCAAATTAGAGAGCTTAACTCCATTTGTAGAGGACTCAAAATGATAAAATTCCCCAAAACTATCAATGGAGTTAACTATGATTGTATTTTTCTTGGTTTTTTAACTACACCATATATGTTATAACCTCTTCATTATTTAAAAAGATATGTATGAATGATATATATTGGTTAATACCTTTTAATAATCATCTAAAAATGAACTCCACTCCATTAAACATAACACATCCTCTTCACTTTCTTTGTGAACAAGAGTTTTCAAGGAAAATAGACTATATACTTTTTTGACTATGTTTTATGCATTGAATAGGATTATGAACTTGAAATAACCCATAATAAATTATTATAACCAAGTATAAACTTAAAAAATCTCTTAACACCTCAACCAAACCTCACTCTTCACCATATTGTGCTTGAAGACCTCACTGACTTGATACTAGTTTGATCAAAAGGAGGACCTATAGGCTAGGTCCTATAGGTCCCTTACTGACTACATAAGCCACCTATACAACTCATATAATACTTAAAATTTATTATCCTATAAACTATGATATTCTATTATCATTTTTTTTATCCATGAGGCATATATCAACCATAACATCACTTTGAGCTCACCTATCTCACTGAACATTTCACATCACCATGATGGTTGTAGGTGTGCATTTGGGCCACTATATATATGCTAGGTTGATTAAGGATATGAGATGATTTTTTTCCTTATTCAAATTTGAGCCTCCACCATTCACTTTGAAACTTTTCAATCATTCATCTTACCATATCTCTCAAGTCTTCTCCAATGCTCCTTTGGTTATACATCCTTCACATCAATGACCTCTATGACCAAAATCTAACACTTTTGTAGGTGTAATTTATTCAAATCAGTGGGTCTAAACCTTAAAAGTATTTTTTATTTAGGTTTCCTTAACTTATCCAATACTTTCTTGGCTCACTCCTTATATCAAAAGTGTGTATCTTCTTATTGCAAATAGACCAAAACCTAGGCTTCTCAACCATATACCTCTATTAGGTTTGTTGTAGGTGAGCATTTCAAGGTTGATCTTGGAGAGAAAAATTATTTAGGACAACCTTATTCATGCCTTGACCTATTCCACATTTACATTATTCTATGAAAATTCCACTTGATCATGAGGCTCTTTCATTAGACCATTGCTCTCATCCTCTTCATAAGCTTGGAAATAGGCTTATGTTTTCAAGCTTGGTTGTAGGTGATGTTTGATTATCACATTAATCCTAAGACCCTACCACCACACCCTTGAGGAAGAAACAATATTTAATGTCTTATATCCCTTGGATACATAAACTCTATCTTCTTTCCTTGAAACAAACCTTGACTGAGGTAGCTTGACTAAACCTTAGCATGATTGTAGGTGTTAGTTGATGGTGTGTATGCACTGAGATAGTCTAAACATGTCATGTGAAGTGTATGCCTTGGATGGAGTTCATAATTTTCATTTGATATCTAAAATCCATCTTATAAGTACCTTACAATTCTTTCAATCATACTTAGAACCTTTAAAGATAATTCTTTAGCACATTGAAACCAAGTTTGCCCTTTAAACAGGCTTGTAGATGCTTTGAGAAGGTCTTGATTATGTATATAAATTTGTCCCTTGTATGGACTGTATGTAGGTTTTAGGTCTTGAAACAACACCCAAAGACCTTTAAAAACTCTCTAATTCTTTCACCTTCCCTTGATATTTTCATTGAGTTTAAACTCTCCTTTCAAACATCCAAATCTCTTTGTCTACATCTTTGATCTCCCTCTTTTTGTCATGGTTGTAGGTGATGGTTTTAGGTGCTCCTTACATGACTAAGACTACTAACTTGTAGTGAGGAACCTCCTCAAGATTTATTTAATCATTTTATATCATTCATGAAGCTTGAATTGGTCCTCCTCAACCCTTATGACTTACATAGTCCATTCCACAGCTATGCCAAGTACATAGTTTCCCTCCAAATGATGTGAAACATAATTTGAGATAGCTTTTATCAATGTAAAACCAATTCCATATTGGTTTTCCATATAGTGGCATACTTGATCTTGGAGAATATATTATGACCTACATTCAAACACTACCACATATTCATTAATATATGTCTAGGGTTTTCAAATGAACTACTATTAGTGACCCTAACCAAATATGTGAGTTTGTAGGTTTATTCTTACAAGATGTGAAGCATTCTTTGATTTTTAAGGGTTGTTACTTTATTTTATGATATTCTCTAAAGATTTTTTAAACCATTTGATGATTTTTATAGAACTCTCCTAACTTTATTTCACTTGGAAGTCCTTGAATTCAACACTACCTTCAATACCATGTTGGAATCACAAGAAGGTGGTTGTAGGTGATCATTTGGCACCTATATAGACTGAGACAATGTTGAGAATTTGATTACATGATGCATAATGGGTCAAGAACCTCTGCTAATCCTTCTCAATCCATGTTGTTTTAAGGAACATAGATTTTTTTACAAGGTTGATTAGGATGAGAAGAGACAAGGAAACATAATTTACCTTAATATTCACAAAACTACCTTAGTTTCTACTAATAAGAGAAACTCCAAAGTTGTTTATCCTCTGAACTTGCTCTTCATGAATAGATTGAACTAGATTTTAATTATTCCTTGGTTTGGTTGATGTAATTTTGTCCTAGTGACATTGAATTTAATTGAGATAACCACCATGTATCACTCAATACCTTTTCACTCCAAGTTAGCATGCTTACTATTCTAACTTGGATATAGGTATCCATTTTACAAGAATCTTGCTTCTTCAGTGTTTCCAAATTGCATTGATCAGTAATGATACGTGTGTCCAAAGGTGATGTTTTAAGAGGCTATTGAGTACAACATTACCACCAAGACCTTGTTCTCATTATTATACCAAGGAGAAGGTTTCAAATGGGTTCAAATCCCTCCAAGGTCTTTCAAACTCTATCTTAAACCCATATTTTCAAGCTTGGTTGTAACCTTATTTGTTCACACTCATACCATATGTTATAATGAGGTATACAAGTGTAATAATTCCAAGGATGGATTTGAATTATGCAATAAAAATGAGTCTAGATTGGACTCTATATGTCTCATAAGCTATGAAATCCTCCATGATGTGATTATTCTGCAATCAACACTTCAGGCCTTTATATCAACTTATTTCACACTATGAACATGCCAATCAACCTTTAAAGATTGGACATATTTCATTATATATTATAACAATGAATGTGATTTAAACCTATTACCTATTTCAAACACTCAAATTTGGATTTCTTACCACCTCTAACATCTTCCATCATTGTTCAAAGCTTCATTCAACCCTGACCTGACTGTAGGTACATATTAAGTGCCTTGTATAGACTATTGGAAAGAGACCTTAAAAAAGTCTAGAGATTCATGGTGAACCTTTTATTCATTCAAATAAACCTACGTATAATTTTAAATAAATATTTTTAATGATATTTCCATGTTTTCTAGTCTTCTCAAGACAATACCTTCATGAAGCATATCTTGACTAAGTTTGACATGGTTGTAGATGGAGATCCCTTTGTTGATTGTACAGACTAAGACAAGGATTGGGTGATAGCGGAGATTAAAGAGGATACCAAAATTTCCATGGTGTTATTCCACTTGAAAAATAGTTCAAACCTTAATTAAAATACCTCAAACCACAAACTTTCCTTGAAATTGACCTTAACAGGATATTGTGGATGTTTCTCACCATGAAGGTTTTTTGCCTCTTATGGATCATACATGTGAAAAAAAGGATAAAAATGAATAGAATGATTTTGGAGGACCTATAAAACCCTCTCAATTTTTTTTTCATTTCTACTTATGCCTTGAAGGGCCAAAACCAAGGAAAACCTACCTTTTGGGTTTTGAAGACAATCAAGAGCTAGTCGGCAATTTTATCTTAGTGTGTGAGGCAAGATACATTTCATGAAATGAAACAACTTGTATAAGGAACTTGGGAGACCCATTTACCTAATCCAATATCTAGGAGATATAATTTTTTATGATATATAAGTTCAAGATAAAAACTACCCCCTTTGATGAGTTGTCTAAGACTACACTAAAACGGCTTTCCCTTAGCATGAATAACCAGAGGCTACCTTATAAATCCAACACTTGGATAATATTTTTCATGATTAAATTTACCTTTACTTCCTTATATAAGCCTTTTGAAGTGCTTGAATCTCTATCAATGTTAGAAAACTTTTTTCATGCCTAGTTTGCAACCAATAGGTTTTCCTTACTTTTGTTGGTTCTGATGCTTGGATATAATTAAAAAGGCCTAAAAGGAGATATTATAGACACAATGTATGAATTTATATGATATCTGAGCTTATATACTGATAAAAACCCTCAAAAAAATATTCAACCATGGTTATAAAATTCCCAAAAATACATCTTGCACCAAAACTCTTGCTCTCCACTCCAAGTGACTTGAAATGGTCTTGAACATGTCTAATTAAGGAAAACATGCCATAAGGAGGTGAAATTAAGTCAAAACCAATTTGAATTCTCCAAAAAGTCACTTTTTCATTTAAAATTTCTATTTAGAAGCTCCTCAAGTCATCTAATGTACTTTTGAGGGTCTTTTGGGCAAATTAGCTTTATTAGACATCATTTTTTACTTGTTAGAATCTATTATACCTTTTATAGAATCTATTATACCTTTTAATAACCTCCTTCATTTCCCTGGATGCTCAAACACCATGGAAACTAGTTAGATCCCTCACTTGTAGCTCAAGACCCATTTCTAGGCCTTTAACTTAAAATCCCTAACCTTAACTTTTGTTAAAAGCTTATTAACAAGGCAAATAACATGAGGTAGAGCCATAAATCTCATCTTATCTTTCCACCATTGGATTATCCACTACACTAAGACCCTGAGAGAGTTCACAACACCATACTAAGACCTTCCAAGATACTGCACTGTATCATCAAGTTAGAACTAGAAAGAGACTAGTCATAAAGGCAAAAGGTCATTAAATGGTCTAGTAGAGTGGCTTGATCCATCTAGGAAAAATTTTCATATGTAGGCCAATTTTGGACAAGTACATAAAGACAACTCTTAAGTGCTGCAAATAGCTATAGAGTACATAAATACAATTCATGAATGTTACATCTAGCTCTGGAGTACATAAATACAATTCATGAGTGCTACAGCCAACTCTGGAATACAAATATATAATCAAAACAAAGACTTAACTTACAAATAAGAAATGAGAAACTAGCTTCCCTACTTCTCACTACATTTTCAAAACATAAATGATGTTAACCACTCATTTCAAGTTAAACTTAGATGAGGAGGAAGAGTTTGTGAAATATTTAATATATTTCAAACTACCAAGGAGATATTTACCAGTTATGCTCTTTAGGAAAATCTAGGAATAAGGAAAATAAAGCATGTATATCTAAATTTTCATATTTATTTGAAAAATTGCAACAAATTTATATTTCACTAGTATTAAAATTTGTCAATATCTATGCAATATAATGCCATTAAAATATATTTAAAGAAATCAAAGGTTACATATCCCTCTTCCTTAATAACATTTTTCCATGTAGATCAAAATATATTATAAGACTTCATAGAATTAGTTATTCACTTAAAATTTTACAACTAAAACATCCACACAAGAAGGCAAGTTAAGATCCATTCAGACACACAAATCCTTCCAAGTTAGCTTAACCATCTTGAAATAAGATGTACAAACCATTACCAATTCTTTCTTTGCATAATTTTCAAGTGGTAAGTTCCCATTAGATAAGGGTTATAGTTTTATATTTTTATCCTTAATGATAATCAGGTGTAGCTAAATAATTTAAAAAAAAACATAAATTAAATAATAACAAACCCAAAAAAATATCACAAAATCTAGATTGTGAAACAAGAGCTCTAACCCATTTTTCAAGTGTTTTTTTGGTACAAATATATATATTGTTATTTTTTCATTCAAAATAGATAGACATCTATATTTTTCACTATTTATTACTAATTACGTTCTATGTTAGAGTAAAATTTTGATAGTTTATTCTTGGATCAAAACCCATCAATCCCATAAAATATCTCACTAATCCATATTATAAATAAAAATTCACAACCCATTTAATATTCAGGTTTTAAAGGAGATATACAAATAAAATCCTTCCATATTTTCATAAAATTTACAATTTAAGAATACATTATAATGGCTTTCAAAATATCCAATAATATTTTTAAAAATTTCAAAAGCATGGAAATAATTAAGTCCTCAAGAATGATCCACATATAACCTACAAGGCCAACTAAAAGAGTGTTCACCTCTCATCTATTTATCATCATAAGACAACTTCCATAGGCACCCTAAAGCCTTGGAGTCCAACTCCAAGCATAGTGAACATCAACACCATTAATTAGATCAAAGTTCACAAGACAAAATTAGGTTGGTGGCTAGGACACTCAACTAGAAGTCCAACTAAACATATTCCACTAGAGGCTTCCAAATTCAATGATCTGTGCCATAGGGCCTAGGACCAGGTGTCTAGGGGATAATCTAATGCATAAAGATGTATTAAGATAGAATAATCAAACACACATTCAAAGGATTAGAAGTCTTACTTGTAGGAAATGTAACTTCTATTCATAAATCAAATAAGAGGGAAGTATAATATCTATAGTGTGTGTATGTAAACTAGATTCACAAAGAAATCTAACTATTTTATGACTATGTAAAATTGCATTGATCTAGTTGTTTTGTTATCTCTCTTAGCCAGATGTGTATATTGTATATTTAACATGCATGATTATAATATTAGTATTAACTTTTGTACATCTATTAAAGAGGATATTGATAGGTGTGTTGATATCCTATTATATGTGGTGGTTGGAAATGGTCTAACCAATTAATGTCCAGGTTTTCTTAGATGATATCTGATCTTAGGATCCTTTGTTAGTATCTAACAACTAATTGGACAACATTTTTGATCACACAGTCTGGATAGGCTGACACATGGTGGGGCCCAAAGGAAAAATTGATTATATGAGAAAAAACCATGAGGCACACAACACTATGAGCTATGAGGTGCATAGTAAGGTGCACAGGTTGTGATCTAAGGTGATCATTACAATAAAGTCTATAAGTAGGTGTGAGACGTGTTCATAAGGTTGTAAGAAATCATTAGGAAAAGGAGTATGCATGATTGCATGAGAGTTTTAAGATATGTGTAGTAGAATAATTGATGAGTGTTTTTGGTTGTGTAGTTCTTGTGCATGGATCATCCAAAATAAAAACATTTAAGAACATCAAAACATAACATTTCAAAAAAAAATTAATATTAAGGTAACCACAAGTATATTCTAGCATAATAAGGCTCACTAAAGAAGAAAGGAGCATGGTAATTCCTCCCTCTTTTTCTACTTATTCTATTCACCATGGGAGGAATTTCACCTAGTAAACCATGTGAAATAACCATGAAGGAGAGCACAAGAATGTGGTTCCTCTAGCCACTACCACTACACAAAGAATAATCATGTATAAGGGAACAAGAACACAGGTTCTCTAACCATTACCATTATGCAAAGAGAATAAAACATAATAAGTAATTTAATCCTAAATGGGAAGTATAATGACATTAAAAATGTAACAATATATGGTTGTTAAAAATAAAAAATCAAAAAATGAAGGATGATACATCTTCAAAGCCAAAATGGGCATTAAAATCCATGCAATGACAATAGACACAACTATATAAAACAAAGATGAAAAGAGGAAGGCCAAATGGTCCTTTGCCTATTGAAAATTATCAAAAAAGGGAAAAACTATATTTTCAAAGTAATAACATAAGCAACAAAACCAAATAATATGGAAACCTACCTTGGTTCTTTACTTAGTTCACACCATGAAAATTATCTTCAAATGTTTGGTTGGTTCCCCTCCTCCTAATCCAAGATCTCCTCATTCCTTTAGCTTTTCCTTCCACTTCACAAATTGAAAATGATAAAATTTCTTATAATATAAAGGCTTTTATTCCTCATATAGGAAATCACTCACATCCATTCACCAATGGGAAGGTGACATGTGTCCTTTCCCATCCCTTGGCTCTTGGTTTAAAAGTCTACACAAGCATTCACTCATTTTACAAGAATAACTCTTCTTACAATCATTAATTACTCTTAAAAGCATTAACTCTTCTTACAAGCATATGGGAAAAAAGGTAATTCAATGCCTCTTTAATTCTCCCACTAACGCATGTCATAAATGGGAACATGAGTTGTTATATGGATTACTCCACACTCCAAATAAGTATTACTAGAACCTATAGTCAATAAGGGTCTTAAATACACCAATATCTATCTTTAAAACACGTTATAGCCACTTGATAATTTGGTTGAAAGTTTCCATCTGAGTTTTAGACAAAGGGAACCACTTATTTGGTTTACAATTTCACTTTTTTGAGTGAATATAAAGTTAAAGTTACTCCTAACATTTAGAATAAAACTATGAATAGTGTCATAGGGGTGAATAGTGTTAGGAGGGAAATAAGATTCACAAGTCATGATTAGGTTCACATACGACACTAGAATTGGGTTAGGATTTTAGGATTTTAAGTAGTCAAAAAAACCACAATACCTATGATGTACTCATGCTCAATGTAGTCCCAATTCCCTCATTGGCATTCCCTATTACTTACACATCAATTCACACATAAAATGTCCTACCCTAGGTAGCCAAAGCTATATAATGTAACAACACAAGTAATATCAATCCATACCAAATGCATACAAACACATACAAGGCATACATCTCAATGGTAATATACTCGTGTCAATCAAGTAAACACCTATATAATTAATCATATACATATGAAACAATAACTCTATTAGTTTGTAAATATTATAAGCATCATCATAAATAATTAAAATAATGTAAGTAAACTAACATTATCACACATATAAAATATAATCTCAAACATAAGGTAATAATAACATATCAACCCTCTTGCATGTCTCTTTGTTAAAGGGAAGCCTATGCAAAAATTCAAAATTCTAATGGTAATGGGGTTAATCCCCCTAAGTAGTTTGGCAAAAGCTTCACAGAAGTTTCCTAGGAAATATGTTTATGTCTTGATTAACTATTTATAGATGTTTATCTACCTAATTTATTAACGCTAGTAGAGGTGCCCCATTGGAGATTTAATGTTTTCATATTTTGCTCCTTTGTACAAGGTTATGGGGCCTTTTAAACCTATTAATTCACCTATCAAATAAAATAATAATAATAATAATAATAAATCATGTCTCAATATATAGAGCATGTTATATCAGGATGTGTGTATAGTAAAAAAATTCCAAATGAATCACTATGAAAATAGGGGCCTCACATTCCCCTCCCATTATGCATATTTCCTATTATAATTAACTATAATATGTGGGGATAAAAGTCCCTCAAAGGTGTTTCATCCTCCCAAGTGGCAGTTGTCCCATCATATTGATAACATTAGACCCTAGCCTAGTCTAAATATTAGCCTTGAAGGGCTAGTGTCTTGTGTGTCAAAGTATGAATGGGATATAAAATAAAATTCCCATCCATATTTAATTTTAAATTCATCCAATTAAGAACAAGGGTAGTGCTATCACTCTAGAGTGCACCCTGCATGACAATGTGTAAAACACACCCTCTCTCCAATTGATACAATTGGAACTTCTCAGAGTGTGGGTGACTCTATATTCAAAATAACCTCTAGAGAGGGTTGGTTCCCTTAAGATTTATCTTTAAAAACTAAACTATTTTGATTTTTTGGGATGAAAAGGGAGAAAAAAATTGAAATGGAAAATCCTATCTAATTGGGTGATGCACCTAAATGATTGGTATTCTATGAAGGATATTTAAATTAAGGCACACATATATCTCAACATGAAGTCTTCAAATTTCCTCTAAAGATTAGTATTTCAGATGAAGGATTGAGAAGATTTTGGATTACAAAATTCTATTCTTATCTCTTTAAATGACACATAAATGGTGAGATTTTCACAGTAGGTGTGGAAAGGGCCTACAAAAAGGGGACATAAATATCACTTGTATGTTGGTACACATTTAAAATACACTCTATTCTGATATCAAACTCATACACAAAAAAAATCTTCTTTATTTGGTAAAAATGGTGTCAATTACAATTTCTCCTCTACTTCAGGGATTCTTGAAAAATGGGTTCAAAAAGCCAATTTATTAGTCTAAAACCTTAACTAAATCCAAAGTGGCATGGAAAAGATAAGTATTAGTCTTATTTGAGTCAAAATAAGAGTAAAATCCTTTTACAATATTAAATAAAGGCTTTAAAATCTTCCAAGTCTTCAAAAATTGCATGTTCTTCAATTTTGGCATAGAATTGAGAAGTGGTGGGCCCATGTTGACTTGTCAACATTATTTTCATGAAAATCATTAAATAAATTAGAAGATAAATCCATATTAAAATTGGGTTTAAGTTCTTTAATTTATTTATCTTTCATGAAAAGCATGGGAGATGATAGATCTTAGCTTTGTTAACTTGGTATTTGCAAAATAACTTTTAACTCTAATCTCTATCCCATCTCCCATTGATCAATCATTAGAAAAATAATATGGGAATACTTATATAGACATAAGATCCACCTACTTATATTAAGTGTGTGTATGCCACTAACAGTGTTAACTCACTTTTGTGAGTCCCAAACATTAAATATCACAAATATTAAATGTATTCACATTTCCAAGGAACAAAAACATGTTAGAATTTGATGTGTCTCAAAATAGGTCATAAACATTATTAAATAAATCCTTGTCAACTTCCATGACTTTTGAAATCAATAAGCAATGGATCCATCCATAACACATCATAAATACTTATAAAGTTGCACCATAGTGCAATGTGTTAAATCTAGCAATGATCATGAAAACCTCAAAACCATGACTCTTACACCCATTCAAGGATAATTTCATATTTTATCATTGTTTCTTCAAATGACTTGAAACTTGGTCCACAACTTGCACAAAAGATATCAAATGATCCCAAAAAAATTGATCTGTGCATAGACTCTGTGTAGATGAAGATCACTCTTTGTTTGCTCTATGGTACAAAGTGCACACATATCACCCAATATTGTGCACTCCTCTATGTGAAACTTGCTCACAACCTCTCACACAAGTCTTGTGCCTAATCTTTGACTATAGTGTGTCAATTGCTCCCATGTCTTGTGGTCCTTTGCACCCCAAAGTCTCATGTGCCTCATACTTGTGGAATTATTGACTTTTGTGCCCTCTATATCTTGTATTCTATCATGACTTGATGTGTTTCATGCCTCATTGGTATCCACTCATGGAATGGCTAAAACCTTGGGCCCAACACACATCTACGCATTGATTTTCCTCAGCCACATAATCTAAGAGGTTCAATAATCATCATCCATCTTGGAAGATGAAATGACTCAAATGTATTCTTGGTAACCAATAACAATTGTAATTTCTCTTATATTCTTTATATATAAACATGTAATATATGCATCTATCCAAGGTTTGATTCAATACACATTCATAACATAGATAGCATGCTCCGTGTATCTGTTATGTAATACATACACTATAACACATTATACTAGTTTTCCCTATTCTCTATTAATGAATAGAAGTTACATTTCTTTAAAGTAAGACTTATATTTCATTAAATGTGTCCTTGATTATTTTTTTTGAATAAATCTACATGAATTCACTTTGCACAACCAAACTTGGTTTTCCCCCACACTCTTGATCGTGGTCCCCATGGTGCAAATCACTAAAATCAAAGATATAAGCTCTATTCTTTCCTATGCCTGTAAACACATGAGTGCAACTTGAGAAATAAGGTCTATCCATTAGTTCTATTTCAGAGCACCTAAAATAATATCATAGCAAAAGTAAGATCTGTGACACCCAAAAATAACCTAAGGTATCCCTAGAGGTCCAAAGGCTTATCATTGGCGTCTTAAAGGCAAAATGCACCACACTTTTTGGCTAGTTATATGAATTGATGATATAACTCAACTTGACATCATCTGAAACACCTCCATAATTCATATAATAGTGATTTTAGCAACAAACCCCTTTCAAAGTGCAAGTCAATCTCAACATCCCTATGTTTAAAGGCAAGATCAATGCCAAAACATTGGATGCATGGATTCAACAACTTAAGGCATATTTCTCAGTAAATCACTTCATCGATGTTAACAATCTTACCTTCATAGTACTAAAGATGGTCATTTCATTTTTTCACTAGTGGTAAATGTTTAATGTGCAGCATGTGCAAAAGTGCATTCTAATTGAATCATGGAAGACTTTTGTCGATGATGTTGAAGGAGGACTACCCTCTCTGACACCTTGAAGATGAATACATCAAGTTTAAGCAATTATGTCAATGCAAGGATCAGTCAATAGAAGACTAAACCAACACATTATATGACCACTTTGTGTGCTTATGAGAGAAATTAGGTGAATAAGATAAGGTATTGAATTACATCAACAGACTCTCACCTTATATTCATGCGAAGATGGAATTATTGACTTTTGACATGTTGGGGAAAGCATATCATAATACTACCAAAATTGAATCCAAAGAAAAGATAAATCAGTATTCCACATCTTCATTCAATGTAGTACACAAGGGCCAACCCTCACACAATTCCATGTTGTAGCCTTCTATGCAGAATCAACAACACACTCCTTGTAAAGGAGAGAAGACATGCAACATTTGAAGTCTCTGACACTTTTTACTTCAATCAAAGGTAAGAGGTCTAGTGATAAGTGGTGCCATCACCATCACTCATCCACCCATGATGATTCTTAGTGTCATGCACTATAATCCCTACTCATATAATTGGCATCAAGACCCATGACTATGGACAACATTGATCCAAATGCCTCTTGTTTAAGCATTAACACCACTTTTATCAATATCTCTAAGAATCATAAATGTCTCTTCCACACCAAATTCTAGGTAAAGGTTCAACCTCTCCACATCATCATTGATAATGGTAGTCATAAGAACATCATTTTGTAATCCATAGCTCAGTGCCTTGGTCTCACCACTATTTCATATCAGAATCCATATTCTCTAGGGTGGTTGCAGTAGGGAAAGATATATAGGTCTAAAAATAATGCACTTTTTAGTACAAAGTCAAGCGTATGGAGGGCAACATCACTTTTAACATCATACCTCTAGAGGTCTTTGACATTTTTCTAGGAAAACCATATTTATATGATCGAGAAGTTATATATCAAGCCAAGCCATAACACTAGACTATTCATGTGTAGGATCACTTTTACAACATTTTTGAGTTAGAGACCATGACCAAAGTCACTTTGGTCTCTACCAATTAATTTCAAAATCTTGTATCACATGTACATAAGTTTGTGTTACTCATGGTCCACCCTGATACACCTATGCAATTGAAGATGAAGCACACCCTGGTAATGTATAAAACTCACACATAATCATAACAAAATCTCAACAAGTTATTAGAGTAGAGTAGCAAAGTTTTCACAGAACCTAAAGGCCTTCTAATGCACTATGCATTAAAACACCACATCAATTTGGCCCTTATATCCCCTCTTCTGAATAACCCCCTGTATCATAGATCAATTTACGAGAGTGATGAATTTTGGTGCCAAATACAAGAGCTCCTTGATCAGGGTAAGATCACGCCTAGTTCTTTGCCTTATGAGAGTTTGATAGTCCTCACACCTAAGAAGGATGGGTTATGTTGACTATGTATTGACTATTTTGCACTCAATAAAATAATGGTGAAGAATCAATAGCCACTACCATGCATTGACAACCTTCTGGACCAGCTCTAAGGCACATAATATTTCACCAAGATTGACTTAAATTTAGGTTACCATCAAGTTTCCATTCCATCTTGAAGATTTCTAGAAAACAACATTCAAAACGTGGGAGGGATTGTATGAAAGGTTGGTCATGCCTTTGGGCCTCACCAATGCACCAACCACATTCATGTGCTTGATGGATGATATACTCAAGGCTTTCTTAAACTCTTTTATCGTCATCTACTTGGATGACATCCTCATCTTCAATAAGACTTGGGAGGAGTATATGGAACACATATCATGTATCCTAAACACCTTGCACTAGCATAAGTTTCAAGCCAATTTCATGAAGTGCACATTTGGCACTGTATAATTTCAATACCTAGGCTACATAATTGATTGCACCAGCATCAAAGTAGATCTAGAGAATATCATGGTAATCCAATATTGGCCTACTCTATGTAATATCACATAATTGAGGATTTTTATTAGACTTATTAACTTCTAATACAAATTTGTCCTTTATTTCTCACACATCTCTTGGGATATTAGATAGATAACATGTACTAAAGCCAAGATCGATTGGAATCATATGTAATAGTACAATTTTGAGGCACTCAAGCAGTACCTCTATGTAACACCTATTCTTTTAATGCCTAACATTATGCATTCCTTTGAGATTCACACTAATGAATTTGACTATGCACTCAATGCAATGCTCATGCAACATGGGCATTCAGTCGCATACCACTAAGAGATGTTCAAAAACATGGTGCAAAGGTAATCCATTTATGATAAATAAGTATATGCTTTTGTTCAAGCAATGGCACCACTACATTTTGGGAAAGGAGATAGTTTTTCATTTGGATCACAAGCCACTCTAGCTTTTACAAATGCACTACAAGCTATAGAATTCACGACACATGAAATAGATGACTTACCTATAGTATTTCTATATCATAATAAAACATAAGGGAAGGACAACAAGGTAATGTATTTCCTTAGTTGATCTTCAGTTCACACACTCATCAAGTCTTAGACACATGTGGCCACAACTTCGTAGACTAGGTACCCCTTTACTTAGCTAACCAGGACTTTGTAGCAACTTACACTAGCCCCAAGTAAGGTACACAAGTTTAGGAGTTATACTTGTCTAAAGCTGCTTTACATGTTCAAACATCTATGTGTTCCCTTTGGTGCACCTTGCTAATGACTCATCTAGGAGGCACACTACACCAAGACCTCATGACACTTTGGCATGAGAAAGACTCTAGCCACATTATAGTCGCACTTCTACTAGATGCACATGCACATAGACATGTATCATGACATCAAGTCTTGTATTCCTTGTTACATTACCAATCCCATGAATAGGAAGCTAGGACTTTACACCCCTCTATTGATTCTATTCAAACCATGGGAATCTATAAGCATGGATTTCATGATTGGACTACCTGTGATGAGATGATAACATGATGTGTTCATTAAAGTGGATCAGTTTTCCAAGATGGCCATGATGGTTACATGCAAGAAAGACATCAATGCAAGTGGCACTGCATATCTTCAACAATGTTTGGATTCATTTTGTACTTCCAACATCCATCATCTTTGACAAAGATTAAATATTTGTAAGTCATTTATAATAAGCATTGTGGGATTTGATGGGTATACAACTAGATCGATCAATGACTTTTCATCCATAGACAAATGGACAAACTGAAGTGGTCAATTTCACACTTATTTATCTGATATAAATTTATAACTACATGCATGCTCGTACTTGGGATGAAAATCTCTTGTACATTTAACATGCCTAAAATAGGGCTATTCAAAACTCTACTAGACATAGTCCATTCTAGACATGTCTTGGGTTTCAACCTTCAACACCTCTAGACATCTCTTATCATGCACCATCAAGAACTGAGTTACACACACATGAATAGGAAGTGGACAAATCCAAAAAAATTATGTGACACATCCAATTTATTCATCACCAAGTTCAACATATTCTCTCTTACACCCAATCAAAATACAAAGAGTGCCACGATGCACATTGCACACCTCATACATTCTTAGTTGATGATAAAGTCTAGTTTCAGCTTCAAAACGAGTGTTTCAAAGGTCCACACCAAAAGATCAATCCTATGTGTTATGTTCCTTACACCATCATGTGCGCAAATGGTGAGAATGCCTTCATTCTTGATCCACCTTGGTACTTGGACATGCTCCCAGTCTTCAATGTGGTACTTCTCAAGCCTTATACTCTACCACTTCTTGAGCTATCAGTGACACAACATCCTTCTAATTTGAATCCCAAACACTTGCACCCCACAAAAAATTACATAATCATTGAAGTGACAGACACACACAACCATCATGGCACACATCAACCTTTTACAGTGGTCAAGGTTTCTTAGTACACTAATCAATCTAAGTGGTACACCTCATAGTAACTTCAAGTGTAATTTATGAAACTATGCATTGATGTAATTGATACCATTAATCTTATAGAAAGGGTGAATGATTCATGCATAGCCTAATATCACTCCTCGATTATTTTACAATGCAGAGCGCACACCTCCCACCCAATATTGCACACTCCTCTACATGAAGCTTACTCACAACCTATCACACAAGTCCTGCACCTACTCACTAACTATAGTGTTTCAATTAATTGCATGCCTTACCATCCCACATGCCCTGAAGTCTCATGCACCTCACACTTATAGACTCACTAAATTGTGTGCCCTCCATAGTTCGTAGTCCAACATGCCTAATGTCTCGTGCACCTAACTAGAATCCACTCATGGACTCACCAAACTCTTGGACCCAGAACACATGTACACATAAAATTACCTCAGCCACATGCTCCAAGAGTGATCCAAAACTTAGAAGTTTTGGTTGACAAATATTTCAAGAACACAAAAATAACACAATAACAATGAATTCTCTAAGAAGAGATGTTTTATTACTCAAGATCGTAATACAACTATATGCTTATCTCTGGGAAAAGATGTCTGATTTCCATTTCGGGTTACATCTTCATTTATACACATTTTGAAAGTAGGGGGAGGATGTGGAAGGTCACCAATATTGATGGAGATGAATTGGTTTGACTTCCATTATTTAAAATAATACAGAATTCGAGGAATTACTATTTTTAGAAACTCACTATTTTTAGACTGCACTACTAAAATTGAAATTTAGGGCACTTCCATTAAGTTTTTAAGGGTCAAATTTAATTGATCAGAGCTCCATGCCATCTCACCATGTTTTCTTCATTCTTATATTTTCAATGGTTTAAACAGTGAGCCAATTGGAGATACGGTGTAAAAGTTATGGCTCCCAGAAGTTCCATCATCAATTAGGGTGGAACCATCACCTAAATTATTGCCCAGATCATTCCTCCCTCCTTGAGAAGCAATGGTCCCCATTACATCAATGTTCCTCATCAGGTATGATAGTTGTGTCTTGATTTAATTCTCTATGAGCCACTCACTTTGGTGGCTAAGCTGGCCCCTTTTGACCACCTGATAAAGCAGAATAGAGTGTCCTCTTGTTGTCTTCATCTAGGTGTCCACAATCTGATCCTCCTCCACTAGAGAAGAACTTTGTGGATCAAGCTCATCAATTTCCATTTGTTCTACTATGATTGAAGTTTCCAACAGAGGTGGATGATATAGTTTGAGGAGCTCCACATTGAATATTGGATGCAGACCAAGGTAGGCTGGTAGGTTCAACTCAAAAGCATTTTCTCCAACTTTTTTGGTGATGGTGTAGGGACCATATCGCAGAGGCCAAATTTTTTTATGTGGGCTTGCAAGTCATTCCTTCTAAAGTCACAACCAAACATTGTCACCCACAGTAAAATGGTATGAAATCATATGTTTGTCATGGCATTGCTTACACTTATGATTCATCTCCTCCAAGATGTCATGAACTTGTTCTTAGATGTGTTGCATTTGTTCAATGAACTTTGTTGCTTTTATTCCCTTAGATCTTCCATGAGGTGTGTATTCCATGGTGGAGAATGGAACATCTATATCAATTGGTGCCATGGGTTGAAACCCGAAGCATACTTGGAATGGACTGTGCTTGGTTGAGCTATGCAAGGCCCGATTATATCTATGTTGTATGAAAATAAGCCCCCCATCCCATGTGTGTGAATGTTTGGAGTGATACATCTGAATCATGTGAACAATCAAGTTGTTCACCACCTCTATCTGACCATCAATTTGTCAATGAAAGGCTATGGAATTTATCAGCTTGGTATCTATCATCTTCCATAGAGTGGACCAGAAGATACTCAGGAACCTGTTGTCTTGATCTGAGACAATGGACTTGGGGAGGCCAAAATGGAGCCATACATGACTAAAATATAGTTGAGTAGTTTCTTCAGTAGATATATTTTTCTTACAAGAAATCATGATAGCCATTTTTGAAAAATGATTAACTACAAAAAAAATACAGTCCTTGCCATGTTTTAAAGTGGGAAAACCTGAGAGAAAATCCATTGAGACAGATTCCCAAGGCTTGGTTGGTTCTGGAAATGGCGTGTATAATCCTTGCTTCTAATTTGTTGGCTTGGATATTGCACATGGGGTGAAATATTTGAGATACCTTTCCACATCCTTTTGTATAGGGGCTAGTAGAAGTGTTTCTAAAGAACTGCCAATATCTTTTCTACATCAAAGTGTCCAACTGTCCTACTAAAATGTGCTCCCATATCATCTTTTGTTTCTCTACAGCTAGAACACAGATGTGCCCCATATGACAGAGGACATTTTCTTGAAAATATAAATAAAAAACATGCTTACCTTTTTAAATCACCTGATATGTATCAGCAAAGGTAGGTTCTGCTTCATACAGAGCACCCCTAGTGGCAGTCTCATGTCTGCACAGGTCAAGAAATATTGTGAGTGTAGTAATTAGTGGGTGGCTCAGACAATCTATAACTATATTTGAGCTCCCATTTTTGTGTTTGATTATCATATGGAATTGCTGAAGATATGTGGCCCACTTTTGGTACCTCTCATTTCATAGTTTACTCTGTGTCTGGATGAATTCCAATGGTCTGTGGTCAGTGTGGATGACCGTCTCTTTCCCCAAGATGTAGTGTTTCCATTATTTGTAGGCTTTCACAATGGCATAGAGCTCATTATAATATGTCAAATATTTCCTAACTGTATCAGTGAAAATTTCACTGTGATATGCAATAGATGGCCATGTTGCATGATGAAATCTCCCATAACATATTCAAATGCATCTATCATCAAATCAAAAGGTTGATGCAAATATGGCAAGGCAAGAATAAGGGATGAGAAAATTTTGTTCTTTAAATTCTCAAATGCCCTTTATTGTATTTCACCCCACTAAAATGTAGCTTTAGCTCCTCCTTTAGTCACTTGGATTAGTGACCAAGCAACATGTGAAAATCCAAGAATAAACCTGCAATATAAATTTTCAAAAACCAAAAAGTTGTGAAGTTTTATGAGGGTCCTTAGTGTATACCATTCTTGAATAACCCAAATCTTTTTTGGATCAACATAGACCCCTTCTTCATTCACAATGTACCCAAGGTACTGAATTATTATCATCCTGAATGTGCATTAGTTGAGATTTGCATACAACTTGTGCTCTCGAAGAGTTTGAAACACCTTACAAACACGTTATAGATGTTCCTCCCATGTTCTACTATAGATGAGTATTTCATCCAAGTAGATAACCATGAATGAGTTGGTGAAGGGTCACAAGATGTCATCCATCATCCTCATGAAGGTTGCAGGTGCATTAGTTAAGCCAAAAGGCATAACCTACCATTCAAAGAGCCCCTCCTTAGATTTGAATGCAATCTTCCAGACATCGGTGGGATCGATGGAAATTTTTTGATAGCCAAATTTAAGATCAATTTTGGTGAAGAACTTCACACCATGGAGTTGGTCCAGCAGGTCATCAATCCTAGGGAGAGGGTAGCGATTCTTCATAGTGATTTTATTCAAGGCTTGATAGTCAATGCAAAGCCTCCATGTTCCATTTTTATTTGGTACCAAGACAATTGGGCTACCACAGGGTGAAGATCTTGGCCTGATGTAACCCTTTTGGATCAATTCTTGAATCTATCTTTTTATCTCATCATTCTCTAAAATTGATCTACGATACACAGGACTGTTAGGCAAAGGTGACCTTGGGATCAAATCGATAGAATATTTTACCTGACAATGCAGTGGAACTCCTATGGGTGACTTGAATAAGTTGTCATATTCTCATGTGATTTGTCCCATCTACTTTTGTTATTGTGTTGATTGTGTAGTTAGGACTGCAACATCAACCTTCTTAGATTTCTGTGATTTGACCACCATGAGAATGAATTTCTTTGTCTTTTCTACCAATCTTTTACATTGTTTGGCACTGATCAGGGAGACATATGTAGGAGGTGGTACCTCTGGTACCTTGTAGCACCATGTTCCTAGAGTGAAGGTGATTCTTCAGGTTCATGATTCATAGATGCCATGTCGATCAACATGAACAACTGACCAAGGAGTACATCACAAACATCTAGATTAACCACATCACACAAGACTTCATCTTGGAAAGGTTTTATTGCATATGAAGAAGACACTGATGGGTGACATGGAGGTCTCTCCCTGGGCTCAACCATCCAATACTGTATGGCTTTGGGTGAGGCTTCATGGATAGTTTTAGACTTTTCACAACTTTAGTAGAGATTAAGTTCTTTTGACTCCCACTATCAAGAATAAAATGTAGAGGCTTAGCTTTTACCCATAATTTGGAGTGGAACAATCTTTCCTTATCATCTAGCCTTTCTTCATGGGTCTGTGATGAAGAGATGATGGTGTCGGGTTCAGTATCTACAATCTCTTCTTCATCCTTTTTGACTATAGGTTGTGTATGAGATAGAGTAGTAGATTTCAAGTATTGTGACTCAAAAAGTAGTGACTTGATGGCTCGACATTATTCTTTAGAGTGAGTTCTAGTTTTGTGGTAATCACACGATTTTTTAGCCTTCCCCTTCTGGGGTTTCTTATCTTGAAACTCCTTTTGCTTCAAATCTTGGCCTTGTGTTTGACCTTCCTTGTCATTTTTTTATTTTAAGGGTTGACTCTTCGTATTCTTTCTTCCATGCTTCTGCTCAATCTTCATTGCAAACTTGTATGCCTCACCGAAGGTTTCTAAATTGAAGAGTTTCATTTCCCCCTATATGTACCATTGTAGTCCACCATGATATTTGAGAGTCTTATGTTTCTCACTTTCTTGGATGTCCAATCTTGCAGACAAAAAATGAAAAATGTCTATGTAATATTGAACAGATTGGTTCTTACCTTGGCGAAGTTGTTGCCACTATATATATAGATCATCATATGCTCTAATGGGATAGTATTCTTCCTTTACCACTTCCATGAAATCATCTTAGGTAGGTTCCATCTCAAGGCCAATGTCATCTATACTAAACCTCTTTTTGTACACTTTCCACCAATTTCATGGGCAATGATGCTTTCAAAAGAGCCAAAGTGATATTTTCTCCATCGGTGAACTTATTTATAAAGAAGTAGGAAGACAATTGATCTAACTAATTTTATACTACATTATCATTGATTTTGCCTTCGAATGTAGGAATATCAAAATTTACCTGAACCTTGAAGGGTGTTGGGGAACTGAAAGGATAGTCCATGGATGAAGAGCTAGGAAGGGCAGATGAGCAGCCAAAATTTTCCATCAAAAGTTGTTGGAGAATTTGGGCAAATTGTTGCAGCATCTGTACTTGTTGCCATTGGAAGGCTTCATTCACCATTTACTTGAAAGAATTGGATGCCTCAGTGTCATCTATCATTTAAAGTCATTTGTAATGAATAGGTGGATAGTTTGGAAGCTCTGTTATTTTTCACCCAAGCTTCTTGTAGCCTGACCTCATCCTCGGGATCATACACTCTTAAGACAAACTGCTCTGATACCACAGATCCAAAACTCAAAAGTTTTGGTTGAAAAATATTTCAAGAACACAAAAATAACATAGTAGTAATGAATTCTCTGAGAAGAGATATTTTATTACTCAAGATAAAGTAACTAAAAACTTGAGACAGTAAAAAATTTGAGAGACAATACACACTCTTGTATTAAATATTACTAGAAGAAAATACAATAAGAAAGATGCCACTTCTTCCTCTACTTCAAAGGCTTGCCACACCTCAAGACCTTCTTCCCTCTCTCTCTTGCTCAACACAACAACTCTAAACCCTGAGTTATTATCCCTCCTTGAATGCTTCAGTTGATCTCCTTGACCTTGCTAGCTTCAATGCTTTTACTTGCCTTCTTAATCTTTACAATACATGCCTTATGGGTCTTTAAATAGGATCCCATACTTACAAAAATAGAACTCTAGTTACAATAATTAGACACGCAGCTCGTGACTATAATTAGTCATTTGACATGCAAACACTCGCTTCACTTAACTGACTGTTCGTCAACAGTAGTTCTAGAAATACATAGGCGACCGACGCCGGTCCCTGCTTGTCTGGTGCTGTCGATGTCGGCCAACTCCCTGTCGTCGTCGGTCTCCTTCTCCACTACATCTGATCGATGTCGGTCATACAGCCGACGCCGATGGCTCTGGTTCCTCAGCATCCTTTTCTTGTGTCTACAAACAGTTGAAGCTTTTAGCTCCACACCTTAACAATCTCCCACTTGGAGATAAATAGCTGCAACTTGTACCTGTACCTATACACCATCTATTTTGTTCTTTAGGATCTGTATCCCTCTTCAACGTCACTCTTGAAGACCAACCACCACGCAAACCTATGATGTTATACATGTGTCTTATGCCAAAATAATTTTGATGCTCCCAAATTTTTCATGACATACTTTTGAACCAACTCTACCTTTAGCTCAGAAAACTCTCTGTATATGAAACCCTGCAACAAATAACACAATACAGTAACAAGATACTGTAGCTAATATTATCCAACCTGGTAAAGATAAAATACAATGGTCAAACCTCCATTGTTCTGCAACCTACTCAAGACCATATACCATAGCCTTCTGTCTCATGTGTCCATCCACTCTCTTCTCTAAAACGGGAATCCATCCCTCTATCCAGTGCTTCCTTCCAACTGACAACACTACCAACAAATACCTGTTTGGTTTCCCAAGGACTCACACTCCTCATCCATGCCAAGCTCCCACTGTTTCTGGATTTTACCTGCATTGCTTCTTCCATCTTCCTAGTTCATGACTATCAATAAGCAATATAAAGAAGGTGAACAACGAATATAAGGTTCACATACCTTTCTTGACCTCCACATGGGTGTTTGAGACTTATTGATTCACCCAACATCCATTCCAGTGACCGATCTCGGCCATCTCCCAGTCTGCTCCTGACCGATGTCGGTTCCCTGCACTAACCCTGACTGCCGATGTCGTTTCCCTGGCCGACGCCGGTGTCCCTCCTGCCGACGTCAATCCTTATGACCAACGTCAGACTTCTCCTACCTGACCTACCGACCCTGCTGGTCTGCACATGACCGATGTCGGTATCTGGATGACTGACGTCGGTGCCAAGCGACCGACATCGGTGTCTGTGTGTTCCTGTAAGTGATGAAAATTTTCATCTGTGAGCTCTTCTTGGATCAAACCTCTATCCATGCTGCCCTGCTCAGATTTATTTAGCCCCTGTGACTGATCTCTGTCCTTCATCTCCTTCGTAAACACCAAGGCTTCTTTGTTCCTGTCAAAAGCATCAAATTTCCTCTTTCTGCAATGAACTGTATCTATGCTTTCCAAATTTGAACACATACCTTTTGAATCAAGAACTTCCATTCCCTTCTTATTCATGTGACCAAGCCTATTAGGCCACATCTTCGAATCTATACCAGAAGTAGAATCAGTAATACAAGTAGACAGATAAAGAGTATCTACTTTCTTACCTCTTGCTAGAACAAGTGCTCCCTTGGTAACCTTCCAAGAATCTGCTGTGAGGGTTATTGTGCATCCCTCATCTCCCAACCTTCCTACAGAAATCAGACTCTGCTTTAGAATTGGAACATGCATGACCTCTTTCAACACCCATGTGTTGTCAATCTGCAATCTCAGCTGCACTTTCTCTTTGCCAACTATCTGACAAGGCGTACCATCCCCTAAATAGAGCACTCCAAAGTCTCCCTGTTCATACTCATAGAACAAATCTCTGTTTGGGGATGCATGAAAAGATGAACCAGAATCTAAAATCCATGATCCTACCTGACTATCAAAGAAAGTATGAGAGCATCCTGAATCACAATATTTGCATCTTTTGCTTCTTCCATACCTGCATGTTGGTTCTCTTTATCTCTCAACCAACACTCCTTCGTATGTCCTTTCTTTCCACAAAACCAGCAGGTAATACCTTTGGACTCGGATCTCCTTCCCGACCTTGATTTCCCTTGCTCAACCTTCTCCCTTTGCCATCCCCTGCTTTCTGCACTTAGAGCATTCCCTGATGATTCACCTGTGCTTCTCCTGCGTATTTTCTCATTCAAGATCACACTCACAACATCATCAACTTTTAAGATTTTAGAAGCAGATGCAGAATTACTTACTGCCATAACCAAACAGTCCCAACTTTCAGGCAAAGAACATAAAATCAAGAGAGCCTTTACCTCATCATCAAAAACAATATTGACTGAAGCTAGTTGGTTTACCAAACCATGGAAATCACTGAGATGAGTATGTACCGATCCACCTTCCTGCATTTGCAAAGTAAATAGCTGCTTCATAAGATATACCTTATTAGAAGCCGAGGGCTTTTCATATAAATTTTCCAAGGACTTTATCAACTCTTCCGTTGTCTTGCACTGTGATAAGCTGAAAATCACAGATGATGCAAGGCTCAACCTTATGGAACCAAGAGCCTTTCGATCAAGAACGTTTCATTCTTCATCCTTCATATCTATGGGCTTGCATGCAACCCCACCCAACGGTAAGTACAAATCCTTTTGATACAGATAGTCCTCAATCTGCATCCTCCAATGTTGATAATTCTTGCCGTTAAACTTCTCCATTCGTAGCTTACTTTCTTCTGCCATTGCTGAACTCCCACTCAATCAGAAAACCCTGTGAATGACCTGTAATCAAAAAACAATACCCTGCTTCTTGCAAACCGTAGCTCTGATACCACTTGTCAGGGGATCTAGCTCTACCAATTAGAGCACATATGATTACTTCTCGTATTAGCAATTAAACACGGAATTATATCAGAATGATAAAGTAACTAAAAACTTGAGACAACAAAGAATTTGAGAGACAATACACACTCTTGTATTAAATATTACTAGAAGAAAATATAATAAGGAAGATGCCACTTCTTCCTCCACCTCAAAGGCTTGCCACACCTCAAGACCTTCTTCCCTCTCTCTCTTGCTCAACACAACAACTCTAAAGCCTGAGTTATTATCCCTCCTTAAATGCTTCAGCTGATCTCCTTGACCTTGCTAGCTTCAATGCTTTTACTTGCCTTCTTAATCTTTACAATACATGCCTTATGGGTCTTTAAATAAGATCTCATGCTTACAAAAATAGAACTCTAGTTACAATAATTAGACACGCAGCTCGTGACTATAATTAGTCATTTGACATGCAAACACTCGCTTCCCTTAACTGACTATTCGTCAACAGCAGTTTTAGAAATACACAGGCGACCGACGCCGGTCCCTACTTGTCTGGTGCTGCCGACGTCGGCCGACTCCCTGCCGTCGCCGGTCTCCTTCTCCACTGCATCTGACCGACGTCGATCATACTGCCGATGCCGGTGGCTCTGGTTCTTCAGCATCTTTTTCTTGTGTCTGCAAATAGTTGAAGCTTTTAGCTCCACACCTTAACAGATGAAGGAAATATCACTTGAGATGCATTTAGGAGGGGTATTTTGGCCTTGAAAATGTTGTATATGTGTTTAGTACTCACTCAGGGTGTTGGATACCCATTTGGTATGTACTTTTACTTATACGAATAGGGGAAAAACAAGGTTTTTTATAATATTTTGGGTGTTTTTTAGGTGCAAAGGAGATTTGAAAAATGAGAATCATTTGGGGAGGTCAGTTGGGACTTGTTATAACTCCCTATGCTCATTTCTTACCACAATTGTACACAAAAGGTCATCTGCTACACCATTCATCACATGTAGTCTTAAACAAAAAATGAAAAAACAAAGTGGTTGTTATTGAAATAATTAATAGTTAAGGGGTGTTATTTATATACCCTTAATATATTAAATTATATTAGTTAAATAATAATATATTTTATTATTTATCATGAATTTATCTTCATGTAAATAAATAATAAAATATATTAAATGATCTTTGAGAAGGTTGGACCCATTAATGTGGTGGTTGGAAAAGGTTACATTATAATGGTTAGATTATATTTTATATATTATAAAGATTTCATATTGTAAGATATTATGAAAAAATGAGAGTTGAAAAAAATGAGAAAATGTGGAGAACACATTTTGAAGTTATGTGAAGATTGATTGAGAAGAAGTGAGAGGAAGAAAGATTATATTGGGTATTTCTTAAGTGGTGTTATTTATATACCCTTAATACATTAAATTATATTAGTTAAATAATAATATATTTTATTATTTATCATGAATTTATCTTCATGTAAATAAATAATAAAATATATTAAATGATCTTTGAAAAGGTTGGACCCATTAATGTAGTGGTTGGAAAAGGTTACATTATAATGGTTAGATTATATTTTCTATATTATAAAGATTTTATATTGTAAGATATAATAATAAAAACAAAAAGTTGAAAAAAATGAGAAAATGTGGAGAACACATTTTGAAGTTATGTGAAGATTGATTGAGAAAAAGTGAGAGGAAGAAAGACTATATTGGGTATTTCTTAGTTTCTCATAATATGAATAATCTTTATAAATTTTTATTTCTTGGAGGTTTTTCCATGTATATCTTATATTGGTTTCATGTATGCATTTGCTTTTGATCTCATATCTATATTCATTGCTCATATGTATTATTTTGTTTTATTTATGATGGTATCAGAGCTTGTGATGCGTTGGTCAAGTGGCAAGGTTGTAGATCAAGCTTGTGAAGTTGTGTTTAAGCTCATTTTTACTAAAAAAAATCTACTTGTATATCTTGTGACACGTTCACAAGAGTATTGTTGATATTATTTTTATCAAGATCATGATCTGTGAACTACAAACGTTCTTTGACAAATCTAACCAACATAAATCATTTTTGAGACTTTTCCAACCTTGTGGAAGACTTGCACAGCCTATGATATGATCTTATACCTAAGGATCTAGTAAGAAAAATGGATTTCAAGTTTATTTACTATTTTTTAGAATTTAAATCTATCAAAAAAAAATTCGAATTGTTTTTCTAAGCTTCATTAGAGCCTTTAAGGCATTTTTTGAAGAATTTAATTTTTTCTCTCTACCTAGCTCCATTTTTTTAGCATGTAAAAGATAAAAATCTATGTAGTTTTAGTTTTTGGATAAAAAATATCAATTTTGAACCCTCCATTGGCTTAGTTTGGTCATTTTTATGCATTTGTTATCTTATTTCGTCTCATTTGGACACCTATAGCTCAATTCTTTTTTGTCAAAGATGGTCATCTGATCAGTCAATTTTTTATTTTTTACACATTTTAAACACATTGGTATTGTCTTTTATTTGATATGAAGCTTCCTTATATAACTTTTAGTATATGAGTTGTCTTATCACACTTACAATTTTTTCCCTTGTTGTAGTTCTTTGTATTTTTTGAATCATTTAACAATCAACTGACTAATATTGTTTACTCACTAGAATATTTATTTTTATTACAAAATCAAGTATAAAACATGTTAAAAAGTTTGATTTCTTAACTTTTTTTTGTGTCATTTAGTATAAAACGTAAAATTGTAATGTCAACTTTAAAAGGAAGAAGAAATCTTCATGACTCAAATTATAATATGAGTTATTCCTAATAAGATATCTAATGTTTGGCTAACTTGCTATCATATTATTAGTGAATTTATTGTATGTGCATCACATAACATATTTATTAAATTTAGCATGCTTAATTGTAAGCCTATATCCACTCCTATTAAAGTTGATGTTAAGCTCGATCCAAAACTTGTGTGATAAAATGAACCTCTCTTTATAGATATCTTGTTGATAGTTTGATTTATCTAACCATTAATAAGATAGAAATTTCATATGATGTGGATGTTACTTCCAAATTTATGTAATATCCATATGTAGATCACTGAAAATTAGCAAAGTGAATACTTTGATATATTAAAAAAATTACAAACTTTGGTTTATATTATTTTTCATTTGATAATGCTAATTTATTTGGTTATTGCGATATTAACCATACTATGATGACTATACTTCTAGATATGTGTTTATTTTTAGTGTAGGTGCTATCACTTGGAGCACTTCATGTGAAAGTTTTTAAATAAGTCTTGTGGCTATAAAAGATGATAGAAGAACATCATGTGAAATTTTTTTATTGTACCACCCTTCTTGGTGATAGTTAAAGTTGTATAATATTGAAAAAAAATTCAATGTAGTACCAACAAACTAAAGTCTATTTAAGTTTATTAAATATTGAGCCTATCGAAGTTGTCATTGAAGGGGAGTGTGCATGATAATGTCATTTCTTAACAGCCATGTGGATTGTATGTTTCCTTCTATATCTCTATACTTTTTCTCATTGTAAAGCATTGTAATATATCACTTTATATGATTTTGGCAAATTTCATATGGAAGTCTACATTGTACGCAACACATATTAGCATGAAAATCCTTATGTTATAAAAGACTACAATATACTTGGTTGATTATTTATGAAAAATTATGAGATGTATTCTCACTTTGGGATGTAGTCTCACAATCATGCTAGCCTAAACTCACTCTAAGTGGTTTAAGATAACATAGTGTAATTATTTTAAAAGTGTCTATGGAAACATAATGCAAAACTTTTAGGTGTTTTGGGTGTATAATGTAATTCTTTTAAATGTGACTATGTGACTATGGTTACATAGTGTAATACATTTAAGTATTTATAGTTGTATAGTGTAATTATTTTAAAGGTGACCATGTGATTGCGGTTACATAGTGTAATACCTTTAGGTATATATATTTAAATAGCGCAATATCTTTGGGTGCTTATGTTTACATAGCATAATTCATTTAAAGGTTACTATGGCATGATGAAAGATGTTTCTTTCAATTATTACCTTCTAAAACTCATCATGTGAATGGTTTATGGAATATACCTTGATTGTTATAAATATGATTATGGCATGTATCCTTAACATTAAGGTCAAGTATTGGAATGATTAATGATTAAGTGGTGTTATTTATGTACCCTTAATATATTAAATTATATTGATTAAATAATAATATATTTTATTATTTATCATGAATTTAACTTCGTATAAATAAATAATAAAATATATTAAATGACCTTTAGAAAGATTGGACACATTAATGAGGTGGTTGGAAAAGGTTATATTATAATAGTTATATTATCTTTCTTATATAATAAAGAGTTTATATTGTAAAATGTAATGAAAAAAAGAGAGTTGAAAAAAATGAGGAAATGTAGAAAACACATTTCTAAATTATGTCAAAATTGATTGAGAAGTGAGGAAGAAAAACTGTATTGAATACTTGTTAGTTTCTCATAATATGAATAATTTTTGTGAGTTTGTACCTCTTGGAAAGTTTCCCATGTATTATTATGTTGGTTTCATGTATTTGCTCTTGATCTCATATCTAAATCCATTGCTCATATGTATTATTTTGTTTAATTTATCAACTACCTAGTGAGAAGATGAGAAATTTGCTTTTGAATTTTTTTAAGGTCTAATTCATGGAGTGGACGGTAGAGAGACTTTGAACAAATGTCCTAACACCTCCTCCATATATTTGGTTGAGAAATTGAAGGTCACCTTGATGACAAATGTGAAGGATGAGGCCTAGAAGACCAATGAAGGATTGCAGATGGTGAGTATAAGTGTCATGAAGAAGGTTATCAATTAAGGATGCATCTAGTGACTATCATAGCTTGTTTCCAACCTCCCTAAGATAGTGCATATGTGTCAAATCTTCCTAGTTTAATTTTGAGCAATCAAGAGATGCCTCATCATGAAGGTAGTTAAAGGTCTCTATGCAAGTTTTGGAGAGTTTGTCATACTTCAACTGGACACTTGTCCAAGAAGACCTTTATGATATATTCTCCACTTCATTCTTCTACAATGTAACTAGTCCTCATCACTTGACACTTACTCTTATGACACTTGAGTTCCACTTCTTCTCTCTCCTCTCACATGTTCTACAAATGCACGTCATTTTCGCTTTTGTAAAGGAATTCACATCTAGGATGGTGAAGCCCTATTGGTTTGATATTGTATTTTTCCTTTGAAATAAAGAATTACAATATAGTTTTGAGTTCACAAGTTATCTTGACTAAGTGTGTGGAGTGGTGTATAGTGAAAAGTCAAGTGATTAGTATTTATCCTTGCTTTCTCACAACCCTTTCATGTTTGATGTAAGTAGTTCTCACTCTAACAGGTCACATGAAGTGTATTCAAGTGCATTTGTATATCTTTAAGTGTAAGGAGTAACCTTAGTGTCTCAAATCTGACATCTGATTCACTCACCTTGAATAGTGCAATACATATCACCTCCATGTTTGAAATACTAATGTTAGAGCAATTCAAGATTTTGAGACTAGTGTTGTGAATCATATTTCTTAGTGCAATTGTATGGTAGTTTAGTGGAGATATTTCTAGTGTATCACCTCATTAGAGTAGTTACCTTAATTTTCTTTCTACCCCTTTTCATCCAAGCAATCAAGTAGAATAGATAATAAGTAAGCAGTGAAAAATCTAGAGAGCTAGCCCTTAAACAAGAGGTTTACACTATAGGCAACTCATAGGCCTAGAGGTAATTCAATGTTTCCCAAATATTAGATTAGGATTCAACAACCATCTCTATGGTGCAAGATTTGGTGACAATAGCTCTGGCACGTTCGATGTGAACATTGTCTCAAAGACATCTTGTCAAGGTGAATATTGGTCTTGACAACATCACAATTGCATATGGTGTTCTACTAAGCATTTGGTGACTCCATTCAAGATAATATATGATTGTAGACCAAGTTTTATCATATCTTTGGTTCATACTTTATGTTCTTTACTAGGTCAACTTATTATAGAGGTATCAATCCTATAAACCCACTCCTTCAACCTGAACTCCTCTTGAAGTTCAACATCCTCATGAGCCTAGCTTGACCTTTGAAGAACAAGAGGACTTTGAAAGCCAAGAAGATTAAGAGAATGAAGAGGGAATTAAGGACAACATGCTTAGGCATCATGTCTTCCTAGCCTTTAACACTAAAAATCCCATACACCTTAATGCATATGATGATATACCTCCTAATGCTGCCAAGAGTGTTCCCACATTCAATGGGAAAGGTCATGTCACCTCTAGTGAGCATATTAGGGACATCTCTAACTTCTATAGTTTTCACAATGTCACTGAAGTCAATATTGTAATTAGACTACTTGCCTTGTCCCTTAGAGGGAAAGCACTTGATTGGTATAGGATATTGCTCAGAGAATGTATCATCACTTGGGATGATTTTGGAGAGTTGCTAACCTCAAGGTTTGAAAACAAAAGTGATCGCACATTACTTATCCACCAGATGAATGTGATTCAAAGAGGTCCTAAGGAGACAATGCATGACTTCAATGAAAGATTCCAAAGAACTTGGTATAGGATGCCTCCTCCCATGAGACCACATGCAAGATTTATGTTTCCTACATATCTAAGGGCTATTGGAACTGACATAGCCATCATGTTGTAATCCATGGGTGGCTACACCTTACTGAAGCATATGACTTGGCCATTAGAGTTGAGAATGGCCTAATACAAGTTGAAAAACTACCTCCAAAAGTCTCCATGCCTCTGCTACCGAGCATGTTTGTTGTTTCTCCAAGTGTTGCTCAAATCCCAAATGCAAATGCCAAGTCTAGAGTTGCCCCTAAAAAGGTAGAAGATACAATTGATTTAGATGTAAAGGTCAAGGCCTTAAAATATAAGATTAGGCAACTACATCTACAATATGGAGTTAATCAAAACCACTATCCTTATCCTCAACAAGGAAATAGGTTCCCATCTCAACAATATGGTCAAGGTAGAGGGCAAGGACAACCTAACTTCAATAGGCCATCTAATGCATATAACCCAACTTCCACCTCCAACACAAGAGTTATGGTCCTGGTGCATAGTAACTTGGTCCAAGGAGAAGAATAGCAGCAGGGTAGTTCATAGATGCAAATGAAGGTGGAGAGCAAGCTTTGGTTGCTCAAGGAGGAGTTACTCCTCAACTATCAGTAGAAGATGAGAATTACATTCAAGCAAATGAAGGATGGCAACCCTAAAAGGTGAACCTTGCAAAATTTTTAGTTGAAGATACATTTGGCCTTTAATTAGAATAGTTTAATTGTTGGGGGATCAATCCAACAATAGATTACACTTGTGAAAGCAATAAACGCGGAAATAAATCAGATTGACAAGTAATTAGAATGAGATAATAGCAAGAACAAGAGATACAAAAAACACCCTGAAAACTTATATTAACAAACTCTTTACAAAAGGAATACAATTGAAGAAAGCTTCTTTCTTCCACACCTCTCCTAAATGTATAGATCTCTCAATAGATCTCTATTCCTCAAAAGCTCTCTCTCTCAAGAACAATCAACTCCAACAAGCCTGGATTGATTCAATTCTGTACTGTTCTTCTCACACAATGAATTACAATAATTCACCCAACTACAATAATCTACCACAAACTACAATAAGCTAGGAAGATCTAATTCTACATATAGAATTAGGAGACTTGAGCATGTACACCCAACAAGCAGTTAAGCCACTTGAACAAGGGCTCTAAAAATAGTAATGTCAATAATAGAGACGCGAGCTTGAGACTACAACTCAAATTTATCATGCAAACACTCGCTTCTATCCACGAAAATAGCTCTCTGGACACGCAGGTAACCGACGTCGATTCCTGTTGCTTGTCTGTGACCGCCGTCGACCGACCCTCTGCCGACGTCGACGTCTCTGCAACTGCCTGTAACCGACGTCGATCGCTCCTGACCGACGCCGGTGTCTGTGTAGACCCGAACTTGATAATGAATGCTCTTTGGTGAAGCTTTTAGCTCCACACCCTAACAATCTCCCACTTGGAGATAAACAGCTGCACCAGTACCTGTACAGCAACATCTTCTAGCTCCTCCATCTTCAACTCAATCATGAAGACCAATAGAAGTTGAATGAAGATTCAACTTCTCCTTTGTAACCGGCTTGGTTAACATATCAGCAGGATTCCTATCTGTATGGATCTTCTCCAGCTTCAACTCACCATCTTTCAATACCTGTCGTATGAAGTGATACCTTAGCTGTATGTGCTTTGTTTTTGAATGAAAGGCTGAATTCTTAGCCAAATGGATTGCACTCTGACTGTCACTATACAATCTGCAACTCTCATGCTCCCTACCAAGCTCATCCATGAACCGTGTCATCCATATCATCTCCTTGTTAGCTTCTGTGGCTGAAATATACTCTGCTTCTGTAGTTGACAAGGCAACAACCTTCTGCAACTTAGATATCCAGTTAACCGCCGTTCCACCTATAGTAAAAACATAACCTGTAGTGCTCCTCCTGCCATCCAAATCACCTGCCATATCTGAATCTACATAACCATGTAGAGAAGTATCTGAACCTCCATAGCACAAGTGCCTACTGCTGGTTCCTCTCAGATATCTAAGGATCCACTGAACTGCTTTCTAATGTTCCTTACCTGGATTGGCCATATACTTACTTAAAACTCCCACTGCTTGGGCAATATCCGGTCTAGTACACACCATTGCATACATCAAACTTCCTACTGCGGAAGAATATGGAACCTTACTCATGTACTCTACCTCATCATATGAATTAAGACATTGTTATTTACTTAACTTAAAATGTCCAGCCAAAGGTGTGCTTACCGGTTTAGCATCCTGCATATTGAACCGTTTCAACACCTTGTCCACATAATCTTCTTGAGACAATATCAACTTGTGATTTTTTCTGTCTCTCTTAATTTTCATGCCAAAGATTTTCTTTGCTGCTCCCAAATCCTTCATAACAAACGTTTGAGCTAATTTCACTTTAAGCTCAGAGATATCCTGCATGTGTGATCCTGCGATCAGCATATCATCTACATACAACAATAGAATAATATATCTACCATTATCAAATTTCTTGAAATACACACAATGGTCAGATTGACACCTACTGAAGCCATGCTCAGTCATAAACCTGTCAAATTTTAAGTACCATTGCCTAGGAGCTTGCTTGAGGCCATACAAGCTTTTCTTCAACCTGCACACAAACTTCTCCTTACCCTTGACGTCGAATCTTTCTGGCTGTTCCATATAGATTTCTTCATCCAAATCTCCATGAAGAAACGTTGTCTTAACATCTAGTTGCTCAAGATGCAAGTCCTCAAAAGCAACCAAAGACAATACAACCCTTATTGAAGTCATTTTAACAACAGGAGAAAAAATCTCACCAAAGTCAATACCTGGCTTTTGTGCAAATCTTTTTACTATTAATCTGGCCTTATATCTCATCTGTCTATTCTCACATTCTTTCAACCTGTAGGTCCATCTATTCTTGAGTGTTCTCTTACCAGTTGGCAATTCAACCAAATCCCATGTTTGGTTCTCTCTTAAGGACTCCAACTCCTCAACCATGCCACGCTCCCACTCACTCTTAGACTCCACCTGTACTGCTTCTTCAAAACTCTCTGGTTCTCCACCATCAGTTAGTAATAGATAAAATAAAGAAGGAGAATATCTAATTGGAGGCTTACTCACCCTTTCTGACCTCCTGATGGGTGTCTGAGACTCGTCCACAACACGCTGTCCACCAAAATTCTCTGACAGTGACCGACCTCGGTCACCTGCAGACCTGTTACTAGCCGACGTCGGCTCTGCCTGACCGACCTCAGTACCTGTACGGCCGACGTCGGTCTCTGTATGGCCGACGCTGATTTCTGCTCTGCCGACACCAGTTCCTACACTGCCGACGTCGGTCTCTGTGTTTTTCTGCAAGTGATTATTCTTTTTTCCCGCGAGCTCATCTTGGACTTTTACCTCATCCAATTCACCATTGCTCTGCTCAGATTGATTCAACTTCCTTAGCTGATCACAATACATCACTCTTTCGTTGAAAACAACATCACGGCTCCTGATTACCTTGTTAGTTTCTAGATTCTACAATCTGTAACCAAAATCATTTGAGCCATAGCCAATAAACGTGCATTTCATAGACTTAGCATCGAGCTTTTTTCTACTCTCTTTATCTATGTGTACAAAGGCTTCACAACTAAAAATTTTGAGATATGAGAGATCAACCTTTTTACCTGTCCATGCCTCTTCTGGAATACCACCATTTAGAGCTATAGAGGGTCTTCTGTTAATCATGTACACTGCAGTGTCAACAGCTTGTGCCCAAAATTGTAAAGACAAATCGACATGCAATCTCATACATCTTGCACGCTCCATTATTGTCATGTTCATCCTTTCAGCAATACCATTTTGCTGAGGTGTCCTTGGAACCATCCTTTGCCTGCGGATTCCATGCATGTAACAATAATCTCTGAACTTATGACTGCAGAACTCACCGCCATTCTCTGATCTCAGGCACTTTAATCTTTTACCTGTTTCATTCTCAACCATAGCTTTCCAAACTTTAAAAGTCTCAAATACATCAGATTTTCTTCTAATACAATATATCCATACCTTCTTTGTAGCATCATCTATGAAAGATACATAGTACTGTGATCCTCCAATGGAAGCAACCTGAGCCGGTCCCCACACGTCTGTGTAAATAAGCTCCAACTTATGCCTCTTTTTAGTAGACCTAGTTTTGAGAAAACTAACCCTTTTCTATTTTTCAAATACACAGTGCTCACAAAACTCTAGATTTATGCTTTTTAAATCTAAAAGCATACCTTTGGACTTAAGAATTGACATCCCCTTCTCACTCATGTGGCCAAGCCTTGAGTGCCACAATTTAGCATCCACATCTGAAGTAGATAATACAGAAAGAGATTTGTTAGTAACACAATTACACAAGTAGAGAGTACCTTCTCTCTTACCTCTAACCATAACAAGTGCACCCTTGGTCACCTTCCAAGATTCTGTTGTGAGAGTTACTGTACAACCCTCATCCCCTAACTTTCTTGCAGAAATCAAATTTCTCTTCAAGCTAGAAACATGCATCACATCTCTCAACACCCATATGTTGTTATTCTGCATCTTCAGCTGCACTTTACCTTTGCCAATTATTTTACAGGGCTCATCATCCCCTAGATACACTATTCTAAAATCTCCATGGATATAGTCACTGAAATATTCCCTGTTAGGAGTAGCATGAAAAGATGCACCAGAATCTAATACCCGAGATTTTATATTATTATGCAGAGAGAAAATTAAAGCATCTTGTGCAATACCTGCAATCTTGGCTTCTTCCTTTCCTTCATGCTGATTTTTCTCCTTAGGCTTTGACCAACAATCTCTGCTTATGTGCCCCATCTTTTCACAATTTCAGCATTGTGGCTTCCTGCCATTTCTGGATTTAGATCTGCATTTCCCCTTTGATTTAGATCTTGCTCTATCTTTCTTGCTCTTCTCTTTTTGCCTTCCCCTGCTCTCAAAACTTAAAGCGTTCCCAAATGCCTCTTCTGTGCTTTTTATGCGTATTTTCTCATTCAAAATAACACTAACAACATTCTCTACTTTTAAAATATTTGATGCAGATGCAGTATTACTTACTGCCATTACTAAGCCATGCCAGCTTTCAGGCAAAGAACATAATATTAAAAGAGCTTTTATCTCATCATCAAACACTATATTTACTAAACTTAATTGATTCACAGTACCATTGAAATCATTCAGATGAGTAGAAACAGATCCACCTTCATTCATATGCAAATTAAATAACTGCTTCATAAGATATACCTTATTGGAAGCTGAGGGTTTTTCATACAAATTTGCTAATGTAGTCATCAACTCTACTGTAGACTTTGCCTGTGATAAATTGGATATCACAGTGGATGCTAGACTCAGTCTTATAGACCCCAGAGCCTTTCTGTCAAGAACTTCTCATTCTTCATCCTCCATGTCTTTGGGCTTCTTTGCAACCCCACCTAACGGTAAGTAGAGATCTTTTTGATACAGATAATTCTCTATCTGCATTCTCCAATGTTGGTAATTTTTGCCATTGAATTTTTCCATTCTCAATTTACTTTCATCTGCGATTGCTTCTCCCACTCAAACAGAAATCCCTGCAGAAACCCCTGTGAAAACTTGTAATCAATACACACTACACAGATCTGAACCACCTGTTAGTGCACCTGAACTTTGATACCACATATTGGATATCAAGCTCTGAACCTGCAACCAAGGCTCTGATACCACTTGTTGGGGGATCAATCCAACAATAGATTACACTTGTGAAAGCAATAAACGCGGAAATAAATCAGATTGACAAGTAATTAGAATGAGATAATAGCAAGAACAAGAGATACAAGAAACACCTTGAAAACTTGTATTAACAAACTCTTTACAAAAGGAATACAATTGAAGAAAGCTTCTTTCTTCCACACCTCTCCTAGATGTATAGATCTCTCAATAGATCTCTATTCTTCAAGAGCTCTCTCTCTCAAGAACAATCAACTCCAACAAGCCTGGATTAATTCAATTCTGTACTGTTCTTCTCACACAATGAATTACAATAATTCACCCAACTACAATAATCTACTACAAACTACAATAAGCTAGGAAGATCTAATTCTACATATAAAATTAGGAGACTTGAGTATGTACACCCAACAAGCAGTTAGCCACTTGAACAAGGGCTCTAAAAATAGTAATGTCAATAATAGAGACGTGAGCTTGAGACTACAACTCAAACTTATCATGCAAACACTCGCTTCTATCCACGAAAATAGCTCTCTAGACACGCAGGTAACCGACGTCGGTTCCTGCTGCTTGTCTGTGACCGCCGTCGGCCGACCCTCTGCCGACATCGACGTCTCTGCAACTGCCTGTGACCGATGTCGATCGCCCCTGACCGACGCCGGTGTCTGTGTAGACCCGAACCTGATAATGAATGCTCTTTGGTGAAGCTTTTAGCTCCACACCCTAACATTAATTACAACTAATACCAGATCCAAGAGGAGGGATTTAGGATATGATCATGGTGTTGACACAATTTAAAGTAACCATCCTACAAGGTAGCAAGGTGTGATTCTAAGTGTAACAATCCCTACAACTTTTGCACCTAATTCAAATCAAAATGTTGGAAGGTTGAACCAAAGTGATCCAATGCTTCAAGATCAAGGCACTTATTTGCCTTCAAGGACACAAGAAAAGGTAAATGCTCCTTATTTGAAAATTCTTGATTCTTTGAAGAATGTTAAATCATCTATATCTCTTCGGGAAGTGCTTCACATGCCCAATCAAAAGGACCTCCTTCAAGGGCAGTTGTCCCAAATTCACCTCAGTCCTCAACCATCAAGCCATAGTAATGTTTCCCTCACTAATGCCTCCACTCATATTTTTGAGCCCTCTTCTAAACCTAAAAAGCCTCCACCCTTCTACCTCACTCATTATTGGAGACAAACTTGTTCACAACTACATAGTGGATAGTGGGGTTAGTTCCTCAGTGATGCCCAAGCTTGCGATAGATAAACTAGGTTTGAAATATGAACCATTTAGTAAGGGAGTGATACAACTTGATGGGACATCGGCTAAGTTAGTAGGACTTGTCAAGGGTTTGAGGGTTTTCTTGCATAACTATCCTAGCTTCCCTATACTTCAAGACATTGTGGTTATTGACCTACCTTCTCACTTTGCTATCTGCCTCTCAAGGGATTCCACAACCAAGATAGAAGGCTACCTCTTAGCTGATTAGTCCTTCTTGGCCTTCAAGACAAGGTATGGAGTAAATGTAACCATTAAAACTCAACCATTGCCTAAGTTTCATATTGAGCCTTATGTGGAAGCAAGCTGTAATCTTAATTGCACAATTAATGATCAAAAAGAGCATGTTATGGATGATGGATCATCCTTCAAGCTTGAGGGCATATCTGATCTTTTATTAGATGAGTATGGTGCAAATACCTATGGAAATGATCCATACACCTTCTTTGAGCAAACTAATCTTGGCACATACATCATCCATAAGAGAGGATATGAACAATCTAAGGTAAGCATTGATAACTCTTTTCCACAAGTTGTTAAAGGTAATTACATTGTTCATATGCATGATGATGATAGTCTTAAAATTTTGGTAGATCGAGATGATAAGGAAAACAATGTCATTCTACCTGCACAAGATGGAAAGTCCTTGAAGGTGACAACCATGAAGAAAAATATGACCTGTGGCAACAATTCCATGTCATAGTTCAAGAATTTGAGCAATTGAGTAAGTCTACTCCCCTTCATAAGAAACATGAATTTGATGATAAGTTGATGAATCTCCTAAACATGAAATAAAATGTCTTGTTAAGCATGAGATTGAGTGTCTAGCTACTGTCAAAGAAGTTGTAGTCATGAAGGAACTTAATGAAGCCAAAACAGAAGATTTTGTCATTGAGGAGTAATCCAAACCTCAATATGAGGTTGAATCTCTTTCAGATGTGTTAGAGCATAAATAAAATAAGCTTGATGGTTCTGAGCATCAATTACATCATGTCTTAGAAGAGAGTAAAGTGGAGTTAACTTTGATCACTCATAAATTTTAGTTTGAAGAGTGTCAATTGGACATGACAGAGTTCAAGCTAAATGTAGATCCAAACAAGATCCTTGGGGCCAAGATAGAGCAGTCATGAAAGCTCCAAATAACACACTTGTAAACAAAAGAAGATCTAAAGATGGTGAGTCTTTTGACTATCTACACAAGCAAGTATTTATTGATAAGTATGCTTCACATGATGGATTGTTTTTATCGAACAACAATGATGCAAGAGGTATTATCTTTGATCCTAGTAAAAGTGAGGGTGATTGTCCTTCACCTCAAGTGTTTGAGATCTTGTACATAGTAGGATAGGTGTGTTTTGCTTGTATTGTGTGTATTTCCTTTGGTGTCTTGTCTTGTGTGTCTATTTCTTGTTTGGTGTTCTTTTAGAGGAATTTAGTGTCAAATATGTGTATAGGTGACTCCATAGCTCAATGGATAGAAAGTTACTGGTATTTGACATAGCTGGCTTGCCACCCCTAGAAAATCATCAAAATATTGACTAATTTGACCACAAGTAAAATTAGGTCAACTCCCTATATAATCAAACTTGTTATAGGGGTCTTCTAGGATGTAAAATGTGTACCATGGTCTTAATATGATCATTTATTATCTTTTCACCCATGTCACTTTTATATAGTTAGTCTTATGTCATCTAAGTGTCACTTTTGGGTCCTTTATTGAACTTGTACGAGTTACCCATAGAGGGCAAATGCTTTTAAATCATATCTAACATCATATATGTCAGATTCATGTCAGAGATGGTAGTTTTGGACTGACAACTGTAGGTGCAACATTGAAAGCAAGAAGATCATGTAGTTTTAAGAAGTTTCAAGCAGTTGTAGAACCTGTACAACACATTTGGCATGTGTAGTGACTTCAAGTGTGTCTCTTGGGATTCCTATAGTCCAATTCCACACTTCGGTAATTTTGACAGACCTGAAATTGATCAAAACTGACTCTTCTTTCCTATCGCTCTCTCAAACAAGTAGAAAAGGTCAACTGGTTTCCACATGGTACAAACATGAGGAGGTGAGTTAGATCAAGTGCTTTTGAGGGATGATAGTACTCTCTATTTACTCCAACTTCATGGTCATAGTTCCAAGTTTGGTGGCTTGGTTAGTTCAATTTATGTGCACAGTACATAGTCTTGAAAGTTAGTTTTAGATTTTGGAATGTTGAGAGCCTTGTAGAGGTGACCAGGGTTTGTAATTTGGTAAAGAAGGTCATCAAGACCTATTCCAACCCTCCATAATTTCACTTTGGCAGAGCAAACAAGGGAGATGCCCTATGTTTTGTCTCAGACAGAGGGTACTCCCAGTCATGATGAAACTGCAGGCTTGGTGTGTAGATGGTAGGAGAATGCGATGAAGAGTCTTGGGACACTGGAGAATGGTGTGGAACATTTGTTTGGACATGAACAAATGTGGAGAAGACTTCACAGTCACTGAAAATCACAGAGGGTGGTCATGGGCAACTAGAACATAGTTAGGCCTAGAACTATATCTAAGCCCTATAAGGGTCTAGCCTCACTTCTAAGACCATATGACCATTCCAATCCACTTGGGAGCCTTCAAGGGGAGGTATAAGATTGATTCAAGACATCAGTTTGTAGAGGAACTACACAGAGGGGTCACTTTTGGCCCAAAACCATCTCAGGGGTGTCTAGTATGCACTCAAAGAGCTCGGGGGCTATTTTAAAACACTCATATCTATATGGACCTATTGCATGGTGCCTCAAGCACTTGGGGAGAGTTGAAGGGGGTCTTGTACCCCAACTTTGAGAAATTTGTTCAAAAATTATAGACCTATTGCATGGTGCCTCAAGCACTTGGGGAGAGTTGAAGGGGGTCCTTTACCCCAACTTTGTGGAATTTGTTCAAAAATTAGATGTCTAACTTTTATAAATGATTGTTGACAGTCCTAAGCATCTAAAACCCTATCTAAGACTCAATGAAGGAAATATCACTTGAGATGCATTCAGGAGGGGTAGTTTGGCCTTAAAAATGTTGTAGTCATGTTTATCACTCACTCAGGGTCTTGGACATCCTTTTGGTTTGTACTTTCACTTGTATAGACATGACAAAAACATGATTTTTTACAAGATTTTGGGTGTTCTACAAGTACAGAGGAGATTTGAAGAATGAGAATCATTTGAAGAGGTCAATTGGGACTTGTTCTAACTCCCTATGCTCATTTCTTACCACAATTGTGCACAAAAGGTCCTCTGCTACACCATTCATCACAAGCAGTCTTGGGCAGGGAATGAAAAGACAAAGTGACTATTTAGTGAGAAGATGTGAAGTTTGTTTTTGCATCTTTTTAAGCTCTAATTCATGAAGTGGAAGGCAGAGAGACTTTGAACATATATCCTAACACCTCTTCCATGGACTTGGTTGAGAAACTGAAGGTCACCTTGATGACAAATGTGAAGAATGAGGCCTAGAAAACCAATGAAGGACTGCAGATGGTGAGTACAAATGCCATGAAGAAGGCTATCAGTTAGGGACACATCTGGTGACTATCATAGCTTGTTTCCAACCTCCCTAAGACAATGTATATGTGTCAACTCTTTCTATTTTAAGTTTGAGTAGTCAAGATATGCCTCATCATGAAAATAGTTTCAAAAAGGTAGTTGAAGGTCTCTATGCTAGTTTTGAAGAGTTTGTCATGCTTCAACGGGAGACTTGTCCAAAAATATCTTTATGGTCTGTTCTCCACTTCATTCTTATGCAATGTAACTGGTCCTCATCACTTAACACTTGTTCTTGACCCTTGAGCTCCACTTCTTCTCTCTCCTCTCACATGTTCTATAAATACAAGCCATTTTGGATTTTGTAAAGGAATCCACACCTAGGATGGTGAAACCCTATTGGTTTGATATTGTATTTTGCCTTTGAAATAAAGAATTACAATCTGGTTTTGAGTTCACTATTTATCTTGTCTAAGTGTGTGAAGTGGTGTATAGTGAAAAGTCAAGTGATTAGTATCTATCCTTGCTTTCTCTCAACCCTTTCTTGTTTGATGCAAGTAGTTCTCACTCTAATAGGTCACATGAAGTGTAGGCAAATGCATTTGTCGATCTTTAGGCAAATGCATTTGTCGATCTTTAAGTGTAAGTGTTAGCCAATTTTTACATCCAAGTTTTGCATCTTTCATTTTGGCTAAGTGCAGCATTCTTAATTTGTTTATCCCCACATCAAGTGTCAAGTGTTATTTCCTTTGGAAGCCTTTGTTCGGTCTTTTTGCAAGTGTTATTTCGATCTTTTTGTCAATTGTTATTTCTTTCGACAAGGTTTTGTTTCGAGTTTTTTGTTCAAGGCTCAAAGGAATTGTTTCAAACAAAAAGTCTGAAGGAATTGGTCCATTTCAAGCTTTCCGAAGGATCACAAAAGTCTGAAGGGTCTTTCTCATGGAAGTGTCCTTTGTAGATAGTCTAAAGGGTACATTTTCAATATTTTCAAAGGGTCTTTTCTTGGGAATTGATCCTTTTCAATTTTTTCGAAGGAATTGGCTCTTTCAATTTTTTCGAAGGAATTGGCTCTTTCAAATTTTTCGAAGGAATTGACTCTTTCAACTTTTTCAAAGGAATTGTCTCGGACATTTTGTCTGAAACAATCTTTCCAAAGGGTCTTTTTCTCGTGGAAGTGTCCTTTGCAATATTTTCGAAAGGACATTTTCAATTTTGGCAAAAGATTTTTCTCTTGCGAAGGGACATTTTCAAAAAGTCTGAAGGGACACTTTCAAAAAGTCCGAAGGATCATTTCTCAAGTAAATGGATGCTTCTTTATCTTGCGAAGGGACATTTTCAATATTTTTGAAGGGTCTTTTCTCGAGAATTAGTCCTTTGCATTTTTCTGAAGGAATTGTTTCAGACATTTTGTCTAAAACAATCTTTTCGAAAGAATTGGCTCTTAAAGGTTTTTCGAAGGAATTGTTTCTCAAGCAAGTGCCCTTTAAAAGGTTCGAAAGGTCCTTTGCTAAAAGCCCGAAGGGACACTTTCAAAAAGTTTGAAGTGTCTTTTTCTCTAAACAAGCTTTTCGAAAGGTACAGTTCAATTTCTTCGAAACACACTTTGCAAAACCCCGAAGGGACACTTGCACAAAGTCCGAAGGGTCTTTTCTTGAGAAAGTGTCCAGTTCATAAAGCCAAAAGGGACACTTGCAAAAAGTTTGAAGGGTCTTTCTCTTGCAAAGTGTCCAGTTCAAAAAGCCCAAAGGGACACTTGCAAAAAGTTTGAAGGGTCTTTCTCTTACAAAGTGTCCATTTCGAAAAGTCCAAAGGGACATTTTCAAAATTGTCGAAGGGCATGTTCAAGCTTTTTGAAGGGTAAGAAGAAATGGGTCCGTGGGAAAATTGTTCAAGAGAATGCCCCAACGGAATGCTCCCAGTAGAATGACGTGTATATGGACATCAACTTCAAGGTGATGAGCTAGCCGTTGGTGTTTAAATAGTGCATCCCAAGCAGATCAGAGGGGCTCATATCACCATTGAGCAGATCATGCTCTGAGTCATTTTTTTACGCCCAGTCAAAGGAAGAAACGTTGAGGAGCTTTGTAGGTTTTGAACATTTAACTTGGTAGAGCTGGAACGAGTTTTCAAAAGATGTTTTCGGGCACACACACATGGAGCTAGCATTCTGACAAATGCCATGAAGGCATACACGTAAACTCCAAGTGATGCCTCTCCAAGGCCAACAAATGAAAGCGACTCTTCCTTACATCGTTGCACACCTCAGCAAGCCAGTGAGAAGCTATTAGCATCAAGACAAATTGACAAGTGGACTCATTTGCATAACCACATTGATGTCATTACTCAGCTCGAAAATATCTTGTTTCTGCTAGTGCAAGCGTTGGGGAAGCATTTTTGAGAGAGCAAGCTAGCTGTGTAACCACTTGAGGTGACATGGATCAATCAAATGGATCGAATGAGCATCATTTGCAAAGACGATTGCAGCAGAAGATAGAGACTCCTAATAGAATGATTCCTCTTTCTGGCATCAAAAGCCTCCTCCTCTCACTTCATTTTTGCTATGAATACAACCCTTGGGCTAATGTAAAAACAACCACACAGTGTATGACAAAGCCCTACTAGATTGATGTTATATTCTGCCTTTAAGCATTAAGTACAAGTGTATTTCTTTCAAAATTTTGAACAATTATTTGGGTGTGTAAGAGACGTATAGTGACAGTAAGTGATGATTTTTCATCCCTCTGTGCTTTATCCTTCATTCCTGAGCAAAATTTCTTAGTCTAATAGGTCATATAGAGTGTGTTCAAGTGTGTTAAATTGATGTAAGTGCATAACTATTTTTGAAATGTGCAAAGTTTGCCTTTTAGTTCATTTGTCTTGTGTCATTTTACACATCGCGCCTTTGTACTGAAATACTTGTGTTAGAACCACTTAGAGCTTGAAAATGGTATGTGTTTTGTTGTATTGTGCATTAGAATATTATATTCACGTGGAAGATAATCTCGATGCATCACCAATCTTAGAGTAGGTTTCTTTTTGTGCAATTTCTAACTCTTTTCCTTTAAATCAAGCTAATTTAGACAGAGGTTGTTTTGCATAGATATATTCAGGGAGCTAGCCCTTTAAATCTAGAGGTTCATTTTCTCTATAAGCATACCCACATGCCTGCAAATGTTCCAACGTTGCCCAAATCTAGAAGAGACTTGAACACTCTCTTCTAGGATGCAAGATTTGAAGACAACAGTAAAGAGTAACCTTAGTGTCTGTAATCTGACATTTGGGTCACTCACCTTGAGTAGTGCAATGCATATCACCTCCATGTTTGAAGTACTAATGTTAGAGCAATTCAGAGTTTTGAGACTAGTGTTGTGAGTCATGTTTCTTAGTGCAATTGTATGGTAGTTTAGTGGAGATCTTTCTAGTGTATCATCTCATTAGAGTAGTTACTTTCATGATCTTTCTACCCCTTTCATCCAAGCAAGCAAGTAGTATAGATGATAAGCAAGCAAAGAAAAATCTAAGGAGCTAGCTCCTAAACCTAGAGGTTTACCTCTGCTATAGACAACCCACAGGTCTAGAAGTAATCCAATGTTGCCCAAATCTTAGAGTAAGCTTGAACAACCATCTCTAGGGTGCAATATTTAGTGACAAGTAGTGCGAAGCAACAAATCATATGATGGTCATAATTGCAAGGAGACGTGTCCCCCACTCCCTAGGATACATATCAGGAATAGGAAACAGGAACGAAGATGTCTCTCGTACCTAAAGATGTCTTTTAGAAACTGCCCACATTTCTTGACAATTACGTATTGCAAAAAAAATGTACTCTAAACAAAAAAAAATTAAAAACCCTAATGCATTTTTTAAGAATTTGCACTTGTAGTTGCCATCCCCAAATCGTGCTCAGAAAATTATGCTTATACATTGCTCTAGATCTTTTTAAATGTTGGACAACAATGTTATTTGAAATACACTGGTACGATTATTTACAACAGAAAATAACCAGAGGACATGCTCAATATCATACATGTCTTCAAGGACAGGGGACATCTTCGTACCCTTGTGGCAAACGACAATGTGACCACATTGTTGTGCTTTGATGGCAATGTCATGCAATTACCATTGATTATTTAAAATTTGTTAAACTTAGACACTGCAATTTAAGTTTTAAATTTTTTTATTTTTTTATCTTAGATTAGTTTTTTATTTTTTATTTTATTTTATTTTAAATTATAATTATAGTTTATATTATTTATTATATAATATTAAAATTTTGTAATTTTTATTTTTATTTTTATTATTATTATTATTATTATTATTATTACTAATATATATATATATATATATATATATATATATATATATATATATATATATATATATATATCATCTTTTCTTTTTTTTTTAATGTTATACTAGTATACTTGTCTCCTAAGAATTATGATTTGTTTTTTTGAAAAATGACATACCGCTACTGGTGTTCCCGTAATGTCCCATGGCAACTATGATGATGTCGTACTAGGACCCATGCCCTTCTCCCCATACTCATCCATGTCCCATCATATTGGTACCTGGGCCCATCTCATACTCGTCCATGTCCCATCATATTGGTACCCATGCCCATCTTTCCGTACTCATAATTACACTGATGCCATCATCATAGTTATGGGTATGAGGAGATGGGCATGAGTAATAGTGTGCCATTTTCCAAAAAAAGAAGATGCGCACACATGCACATGTGTGTGTGTATTCATTGTAGTTATGAGTACAAAGGGATAGACACGAGTAACAATGTGCCATTTTCCAAGAAAAAGAGACGTGTGTGTGTAGTGTCATCATATATACTCATCTCCTATTTACTCGTCTCCTATTTTTATAGAAAATGGCATATTGATACCCGTTCACGTCTCCCCGTACTTGTACCTATCCTTAACAACTATGATGATGACACGCACACACATTATATATATATATATATATATATATATATATATATATATATATATTGTCGTCTCCCTATAATCGTCTCCTATTTTTCTAGGACATGGCACACCAATCCTTGTACCTATCTCCCTATCCCCTAGGAACTATGATGATGACACATCACCATCACAAGTATGCCATACTCAATGCACAAGTTTTGGTCACACTCACTTTCTAGCGTGTTTAAAATTTACTACTTTTTAGCAGTAAATATTAGTTTCCCCCACTTAAACACGCCAAACAAAAAATGTTTCCCCCCACTAAAATTTTCAAATGTGCATTGTTCGTACATCAATTGGTGTCCCTACGACATACTAATTAGTTGGCCAAGTTACAATGCATGAGTATTGGTGCCTCTCCGCTGTATCCTTGGGAGTAGAACACCAAAATACTAAAAATGGTCAGCAATGTGAGTGTACCATCACACAACAATTATGCTTTAGTCTTTTAATGGATCAACGATTAAAAAAACCTACTACTCCAGAGTGCCCCTTCAAGCGTTTTTCATAAATTTGAGTTTGGCTATCAACTGCCTACAACATGTTTATTAATTAATAAGCCGAACCGCTGTCAATACTCTGGAGAACAAACTCAGCTTATAAAAAAAGTTCAGGAGATCTTTGTACATTACATAAATTTTCTAGGAAGGGGCACTATACCCATACACTAACCTGAAATAGTCTCATTCCTCATCAAACTCATAATAGCTAAGCTAATGAGGACTTACTGAACACATGGTAAGACCAACAATTGTTTAGAATGAGATATGCATAAATACATTCAAACATGACCAACAAATAAATCAAAAAGAAAAAATTCAGGCCATTCCTTCATGTAATCTCAAAGCCAAATATTTCATACGCAATAGATCATTCTTTGGACTTCCCTTGATAGAACTCTCTACATGATGCCGATAGTACTCATCTGGGAAACTCCGTAACCCTGCAGTTATACAATTTAACATTTGACCTACAAGAAGAACAAAGACATTGATCTCACAGCTCAATTTCTAACCTATCATCATGCAAAATGACTTTTTTTTATCTAGAATAATTCCATCTAATTTCTCCAGATTGCTCACCCCTTGTCATGATTTCAAGGGAACAGTCCGCAAAAATCTGAGAAAGAGATGCAATCCTAGGAATATTCAACAAAAAATCCCCTAGTGACTCTTGACTGGGTATCCCTGATGATTGTTGAGAAAACATATGGTCGTCTTCAATTGGATTTGAATGAGAAACAATTGTGCCACCCCTGTTCAAAACTGCAGTTGTATCATCATTTTTCTGACAAACTTTGCCATCACCACCTACTTTTTCCAGCCCCGACAAATCATAGCCTATCTCTGAGCTTTCAAGACTTTTAACACTAATAGCCAATCTATGGGCTCCAGAGATATCTTTCTGGATGAGAGAAGACATAGAATTGATACGTGCCATAACATTTTGCTCATCACATGGTACGGATACAAGTGAATCACTTAGCAAATGCTGTGCGATATCATTAAGAATCTTTTTACTTGTTTGACAGGTATCTTCACCAGTAGGAAGCAAATTGTGTGAACACTTGTGCTCTGAAAAGCAAGAACCTATTTGATCAGCTGGAGTGTTTGTGGAATTTGATGACAGTTTATCAGAACCTTGATTTTGTAAACCCCTTAAGGGTGCTGAAAATCTCAGCTGCTCCCACAGAGTATTTGCATTCATGTGCAGCTCCTCAGTATCACTGGTTCCACTCTCTTCAATCACATGCAAGTCCATTACTGAATGTATTAAATGTAGTCTGTCATTTGGATCCAAAAGATGGAACGCATATACATATTTGAAAAGGCAATGGCTTACTTCGACAGCAGATTTTTGATAGACTAGTTTTGCTTGAAACAAACTTAACCACCCTACTAGTTAAGGACAGGACAACAAAGGAATAGAATTTGTACCTGAGCTTGGTGAAGGTGTTTGCTGGGGAGCACCCTCCAAAACCCTGCCATCCGAGTCAACAGATTCAATCTTTCGGACCAGCAATGGGACCATAGGAGTTCTTGTATATGAACGACTTGAGAAAGGTGGAAGACATTTTAAACGATCAACCTGTGGAATCAAATGCGATTTATGCTCTTGTACTGCTCCATTGCAATTGTGTTCATCCTGAGCTTGAAATACTGTAGACCTGGAATCAAAATATGGTGTATCATTGATCATGATTCCTTCCTTGCTTAGCAAATTTAACCGATGATCACATTGTATAAGCTTCTCAAAATGTTTCTCAAGTATTCCCTGATTGAACTCCAAAATATGTCTTCTGCAATACACAACAATAGATATATATTTTAGTGTGGCTTAAATCAAAGAGGAATCATTGGCATTAGCCCCAATTCAACTAAACTGCATAGAGAGTACAACTACTTGCCCTTGATTACATGAAATTTTGAAAAAATTACTTCCAATGAAGTGAAAAACCATAAAAAGGAACAGGTTCCTATTACATTGTTGTTGCAAAACCTAAGAAACACATAACATAATGCAGAATTTATTCTTAGGGAGCTGCAAACCAGCAGGGTTTAAGTTAATAATATCAAGACTGAGCAGTAGCACCCTTTCCTGCAATTAACTAAATGAAAATTCGAATCAAACCTCTGTAGGGTGGCAAGCAATCAAGAAATTAATAATGTGTCTACAGAATATGGTTATTTATCTATGTTAGAAAGAAATTACAGTAGACATAAAATCAATAGATCTGAAATATGCTAGCCCAAAATCAAGTACATGAAACAAAAATAGCAACTTAACCACTGGCCTGCATATAGATGCTTGCCCTCCTGTAAAATCAGAAGTAGGTTGCCATAAGGTGTGCTTTCTTGGCTGAGGATTAGTCTCCCTACAGAACATTGGAGCCCTAGAAACCTGTACGAGATTGAAAGGGGAAAATTCAACCTTAGAAACAGAGAAAAATAACTGCACACTAGCACCGCATCATTCTGAAAGAGAAAAAATAAACAAACGAAAATGCTTACTTCAATCTCTAAAGTGCCAGGTCCATTCTCAGGATAGTTCGCCTTTAAAGAAGTGATATCTGACCACTGAATCTCTATCTTGCTCTTCAGACCACCCTCTAACACTTCCCAAACAAGCTTACGTTTGGCATAATAGCACTTTGCCACCAAGTCACCTTCATATCTTGAAATACGCTGGCCAAAAAAAAAATTATTCAGTGCGAAGAAGCAGTTTCCAAATCTGTTGTATTATTTAGAACCCTTAAATAAGTTTCACAAGTTACCATCAAAATTCTTGTTCATTTAATTCCAACATAGGAAATAATAGCATTTTTTTTTTGTGTGTGTGCATGCCACAACAGGCAGCATTCACATGGAATCACTGAATTATATAGAATGCCGGCATCTCAGCCCATATTTCAGAAATACACATACAGACCTCCCATGAACCAATTCTCAAAAATGAAGCTGGGAAGTTTGAGGCCTTAAGCTTGTCGGCATTCGCCTGCACTGCTATACTATTTGCATCTTTCTTTTGCCCTGCATCCTGATATGTGTTTTTTAGAGCTGCAGGAACCGCCCAATCACCTTGAGAAAGTTTCATTTCAATGAGGTCCAGAAAGGAAGGGGTTTTTTTCAGTGTTAAACCCAATGGGCTAAGCTCCTCCAATGGATTGAATGAAAGACATTGAGTGGATTCGGTACTTCGTATAGGGCTCCACTGCTGCTGCATCCAGAATAAATAAATGCATGAATGCCCAACAAAACCATACCTGTGAAAACTTAATAAACCCTACATCACACAAAGGTTCAAGAAATTTAGATTAAAAAACACAAAATACAGAAACTCCAGAAATGTGTAGACAATGCCCATAGAGATCACTTTTTCTTGTTTTCAATCTGGCACAATGCTTCTAAGCCATCTATTAGTTTGGCAGTCAACGTGTTGGTGGCATTGGACAATCTGGATCATACTAATGAAATGAGTGGATTGAACTGGATGAGCATGGACAATAACTCGTATGAATGGGACAGCTAGTATCCCCAGAATTACTAATAATGCAATTTAGTCCCCATAACTTCGCTCTTCGGCCTTATGTGTTGCTTTGGTTGAATGAGACAACAAGCAAAGATCAGATGAGAAACTTTGTTCAGAAATCCCCACATTCACATGACAAAACAGGCAAAGTGGCTTTAAACTATCCAAGATCAAGCCAAGTTGTAGATGTTAATTAAGCTTCACTATCCTTCTCCTACACACAGAAATTTTAGCCGCTCTGATAAACTAAGGTTTTAAGGATTTTACAGCCCCATCTGCAATTTGCCAATAACACACGACAGTTACTGATTGGACACACATTCTCAGCCTGCTCTTTGAATTGGCTGTATCCTGTTGCTTCAGCTTGGGGAATGCCCTTTGTTGGCTTCAAATGCTCTCTTTTTTAATATATTCATCAGTTTTTGTGCTGATGGAAGTTTTCATAAGTTTCAGGCATTGGTAGATATGGATGTCAAACAAGCTGCTATATAGTACATCCATCTGTTTTTAATCTATAAACAGGTCGTCTTAGCTGTTAAATGTAGTTCGGATTTTTTAACTGGCCAATGTCAACTACTTATCAGGACATTTCTAGAGGGAATCTCGTGTGCATCAAAGTTGCTCTGGCCTGTGAAATTGGAGCAACCTCCACGTGTTGCAACAGATGGATTGCACATTGATAAGTAGAATCGCTTGAAGTGTGACAAAAGGAAGGTTGTTGGTAAATCATGCCTAGATTCTCCCTCCCAAGGATAATGAGCATTCCAATGGTCCTGCTACAGTTGGACTAGAAATATAGTCACAGGCCAAAGCTTGGGCGATGGTAGTCTTAGTTTTGTGATTGGGTAACTCTTTAAAATTTGAGGGAAACTATTTTTGGAAGCCTTTTTCCTTTTGGCTAATAATGTTTTTTCTGGAGATAATATCAGGGATACTAGGGGGGAATACCGTCTCCACAAAATTTGAACTTTGAGAAATATGAAAAACACAGTGCAGAGTCTCAAGGGTTCCGAATGGTGTCCATTAAATAAAGCAAGTGCTCCTACTTGATTTGTAGCATTGCTTAAAGAGGATGACAGAGAAATTTGGATATTTATGTAAACTTGGGAGAGTACTTTGAACACAAAACTACAGCAGTAGTGGCAATCCTTTTACAGTCAGCAATTGCTTATCTGTTGCTCTAGCTAGAGGCAGTTTGCTTTCTGACTCTCAGAGGGAGAAGGGCAGCTTGTTTGCTTCTGTAGCAGGTAGGAAAAGACAATGCTCAGGGCCAAGCTTCTGTCCACGGTTGTGTTATTGGAGGCTCTTCTGATCATGCCAGCAAAAAAAGCAAAAAATCATTCTCCTGCTTGTTTTGGGTCTGGTTGTTTGTGTATATTTAGAACTTTTGGTTTAAAAAAGAAAGAAACCTGGCCATGGACTTTTTTCTGTATGCCATTTTTTTCCCAGCAGCTTACTCTAAAATACAGCTACATGCGACTAATGGCATGTAATGTAAAATCGTTCTTTTTTCCGGGAGAGGGCCCATTAGTAAACCTAATTTTATCTAACAAAAATAAAAAATAAAAAATAAGAAATAAAAAATAAAAAATAAAAAAATAACCTCCCATAAAAAGTAACAATATTTCAGAAGTCTCCATATAGATTACATTGTTACAAAATCCAATAAATTCCCCCGTATATGCATGAAAAAAACATCACATTCTAAAAGACCTTGATGCCTCTGTATACTAACAACCCCAGACTGTATATTTCAACAAAAAGATAATCATTTATGAAACAAGCTTCAGGAAGAAATTGTGTATAAAATTTTTAATCAAAGTTTCTGGCCAATCATTCTTAAGAAATAACCCAAATAAAATGAAGTAGACCACATCAAAGTGCAAGAAACATATAAACCCCTGATTTAACAAAGCAAGGACTGGGTGTTATGTTGTAATAAATTTTGACGATAGGTCTTATCTGTTTTTCAATCAGAATCTAATAGAAACATGGACACTATCAATTATAAAATGCAACAAACAAATAAGCCCCTGCTTCAACAAAGTTAGGATTGGGTGTTAAGTTATACTAGATTTCAAAAATCGGTCTATATTATCTGTTTTTTAACCAGATACTAAGATGCTAAAATCAACTTCACAAACGCAAAATTAAAAAATGCAAGAAGCAAATAAACCCTTGCTTTGCTATAACAAAGCTAGGATAGGGTGTTCTGTCATACTAAATTTCAAAACTAGGTTCTGATAAACTGTCATCAAATTCCACAAACACTCCAGCTGATCAAATAGGTTCTTGCTTTTCAGAGCACAAGTGTTCACACAATTTGCTTCCTACTGGTGAAGATACCTGTCAAACAAGTAAAAAGATTCTTAATGATATCGCACAGCATTTGCTAAGTGATTCACTTGTATCCGTACCATGTGATGAGCAAAATGTTATGGCACGTATCAATTCTATGTCTTCTCTCATCCAGAAAGATATCTCTGGAGCCCATAGATTGGCTATTAGTGTTGAATTTGATGACAGTTTATCAGTTTCAATCACATATTAAGATAATAATATTAACTTCAACACATGCAAATAAAGGCGCTCTACACAAAGCATGGAAACCAAACAAGCTTATCGGCACAACAATTACATTCTAAAGAAGTGGTTCCATGAAGAGACTATGGTGCACAACAATTGCATTCTAAAGATGTTGGCAAACAACAATTGCATTCTAAAGATGTGGTTTAAAGTAGGAGACCGTGGCGCACAACAACTGCATTCTAAAGCTGTGGTTTCATGCAGGAGACTATGGCTCTATGTTTTTTTCCTTCGCATGTGATCCAATAAAACATAAAAAACAGACGTAGACATAATTAGAACGTTGAGCGCCTATTTTTTGGTTGGAGAGTTTGAGCAGCCGCTGGGAAGGAGGTGCCAGATCTTTCGCTCACGTACTGAAATTGTTTAGTTGTCTTTTTCCACAATGGCACTCCACACTGGTAGTTTTGAAAGCAGAATGCTGGAAAATCTTATCTTGCATGGGATCTTTTTTCCTTTAAAATCATTAAAAACATTTGTCAGAAACACATACTGAAAAAATTAGAGTAGCCCACTGCGTGAGAACATTGACTAATTGTTCCTTCCGTTCCAAAAGGAGAGAAAACATGCATTAAAAAACAGAGTAAATCAAAATTGTATCCATAAAAATATTAAAATCAATCTCAACACCAGCCCCCAGTGTAAGAAAATACCCTTCTTCTAACACTAAATAAAAAATCCAAGATACAATACTAATTGTGATAGCCAAAGCTATATATAGCAAACCAATGCAACATAGATATAATTAACAATCTTAACTACGACATCATCACTAACTATTTCAAAGAGTAAAGGGCAAAAAATTAATAATAATAATATCTAGAGTAAAGAAAAGTTTGGAGTCGAGACATTACAATTACCAATCTACATTATAATGAACAAAGGAAAACTACCTGTTGATGATACTTAGGTCGCTTGCAACTTAAAAAACGACCTTCAGGAATACCCTCGTCCATATCTACTTTCACAGATGATGCCTCAAAATTCTTAATGTGAGAAAAGCCCTCCTCCTTAAACCCAAATCCAAGTTCACTCAAATGAACCCGATGCTCAAAACAACCTTTCTTAATACCCATATTAGTTTTCATTCCCCCATAAAATCCTCCTTGGACCATGATTTCGCTGCAAGATTAAAAACTATTGATAGTTTTTTTTCCAGCTCCGCAATGTAAATTATTCAATCAATTTTGGAGACCTAATTTCCAATATTTCCTTCCCTTCATAATGATAACCAAAATGGATTCTTCTAAACTTAAATTCCCTCAGCTGAGGCATTCAAAGTTAAAATTTTATTGATACCCAATTTTTACAGGGCTTCAAAATTCAGTTTTTACAACCAAATTCCTACATAACCTCAAATTTAATTTTTTACTGATACCGGATACCTAATAAGGCCTCAGAACTAATATTTAGTTAAACCTAATTCCTATGAGCCCCCTGCGGTAAAACTCAATTCGTACATAGCCTCCAAATTCAATTTTAGTAAAAGCCAATTCGTAAGATCTCGGTTTGATCAATTTAGAGTGAGTTTTAATGAATTTGGTGGCATTAAAATCTGAACAAAAGAACAATGGGTTTGGGGATGAGAGGAATTTTTAGAGAGCGACAAGTAAATCGTAGAACGGTTGCTCCGAAATACAAATTTACGAGCTTCTTCAGCGTTGGATTAGCGGTAGCCCTCGTTATATTATAATTTCGCCTGCAGGGGTATATATATATATATCTATATCTATATTGGGGGGATGCTGACGTCATATGTAGTTGTGTTATACATGCATCATGCATCATTCATGCATGCATGCATGAATGATAGGTATGCATTGCATGTGTTTGTCGTCCGGCTTCACGTCTCTAAATTAACTTTTCCGATGGATTTTATTTGTTTTAAAAAAACTGTCCCCCGCCCCTTCGCCTTCCCCGTCCCCTTTCCCCCGGTGATCGGAAGGAAGTTGGGATGCACCCTTTTTGGGCGAGGACTTTTTATGTTGTGTCCTCCCCTCCCATTCTAATTTGAGGAGTATGTATTAGAATCACCCATTTGTATTTTCTTAATATGTTAAGAGCTCTAATTTATATTGTTAGTTAGAGTGATAATATAGTGTGAAATAGTGTTAGTAGAGTGTGACAAATTTAAGATAGACATATTAAGATTGATATGTTTTGATATTTTTAGATAAATAAATTTAAGATATTTGTTTAAAAAAAGACGGGTGGAAAAGTCACATTCCATAAGCAAAATTACATTGTCTACAAGACCAAGATGTCTATAAGACCAAAAGTAATAACAAGGTTGTTGTTGACGCTGTGGATTGCACCCTTGATAGGACGCTGAGCTTCTGTCTTTCACGCGGCACAATGGAGACTCCCCTCTTGCTGTGGGTTTGGCAAAACTGAGAGGAGAATCTCTAGATAAGGGCTAGTTCCCTTTGATGCATCTCTGAAAGTTTTCTACTACTACTGCTAACAATGGGGGTTTGAAAAAAAAGAAGAAATAACCAGAACAGAAAACTACTCTAAGTGGTGATGCACCAAAATGATGTTGATCTACTCAGTTGTTCACACTTCAAACCAGAAAGGGGGCGAACATACACTTTATCTGGCAAAAGACCAAACTATAGGGAGCTTTAAAAGAGAGGCTTAATGAAGACACATAGGAAATGTAACTTACCACTGGTGCTGTAGAAAACACACTGTCTGATAGCTACTCTTTTCTGTCTCTGCGCTCCAAATGCAGCACTTCCTATTAACCTGTAGAACTGGTGCTTTGGCTACACTAGGTGTGTTGGTGTCAATTTGTGAGAGCATCAAGCTAAAATAATTGAACACAAAATTGATACACAGACACACTCAAAAGCATAACCAGTCAGATGAGGTAAAACACTTTCTTATTGATTCAAGGTGAAATTTTGGCAGGGTTGCACCATACAAAAATGAGAGATAGATTTTTTCTCAAATGAGAGTTTACAATATATAGAGAAGAGAGAGCAATGGCACCTTTTTCCACAAGTGGCCCATGCTGCGTTTAATTCATTGGGAAGAGGAAGTCCAGTGAAGGAAGCCATGCTGCGACAGTCCAAGTCTTGACTTTGGCATTTAAATTATATTAAACGTCATTGTGAAAGCATGGGTTGTGCCTTTCTATTTAAAAATAAGACCACTTCTTAAAGAGGTTCACGTGGTTGTCTGTTCATTAATGCTTAAATGGCTCATTAATGCTTAAATGAAGAAAAATAGGCTGCACCTTTCACTGTTTGCGCTCCTTGATGACCATTTCGTAAGGACTGTTCCAACCACTGGCATAACTCCTCCGCTGACATCTCTTTTGCCACCTGGGTTGTTATATCTGTGTCTGTGCTTAGCTCTTCGTGCTCCTTTCTCAGCAGGTCACTGAGTTTACTCTTGGCTTTTATCTTTTCCTAGCTTTTGTCTTTTCTTGGCTCTTTCAGCCCTCGAGGCTATCTTTTGTCATTTCTTGGCCCTTTCTGGCAATTTGAGCTATCGGGCTCTCTTCTCGGTGGGTCACTGAGTTTCCACGTGTGAGCCCATCCTTAAGCATTTCAAGATCAACAGCTATCTTATCACCTTAAAGTTGACGTTCGCGCACCCATCGCCATTTGAAAGCTAATGGCTACTCCATTGTCCTGAATTTGATGTCCTTAGGGACGTCACTGGATGTTTGAATTCCAACGACTAGTTTGAGATGCTGAATTTGACGTCTTCGGGCCCGTCACCCCTTTGGCAATTTCTTCAGCTTTTCACCCCCCATTGTTTGCAGTAGAAAATCCAGGACCACAGAGATGCATCAAAGGGAGCTAGCCCTTATCTAGAGATTCTCCCCTCAGTTTTGCCAAACCCATAGCAAGAGAGGAGTCTCCATTATGCCGCATGGAAGACAGGAGCTCAGCCTCCTGTCAAGGGTGCAATCCACACTGTCAATAGTTGCATCACACAAAAACAACCACTTGAGACAAGGGTTATTACATTAAATTTGAAAAATCACCAATTTCTTTTTGCTATTAGATCTTCTACTATGAATCTTGATTAAAAAAAATGTTTTATCCAATTAGAGTGTCAACTTTCAAGTTGTCCTTATATTTCATTTTAATGTCACTATAAGTCGGACACTCCATGACTAGTGTTATTTTGTCTCCATAAACCCCAAAGTATATAATACATATTTTTTCTTTCCCCCTTCTTCTTTAAGTATTATCTACTTACCAATTTCAAATCTAATATGATGTGAGTTATTTCATAGTTGAGCTATCAACATATTTATCTTCCATTTTATTTCTACTCCTATGTATGTTTTTTGGTCATGATCCCAAGTGGGGTTAAATTCTTTGACATAGTATTTTTTACTTCCACCCAAGTTTCTTTATCCACGTGATTACCCTTATTTTTTTCTCTTACATACCTTTTTATTTCTTCATTAGTGATTAGGCATTCTTGCATATTAATGTCCCATTCACTTATCCACGTATTTTTTTCTTGCTTAACTCTTCCTCAACTACCATTTTGTGCCAACAACGAATCTCCATACTTTTTAATTTGTTAAGTAACTTAACATCTTAATCATAACTAATGTTAGGAGAGTACATTTCCAACCACACAAAACTGATGTTTTAGTTTTGAGGCTACTTATGATTAGATTTTTTTTGAATTCTTTCTATTTGTCTCCATTAAAAATTTTTAGACATTAGTGCCCCAAACTTCACATTTGTTGAGCACCATAGGCATGACAAGTAACCCAAACAAATGTCCTTTTAGTTTTTTAATCTTATAATTCTACATTTATTTTGTAACGAGTATAAATTCTTCTAGCCCCTTCTATTATTTTTGTCCTACAAGTCTTTCAATTAAGTTTTTTGTGGAAATCATGACCGATGTACTTGTATTCTTCCACCACTTCCAACGGGTTTCCTATGAAAATGAAGTTTTTTTGTTTCTTTTTTCTTACTAATAAAAAGATTGTGACTTTAATTTTGCTAGGATTCATTTGCATCCCAATCTCTTGATAAAAACTTTCTAGGGCCCTTAAGAGTTCTCTCAAATTACATGTTATTTTTCCAATTAAGATAATATCATCTACATAACTGAGTAGTTTTAATAGATAGCTAACTAAGTGAACACCCCCTCCACCAACATTTTTTATCCACTCCTCTAGCTTATCTATGTATAGCCCAAACAATGTGGGACACAATGAACAACCTTGTTTGACACCAATTTCACTTCCAGATCATTCTAATATTTTTTTACATGTTCTAATTTTGGATCAAACTTGATCATAGAGCCTGTGTACTATCACTCTATACACATTCAAAAATCCAATTTCCTCAATCACATTCTAGAGTTTACATCTAGGTAATGTGTCAAATATGTTATTGAAGTTAATGAAGCAAAAAAAAAAAACATTTCCCCTTTGTTTATCCCACACTTTTTCTATTAGGTGCATAGGAGTAGTGCAGTGGTCGATTATGGAGTGTTAATTCAATTTGAAACCTGATTTTCCTTTCGTTGTTTCCCATTTTTCTTCCCAAATACTAATTATGTAATTTACCATGATTCCAAATATTTTTCCAATAAGATATTTGATCATTATAGTATGCTAGTTGGACAGATTATTGATGTCTTCACTTTTATATAGAGAAATAATAACACTAGTACTCTAATCTATCGAGAATCCTACTTGTATGAAACCATTGAATATGCTTTTAAGGTGTGATGTGAAAGCTTCCAAGCCTCATTTTAGATATTTTTCTTATAGACCATTTATGCCTTGTGCCTTACCCCCTTTTGTACCTTCTTTAATGTTCCTTACAAACAAGTGTTTAGTAGTTGTTTTGATTATGGGGGAGATATTTTTATCATGGTCTCATTCATAAAATATTAATTTTTAATGTTCTAGCCATTGAGTATTTGTAACATTGTTCTTTATTTGTTATCTATTTTTTTTAATTTTCTCCAAAATAATTCAAGATCATGTTTTCCAAGAGAAATCAATTCTTTCTTCCTTGTGCTCATATAACTTTCCTTTTTAGACCATATCAACTTTACATAAGCCTTTTTATTTTTTTAATCCATCCCAAGTTCTCTTAAAATTTTATTTATTGGCTTGCACTCTTCACCATACTATGGATTTATCAAAAATATGCTTTTATTTCCCCTATGTTAGCAATGGTTCTTGAAAATTCCCATTAGAACATGTTAAGAATCATTTTTGTGTGAATTCAATTATAGGTTTAGAATGCAGATGGGGATATGGAAAGCCGATTCATTCAAGTCATATGTTTTTATTCATTCTTAGTGAAGATTTATCGAAACATAGGTTCTTAGAACATAACATACATATTCATTAATATTTATTACACATATTGAAACAAAATAAAGAAAGTAGTGCACAGAAAACAATACATAAAAAACTCTCAACATAACCATCAAATGATCTCTATTATCTCTCAATCAAAACTCTTCTAATTTATATTTGAACACTATTTAAAGAGCTTATAAAGGCTCTATTGCTTCACATTCCTATCCTTTTATTTCTTTTTTTAAGGAGTATTTTTCATTTTCTATAGACTTTTAGTATACAATCATGTGTCAAATACATACAAAATGATATACATTATAAAAAATACTTCACATCACACACTTGTCATGCATACATACTCTATGATTTTTTACTTTGAAGTCTATTACCAACACATTCCTAGACTTAAAAAGTTGTATCATCCTGAGACAAAGTCATAGGAAGTGTGTCAAAGTCTAGAGTTGGTAGAATTGCGTGTACAACACTAGGGGATTGGTCCAAAAAGTAATGCTTGTGACTATCACTCGAAGTATCATTTATCAATTTTCATCTCTTTTGCACTACTTAGTCACCTTTTTAGGTTTTTAACTAAGTAGAATACTAATATGCTTTCTTGTGTAGGTTTTCAATAGATTAGCCTAACCAGGAGGCCACCCTTTATAGGTTTTTAACCTTCCTAGCCCTGCTCCTAAAGCTTATATCCTTCCTTGCTTATACATTCTTTAAAAAAAATAAACTTGATGGCTCGTACTGCCTACTAAGATAGAGGAAGTATTGAGTGGGCAACTAGGGTCATTTCAGGCTATGAATATGGTGGTGCTTTTGGAGTCCTTCTAGAATATGGTGTTTTTAAATAAGATGGTGTGACTGAATAAAATGGTAGGATTGAAGAAGATGGTATGACTAAAGTTATTGTTGAAGATGATGTAGCTATAGATTCAACTGTTAGAGGTGTTTGTTGTAGTTGAAGTGCTTAATGTGTCATTTTTCTACTTTCTTGGTTTGTAGCTCTTTTGCAAGCTGGCTCAGTGAGATGAATTAGGGTTCATCAACTATCATTATAATAGATCTATCTAGATGTGACAAGTCTTGTTTGAACTACCTCTAATCCACTAGGGAATCCTACATCATAATAATCAATGTGTGCAAAGGAGATTGGTTTTACATGATGGTTTGGATGTCTTCATCTTTCATGATAGCAATGATGGCCCTTTGTTGAGAGAACCTACATTGGATGCCTTTTGACATCTCTTCCATATTATCTATGTTGCACTGTGTCTACACACCAACAAACATGTTTCAAAGCATCTCATTTTGCCATGTATTCATCTTCTCCATGACATTGTCTCTTGAGGGAAGAGACTCCTTCAGCATAGCATCCATCTAATTAGGTGTGGATATTTAATCCTCAATAACTACTTTGGCTTTATATTCATTAGAGAAATTTTAATTCATTTAATTCTAAGTGTCATGAAACTATTATTTATAATTGAGCATGCTATGAGAAATTTGTGTGGCTTGTTGTGTAGCAGTGTTAAGGACTTGATCATATTATTTGAGGAGCTTGAATATTATTTCTATTTTAGCTTTCAAGTGTTAACCTTATGCTCAAAGTTATTAGTGTTTTTATGTAACCATCTAGTCCTTTCTGATTTGATAAAGTAAATTTGTGCATTATTTTTCCTTCAACATTACTTGGTCACCTAAAACTTGAACCACCAGTGTTGGACATGTATCATCTATGATGTTGCAAGCCTTCTCTAGGTGTGAATGCAACTCTGTGTTTTTCTCCCTTAACTAGAGATTATCATGTTTCATCTTTGTTGATTTTATAAAATAAAATCTTGAAATGTAGCTGCTCCATGAATCTATTTTTCCAAGGTGAGTTGGGTCACATCTAGTGATGACTCTTGACTTTTCATGGAAAAAACAAGTGATGCCACAAAATTAGTGGCTGATGTTGATTGGTGTCAGATTTATGAGACTAAGTGCAAAAGTTGTTTTCATAATGGTGGAGATTGGACATTCCATAACCATTGATTGGTTATCTATGATTTGTCATATGATGCATCTTATTATGTGCCTCCCTAGGCTGATCTTAAGCCTTGCAATGTGCTATAAGGTTGTTGAGCTTCAATAGTTAGTTCCTTCTTGGCCTCTTTTGTCTATTATGTAACTTATTCCTGAGGGTTGGCCTTCCTATGTCTTGGATATAACTTTAGCCTTTTTCTTCATTTCCAGCTCTTCTTTTGCCTTGATAGTTGCCTTTGCTTGCATCTTTTATTCTTTCATTATTTATTTTTTGGACATTTTTTGCTTCAAGTCTTCCTACTTGCACATGGTTTCTTTTTCTTTCTTCTCAACTTTTTGGGCTATTGTGTCAACCTCTACCTTGTTTTTTGTGTGTATATAGCACCTAATTTTACTCTTTTTCTTTATTCTTATGCATAGCTTCCTCTTCTTATTTTCTCTTCTTCTTCCTTCTTATTTTTCTATTCTCATTCCTTCTTCTTATCTTCTTCTTCCTACTTGGCCTTATCTAGTTCAGCCTTTTCTTCCTCTTAATTTTCCTTTAGAGCTTCTTCCTTTGCCTTCATAGTTTCATGTGCTTACTACTATGTAGTGTCCACTTGGGTATAAACTTGTTGTGGTTGTTGTGTTGTGGTTTGTTATTATGAAATTTATTCCATGGACTCACCAGTCTGGGGAATACATGATGTATATGGGGAATATGTGGAAAATGATGGAGAAGGGGGTGAAAGTGGTGGGGAATAAAGTGGGGAATGTTGTGGAGAGGAAAAAGGAGAATAAACAAATACTTTGTTTGCTTACCAGCATCTTCACTGTGAAGTAGGTGGGGTAGAGTTTTATTTAGGCATTTGGATTGGCAGGTATGCATAGTCATTTATTATAATGCTCCTTGTTATTTTTCATATTCCTATTCCTCAAAATTATGTACCATGATAAAAATTCCCATGCATTTTGTGACTGTAGGTGATGTACTTGTAGTTTAGTGTATACATGGGCTACACATTAGTGGTTTTTTATAACTCTCTGATGTGTTGTTTCTTGTTATATCCATGTTTGTTATTTGACAGTCTCTATTGACATCAACATTGTAGCTAATGATCTTGCACCTACTTCTCCTTAGAAAATTTATCCCATTATACACTTTGTTTCTTCCTCTTTTACAATTGTTTTAGCAATTATGTCCTAAGAATGTGTAGATATCTACATGAATAGTATATATGGAACATTGTTATGTAATTGACAAGTGAGAACTACCTTGTAGAAGAAGAATTCCTTTTCCTCATCCTCCTCAAAGAAATATTTACATATATCCTATATTATGGAGTTGTATACTTCTAGTGTAGTGACTCCCAATTTTTTCAAGTCATACTCGGAAGCCATTTTGGGCATGAACTTGTCAATCAGCCATGGGTTTGTGCCATGAGTTTAATTTTTAGGTAGTGACGATGCTTTGTGAGCTAGAGCTTTTCTCTTGTTGCAAATGCTTATGATTATGTTATGATGGTTTTGGTTAGACATGTTAATATGCTTGTGCTTCTCCTTTTTGTTGTGGCATTAGTTACTCTACATAGGGAGTCATAGATCATAGTGGTTACACTATCCTTCCAACTAGGGATTTTTGTCTCAAGACTTATGTCTACACATCTAACATGGTGATGAAAAATGTTAGTAGTGTGATCAATGCCTTATGGAGTTCATGGATTCCTATTTTAATCCCATCGTGAAGTTTCATGACCACTATGAGTAGTCCTAAATATTGCAATAAATTTGTAGGCTCCTAAGGATGTGGATTAATGAGGCCTTAGATTTCTACCCACCATTGATTGAAATAGCAAAGCTATGCATAGGATTAACCTATTTTAGTCTAAGTGAGATTTTTAAAGGTGGTGGCTAGGAAAAATTATACATTGGGTGTGATGGGGCCATCAGGAGACTTCCATTGGGCGAAGAAAATTAAAAATACCAAAATTTGGTATTAGAAGTTCTACGATGCATTGGTGATAAACTTTATGGTGTTGGTGATCAACTTGGTCACTAGGAACTCATGATAGCTTAAGTCTTTGTCCATCTAGATCATATGATATATAATATCAATGACCCCTTGTGTTGTTTGATGTGCACTTTTGGTTTTTTTCTAGAATATCTCGGCGTTGCATTAATGTGAATGGTGACATCCTTTGACAAATGTATTACCCCTTCATTATATCAACTTAGGAGAGTTATCATCACTTCATCTAATTATTCAAAAGTAATAAGTCACTCTATATTATATCCTCACAGTTGATTTTAAATAGTTAGGGATCCTAGATATAAACTCATAGCTTGATCTTGGGTAAAAAATTGACTTTTACCATATCGATGAAATCAAATAGATCTAGGTCATGTTATCTTTTCTGTCATAATGCCAACATGAGTTTCATTTCTTCCTTCTATAGGTTGGATACTGGTATTAGAATTTGGGATCGATCCATTCTCATTGTTCTACAATAATGACATTGAGATTTGGTAGATGACGAAAGATCAATTCACAAAAAGCTCTTATTCTCTATGAATTTTTAGTGTGTTTTGTTTTATATTCCCTTCCTTATATAAATTTTACTCTCTCCAACTTATCTGACACTTTACATTAAATTTACTGAGTTTTTTTCATACCCTTATGCTCTTTGATTTGAATTTAATTAGTTGTTGTGATGTGACTTTGGTACTTTGATGGATAGGTTCATTATGTCATCTATCAAAATTTGGAGATGTGATGCATCATATTTTCATTTCTAATGACTTTCCTTCATCATGTATTTCTTGGATTTGACACATATATCTCTTTTGGGAGTGATGAAATATTTTCCCTATCATTACACCTCTTGTTAGTTATTATTGTATTCCTTTCCTTTATACCCATCTATGAATGTTTTATTCCTAGACTTAATTCTTTGAATTATAGGTTGATCGATATGTCTATTTTCATTTCTCTATTTCTTCCTTGCTCTACAACTTTGATTTATAGAATAGGTTATATGCATCTAAGATATAGAGATATTACTATAAATATTTGTACTAAAAACATGTAACAATACAAATAGAACTATGAAATAAAAAAATCTTAACTACATGGTGCTTCTCAGTACCCACTTTGTTTTTTAGCATTAGATTTATATAGATCATTGGCAGTAAGGCTTAATCCTATAGTGATTTCTTTACCTCAGAAGGATGGTTATTTTAAGGTCCTTGAGCACTATAGTTACCTATTTTGATGCCTCTTGGATGACATATGGTCCTTTCCATTGAATGTACATCTTCCTTGAATATGCCTGAAATCTATTATCATATAACAATGTTGTCTATTTTGGATAAAATTCCTTAGATTATAGGTTGTGATCATGCCATATTTTCTATACATTATTATTTATTTCCTACATCTAACTTGATCTTTGTAATCACCTAAAAGTGTTATTTGAGTGATAATAGTGTTACTTGAGACTACCTATCCCTAGATTAGCCCTCAACCTATCTTAGATCTTATTATCATACTTATACAGCCTTCATGTAGGCCATAAATGTCCCTAATCAGCCCTAAAGTAGTCTTAGACCCTCTATCATTGATCCTGGCCATTAGTGCCTAGTGTTTTGCCACTTGAACACTAGCACCATAATAAGGACACTAGTGCTACATGGAGCTAGTGTCCCAAAAAAGGCATTAATGTCCTTTCCCTATCTTTTTCATAAACATATATCTTCTCAAAACTAAAACTTCTTAGGGTCAACCTAGACCTATTTTAGCACCCAAAAAAGCATTACAATAGTATATATACATGAATTTTAACCCTCTAACCACTAGATGGAAATCAAATGCAAAATACACATCCAAACTCAGAATAATTTGTGCATAATTAAGGTTATCAATCCTTGTTCTACCCTACTTCTGCATATTAGCATATATAACAGTCCCAAGATCAAATTACCTAGATTTATAGTCTCAAGCACATTCAAGGAATTAAAGGACACTATCATACTAAATTCACTTGAACTTGTACTAACACTTTGGTGGGGATAACTACATCAGGATTGATCCCTCCTCAAAGTATTAATATGTAGTCAATGTTGACCAAATTTGACTTTTAGGTCAAATTGGGGCACCCCTAGGTAAAAACTTGGTATTTAGGTGTTTTAGGGGGTCTATCATTATGTCACAAGATGTTTTATAGGATAATTTATGTCATTTAATGTTTACTAGCCTTGATCATCAGTTTTTTAGTCCATTTAGTCATTTTGGGTCATTTCAAGGTCAAAAAAGGTGCATTTAATGAGTTATATAGATTTATTAGAAAGTGTGAAGGCTTAAAAAATGATGTCATGTCCCATGTGTCCTTATAGATCTTAAGTAACTAACATAATTGAAAAGTGGTAGGTTTATTAGAAGAAAAGGTAGTTTTCTTGAGAAAGAAGAAGAAAATGGCACTTGTATAGCTCCTTGGGAAGTGTGCCATATGGAAAAGGAACATGGTGTTTCTTAAGCTTCCTCAAGATTAGTCCCATGTTTTTTAATTTATAAGTGACATTTTTGTGCCAAAACTATTCTACTACTTTTTCACCCTTCTTGGCAAGTAGAAGTGACCTTCAGGTTTTTGCTTAGTACGATCAGCATGTGAGGTTTCAAGAAAAATTCTCTTGGGAGTGTAATATAAACTCAATTAGATTAAATTTTATTTTTTTTTGTATAATAATGGTGGTCTGAGATTTATGAACCATTCTTGAGAAGTTGACCTTTCAAATCTGCTTACTAATCTATGTACCCTATAGGTTTTCCCTTGGTTTGAGAAGCTCCATACAATACACTTGATGATATTGGTTATAGATGATTTTGAATATTTCCCCTCATGTATCCCATGATTTTTTTCATGTTTCAAGATGTTTTTATGATTCAAGTAGCTCAAAGTTGTAGGAGGATACAATTTTTTTAGTTATAGGTAGTTTTCACCATTTTTAGATTTTCATGCTTGTTCATGGATTTTAGGGGGTTGTGTTAGTGTCATTTATATGTTTTAAATGTTACCTTAACTCCCCCTTCACCTTTAAAATTAATTATTCAAAGCAATTCTCATGAGTGAAGTCATAAAACACATACAACTAGTCTACTATATGACTGCAATACCAGTTAGCCAAGTGCCTTTAAGGGGTTTCAACATTGGAAATGAAGTTTGAAATTGATCTTGAGATTTGAAATAAATTTGTGTTTCATATGAGCATAAAAAAAATGACATCATCCAATATGTTAACATATTATTTGGACACATGAACCTTCTACCCATTGCCTGTCTTTAAGGAGTTTAGTGTGCACCTATAGGTGATCTTATGGATAATTTATTGATGAGAAGGGTCTTTAAAAATAAGCATGGTTTTTATTGGAGAGTAGTATATTTTAAGGTTTTGAGATAATAACACAACTCATAAAGGGTCAAAATAATATAAATTGTCCATCCTCACACCTACTACTTACATTTACAAATAGTCACCTATAGGTGGCCTAAATAGGGGACTGAGATATTTAATAGAGTGTTAAAGTATGCGGTGGGACCTTACTTGGAGCCCTTGCATGTTTAAAATTCCATGATAGATCCATCCAAAGTGATATATGGCTAGATAGAGTTTAAGGTCACTCCAAGGAGATGATGATTAAGTTTCAGGCCTCCAATCCCCAAATTGACAAAATAGAGCTCCAAGGGTTTTTTTAGACCTACTACAACATGATTCCAAAATATTCCAAGGCATTTAAATAGGTGGACCATGTTTCCTCTAATATATACAAGAGATATGACAAATATGAGAGCAAGAGAATAAGCGAAAAGAGGTTGTCTAGAGCCTTAAATTTACCCTAAAACACATTGAAATACTTCATTAGCATCTACAGGCTTGTGAAGGTGTGAATAGCCTTTTGACACAAAGAAATAAATGAAGCACACTTTCATGTTGGGGATGGTTAAATTGTTTTAATGACAAAAAAATGTCATGAAGACCATCAGAGGGAAATGATGAGCATTTTTTTGCCTCCCATACACACCAACAGTCCATACAGGTTGCCTAGACACTCACCTACAGATAGATAATGACCTAAGCATGAGGTTTTGATGGATGTTTTAGCCATTAAAAGTGACTAAAGATATAATTAAATCCTAAATTACCTTTTTATATTTAAGGTAGGATTTAAAATAAGATAACCACGCTTATTTGGAGCCACATTCATCTATAGGGAGCAGTTAAGGTAGGTGTCTCAATCAGAATAGTGGAGGACTCATTAGGGGCATGTTGAGGGCTAATGAGAAGCTAAAATGATGAATTAAACATATATTAACCTTATTCATATCCATGATGATCTTCATAAGCTCTTACCAAAGAAAAATAAGCCTATATATACTCTTTATGAAAAAATGACAACCTACAGCCACTATGTGGACTATCTCAGGCAGTGAAAGAGAAAGGTTATGCTTTTGAGCATGGAAAGTACACAAAGGATAAAGAGAAGTTAAGTAATGGTGTAGATAAAATATAAGGAGGTTTATTACATTGTATTTTAGGTCCAACCATACATGATTACCTACATGCATCACTCTAAAACACAAAACTTAGTCAAGGAAGTGACACTCAGTCTAAGCTAGGAAATGAGTAAGATTAGGGTTCAAGATGACGAGGAAGAAATAGAAAAGGTGGAAAAGTGAATATAGGGAAGTCCAAATTAGTTTTTAAATATTATTTAAATCTTGTTTCATGAAAAATAAACCTACAAGTGTCCCCTCTAGAAGCTAAACACAATCAAGCAAGGTAATACAAGCTTGACTGAGGGTATGCATAAGGGAGTATGCTTGATGAAGATAAGCATGAAGATGGGAAAAACTATATAATTACATAAAAAAGGAAAATAGACATTTTAAAATGGATATAAATCAAATATATGCCTATAGGGTCTTCAAATAAGTAGCATATAATCATTTTGAAGAAACCCCTTCACAATCAACTTCCATACAACCTGTTTTAGTTTTGGAGGGAGTTTGAAGGTCAAATGGATATACCAAAGGTTGAAAAATTGTGTAGATAAAATTTAAAACTTGAAGGATCCCATACAAGTGTTTTTTTTCTATAAAAATATGGGAATTACCCCTGATTTGTCTCAAATAGGGGGTACTTCCCTTTATACCAAACCTTGGCAGTTTTGGGAAAAGGTATCAAAGTGACCCTTCAAGAGTTGATGAAAATTTATAAAAGGTATGGAAGGATGAGGGGAAACTATTATAATAATGGAAACAAATAATAAGAGTATTAAACCAAAAAAAGCGCCCTAGACCCTCAAGGTTTGGAAGCAGGCCTACTAGGCAGGTTTTGGCCTAGAGTCCAAACAAGGGTTCAATCTCAATTCTAGCCTAAGTGAGATCTAAAATTGATTTTGACATGTATATGGGATAATTTTAGAGTTTTTTGAGATATTTAAATTCAAATAAACTCATCAAGATGCTCTAAACCCTTGGAATTGTAGTTAGGCCTCAAGGCAAGGTTGAGGCCCAATGCTAAATGAGGGAGTCATTTTCACTTATAGTATTTTATATGAGTTAAAACCTATTGATACATGTTCATGGGGTCAAATAAGATGTGTTAAATCTTTTATAGTTCAATTAAACCAAAGGAATCCATTCTTGGACCCTATATCAACTCAGACCTTCAGGAAAGTGAAGGACAAGCTCGATATGAGAGGTTCAAGTGCTCATCTCTTTTTGAAGGATTTGCATGGGAGCCATAAGAATTAATGAATGTTAGAAAAGGTATTTAACTATGAATTTGTGTAATTTTTTTTAATTTTATATGTAATATATTTATGAACCAACCTTAAGAGTGAAAACTACTTAGAAACCCTCCAAAACCGTTACAAGGACCAATCTAGAGAAATGAAGCTAGAGATGAATTATAATAGAATATTTTGGATATGAAACATATTTTAAATTGTATAGGAATCACTCAATATCCCTCACATTCTTTTTTATATGTACATACTTGTAAGGATGGGATGATAAACAAGGTATTTTTGACCATTGTTTGTGTTGTGCAAGCTAAAGGAAGAGTATAATGATGAAATAAAGTTTGGAGGGAATATTTATAATTTTTATAACTACCTATGTATATTTTTTACAATAAAAAACTCATAAGTGTCCAAACCAATTGATTCATATCAGCCAGTCAAAACTAGCATATTGGACAAACTAGTGAGAAGGGTGGAAAACTTCAAGTGAGCTAAATTTAAGGTGTCCCTGATGATTATAAAGTAATAGAGGGTATTGAAATGTGTCATTAACTTCCTCTCATATATTTTAATGAGAAAATAAATCCATATTTGAAGACAAGTGTGCAGGGTACATGAAAAAGAGTTTTCTAGACTATAGATGATGATAGCTCCTTTTTAGGTGATTCTAGATGACCAAGCCTACAACCAATGCATGAAAAGGAATGTATGACGTAATTAAAATTAATAAAAATAATTATACCTGGTATTAATTATTTATGAGGCATTAATATATGGTCAATCATGAAGGTAGTTTTTCTGAGCTAGTCATGGAGTTTTCATGCCACTTTTAATGAGGTTTATGACTTGGATTGACATTTGTACTTCTTATCCTTATATGGTTCATCCCATATCCTATTATCATGCACAAGTAACTAATTATATCAAATTAAAAAGTGTCCTTGTGACCCTTGGACTTCTCTCTTCTCCTTCCACTCTCAAGTTTTATAAGAGCTAGCCATTTTAGCCATTGTACCTAATGCTCCACCTGTGTATGGTGAAACCCTACTCATTTGTATACCTTTTGATCAATAAGAATAATTATTTTTACCTCTTGCATGAATATTATTAGTGTGTTCTTTTTTAATTTTTTATTTTTCATAGGTGATAACTCTTGTATCCTTAACATGATTATTTTCATTCTATCATTTATTTGTAGTTGGAAAGCTTCTTCTTACAAGGATTGTGAAGTGTTCTAGGAGATTTAAAGGATTGAGTGAGTTATTATATTTATTAGTGATCTCATATTCCTCTTGTCTAGTCATATTATTTTTGCACATTCATCCATAACCTCATAATGTAACATTGATGTGAGAAGATGAAGATCAGAGAAGCGTATGTTCAGTTTATCCCTTGATTTCAAGTGTAACATGAATATGGCTGGAAGTCATCAATATATTTGGTGTATCACCTAAATTAGGATAGTTTTTTAATTTATATCTCTCCATTTTCACCCTGCAAGTTTATTTGTAGTTTTGATCCAAAGTGGTACATCAAGGGAACTAGCCCTATCTAGAGATTCACCTCATTCCTTAGGCTACCCACAAGCCTAGAGGTGTTTCCATTGTGCCACTTGGATGAGGAGATATTTTCCATCTCATTAAATGGTGAAAATCCAAGTGAAAATAGTTTTTAGCATGCCCAGTGGGACTCTTGGTCTAAGAAGTTGAGAGATTTTTGGTGTTCTCTCTCAACAATCAGCCTTTGGAGGCATCTATTCAAGCATCAATGACGACTCCGAAGATATATCAATTGGTCAAGTAGCCCTAGTTATCCTTTGAAGATTGTTGGTAAAATTTTCATTTGTATTATTTCTTTCAATTAATTTTCATGGCTTATTTTGGTGTTGATATTTACCTTACATAAGTTAGTGAGACATTTAAAGCTTATGCCATTCCCTATCAATAAGAGAAAGTTATTAATCAACCTTGGTGTGATACTTACCAGTCTTGTTATGATCCATATCAAATCACACATGGCCATTATCAACCTTATCATGATTCTTACTAGTCTTATAGCCAACCTCCTCAATGTCTTGCTCCCCCTAGTCAACCTAGCCACTTCTCAAGTCAATTTATTCCCACCTTCAAAAAGACTCTTTTGGGATATGAGAGATACATGTTGGAGATTGATACTCTAAGATGATATGGTCAATAGGTTCCTAGGAATCTTATTAATAAGGTGAGAGAGGCATTAGATTTGGTCAAAAGAGAGTGGGCACCTATTGAGAGAGCCAATTGGCAAAGGCTCACAAGTGAGATGTTTGATGTGAGTGGCCTAGTTTCTTCCTTAGAGGATATGCTAGGATTTCATGAAAGGAAACCTCACCAAATCTACAAGCCTTCATATCCACTTACCTAAGTTCAATATCAACCATATTTGATTCATACCCATGAGCCCAATCAAGGATATCAAAGTCATCCTTTTCCTAATCAATTGGATGAGAAAGTTGAGAAGAAAAACCTTGTGTTTGAAGCTAACATTGATAGGCAGATTGAGTTGGAAAATATGCATATGAACCAGTCCATATTAGTATAAAATGAAGTGGAAATAAATCCATCATTTTCCTCTCACATTTCATCCCCAATACCTCAAAAAGAGACTCATAATCCCAATACCCTAATCTGAAACAAGATAGTGGATTCATGGGGAAAGAAAGAGGAGAAAAGTCTTGACAAATAGTGTGAAGTTGAGAAGAATCTATATCCTATACAAAATACTCCTACCCTTACACAATAAAAGACTTATAATCCTCACATCCTAAGCTGGTGTAAGATAGTGGAATCATGGGGAAAGGAGGATAGAAGTTTGGTTGATAAAGAGTGTGAAGTTGTGAATGAAGTTAATCCTTTACAAGTTCCTTCCAACCTTCCTCAAGAAATTTCTTGTGTTCCATCTCAGCCCTCATGTATCCCTCATACTCATGATGATTCCTATTATCTTTAAAAAATACTTTTCCAAGAGAGCCTAGCCAAGCAAATTGAAGAGTTAGAGGTAAAGATGAAATAGCTAAGTCAAGGTGTGATGGAAGGTTTAGACCCAAAATAAGATCTTATGCCTAAACACACCCCATCCACCCTTTCTAAAGAGATTATTCAAGCTAAATCAGATGTGAATGAAGTCTTTGTCAAGTGGAAGGAAGAAAATCAAGTTGTTTTAGCCCAAGGTCTGCATCCCCTTCCTCAAGAGCTTCTAAAATAATCCCCTACATTCCATTCCTAATCAGATTTTGAGTTCTATGTGCCACCTCCACCAACTAGTTCATCTTGTCCTCACCCCATCACCCTTTGCCTTGATGGAACTATGGTATGGGAACCTAAAGAAGAGAAATAAGTTGACAAAAATTTAGAACTCTTACTTGAAGAAAGTCTAACTCCTTGGCAATCTCATTGGACTAAGTCACATGACTTCAAAATGCCTAGTCTTGGAATCACAAAGAAGGAGAAAGAAATGGAGAATATTGAAACCGTTGAGAATAAAATTTATGTTGTAGAGGTTGAGATGTAACTTGATATCCATTAAGAGGTCCTAATTGACAAGGAAAAGGTGATGTCTTGTGTGGAAATTTCTGATTGGGTTGATGAAAAATAATGTTTTCCTTATCGGAGTTGTTGCCAGAACCCGGATAATGCGAGTGCAATGGACACGTGATCACACAAGTTGAAGCAAGTGCACACCACATAGATGCTAAAGCAATTTGAAAATAACACAAGAAGATAAATTGCACAAGACAAAATGGAGAAATCTAAAATCTGATTAACATGAGATGGCCAAAGTGAGGACTACAAATAGGAGAGTACGTAAGTAACTCCTCCACAAAAGGTGGACAAGGCACCCCAAGAATAGACTATAACTCCTCCATGAAAGGTGGTGACAAGGTGATAATAATAGATAAGTAACTCCCATCAAGGGAGTTACTTATGACATTCTTATGACACCTATGACACATCTATGACACACACCTCCACATAAGCTAGCCTATCCCATAAATGTAGGAAAACTCTATGAATGCACAAGAAATACAATTTCCCTAATTAAAAAATAGAGAAAAATAAAAACCTACACTAATCCCCCCCATAAGCACAGCTTAGGTGGGTTGTGTGGAAATATAAAATGGGTCCCAACAACTAGGCTTGATGAGGTACCCATGTACAAATGCAATTCTCCTATAAGATAGAGAAAAGGAAAAAACCCGTAGGAAAAAAACTCCCCCCAAAAGAGAGACATAAAAGAAAAGAAGAGGCTAGAAGGCCCCCCTGAAGATGATGCTATTGCAAATGTGGACCACACCCCAAGAAGAGCTTGTAGATGAATGAACTTGCTCTCAGTGAAAGGTTTGGTGAAGATGTCTGTAACCTGCTCCGAAGACTGGCAAAATATCAAGTTAATGACCTGACTATGAATAAGCTCTCGAATGAAATGCATGTAAATCTCTATGTGTTTGGTCCATTGGTGCTAAACTAGATTCTTGCAAATCTGAATGGTACTCTGGTTGTCACAATAAATGATGGTGGGTTGCTTGATAGGAATGCCAAACTCAGAAAGAATCCCTTGAAGCCAAATAGCCTCAGTAGCTACATTAATAGCTCCCATGTACTCTACCTATGTGGATGATATAGCAATAACATTCTGCTTCTTGCTAGATCAACTGATAGGACCTAAACCTAGAGAGAAACTGTAACCAAAAGTAGACTTGTGAGTTTGTGAATTGCCAGCCCAGTCTGAATCTGTATATCCAACCAAGTCAACCTCTATGCCAAATTTGTAGTGAATCCCATATCTATGTGAACCCTATATGTAATGCAAGATCCTCTTAGCTACTTTCCAATGCAGCTCATGAGGTTCCTGAATGAATCTAGAAACAAGTCCCACTGTATATGATATATCGGGCCTTGTGTGAGTTAAGTAGATGAGACTACCAAAAAGTTGTCGATATTGAGTGGCATCAACCAATGGTGAAGAACAATTAGCCTCAAGCTTGACTCCAGATAGAAAGGGAGTCAGAGATGGCTTGCAATCAGCCATGTGAAATTGAGCCAATAAGTTAAGAGCATACTTAGGCTATGCAAGAGAAATTCCTAAATCTGACTGTGAGATCTTGATGCCAAGGAAGTAGTGCAACAAACCCAAGTCTGTCATGTCAAATCTATCCTCAAGAGATGCCTTCACCACTGCAATAGCTGATGAAGAACTCCTAGTGATCAAAAGGTCATCAACATATAGAACCAAAATCAAGAGCAAATCATCTTGCTACAAGAAGTAGGCATTGGGATCAGAATGGCACCTAGTGAAACCCGCTATGAAAAGGAAGGAATCCATCTTAGCATATCAAGCCCAAGGGACCTGTTTGAGGCCATAGATAGATTTCCTACGTTTGCATACTAAGGAAGAATCCTGAACAAATCCTGGTGGTTGCTCCATGTAGATCTCCTCCTCTAGGTCTCCGTGAAGAAAGGCACTCTTCACATCTATCTAATGCACATCCCAACCATGTGCTACGGTAATAGCCAAGGTGAGTCATATAGAAGTCATCTTTGCAATGGGTGCAAAGGTCTCTAAGTAGTCAATGCCTACCACCTGTGAGAAACCCTTGGTGACCAATCGTGCCTTGTACTTATCAACTAACCCATCTGTTGCAAACTTGGTCTGATATATCCACCTACATCAAACCATCTTTCTTGCTTTAGGAAGTGAAGTCAAATCCCAAGTGTGATTTTTGATTAAGGAAGAATATTCTTCCTCCATAGCACTTCCCACTCAAGTACCCCAGATGCCTCTCAAAAAGTTTATGGATCCAAAATTGAAGCAAAGAAGGCATGTGGATCTCTATGAAAATCTCCCCTAGTACGTCTATCATCTGCAAGATCTCCTGCCTAAGTGCCAACACTCTCAAGTGTCTGTCTGGCCCAAAGTGGCCCAAAAGTGGGTGAGTCAGGTGCTAACTCCTCATCCTCTGACTGACTAGAGGTGGATGACTCTGCATCACTATCCTCATTGTTTAAATTCAAAGAAGAAGAAGATGTCTCTGGCTTAAGAACCTGTTGTGGCTAATCTGAATCTGATGATGAATCATCATGAAGAAGTAGATTCGATGAGGGAGAAGAAGTGTCAAGTGTTGAGTCTCTAGGACTCTCCTAAAAATGGACACTTCTCTCAATGAACAACTCATGAGTGACTGGATCTAGAAGGTGATATCCCTTAATACCATCTGGATATCCTATAAAGATGTAAGGCTTGGACTGTCATTCCATAGCTTTGCATTTCTTCTTCAGAATGCAGGCCATGGCTACGTATCCAAAAACTCTAAGGTGCTCAACATCAGTTTCCTTTTATGCCAAGCTTCAAAGGGTGTTATCCCTTTCAAAGCTTTGTGAGGAACCCTGTTTTGAATGTAGCAAGCACAATTGATGGCTTCGGCCCAGTACTGTGGTGCTAAGGATTTGGAGTGAATCATACAGCTACCCATCTCTTTCAAAAACATATTCTTGCATTTTGTAACTCCATTCTATGAAGGACTATAAGTGACTGTGCGCTGCAAATCAATCCCCTCTATGGTGCAAAACTGCTCAAACCTGATGCTGACATAGTCCCCTCCATTATCAATTCGAAGAACCTTGATGGATTTCTCACTCTGTTTCTCAACAAGAGCCTTGAAGTCTAGAAAATTTTCAAACACTTCAGACTTTTGTTTAAAAAAATATGTCCAAGTGTACCTAGAGAAATCATCAATGAAAGTGAGGATGTACTTGGCCCTTGTGAAAGATGGTTTGGGAAAGGGTCCCGATACATCACTTGGACTAACTCCAAAGGTTGTGAAGCCCTCCAAGATTTGCCTTTATCAAATTTTACTTCGGGATGCTTCCCAAGGGAGCACCCCTCACAAAGTCCTTTTGAGAATTGGACATGAGGCAAGCCAATGACCATGTCATGTTTGCAAAGTTGCTCAAGGTAGCGGTAGTTGAGGTGGCCAAACCGATCATGCCACAATTTGCTAACTCCATCTAAATGAGTCAACAATGCTATTGGAAAAGAATCTGATGTAAAATGTGAAAAGGTGTATAACCTTGTTTGGTGATCTACCCTACCCACTGCCACTGTAGTATCACTATGCAACTCCCTGATAGCAACTGAATCTGGTGAAAACTCAATTCTCATGCCTCGACCAATGTGAGTGATTTGGTACACTGATAGGAGATTGGTTGAAAGAGAAGGAACACTTAGAACATTATTAAATGTTCCTCCTTCCATTTCAACTGACCCTCTCCCTATAACAGAAACTGATGTGTCATCACCCAAACTAATTGAAGTCATGCTACAAGGCTCTAAAGATGAAAACTCAACTAGTGAAGAGCCCATATGGTGAGAAGCACTCGAGTTGATGACCCATGAAGATGTAGAAGCTACTATAGCTACAAGGGCCTTGCCCTTTTCTTTCTCCTTACCCTTGCCTTTTGCCTTGGTAGAATCTTGGGTAGATGAATTCTGCTTGATGGACTCAAGAACATCTATGTTATTCTTCTCTAGAAGATGAGTTAGGTGATCTATTTGTTTCTTCATGCATTTGTGTTCATCATGCCCTGTCTTTTTACAATAGGCACACTTAACCTTCTCCTTCTTAGGTTTAGCATTGGAAGAGGAAGTCTCAGTGTTGTTTTTGGCAGGATTGGTGTTTTGTTTCTTCTTCTCCTGGTCCTTGTTCTTTTTCTTCTTCTCCTTTGTTGAAGTCTTATCCTTACCATTTCTAGCTATCAAAGCTTGGGGTTGAGTAGACTTCATTGTGCCCATTTGAATTAGCTTATCTTGCTCCCTAGTCAAGTTGGCAATGAATGAATCCAAAGAAGGCATTTTCCATGTAGTGCCAAGGGCGCTTTTTGTGGCATGGAAAGTGGAGACAAAGACTGAATAACTTGGACCTAACTTTGTGAGAATAGAAAGTATGAGTTGATCATATTTCTTCTCTATCTTGTATTCTTTTAATTACAATCTAAGGGCCTTAAACTTAGTGAAGAAGTCCTGTAGGGTGTCAAAGTTGCTCGGAATTAGACTTATGAGTTCATTTTTGAGCTCATGACCTCTCATCTCATTAAGCTTCCCAAATAACTTTTCTAAGGTGTCCCATATGTCATTGGGAGTCTGGGAGAATTTTAGATGGAAGAGAAGTTTTGGAGACACAGACAAACTCAGTAATTCATAGACTTCATCATTACGGTTTTACCACTTGACCTTTTCAACATCAGTGTTGGGTTCTACTTCAGTACCCATGGTGATCCTATACAACCCTTTGCTTCTAAGAATGATTGATATTTTAACCTTCCATTCATGATAGTTGATGGGTGTTAGGGGTTTAAGTTGAAAAGAATCCATTTTTAGCTGAATTTAGGTGAAGTTGTGTTGATTGCAAGTTGTGAAATTATGTAGAAAGGAGAATGCAAGTAAAGATTTGCAAGTTGTGAAAAGCAATCACACCCCCTCGAAATATTGAGCCCCCCCCCCAAATATGCAAGTGCATGCTCAAAAGACATTGGGCTCAGCCGAGAATGCATCTTAGAGCAATCAGTTCAAGACTAAAGCAAACAAGACGTCGGACTCAACCGAAAATGCGCCTCGAGAGAACCAAATTTTAGACACTTTTCTCGTAAACTAGTGTTTTTTCAAAAAAAAACACTAAAATATTAAAAAAATGCTTGTTATGAGAGAGAAAGTGGCCTTCCAACCACTCATTAGATTTGGCACAGAATGAGGAATCCAAATGAGGTTTGTGTGAGGGGGAATTGGCCTCTCACCAACCCGGGCCTCACCCTTCGTCTTCGACAGGCGAAGATACAAGTTTTAATTAAAAACCCCCAAATTACAAAACTGTCTAAAAAATTAAATATTTAGTCAAATTGACTGATTTTTGTTTTACAAGTCAATTTTAAACTAAAAATAACGAAGCATAGACAAAATGAAAGATTGCCAAGTGTCAAAGGGGTGCCACATGGGATGCCAAGTAAGGAAGGGGCACCAAAATAGGACAGTCCAAAATTTTAACTTAGAAAAGACAAAAAAAATAAATGTGCAGACCTGTTGGATGCCGTACGGCCTGCTTGGTGCCTTGTTGGGCAAGAAAATAAGCTAGAAGGACTACCTGAGGCGTAGTAAAATTGAAGGCACTGCTGAAGCTGGTGTAGACTTGCAAACTTGCGCGTCATATGCCATGATCAGCTGTTGGAGAGCACAGACTGCTACTGCTAGAACTGAAGGCTATTTTAGACGTCGTACAACTAATGGCATGGTTGGAAGGAAGGACTTCTACTACTGGAACTGAAGTTGCTTAGAGCTGCTCCTCCCTCTGCTCCTTGCACACAACAATGGCGCCTAGGCTAACTGCTGAACCAGCTCCTGAAGTGAAGACAACCAAGACACCCAAAGGCCAAGGATTCCCAAGAAAATGATACTAGAAATGATATATATATATATATATATATATATATATATATATATATATATATTAGATCAGATCTAGATAATAAAAAAACAAAGAGAACTCCACTCCTCTTGATTTCAAAATGAACTAAAAGCATAACCATACACAAGATTACCGTTCTTGCTCTGATACCATATCAGAGTTGTTGCTAGAATCTGGATAATGTGAGTGCAATAGAGATGTGATCACACAAGTTGAAGTAAGTGCACACCACATAGATGCTAAAGCAATTTGAAAATAACACAAGAAGATAAATTACACAATACAAAATGGAGAAAACCAAAATCTGATTAACATGAGATGGCCAAAGTGAGGACTACAAATAAGAGAGTACGTAAGTTACTCCTCCACAAAAAGTGGACAAGGCACCCCAAGAATAGACTGTAACTCCTCCATGAAAGGTGGTGACAAGGTGCTAAGAATAGAGAAGTAACTCCCATCAAGGGAGTTACTTATGACATTCTTATGACATCTATGACATATCTATGACACACACCTCCACATAAGCTAGCCTATCCCACAAATGTAGGAAAAATCCATGAATGCACAAGAAATACAATTTTCCTAATTAAAAAATAGGAAAAAAATAAAAACCTACACTAATATTCCATTTACCAAAGAGGAAGAAAAGGTCATTAAAAGGGTCATGGATGGGAAAATAAAAGTTATTAATAAGTATTGGGATGATATGTTTGAAATAATTGTATCAGGATATACTCCTTTTCAAGGAGGCTATGGTATGGTCAAAGATGGAGAAGGCAACTTTGGCACTCAAGTAAGTATGCAAAGGGAAAATAACCTTTCAAATCCATCTTTTTAAGCAACATATGCATTTTATGATGATATTTTTGAAGTAATAAAAGTGGTATATCAACCTCTCAATTATTTTGGAGAAGCACATCATCTCTTGAAAGATGGAACAAGCTCCTATTGGCCTCAACCTTCTAAGGAACATGAAACTGCTCCTCTTGAAGCCATGCCTACTAAGGAGATACAAATGAACCATGAAATGAAGAGTGGGCAAGAGTATGAAGTATGTGAACATGTTTAAGAGGAGTATATCTATATTGGAGACATATTTAAGGATGATCCACTTGAGGATAGATCAAGTGAAGTGATAAGGAATATATCTGATCTATAAAGCATATATTTCAAGGAGAGGCATGCTTGGCACTATGTTTCATCTCACCATGAAGGTGATTCAAGAAATTTTAATTTTGATCTTGGAATGGAGGTATGCTCAGTATCTAGTTGTACATAGTAGTTTGCTATGTGTTTCCCTTAAGTTCCTTGTGCACATGTGTGTGTGTGTGTGTGTGTGTGTGTGTGTGTGTGTGTGTGTGTGTGTGTTGTTAGTTTGTTGTCTTGTTTTGTGTGTGTCATTAATTTGTGTGGTTGAGTTAATTAGTGGTCTTGTATTGATGATCAATGGTCAAAGATTCCTTATTTGTATCAAACATTAGATGACTCCCTAAGCCTAATGGACTGATAAGGCTACTAGTCTAGTTAGTATAGTAGGCATACTACCCCTATAAGTCACCAATTTATTGACCAAATTTGACTTTTAGGTCAAAATGGGGCACCCCTAGGTAAAAACTTGGTATTTATGTGTTTTATGGGGTATAAAATTATGTAACAAGGTGTTTTATATGATAATTGATGTCATTTAGTGTTTTACTAGCCTTGATCATCAATTTTTTTAGTCCCTTTAGTCGTTTTGGGTCATTTCGAGGTCAAAAAAGGCAAATTTAATGAGTTGTATATATTTAATGGGAAGTGTGAAGGATTAAAATGTGATATTATGTCCCATGTGTCCTTAGAGATCATAAGTAATTGAAATAACTAAAATGTGGTAGGTTCATTAGAAGAAAATGTAGTTTTTTTGAGAAGAAGAAAATGGCACTTGTACAACTCCTTGGGAAGTGTGCCACATGGTAAAGGATAATGGTGTGTATATTAATATTCCCAAAGCTTAATCTCAGGTTTTTTAATGTTAAAGTACCATTTTTGGCCCAAAACCATTCTACTACTTTTTCACCCTTTTTGACAAGCAAAAGTGACCTTCAAGTTTTTACTCAATATGATCAGCATGTGAGGTTTCAAGAAAAATGATCTTGAGGGTGTATTCTAAACTCAGTTATATTCCATTTTATGTTTGTTTACAGAGTAATGGTGCTATGAGCTTTATGAACCATTCTTATGAACTTAGCTTTTCAAATCTATTTACTAATCTATGTACCCTACATGTTTTACCTTGGTTTGAGCAACTCTGTACAATCCACTTATTGATATTGGTTATATATGATTTTGAATATGTCCCCTCATGTATCCCATGATTTTTTTTCATGTTTTAAGATGTTTATATGAGTTAAGTAGCTCAAAGTTGTAGGAGGATATAATTATCTGAGTTATAGCTAGTTTTCACTATTTTTAAATTTTCATGCTTATTCATGGATTTTATGGGGTTGTTTTAGTGTCATTTAGATTTAAATGTTACCTTGAATATACCTTCACCTTTAAAATTCTTTCTTAAAATCAATTCTCATGAGTGTAGTCGTAGAACACATACAACTAGTCTGTTATATGACTGTCATACCAGTTAACCAAATGCCTTCAAGGGGTTTGAACATTGGAAATGAAGTGTGAAACTAATATTGAGATTTGAAATAACTTTGTTTTTCATATTATCATCGAACAAAATTATAATATCCACTATGTTGATAGATTCCTTGGACACATGAACCTTTTACCCACTACCTGCCTACAAGCAGCTTAGGGTGCACCTACAGGTGCTCTTATGGAGAATTTATTGATGAGAAGGGTCTTTAGAGATAATAATGGATTTTATTGGAGATTAGTATATTTGGAATTTTTGAGATAATAACACAACTCATAAAGGGTCAAAATAATACAAAATATCCATCCTCACACCTACTGTGTACATTTACAAATAGTCACCTACAGGTGGCCTAAACAGGGGACTGAGATATTCAATAGAGTGTTAATGTATGTGGTGGGACATAATTGGATCACTTTCATGTTAAAAAGGCTATGAAAAATCCATACAAAGTGTTATATGTCTAGATAGAGTTGAGGGTCACTCTAAGGAGATGATGACCGAGTTTCAAGCCTCCAATCCCCAAATTTACAAAATAGAGCTCCAAGGGGTTTTTGTAGACCTACTAAAACATGATTCCAAAGTATTCCAAGGAATATAAAGATGTGTACCATGTTTCCCTTAGTATATACAAGAAATATTCCACATATTAGATCAAGAGATTAAGTGGAAAGAGGTTGTCTAGAGCATTAAATTTACCCTAAAACACACTAAAATATTTCATTGGCATCTATAGGCTTATGAAGTTGTGAATGGTTTTCTGACACAAAGAAGAAAATGAAGCACAATTTAATTTTTGAAATGGTTAAATTGGTGGAACGACACACCAATGGCATGAAGACCATTAGAGGGGAATGATGCTATGTACCTAGGGATATGATATATTGATGTATATGGGTTGATGGAGATGCCGATATGTGGCACACATCCCCTTAGTTATATGGGTACACTATATTAGAATAATAGAGTAACTTATGGAAGTAGTACATTGGGTAATGGTCGGCCTACATTGGATTAGAAGGTTACCCATCCATGGGTTATATATATATATATATATATATATATATATATATATATATATATATATATATATATATATATAGGAGATGATTATCATGGTAAGGATATCAAGTAAGCATTGAATCTTCTATTGTAAGAGGATATTGGAGGTTGTCCCCTCAAAGAGACATTGTGGAGTTATCCCTTCCTAAAGGAGTATTATATGGTGTTTCCCTACCTTAAGGGTATTTATGCATATATTGAATATCAAGATCATTACAAGTGGTATCAGAGCTTCAATTTGGGCAATTTGTGTGGAGTGAAACCCTAATTTCACTATATATTTTGAAATATAGGGAATTTTTATTCAAAATTTTTACTGGAGATGTAATAAAATATAAGAGAAGCGTGGTAAAAATTTCAAAATTTTTTTATTCATTTTGAGGGAGTTATTTTTATTTTAGGGTTTATAATAATTTTGCTATATCTTCCAAAATATAAGGAATTTTTATTCAAAATTTTTACTAGGATATGTAAGCAGATATAAGAGAAGTACAGTAAAAAATTTAGAATTTGTTGAGTTGTTTGGAGTGATTTTTTGCGATTTTATGGATCAGTTTTGACATTTTAGGGTTTCATGAACCTTAATTTTTTTTTGTGGATCATGGAGTTGCAAAAATTTTCAGGGGAAGATGATGTTGATGCTAGAAAATGGTGGCTCAATTTTAAGGAGAAAAATACTAATTTTTTTTATGGAAAATAGAATTATCTTTTTCTTTGTCTGGGCCTGCAAAACATTGGTGGACTAATGAATTGAGCTTTGTGCAACAGTATTCTTCATGGGAAGCAATGGAGAAAACCTTCCTAGATCGATGGGATATAAAAGAAAAAGAGGATGTAGAAGAGGAGGAAAATCATGATGATAAAGAAGAAGAAGAAGAAGAAGAAGAAGAAGGGTTCAAATCATTTGGCTCCAAAGAAATTAGAGTCAATTTTTCAATTTCATGGATGCATTCAAAAGAAAAAGGTGGTTGTGTCCATAAACCCTACCAGCAAGTATAATTTCATTAACATGAATGTGGCTAAGCATCTACATGTTCAAGCACATAATATCAAGGAGGTTCAGGTAGATGGTAAGAATGTTTCAATGTTTGAAGATCTGAAACTCATTATGGAAAAATATGTTTTGCATTCAAATTTTTATGCTTTGGATATGGATGATATGGATATAGTTCTTGGATATCCATGGTTAGAGACTTTGGGAACAATGAATATTAATATTTAGAAAAATTTCATGAAGTTTTGGTATAGGAAAAAAAAGATCACTTTACAAGATATCATAGTGAAAAAGGCACCAATAACAATCCAGGTAGATTGTGAAGATGAGATGGAAACAAGTGATGAAGAACATGATAAAGATTTTGATGATATAGATAAAGACACACTACAAATGAGCACTTCATATACTCAAGAGACAAAGAAGGAAAAGGTGGAAGAGGTAGAAGCAAAGGTGGATAAGGTCAAAGTATTGGAAAAGGTTGAGGTATATAGATACCCACATCATCATGACAGGAAACAATAATGGAACTAGGGGTGGAAGTGTCATAATAACAATCATTTTGCCTATACAGAAAATAAAATTTCCAATCATTATGGATATGCATGGAATCCAAAGAAAAAATACTATGGCACATGGAATGAATGTGGAAATCACTATGACTATGCATGGAAGAATACCTATTATGGTCATGGTTGGAATCAGAGTAGCACAACGAAATATGGTACATGGAATAAAGAGAGGAATAATTATTCTTGGACACCAAAGCAATATAATTATGATCATGAATGAAATTAAAGGAACACAATAAAATTTGGAAACAAACTTGGAGAGCTATCACCTGCCAAGATCACATATGGATGGCTAGATGATCGAGATTGGAGACAAGTGTGCAATGATTTAAAGCACACTCATTATTTGGTTTCTTCCTATGTTTTAGGGATGAAACATGTCAAGGAGGGAAGGAATGCTATGTACCTATGGATATGATATATTGATGTATATGGGTTGATGGAGATGCCGACATGTGGCACACATCCCCTTAGTTATATGGGTACACTATATTAGGTTAATAGAGTAACTTATGGAAGTAGTACATTGGGTAATGGTCAGCCTACATTGGATTAAGAGGTTACCCATCCATGTGTTAGATATATGTATATATATAGGAGATGATTATCGTGGTAAGGATATCAAGTAAGTATTGAATCTTCTATTGTAAGAGGATATTGGAGGTTGTCCCCTCGAAGAGACATTGTAGAGTTATTCCTTAATAAAGGAGTATTATATGGTGTTTCCATACCTTAAGGGTATTTATGCATATATTTAATATCAAGATCATTACAAATGATGAGCATTGTTTTGCCTCCCATACACACCAACAATCTGTACAGGTTGCCTAGACACTCACCTATAGGCAGACAGTGACATAAGCATAAGGTTTTAATAGGTGTTTTAGCCATTAAAAGTGACTAAATGTATAATTAAATGATAAATTAACTTTAGAGATTCAAGGTAAGATTTAAAATAAGATAACCAAGCTTAGTTAGATCCATATTCATCTACAGGGGTTAGTTAAGGTAGGTGTCTCATTCAGAATAGTGGAGGAATATTTTATGAGTTAAGGTGCATGTTGAGGGATAATGGAAGGATGAATTAAACATATATTCACATTATACATATCCATGATGAGATTTATAAGCTTTGATCAAAGAAAAATAAGCCTATATAGACTCCTTATGAAGAAATGACAACCTATAACCACTATGTGGACTGTCTCAGGTAGTGAAAGAGAAAGGTTCTGCTTTTGAGCATGGAAAGTACACAAAGGAGAAATTGTAGTTGGGTAATGGTGTAGATAAATTCTAAGGAGGTTAATTAAATTATATTTTAGGTCCAACCATACATGAGTACCTACAGACATCACTCTAAAACATGAAACTCAATTAAGGAAGTAACACTCAGTCTAAGCTAGGAAATGAACAAGATTACGGTTCAAGATGATGTGGAAGAAATATAAAAGGTGGAAAAGTGACTAAAAATAACTATAAAGGAGTTTTTAAACATTATTTAAATCCATTTTCATGAAAAAACAACCTATAGGTTCCCCCTCTAGAAGCTAAACATAGTCAAGCAAGGTAATACAGTCACAGTCTTGACTGAAGGTATGCATAAGGGAGTATGATTGATGAAGATAAGAATGAAGATGGGAGACAATATATCACGATATAAACAAGGAAAATATACATTTTAAAGTGGTTATCAAGAAAATATATAAATACAGGGTCTTTAAATAAGTACCATACAATCATTTTGAAGAAACCCTTGCATAGTCAACTTCCACACAATCTATTTTAGTTTTGGAGGGAGTTTGAAGGTCAAATGGATAGACCAGGGGTTGAAACTTTGTTTATATCAAATTTAAAACTTGAAATATCCCATATAAGTGTTTTTTTGTTATAAAAATGGGGGAAGTAACCCCTATTTTGTCTTAGATAGGGGGTACTTCCTCTTATACCAAACCTTGGTAGTTTTGGGAAAAGGTATCAACCTGACCCTGAAGGAGCTGATGGACATTTATAAAAGGTATGAAAGGATTAGGGGAGACTATTATAATCATGGAAACAAATAAAAAGAGGATGAAACCAAACAAAGTGTCATGGACCCTCAAGGTTTGCAAGCAGGCCTACTAGGCAGGTTTTGGCCTAGAGTCCAAACAAGGGGTCAATATCAATTCTAGAACTAAGTGAGATATAAAATTAGTTGTGAGATGTCTGTGGGATAATTTTAGAGGTTTTTTATCTATTTAAATGAAAAACAAACTCATCAATATGCTATAAACCCTTAGAATTATAGTCAGGCCTAAAGGCAAGGTTGAGGCCTATTGCTAGATGAGGGAGTCATTTTCACTTCTAGTATTTGATATGAGTTATAACCTATTGAGACATGTTCATGGGGGAAAATAAGATGTGTTAAATATTTTAGAGTGCAAAGAAAACCAAAGGAAGCCATTCTTGGACCCTATATCAATTCATGCTTGTAGGAAAGTGAAGGACAAGCTTGATAGGAGAGGTTCAAGTGCTCATATATTTTTTAAGGATTTGCATGGGAGCCATAGGAGTTTAAGGATGTTAGAAAAGATATTAAATGATGAATTTGTGGAATTTTTTGGTAGGTTGGATGTCATATATTTATGAGCCAACGTTAAGAGTGAAAACTACTCAGAAACCCTCCAAAACCCTTACAAGGACTAGTCTAGAGAAATGAAGATAGAGATGAATTATAATTAGATAATTTAGATATGAAACCTATTGGAACTTTTATATGACTCACTAAATATCCATCCTATGAATTTTTATATGTACATACTTGTATGAATGGGGTGAGAAACATGATATTTTTGACCATTTTTTGTGTTGTGTAGGCTATAGGAAGAGTATAAGGATGAAATAAAGTTTGGAGAGAAGTTTAATTTTTTTATAACTCCTTATGGACATTTTTTTCCAAGAAAAAACTCTTAATTATCCAAACCAGGTGCTTCATATCAGCCATTCAAAACTAGCATATTGGACAAGCTAGTGAGAAGGGTGTAAAAATTCAAGTGAGATAAATTTAAGGTGTCCCTAATGATTATAAGGTCATGAAGGGTCTTAAAAAGTGTCATTAACTTCCTCCAATATATTTTTATGAATAAATGAAGCCAAATTTTAAGATAAGTGTGTAGGGTACATGAAAGAAGAGTTTTCTAGACTGTTGATGATGATATCTCCTTCCCAAGTGATTCTAGATGACCATGCCTATAACCAATGAATGGAGAGGCATGTATGATTTACTTAACCTTCATCCCAATCATTATACCTGGTACCAATCAGTTATGAGGCATTAAAATAGGGTCAATCATGAAGGGATTTTTTTTGAGCTAGTTAAGGAGTTTTCATGCCACTTTTCATGAGGTTTATGACTTGGATTGATATCTATACTACTTAGCCTTACATGGTTTATCAAATATACTATTTTCATGTAAAATTAACTAATTTTCTCAACTTTACAAGTGTCCTTGTGACCATTGGGCTTCTCTCTTCTCCTCTCTCTCTCAAGTTCTATAAGAGCTAGCCATTTTGGACATTGTACATTATGCTTCACCTAACTATGGAAAAGCCCTACTCATTTTTATATATTTTGATAAATAATAATATTTATTTTTACCTATTCTATGACTATTATTAGTGTGTTATTTTGGAATGTTTTATTTTGCATAAGTGATAACTCTTGTTTCCTTAGCATGATTGTTTTCATTCTATCATTTATTTAAAGTTTGAAAGTTTCTTCTTGAAAGGCATGTGAAATGTTTAAAGAAATGTCAAGGATTGATTTAGTTAGTCTATTCAGTAGTTCCCTCATAGGCCTCTTGTCTAGTCCTCCTAACTTTGTGCATTCATCCATAACCTCATAATGTAACATTGATGTGAGAAGATGAAGATTGGAGAAGTGTATGTTCATTTTGTCCCTTGAATTCAAGTGTAGCGTGCATATGGTTGGAAGTAATCAATATATTTAGTGTATCACATCCATTAAGATATTTTTTTAAAGTTATCTCTCTCCCTTTTCTCTCCCAAGTTTAGTTGTAGTTGTGATCCAAAGTGGTACATCAAGGGAGCTAGCCCTATATAGAGATTCACCTTGTTCTTTAGGCTACCCACAAGCCTAGAGGTGTTTCCATTGTGCCACTTGGATGAAGAGATATTTTACATCTTCTCAAAGGGTACAAATCCAAGTGAAAATAGTCAACTCTCAACATAATGGGGTGTTGAGGATGTCCAACCTACCCTAGTAATAAACACACTTTTTAGCTCATATCAACCAGATGCCTTAGTTACATGGAGGATTATTGTTTGCTCACAAAAATAGTAATAATATGAAAACTATAGGGTTTAAATACTAATGCATGCAATAATATACCTCATATATCCAGACACAGGTGCACCTAAAAACTCATTATAGTCCTACATATAAGACAGTACCACCAATATCAAAACATTACTACCATATTTCTAATAATGGTGCTATTATCTAATTATGGAGATACTGTCTAGGAAAGGTTATGACACTAGTATCCTATTTATGACACTTAGACTAATTTCTACCCCAATTTATAGCACCTAGATCATCCATCTCAGTTGTTTTCCAGCTAAGTTCTTACTTAAACTATTTATTACTATTTTTAGAAAGGTCAAAGCTAGTTGATTTTGTAAAAAATGAATGGGTGTATTTATTACATATTATTTACCTAATTTAGTCTACTCAAATCTTTGACAAACATAATATTTACATGTTTTAAGTCTTAAAAGGCTAAAATATTTTGTAAACCTCACTTACTTCGAACATTACTCAAACCCTAATCCTAGATGCTCTTAGGGTTTGTATCCTTCATTTTCTTGTTTTCATTGGCTATTTTAAGTTTTTTATATTTTTTATATTCTATTTTATCATCCTTATTTCAATTTTTTTTACTATATGCCATCTAAAAATCTATCTTTCTTCCATTATGAAGAAGTGTTAGGCTAAGTGGTAATCCTATTGAGCATATCCAAATTCCTTCTATTTGAGCATATACCATGGATAAGGGACCAATTGTAACTCTCATAATTGATATTACACACATTGATTATGTGGATTTAAATGATAATGCATCCAAAGATGAAAAATATAATCAAGATCAAGATGATACACAAGTTAGAAATTAGAACACTCTCCCTCCACTTAACAATGAAAACCTAATTATTAATAAGGATGAGATCTTATAGAGATTCAAAGATAGACTTCATGGAAAACCCTTTGATCATGCACAAATTTTATAAGAGTGACCCAAATTCCATAGTTAATGTAACTTTAGATCCATCTCCTCACCTGGTTTTATTAGCTCCTCCACGTAGAGTTTTCACCAACCTTTCAGAATTGCCAACACATGTTTTATAGTAACTCTTGGATTGTAATGTCATATCTATAATTTACATTAAATATGTTGATACAACATGACATCTTCCAAGCAACTATGATTAAAATGCATTCTTTGAATATCACAAGGCACAAGGTCATATAATAAACATATGCATCAGCTAAAACATAGATACAAGATTTGATTGAGGCTAACACTATTGATGTGGGCACACCCATAGAGGCACCCAAAGTACAAAAAATGGAATCTAAGGCATTGAAAATATTCTCAAATAAATTTACAAATCACACAAAAAATAAGGAAAGAATCACTTCAAGTGTTCACTACACATATCAGGCACATCCACCACCAACTTCGTATCAAACTACTATAGAGCCGGCACACCCACTTCTCAATATCATCGGTGTGTACCACACTACAATTCCAGTTAGACCACTTATCACTTTATTAGAAAAAGAGATTATTTATGATGATACATATTTATATGCATTCTTTATATGAGCTAACATCAATCATCATCCTATCTAAAGTGTTAGGTTGACAATAGATCAAGCATTAACAAGTGCACTATTACACATACAAAATTTGGGGTATTCAGAGTAGGATATACCCCACATAGAGATAATTATAAATGTTTTCAATGGTAGTGTTTAGATATTCATTGGGGAGATTATACTTCTACTATAGGTTAGATCAGCACATGTAGCCACTAGATTCTTAGTAGTACCTAATGCAATCATATTTGACATGTTACTGGGCGGGCCATGGATACATTAACTATGATCCATCCCATACACATTGTATAGATGCCTAAAATATATACATGAAAAATTAGGTGGTCATAGTTGAGGGTCTTCCATATGAGTATCCTCTACCCATCCCATAGTTAGTTATATCATAACTACTAGTTAAAATATAATTACCAATTACATCATAGTTATTAATTATAGTTCTAAGTACAATTCCTATTAGTACACCACAAAGTTCAACAAAGCCATTATTGTAAGTGAGGTCTACTCCTATAGTGTTTCCACATACTCATACTCTCCCATGAAGACCAATATTAGAGATATCCTCATGTCAGAGATATGTTGTTGATTCTATAAGGCCTCTCTTTACTCATTTTATACCAAGATTAGTCTTATTGAGTTCTCAGGGTTCTTAGCATAGGGCACCTTTGCCACCTACAACTTATTCCACTAAATGGGTCCTTAAGACCCCTACAGTTCATAGGACACCATAGTTAGTTCCATAGATTCCTAGCGCCATGCCATAATCAACACCAAATATAGATCACTTGGTATAATAGATTATGGGACCACCGTTACCTTTTTATATAACACACACGATCATAATTCCTTTATTTAACATAGTCCACATTGATAGTGAGTCTGCCATGATATTCATTGGTTAGTATTGTTCTTCCCTTCTTATACATACTTTCCTTCTTTATTTCTCCTTGTACATAGTTCATTTTCATGTTTCTTGTACATAACTTATATCCAAATAATACAAAAATAATATACTATGTCACATAACATAAATTTTTTCAAATATTTACTCAAAAAATAGAAAAGCATAGATTATATGCATTACCATGTTTACATGTCTTATATTTATGAGATACTACATATGTTAGCTATCTTAGTATAGTCAATTTTATCATACATACATGCTTCACTTGTTCTTGTTGAGTGCTTGCAAATTTCTCCAGAACTCATGCCTACTACACCAATCTAGATTTGATATTATCTACCCACTGGGGGAATCTATACTGATACATGATTTATTCATTTGACACATTCACTCCCTTGGTGGCACCCTATACACAATTTTGATTACCAAGTTCTATCTTTCTATACTCTACATCCTAGCTTTAACATTGTTATATCTCGATATTGATCATGTTATACTTATATTTTTTTTGACTATTACTACTTTAGACTTAGCATATGTATATCCTAATTTTTACATAGATTTATATTACATATTCATGCATACTTTCATTTCTAGCTTTCCTAATTTAGAATTGATTGCATCTCTATTCTTCTTCTATCTTGAGGTCATTTGAATATGCCATTGTTCTTTGGTCCTACACCACTTCTATTGACAACATGTATGATTTGGGCATGTGCCCATGTCATTATGTGTGATTTTTTCTAATTGTGTATGAGGACATTTAAACATGTCCTTTTATGTGGATATAAGATAACTTATTTGTTGATTACGTATATGGACATTTGAACATGTCCTTATATGTCTTTTTTTCTTAGATTTAATGACATGTTCCCATGTCCCTTATTTTGTGGCCCCTTGGCTTACTTTGCATGCTTCATGTGTGTTGTATGTATGATTTCTTATATGCATCATGGCCATGATAATTGTCTTTGATTTTTACACACTCCATTTTTAGATGCCATGAGGGACCTCATGCATCTCTCATTCCTACTTGGGTGTCATGATGGACATCATGATCCATCACCCTTGGTAGCTACTAAGTTTTTACTCAGATTTGTTATTACATACATTGTTATATCTATCTTGACACCCATGTGAATGATAGACTTGACATAAATTTTATATTACAAATTTATCCTCAAATTATCTCATATTTTGATATTATTTATGCACATTATATTTGATTATTATGCAATTATCATATATACTCTATATAACACACATTTTGCATTGCTTTTTCTTTTGAGGACAATTATTACACAAGATCAATAACTCCCATAAAAAGAGAGGGTATTCAAAAGGGTTTGTCATAAAGATCAGGGTCTTATAATTCATTCACAATATATTTTCATCATACAAGATTAGATTATAGAAAATTAGACTCAGGTAAACATAATGGGATAACAGTGACATAAAGAGTAGCACAATTACATAGAAATCAAATTAGAAAGACACTAACACCCAAATTGGGACACTAATGCTACATTTCCAATAATGACACTACTATCCAAGACATGGTGATATTTTCCAATAGCCTAAAATTTTAAAAAGCCTAGATTGGATAGAAAAGTAAAATAGGTACAATGCATGTTTGCATAGATTTAGTTACAAATTTATCAATTTTGCTTAGTTTTGTTTAGATTCATAGTAGTTTATCTTAGATTCATATCAATTTTCTCAAATTGAGGGCATCATGCATGGCATGACTATTCCCATATTCAATTCGGATACTCAGATATAGCTTATTATAACTCAATCTAGAATCCATATGCTTAGATATCATATTTGGGGGCATGCACACAACACATTATTTTTTTATGTTCATTTACACACCATTTAATTAGATGGAATGATAAATTACATGTAATTCTCTGTGATGTATACATCTAATATCATATTCTAGGTTACACAATAATTTCATGTCTTACTCCATTTGTAGTGGTTGGCATTCCTGAGTGGCCTAGAGCTACCTAATGTAATCAAGTAGTCATAGAGATAACATACTTAGTTAGACATTTAAAGTTAATTTGCATAGTTTCAGTTTCAAATGCATATAATACATATGAGGGATGTGTTACTTCAACATCCCTACCCATGTTCATGAGTTGGTCTGCCTTGATCAAGTGAATGGTTAGCTTTATTTGCATAGTGATTTGAGTGAACACAAGTTTAGATTGTCAAAGTGGTGAAAAGTGAACCATTATGAAGCATTGTATGTTCTATCCCAAGTTTATGTGATCAGTGGGCACATATTCATGTAGAATCATGCAGGTGCTTGTGAGTAGTTCTATTAGTTTTCAAATTTTGTGATGTAGGGGATGGGTTATCCTAGGTAGAGAGTAATTAGACTTTGGGAGGGAATTATGCATTGTAGTCATTTGAGTGGTTTTGAGCATTACCAGTTGAACCTGACTCGATGGTTGTTGTGTATGTTGGCTAGTTGGCCCATTTGTTGTACTTTAGACTAGATTGTCTTGAAGAGAGTTAATAAAATACATGTTCTCCTAGTTTTCTTGCATTGTGTGAATGCTCATGTGTGTTTGAGTTGATTTCTCAATCTTTACAAGTGTGTTTTTTTCTTTCACTACTAATATTTTATTATACAAGTAGAATGCCACTATGTTTGTGCATGTTATTATACATGTAAACACTGAAGGCATAGTTTGTAGTTCTCGTAGAGTCCCATTACAATGAGGGATTTGGGTTAAAATAAGTGGTGCTACATAGATGATCAGCTCCATCGAATTGGCCCTATGATAGTTGGTATTAGATTACATGTTTATGTCTTATTGAGTTGTGTTTGCCTAAGTTAAACTATTTTGTGCCTTCCCTTATCAAGTCAACCCAGTGTGTTGTGTCTTTATCTATATGATAGGAGATTTATTCAGGATATTGCTTGAGAAGGTGGCCAATATAGGTCAAGAGTAGGGTTAGGACAAAGGTGAAAGTGGTGGCAATCATCACTATAGTAAGTCAAAAGTTGTTGCTATGGAAAAAGGCTTTGCTGAGCAAGTTGGTGCTAGGTTCTAGTTTTTGGAGGATCGTGTGGGTACAAGATTCAATGAGCTCAAGGAGAAGGTGACTAATATGGAGTAGATGATCATGGAACTTATTGTAAGGTTGGAGGAGAGCTTGGTGTTCTAAAATAAGTTATAGGATGAAGTAGCTTTGTATCGATTAATGGTACTAGGTTTGGTGAAACCATTAAGGTTTAATTATTCTATAGCCTTGAAGCTCCCCAAGTTGAAGGAACTAGAGTGTTATGATGGTGTGTGAGATGATCATCTTCTAGAGAATTTCTTTTGAGACATGGAGGAGTATCTGGTAGGGTTGGGGTGCCTGTCAGGTTCACAAGAGGTGTGCACTATAACAAGGTACCTCACAGGTATGGCAAAGGTTTGGTATAGAACCTTGGCTAATGACATTGCATCAAAAAGTTCTACAAGGAGGTTGGACTCTTGGAAGGATTTGAAGGAAGCCCTTAGGGATCAATTCTAACTTGGGAATGCAACATGGTTGGTTAGGATCAAGTTGAGTTAGCTAAAGCAAGTGGGGGAGATGAGAGATCACACCAATTCTTTCCAGGGCCTTTTATTGGAAGTCTCCAACATGTCAGAGGTAGATAAATTATTTCAATTTACTCATGGTCTTCAGTCATGGGCTTAAGTGGAGCTCCATTGCCATGAAGTGTCTGATGTTAGTGAAGCAATTACTATAGTAGATCATCTCTTGGATTTTAGAGATGATTTTTCATCCAAAAGCACCTTGGGTACTTGTGCATCTATAGGTGGAGACATTGGTAAGGGGTCAAGTAAGTCTTCAGGGAAGCTAGTTGGTGACCAAGGAAGGAAGGCTACTTTGGTGTTGTTAGAGGGATCTCAAAAGTCTTGGAGCACTTCCAGGGGTGGCAAGAAGAAGTCACTAGATGGAGAGTCAAGTAGGAAATGGTTTCATTTGAGGTGTTGGATGTGTGGTGGGAATCACTACAACAAAGATTGTCTAAAGTGGTAGGGGGTGTTTGCAGTTCAGATGGAGGAGCTAGATGAACAGTGTGAGTAGACAATGTGTGTACTCAGGGGGGCTCAATGCTAAGTGAAGTTTGGGTCCAAAATGGTTACTATAACTTGCTAGGTTGATTATTATAGAGGTGGTGATATGTGCTTGAAAACTACTTTCTTCTTATAGAATTAGGTTGTCATGTAATTGTAAGTCAACTAGTTAGCCTTAGAAACTTGGCCTCCATACCTTAGAAGGTGTAAGGAGGCTTAGAGTAGTTACAAGCCATTTAGTTAGTGGTAGGATAGGGTTTATTTGAGAAGGGTAAAGAGATAATTTTCCCCATCTTAGAGATTTTTTGTGTTGGATCCATTGTAGATGTGCATGGTGAAGACTATATAGAGGAGTGAGAAAGGGAAGATGAAGGTGGTGTTTAGTTGAGTACATAGAAGAGTATAGGAATTGGTGAGGAGTCAATGTATATTGCATTGCTTATTTGTAGTTGGGATGTTGAGGGGGAACATTAGGTTACTTTTTCTCATTGATATGAGGTGGGTTATTCACAACCAAGGAGTTTGCTCAAGGAGATATCATCTTGTTTATCATAGAGAAGATAATTGATTAGTGCATCGAGTTGGTTCTAAAGGAGAGTTATTGGGTTAGGGCTCCATTCCTATTATTGGACCTAAGGTGGTTGGTTTAAAGAGTTGTCTTTGACTGTTGTGCTCTTATTTTGGAGTATCAGTACTATTATGGAGGAAGTTTGATGGTTCGCTTAGGCTTTATTGGGTTTGTAGAGTCTTGAAGAGGTTGATCATCAGCAACCATTTTCCTCTGCCCCATGTTGGGGGTTGGCAAGATCAAGGTGATTTTGCAAAGTGACATTGGTTTGGTGTGGCTTGTGTAGGCAAGCTTGTCTATGTGCTGAAGTTGCTAGAGATTTAATTTGTTTCTTAGTTGTAATCAATTAGAGAACTCTAGTCACTGATGAAGCTAAACCAAGTTGGTTCCTGTCTAAGTGCCCTTATGTGTATGAGATGGGTTAAATCAAAGTGGCAATTGTAATAGTTTGTTGAGGTGAAGACAATGGGTTACATGGTAATTTGAAGTGGAGGGAGTTTCTAGTGGTGTTGGAATGGTAGTTTTTAGCAAGATGGGAGTAAGAAGAAGCCATCAAGTTAAGGTTAGGGATTTGGCCTTGGTCTCTTAACTCTGGATTGAGCCTAAAAATGGGATGTGTTGGTCTCTTGGATTTGAGTTTGAAAAGGGGATGTGTTGGTCTCTTGACTCTAGATTCTAGATTGAGCTTAAATAAGGGATGTGTTGGTCTCTTAGCTTGGATTTATTTTGAAGAAGGGACATGCTGATCTCTTAGCTCTGGGTTGAATTTGAATAGGAGATTACCTCTAGGTTATTTATGGAGGAGCCATGTCAGTATCAAGGTCATCATTGATTTTAAGTGGGGGAGTTTATGAGGGATGTGTTGCTTCAACATCCCTACCCATGTTCATGAGTTGATCTGCCTTGATCAAGTGAATGATTAACTTTATTTGCATAGTGATTTGAGTGAACACAAGTTTGGATTTTCAAAGTGGTGAAAAGTGAACCATCATGAAGCATTATGTGTTTTATCCCAAGTTTATGTGGTCAGTGGGCACACATCTGTGTAACATCATGTGGGTGCTTGTGAGCATTTATGTTGGTCTTAGATTTCATGAAGTAGGGGCTAGGTTGTCCTAGGTAGAGAGTAATTAGACCTTGGGAGGGAATTGTTCATTATAATCATCTGAGTGGTTCTAAGCATTATCGATTGAACCCAACTTGGTGGTTATTGTATATGTTGGCTAATTAGCCTATTTATTATACTTTGGATTGAATTGTCTTGAAGAGAGTTAATAAAATACATGTTCTCCTAGTTTTCTTGCATTATGTGAATGCTCATGTGTGTTTGAGTTGATTTCCTAATCTTTGAAAGTGTGTGTTTTTATTTTGCTACTACTCCTTTATTATACAAGTAGAATGCCACTATGTTTGTGCGTGTTCTTGTGCAAGTAAACACTGAAGGTGTAGTCATAGTTATTGTAGAATCCCATCGCAATGAGGGATTAAAGTTAGAACAAGTAGCGTTGTACAAGCGATCAGCTCCATCAAGCTGGCCCCATGACACTACACATGGGTAGGAAATTATGGAGTTATAGCCTGCTTGAGTTCTTGATCCATCTATATGGGAGGGTCATACACACTATTAGTCCAATCTAAGTTATTCATAGATCATGATCTACCAAGGGTGGGCAATGATGGAGTCAAAAATAGATTAAGTTCTTGAGCCACCCACACATGAGGATTGAATAAGCTTGTTGACCAATTTTTTCCCCTAGGCCAAAAAGGGCTAACCCCTATAGTTTCAAATTTACTTGTTAGCCTTGTTAATGAGTCTTAAGCCTTGTTTGAGGAAATTAAGGTAATTTAACATATTTTAAGATTTTTAACAATGTTAAGGTTTTCATTGTGGCCAATGTGAGCTTTTCTAAAGCCTCCTTCTTGCATGAGTTGTTAAATCCAATGGTGAAGAAATCATGTGAAGTCTTAAAAGGTCTTAGATAGATATATGTCCTCTATATGAGATCATCCAATAAGCACTAGCCTTCTGTGTACTTGTAAATGTTTTTTAAGGGTTCTAAAGCCACTTTCAAATATGGTCAAGATGAAATACACATACCATACACTTTTCAAATATGGTAAATTAATTATCCAACATGCATATAGGTCAGATATGTCAGTACAAATTAGAAGATAGTCGGTATTATAGTTTCAATGCCAAATAAGGTAGTTTAAATCACTCGTACATACTTAATGAGCTCATACTCAGGTAAAAATGGGTTCAAGGTGTATTTTCAAATCCCATAAGCTAAATCCATGTTTGGAATGAATTTTTGGGTCTCAGAGATGTAAAATTTGCTTCCTTACCTCTATCACTATCTTCACAAGCTCACAAAGGTCAATTTCATGTGGATGGTATGGCCAAGAGAGATACAGTTGGAGGCTAAGATCTTGGTAAATGATAGGGGTTCTAATAACATTTAATTTTGTGGTATTGGTTTGTATATCCATCCCCTCTCTTTTATAAACAATCATTAAGACTCCAAAGTGCTAAAACTACCTATCAAACCATGACATGGCCAGTTTTGGCCCTCTCAAGTGAATTTGTGAACTCATTGCTATTGGAAGAAGTTTTTTAAAGTTCCCACATGGTCTTATTAGTCTTCAAGATCATTTCCAAACGTTTTCATGTTGTGCAAGTCATCTATGAGTTGTATTCTTCATGGAAATTGAGGTTGTAAGGTTTGCACTTCAAAGTTTGAAAGTTTTTGGTGAGTTGATAGAGTTTGATGCATATAATGAATGGTTTCATGCCTTCTACCATCATCTTCGTCCATTAAAGACCCTCCAATATGAATGGTTGTTCCTTACTAGTCCTCCACATGCAATTCATGTCACCAACCAATTGGGCTATGTTATTAAGACTGCCTACAAAGTGGCTTATGAATGTTCAATCCTACATCATCAATGTTATATAAGGGGTGTAGGGTGACCTCAATGTTTGAAAATGGTCGAGATAGGATCCATAAAAGGTTATTGTATTGAAAATGTAGACCTAAAGGCAATAATTCTTTGTCTAAAATTATATTTAAAGGGATGAATGAAGTGTGGAAACTATATATACACTTTAGAGATGACATAGGTCATGAAGAAGGAAATTATTTTATTGAATACTTATTAATCAATCTTAATAGTCAACAAACCCATACACACCTACATGCCTGCTGAGAGGATAATGATATGGGAGCCATGAAGTGTTGATAATAAAGAGTGAGAGATTATGGAAGACACTTTCAATAGGGGTTTTTTTTTCAAATATGCTAGAGACCCTATTGATGAGGTCATCATTATAAGAGAAATCAAAACACCCAAGCAAACCTACATGAAGGATGTAAGGAGGGTGTATGTTTGTGATGATGTGGGGTTTTGGGAAAGTTGAGAACGTTCAAGTGAAGATACTGAGTCCTCAACACTATAACAAAAGTCATTGAAATTCCTAGATATTTGCATTGAGACCCTAAATTAAAAATGAAACCAAAACCTCAATGAATACCTATAGGATTGCCTAAGCATCTTAGGTTGGTCTCAAACTTGAAAAAAAATACAATGCATAATAATGGGTTTAGAGCTTAGATAGGTATACAAGGTTCTAAAAGTTATTTGAGGACAAAGAAACTAAAGAGAAGGATCAAATATAAATATAGGTAGAGTTAATTTAGAACCTTTAATTCACACAATTAGGTGCTCATATAGGCCTATTAGTAACTTGACCTGTCAAGGTCAAATTACTACCCCCATCATTTGAAACTTTCTTAAATCTCAACAATATCCCTTTGTAGCAGGTCAAACCAATCAATTATGGCCTAAAATAAATAATTTTAGTAAAAAATGTCAAAAATGGATTGTAAATGGGTCATTATCATTAAAAAATAGCATTTTCAAGTTCAAATATGCAGATAATCCATGCATAGGGGGTCAATTTTGAAGGAAATCAAGGATTCTAAGAGCTTCAAGTGGTTTTAGGACCCTAAATTTTGTACATAGGGTAATAAATATTTAGAGAACCTTATGAAAAAGTTTCATTGCCACTATATGAATATAGATACTCAATTTTTTGTAACAATCCTTAGCATGTCCATTGGAGATCCCCATTGGAGTAGACATCATTATGGAGTGCCATAAAAGCTTATAAGTATAGGTAAAAGTTTAAAAATAATGGGATGATGTTTTTAATTCATAATAAGACCTTTAAAGAGTGTAAAAACTCCAAATTTTAAGCAAACCATGCTCATACAAGCTTTTGTAAGCAAACATGCATATAGGCCAAAAAGAGGTTTTTTGAATTTTCAAGCAAAATGTGATTTCAGAGTGTTTTGATAGCATGGTAAAGACTACATGATTATTTTTAAATTAATTGGAAATCATTTTAATATTTATTTTCATTTTGGTGAAAGTTTCACTTTTTGTAGTTTTAAACACCCTTCCTAGCCTCCTGTTCAGATGCTCATATCTTTCAACACGTGTGGAGTTTGTATGAATGATATTATTATTTTTTTAGGACCAATATTTATTTATAATTAATAAAAAATTGATACCATTTGATGGGCTGTGATTTATGAGCAATCGTTATGAGCGTAGGTAGCTCAGAATGCATTCAAAACCCCACAGGCAGATTTCTCCACGTGATAAATTTTCATATATTTTTCATGGGAACCCAATATTACTAGGGATGTTATGGGGGTCAGTTTGATACACACATATATAAATATTTTGGGATTTGGAGGTCTATACTTCATGAACCATCATTTTGAAGATTCAACTTCAAAGCCCTCCTAAACCCTAAAAAAACTAGTTTTGTAAAAAGTTGATTTTATTGCCATAAAATCATAATGAATCAACCTAAAACATTTTCAAATTTAAATTAAACTTATATAGGATTTCATCAATGTCAATTTTATACATGAAATTATACAGATGAGGGAAGAAATCATGCTTTTGTAAGAAATAACATATAAAATGAAGTACAAGACACTTCAATGAAATATAATAAATGGAGATAAAATAATAAGACTTTTTATTCATCCTAAAATTTTAATTTTTTATAAATTATCCCATAAGTGTCTCAACCAACTCAATCAAAATGGCTAGTCTGTAGGAAAATGGAGCAAAATAGGCCTAGCCAACCTTGTTGACTGAATGGCGAGTGTTTTCTCATCAAAATCAAATATATTGTGATGATAAATTTTTTTACAGGTATATTAAATTATTTTTTTAGGTTTCATGGTATATTTTTTCAGGTTTAATGGAGTCCAAATGCAAGAAGATAGGCTATTAGGCCTAATCATTCAATTAAGCAAGTAAGGAATGGCATTGCAAATATATAAAATGAATTAATTTTGGAGTTAACACATTACATATATGTTTTTTAAGTGGACATATCATTATTAATTCAATACACAAGTTCCAATTCATGTAATTTGAGCTCAAGTTGAGTTAACTAGTTGTGAAGGGTCAAATCTCTTCGGTTGACTAGTTTGACTAGTTTCATGCATCTCCCATGCTTTTCATGCAAGATAAGGAAATTCAAGAAATTAAAACCAATTTTAATATGTATTTATCTTCCAATTTATGGTTTAATTTTCATTCAAGGAAGGTTGACAAGTCAACATGGGCCCACCACTTCTCAATTCTATGCCAAAATTGAAGAACATGCAATTTTTGAAGACTTGAAAGATTTTGAAGACTTTATTTAATATTTTAAAAGGATTTTAGTCTTATTTTAACTCAAAGAGACTAATAATTCTATTTTACATGCCACTTTGGCTTTAGTTAAGGTTTTAGACTTATGTATTGGCTTTTTGAAGCCATTTTTCAAGATTCCTAAAGTAGAGAAGAAATTATAATTGACATCATTTTTATCGAATAAAGAAGATTTTTTTTGCATATGAGTTTGATATCAGAAAAGAGTGTATTTTGAATGTGTACCAGTATACAAGTGAGATATATGTCCCCTTTTAATGTCCTTTCCATACCTACTATGAAAATCTCACCCTCTACATGTCATTTGAAGAGATGGGAATAGAATTTTGTAATCCAAAATCCTCTCAATCCTTCATCTAAAATACTAATATTTATGAGAAATTTGAAGACTTATTTTTGATTTATATGTGTGCCTTAATTTAAATATATTTCAGAAAATATCAATCATTTAGGTACATCGCCTAATTAGATATGATTTTCCATTTGAGTTTCCTTTTCCCTTTTCATCCCAAAAAATCAAAATAGTTTAGTTTTTAAAGATAAATCTTAAGGGAAGCAACCCTCTCTAGAGATTATTATAAATTTAGAGTCACCTAAAATCTGAGAAGTTCCAATTGTATCGGTTGGAGATAGGGTGTGTTTTACACATCTTCAAGCAGGGTGCACTCCAGAGTGATAACAAGCCCTGTATAGTCTTAAGAAGAAGGGTGCTTACTTGTTTTGAAATATGAGGTATGTAAGAATAATAAAAAATGTGATAATGATCCTATAATGTCATCATGACTCCACATGAGCTTCAAGGTTAAAAAAAATGGTGCAAATGTGGATAGGCATGTTTAGGCCTAGTAAGCCTAAGGTCATACACACACATGTCTATGTGTACAATTATGACAAGAATGATTTGTGAAGGTGAAATGAGAACATAATGAGATATAATAATGTGATAATAGTATTAAAAGAAACATTGGATAAGGTTTTGAACTCTTCAATAATGAGGAAAAGAGTAAAACACAATAATTAGGGTCTTTTGTATTGTTTTGCTAAAGAACCTTAGGTGTGAACTAATGGGTGTTGCAGGAAGCTTGTGGATATGAGTGGAAATAATTCCATGGGAATAAGTTAAGATAGGTGACATAGACCTCAATGAGTTGTCTAGAGTTTAATACAAACACTGTTATTTCTTTTGTAAACTCATCTATCTCTCGATCTCACATAATGTAGCCTTTCCACCTGATAGGCTACTTTATCTTGCTTAGTATAATACATATAAGTTATATGGGAGCCCAAGATCTTATGGATAGTTAGTTACCATAATTTATTTCCTTCTTGTGGCATTATGAGAGAGAAAAGGGTTCTATCCTTTATGAACCATTGCTAAGACTACAAATTGGTCTCAAGTTGCCAAGGAGCTCTCCAATGACTTGATGAGAGAGGAGATGAATCCAATGACTCTAGATAGATTAAATGAACCTTGAAATGACATGGATTACCTTCAAAACTTCCCTGAGCACCATTGCAATCCATTGGTTAGCACATGTGTAGGTACAATGTATGAAAAAGGGCTAAAGAGGACTATTGTAGGATTGTTTATGAGTTCTATATAGGCTCTCAAGACTTAAAATTTAGAATAGAGTATGCTTAGGAGGTACTTGAACTAAATAAAACACATATAGATCCAAAACTTAGTTTTTATGCCTAGAGGGGTAATGAAGGCCTAATTAGAGAGAGCAAACAAGATAATGAGTACACTTTCACTCACTTTCAAGTCATGAAATTTGGCATGAAACTATAAGGGGATATTGGGTACTCAAAAATACCTTCATTTTTACAATATAATTTTTACATTATTCCATACAAGGATATTTACATGATTTCAAGGTTACAAGGAAATGCATGTTAATGAGAGCTTAAGGTACAAGATGAAGTCTTAGAGAGAGTGCACTCATGAATATGAACTTGAGTTTTGATACATTTGGGCAAGAGAGGAATAATAGAACCAATGGGATTCAACACACCTAATAAGAAAAAGTGATGTGTCAAAAAGAAACTTTAGAGAGTAGAAAAATGTGCTAAAGAAGAGTTTTGAGGTAGTTAAAAATAGTTCAATCAAGTTAGGGAATGCCCAAATGTTGACAAATCAATAATATTCCCACTAGGTGTCAAGGCAAAGTTCTAACTCCTCCAAGAACATGAATCATTAAATCCAAGAAGAATCTCTTGTCACATCTTGAAATACATCATAATATTAGATGAACACATTGATAAGCATCTTAAGACTTTTCATAACTCTTCTTTCTTGATTATAACTTACTGCATCAAGTGTGACACTTGTCAATGGGATCTCCTACACCCCTTATCTCTCTTTTCTCTCACTTTTTATATATAATCAACCTTTTTTAGTTGAGATTGGATCCTCCACTTGGGTATGGCAAATCCCTACCCAATTACACGCCTTTAATCAACGAGAAACTTTTGGTTTTACCTCTTCCTTTGACTAGTTTTAATGTGTGTGTATGACTAGTTGATATTATCAAGTGATTAGATTATATTTATTGGCTTGTTGTCATTTTATAGCATTCATATTCAATTTAAAATCCTTTTTGTAGGTCTTGTGAAGTGTCTAAGTGAAGTTTGAAGGTATAGTGAGTTGTCTATTCACTAGTGTCATTCTATGAACTCTTGTTTAGTCCTCCTAACCCAATCATCCTTCACTACCTCCATAACGAAGTGTTGATGTAGAGAGGTAGATTAGGAATAGTGTTTATTTTAGGTTAGTCTCATGGTTGATGTACATATTCATGTGGTTGGTAGTGGTCAAATTATTTTGGTGCATCACCTTCATTAGAGTAGGTTTCTCTTCTTTTTTTTTAACAAGTTGGTAGATCAATGAATGAGCCTAAGTGATACATCACGGGGATATAGACCTTTAACCTAGATATTTTATCCAATATTAGGCCACCCATAACTTAGGATTGTTTCCATGTTATCCCAAATTTGGAAGGCTTGAAATACCTTCCAAAGGTGAAAATTTGGGGTATAACAATTTTTGCACGCCCAGTGAGACTAAGGTCCAAAGTGGTTTAAGGATTTTTGGTATTTTCCTTCCACATATCAGCCTCTAAAGGCATTAAAAACATAAATTATGAATTTAAGATCAATCAATTGGTTCTAGTAACCCAGTCACTTATTCAAAGTAAGTTGTGTTTTCAATTCATTATCTTGATTAAGTTGTTATGGCTGAGTTTGAAGTTAATTTCAATTTAATGAAAGTTGATGAGGCATCTCAAGCCTGTGGTATTCCCTATCAACCCTATAATGAGCCTTATCAGTCCTATAATGATCCATATCAGCCTCACCATGATCTTTATCATCCTTATAATGAGTCATATCAGTCCTATGATCAACCTACACTCTCCTTACATGACTATGATGTTGCAGATAATCATACTTATCAAGACTATGTTATTCCTAGTCAACATAGACACTTTTCAAATTAGTCTATTTCAATTTTCATGTAAACTCTCTTAGGCAATGAAAGGTATATGATAGGCCTCAACACACAAATGAAGTATGGTCAAAATTTCCCTAATCATCTTGTTCATAATATGAGAGACTCATTACATCTAATGAAGAGGGAATGAAAACCTATTGAGAGAGAAAATTGGAGAAATCTCTTAAATGATATGATAGATATAAGTGGCCTAATTCAAGGCATAGAGGATAAGCTAAGAGTTAATGAAGGATAATAGGTTTAATGCTATCAAACCCATGTATCTTCATTTATAACACCTCATCCCTCTTATGTATCACCCATTCTTACCCAAGAGACCATTTCAAGTGATCTTAAAAGTGTTCCAAATCCTTCACATAGTCCTTAAACTTTCCATTCTTGGAAATCAATCCAAGAGAACATTCAAAAGATTGAATAAGTTGTTGTTGAGTAGCTTATTATTGAGAACTATAACAAAACATAATTAGAGAGCTTGATTTACACTTGGAGGGAAGCTAATGAAGCTATTTTGGCACAAAATTCTATTCCTCTTCCTCAAGATCCCCCAAAAAATTATTTCAATATTCCAAATTGGAATCAAGTGGTGAAATCATGGGGTAAGCAAAGTGAGACTAGCATAGACTGGGAAGTTGAAATAAAGGAAGAATATGAACCTATGCAAGTCCTTCCCATCCTTCCTCAAGATCCCTCTTATGTCCCATATCAGCCTTATTGTAATAATTATCCTCATGAGGTCATTGATCATCCTCAAATAGAACCTCTAAGAGAGCCAATTCAATCTCAAATAGAACCTACTAGTTTCAAAGTCCCAACTTGAAACCAAATAGTTAAGTCTTGGGAGAAACAAGAGGAAGATTATCTAGATAAGAAAATTGAAGTCAAAGAAGAAAATGTGCCTATTCAAGTTTTATATACACTTACCAAAGGACCTCTAGTTGTTTCCTCATAGAATTCAATTCAAAAAAACATCCAAAGGAAAGAAGGAATGATTGTTGAAGAGGCTAAAGCTCAAGTTAAATCTAAAATTTGTAGAGTGAATCATGAAGGTGAGGAAGAAAATCAAGTATCCATAGCTCAACTCAACTTAATCTCTCTCCAATAATTCATAGAAGAGTCTTCCATACCCAAATATTCAAGTTTCAAGAGTACTCCTTTAGTTCCTAAGTAAACTCATGAGCATATCCATCACCCTCACACCATCTCACTTCTTAAAGAGGAGCTTATTCTATGGAAGATAAAGGATGAAGTGACAACTACAATTGAATTTAAAGGAAACTATGATGAAGATGATTCAAGTGAATGCAATGAGGATATATTTATTAGTACCCCACTTGGATAAGGAAAAATCAATTCAATTTTCAAAGATGATGTGAAAGGGAATCTTGAAGGAGTGTAAGCTGATCAAGATGCTACAATAGAAGAAGAAGCCTCTAAAGATGTACTTCAGATTATATCTTTTCAAGAGGGATGTCAAGTTAATGATGAGGACCTTTGGAAATAGTACCTAAACATATGAAATGAATTTGAGGATCTTCAAGGGCTTATAGCTCCTATTGGATTGATTAAGGATGTTGTTGAGGCTACTCACTTTCTTAAAAAATGATGTGGGTATCCTAAAGAGACCATTCAAGATCAAATATCTCATTTCATAGAGTCTTTAGAGGCTAAGGGTGATGTTTCTCCTATAATCCAAGAGATGGTCATGTTTGAATAAGGTGCAAACATCAATAAGCATCATGAGAAGGGTCTTTAAGCACATGATGAGTTCAAATTCATAGGTGATTGGTTTGTTGTTGTTATTTCACTTGAAGGCATGCCAAGAGGATTGGAAATAAATATGAGGATAAAGACAACAAGACCAAGGTTAAAGAGGAAAATTTCCTCATGTTATTATTCAACTCATGGAGTAAAATATATCATAAGCTTCCCCTTTGATCTAGGTGGAAGATTTTTTTTTTCAGGTTAGTTGTACATACTAGTAGTTTGCTTATGTTTGTTGTGTCTTGTTTTCCATAAGTGCTTGGCTAGAACATTTGTGTGTCTTATGTGTGTTTCCTTTTATTTGTTTATTTATCTTTGTGTTGTGTGTCTTGGACATAAATTTAATTTATATTGTCTTGGTCAAGGTCAAATTAGGTCTAAGTTTAAGTGCAAGTGACTCCATTACCCAATGGATGGACTAGGAAACCATTCTAGTAAGCACAACAAGCATGATACTCTTATAAATCACCAAATTGTTGATTAATTTCTGCCCCTAGGCCAAAAAAGGTCAAACCTTATCATTTTAAACTTGCTTGTTAGCCTTGTTAATAAGTCTTAAGCCTTGTTTGAGGAAATTAAGGTAATTTAACATTTTTTAAGGTTTTTGACAATGTTAAGGTTTTCGTTGTGGCCAATGTGAGATTTAAAAAAACCTCTTTATTGAATTATTTGCTAAATCCAATGGTGAATAAATAATTTTAAGTCTTAAAAGGTCTTAGATAGATATATGTCCTCTTTATGGGATCATCCAATATGCACTAGCCTTTTTTGTACTTGTAAATGTTTTTAAAGGGTTCTAAAGCCACTTTCAAAGATGGAAAAGATGAAATACACATACCATACACTTTTAAAAGCTATTAAAGTAAATATCTAATGTGCATATAGGTTAGATATGTCAGTGCAAGTCAGAAGATAGTAAATATTACAGTTTCAATGCTAAAGAAGCTAGTTTAAAGTGCTTGTACAAACTTAATGAGCTCATCTTTTGGTAAAAATGGTTTAAAGGTATCTTTTCAACTAAAAAATTCCAAATCCATGTTTATAATGAATTTTTAGGTTTCATATATGCAAACATTGATTTTTTCCTCCATTGCTATCTTCAAAAACTCATAAAGGTTAATTTCATGTGGATGGTATGACTAAGAGAGAGAAAATTGGAGGCTAAGATCTTGGGGAATGATAAGGGTCCTAAATCACCTTCATGTTTGTGGAATTATTTTGAATATCCATCCCCTCTCCTTTATGAGCAATCATTAAGACTCCAAGGTGCTAAAATTACCTCTCAAACCATGACATGGTTAATTTTGGGCCTCTCAAGTGAATTTTTGAACTCATTGCTGTTGAAAGAAGTTGTTTTAGGTTACCACATGGTATTATCAGTCTTCCAAGATAATTTACAAGCATTTTCATGTTGTGCAAGTCATCCATGAATGGTATTCTTCATGGAAAGTGAGGTTGTATAGTTTGCACTTCAAAGTTTGAAAAATTATGGGGAGTTGATAGACTTTAATACATAAATGAATGGTTTTATGCCTTAAAAAATCCTCTTAGTTCATTCAATACCCTCCCATATGAATGGCTATTCTATACTATCCCTCTAAATGACATTTATGTCACCAACCAATTGGTATATGCTATTGAGACTGCTTGCAAAGTGGTTTATGAAGGTTCAATCCTACATCATCAATGTTATGTAAGGGTCATAACCTAATGAGAGAGGTAAATTTGTATTCTATGGTGACCTCAATGTTTGAAAGTGATCAAGACATGCTCCATAAAAGGTTCTTGTATTGAAAATGTAGGCCTACAAGTTTGCCTAGGCCTATAGGTCTCTTTTGCACACAAAATCCAATAACTTTTTGTTGAAATGATGTTTAAAGGGCTGAATGAAGTGTGTAAACTATGTAAACACTTTTTATATCATAAAATTCATGAAGAAGGAAACTATGCTATTGAAGACTTATTCCTCAATCCTAATAGTCAACAAACCCATACACACCTACATGCCTGCTAAGAGGATAAAGATATGGGAGCCATGAAGTGTTGATAATAAAGAATGAGAGATTATTAAATACACTTTAAATATGGGTCAATGTTTTCAAATATTTTAGATACCCTGTTGAGAAGGTTTTCATTCTAAGAGTAGTCAAAACACCCAAACAGACCTATAAGCAGGATGCAAGAAGGAGGGTGTATGTTTATGATGATGCAAGGTTTTAGGAAAGTTGATAAGGTTCAAGAGAAGACAATGAGTCATAAAAAATATATAAAAATTCATTAAAATTCCCAAATATTTGTATTGAGATCCTAAACTCCAAATACGACCAAAACCTCAATCACCACCTACATGATTGCCTAAGTAGCTCAGGTTGGTCTCAAATTTGAGAAAATAATACAATGAAAAATAATGGGTTTGGAGATTATATAGGTAGATAAGGTTATAAAAGTCATTTTAGGACAAATAAACTAAAGAGAAATATCAAATATACCTATAGGTAGATTTATTTTAAAACCCGACATTCACACAGTTAGGTGCTCCTATAAGACTATATAGTCTTAAAAAGAAGGGTTCCTAATTGTTTTGAAATATGAGGTATATAGGAATAATCAAACACATGATAATTATCCTCTAATATAATCATAAATTTTCATGAGATTTAGGGTAAACAAAAGTGGTGCAAATGTGGATAGGCTTGTTTAGGCTTGGTAAGCTTACGATCATACACACATAGGCCTATGTGTATAGTTATGACAAGAATGATTTGTGAAGGTGAAATGAGAACATAAGGAGCTCTAATAAAGTGATATAATATTAAATAAAACATTATATAAGGTTTTGAACTCTTCAATAATGAGGAAAAGAGCAAAACATAGTCACTAGGGTCTTTTGTATTATTTTGCTAGAGAACCCTAGGTGTGAACTAATGAGTGTTCCAGGAAGATTTTGGAGATGAATGGAAATAATTACATGGGAAAAAGTCAATATAGTTTGAATATACCTTAATGAGTTGTCTATATCTCAAGACAAACACTATTGTTTCTTTTATAAACTCATCTCTCTCTAGACCTTAGAAAATGTAGCCATTCCACCTGAAAGGTTACTTTCTCTTGCTCAATATAGTATGGATAAGTTTAATGGGAACCTAAGATCATATGGATAGTTAGGTACCATAATTTACTTCCTTATTGTGGAATTAGGAGAGAGAAAAGGGTTGTAGTCTTTATGAACCATTGTTAAGATTGCAAACTAGTCTCAAGCTGTCAAGGAGCTCTCCAATGACCTAATGAGAGAGAATATGAATCCAATGGATACATATATATTTAATGAAACTTTAAATGAAATTTAAGACCTTAAATACTCCCTCAACACCATTTTATGCCATTGGTTAACATGTGTACTGGTACAATATACAAAAAAGGGCTAAAGAGGATTATTACATGCTTATTTGTGAGTTCCATATAGGATCTTAGGACTTAAAATTTGGCATTGAGTATTCTTAGGAGGTACTTGAAATAAATATAACACTTAATATATGTTGCATATGTGTGGGAGAAGTCTAGATCCAAAACTCAATTTCTAGGCCTAGAGGGCTAATGGAGGCCTAATTTGAGAGAAAGTAGGCGAATAAGTACACTTCCACTAACTTTTAGGTCATGAAATTTGTCATGGATATATAAAGGGATATTTAATACTCAAAAATACCTTTATTTTTCCAATAAAATTCATACATTATTCCATACAATAAGCTTTGCATGATTTTAGGGTTACATGGAAATGAGTGCTAATAAGAGCTTAAGGTACAAGATGAAGTATTGGAGAGAGTTTGAGGCCTATAAATGAGTTGTTTTAGGCCTGATATGTTATAAATATGATATTAATTAATATAGAGTGCACTCATGAAGATGAACTTGAGTTTTGAGCCATTTGGGTAAGAGAGGCATAATAAAACCAATGGGCTTCAAGACACCTAAGAAGGTAATAAAGTGATATGTCAAAGGGAACCTTCAGAGAGTAGAGAAAGGTGTCAAAGAAGATTTTTGAGGTAGTTAAAAATATTTACATCAAATCAGGGAATTCCCAAGTGTTTACAAATCGAGAATATTCCCACTAGGTGTCAAGGCAAAGTTCTAACTCCTCCAAGATCATGAATCATTGAATGCAAGAGGAATATCTCACCACATCATAAAATACATCATAAAACTAGATGAAAAAATGTTGAGAATCACCTTAATACTATTCATAACTCCTATTTATTAATTATAACTTACTCTATCAAGTGTGACTCTTGTCAATGGCCTCTCTTATGTCCCTTATCTCTCTCTTATCTCATTTTCTCTATATAAGTAACCTTGTTTATCTGAGAATGGATCCTTCACTTGGGTATGGTAGAGCCATACCCATTTTTAATCCTTTAATCAATGATAAAAATCTAGTTTTACCTACTCATTTGACTAGTTTCAATGCATGTGCATGACTAGTTGATCTTGTCAAGTGATTAGCTTAGCTTCCTTGGCATTTTGTCCTTTTCTAGCATTCATATTCAGTTTGAAATCCTTTTTTCAAGTCTTGTGAAGTGTGAAGCTATAGTGAGTTGTCTATTCACTAGTGTCATTATATGACCTCTTGTTTAGTCCTCTTAGCCCAAACATCTTTCACTACCTCCACAATGAAGTGTTGATGTAGAGAGGTAGATTAGGAGTAGTGTTTGTTTCAAGTTAATCTCATGCTTGATGTGCATATGTAGGTGGTTGGTAGTGGTTAAACTATTTTGGTACATCACCTATATTAGAGTAGGTTTCTCTCCCTTTTATTAACAAGTTGGTAGATTAGTGAATGAGCCTAAGTGATACAATAAGGGGAGCTAGCCCTTTAATCTAGAGATTCAATCCAACATTAGGTCACCCATATCCTAGGATTATCTCCATGTTATTCCAAATTTGGAAAACTTGAGTTAACTTATAAGGGTGAAAATTTAGGCTATAACAAACCCATCAACTCATTCTAAGCTCTTCATTGATTGATCACTATACACACACACACACACATAGGTTGTCACCATATTTATGCATTGGTTCACATACCTAGTGAGGTGTATTCATTATTTTCCTCTCTCCTATCTCTTTACTTATTTTTACTTCTTTACTCAATTTAGTCTTTGTTTTTAATATCTCTTAAGTAAGGATTGATTTATGCACATTTCACTTGTAGGACATGCATTGGAGCATGCTTCACATACTCAAACCTAGATTCACACACTCAGACCCAAATTCATGGGCTTCACCTCTTAGGTAAGTTTAGGTAAGTTTATTTTTTATTTATTCTAGTCATTTTACTTTGCTATATTTCTATAATAAGGGGTGGTGTAATCACCTAAAAGTTCTATTTGAGTTCTAAGAGAGCTGCGTGAGACTACCTATCCATAGCTTATCCCTAAACCTATCCTAGATCCTATTATCACACTTAACTAGCCTTCATGTGGGCCATAAGTGTCCTTATTCATCCCTAAAGTAGTCCCAAATCCTCATTTATTAATACTAGCCCTTCATGCCCAGTGTTTTTCCACTTGGATACTAGCACCATAATAATGACACTAGCACCACATGGTGCCAGTGTACCAAAAATGACACTAATATCCTTTCTATATCTTTTTCACAAACATATATGTTTTCAATATTAAAACTTCATAGGGTCAACCTAGACTTCTTTTAACACTTGCATAAACATTAAAACAATATATAAATATATGAATTTTATCCCTTTAAACACTAAATGGAAATCAAATTCAAAACAAGTTGTGCATACTTAAGGTTATAAATCACTGTTCTTCCCTAATTCTACATATTACCATCTATTGTAGTCCTAAGATCAGATTACCTAGATTTATAGTCTCAAGCACATTTAAAGAACCAAGGAAAATATCATGCTATGCTCACTTGCACTTGCACCATCACTTAGGTGGGGATAACTATATCCATATTGATCCTTCCTCAGAGTATTTGTATGTAGGCAACTCTCATCATAGTGGGGTGTTAGGGTGTCTATCCTACCTTACTAACAAACACACTTTTTAGCTCATATAAAATGGATGCCCTAGCTACATGGAAAATTAGGGTTTGATAAAAAAAATAATTCATAATAATAAATTATAGGGTTTCATGACTCATGCATGTAGGAATAGAATTTAGAGATCCAAACACAGGTGAACCTACAAGCTTGGGATAATCCTAAATAGAGGACACTACCACCACATTTATAATAACGGTGATACTCTACAATTATGGTGATAATATCTAGGAGGGGTTATAATATTAGGATCCTATTTATGACACTCAAACCAAATTTTAACCTAATTTATAGCACCTAGATCATCCATCTCACTTATTTTCTAGCTAAGTTCTTACTTGCACTATTTATTACTATTTTTAAAAATGTTAAATCTAGTTAATTATATAAAAAATCAATGGCTATATTTATTGAATATTATTTCCTTGATTCATTCTTATTATCTCTTTAAAAAACATAGTATTTACACTTTTTAAGTCCTAAAATGTTAAAATGATCTCTAACTAGCTTGTTTTATGCAAGTTAAATTTGTAACCTTGCCTAAAGTGAGTCTTGATCTCCGAGTCACATCATCAACACAATTCCTAGACTAAGAACTATGTATTCCAATGGTATCGCTACTTACATTCCATAAACCAACTAAAAATGAGTGATTCATGTCACAAATTTATAGTTTGTTATGTATGTTAATAATATCATATAAATTTGATCGTACCAATCATATCCTTAGATATGAAATATTTTCATAAGCATCTTCTCAATAACTTTGTTTTATTATTTTTCCTACCCATTAGATTCAAGATTATAATCCATGCTCTTATGGTGTGATATCAATAATTCCTCAATTAGATTCTTTAGGAGTTTTGTTCCTTTTTTGATGACTAGATTCATAATACATCTAAACCTAGTTATGGTATTCTCATACAAAAATTATGCTGTGTTTGACACTATAACTTGGTGCTATAGAAGATTATACCAATTTTGTGAATTAATATGTCAATGATTATATATATGGCATGACATCACTTTATACAAGGATTAATAGGCCCTAAAAAAATAAATCCCCATTATTTAAATGGTTGCATCACTAGCATGGGGTTTAGAGGCATTTCATCCCTTTGGTTCAGCCTTCCTACTCATTGAAAAACATCCCAATGTTTTAAAACTTTGTGTGCTTATTAAAACAAAGTAGGCCACCATAGACCAATTTATAGTATGTTCCTTGTAGTGGATTATTTTACATAGTGTCCTCCTGTGACTCCCTAATGTGCTTATTCTAGTAACTATGGTCTCTCATGATATAAGGCTACTCTATGCAACACATCATCCTTACCCATATTATAAATAATCCCATTGATAATAATAAATGTCATACCTCTTGTGACCAATTTTTTTTGTATTTCTCAACATAGTGCTTAATAAAAGATCCTTATTCTATAAAATTGGTTATCTTCCATATTTTATGGAATCATAGAGACTCTAAATAAGTGAGAATATGGTAACTCATCCTATAATTCTTTTGGTTCCTTACCATTCCTTATGAACTGATATGAATTGGTCCCACATTTTCTCATCTTGGATTAACATTTATCTTAAACTAAAATTATCTATATAATATTAGCCATCTGGATATTCATCCTCCTAACATGGGCTTGTTAACTAAATATCAAAAAGCTTAATGATCTATAAAGAATTTGAATGGTGTAGTTAAAAGATAACTAATGAATTAATGTAATGCAAACACCATATCCAAAGCTTCTCATTTTGTAGTAATGTGGTTGTTCTTAGCTAATGACAACTTCTTTTTTGTGAAGTGAATAAGGTGATCCAAACCCCCATCTCTAGGTTGGGCCAACAAAAATCTTATTATGTTTCCAAAGGCATCTATATCAACATGAAATGACTTAACTCTAGTTTAGAAATACCAATACATGGGTCATTACTAATCTTGGATTAAAATTAGTGAAGGTTGATTAACATTAATTGGGCCATTCAAACCTTATATCCTTAAATAATAGTATTTCCATTGAAGTAGATATAATTGTGTACCCTCTAATGAACTTGTGGTAATACCTAGTCTGCCCCAAGAATGATCTCACTTTAGAATAACTTAAAGGAGGTGGCAATCCCTAAATGACTATGATTTTGGCTTAGTCAACTAGAATATCATCACTACAAACTACATGTCCCAATATAAAATCAAAAGGAGTAAAACATAAGTGCCTTTTCAAATTTAGATAAATGCATAGAGCTTGACATATTTCAAACATAAGTCACAACTTATAAAGGTGGTATTTAAATAAAGAAAACACAACCCATTTATCTAAATAAACTTATAGAAAGTCATGGATGAAGTCTTTAAATATAGTGACTATAGCTTTAGAAAAATATCAAGGGTATTTTTTAGACTAAAAGGCATTAACTTATATGTAAATTAACCTTAATATTAAAAAAGTGGTATTTGTCTAGTCTTATGCTACAATTGGAATCTAATGATATCCATTAAAACCATCTATGAATGAATATACTTCATGCCCTATGACTGACTCAAGAACTTCATATATGAAAGGAATTAGAAATGGGTCATAAAAACATGCATCATTTTAGTTCCCTATAGTCACCAAAATCTTTGATCTCTCCTAAATTATTGGGTTGAACCATGTTAGTAGAGGTTCCTATGAAACCCATCAAAACTGCTAATACATAGATAGTTGTACTAAGTGTGAACAAAATTGTAACATAAAAAAATGAATGAAGATTGAACAAAGATATTATATATAATCATGGTTAATTCATGAAAAATAATGGTCTTAATATTTATAGAACCTACATAAATATTATAAATGATTAAACAAATTTAGACAAATAGAGTTTAGACTGTGTATGGAACAATGATAAAAGACATTTAGTGGAAACCATTTCAAAATTTCATATTAATCTCTATCACATCAATTTTTAAAAAAATACAACTAAGTGCTATATATAGAGATTTTACAAGACATTGTAATTTCATATTCCATATATTTTCTATAAATAAAAGAAAGACTCTTCATGTTTTGAAGAATCTTGACATACTTTTAAGTGTTGAATACATACAAAAAGAAATACAAAAGATGAAATAGTGTGAGTCACACATGTGTCTATCAGTTATAATTTATAATTTTGTATGCCTATTTAATATTAATACTTTCCCATACTTAAATAATTATCTCATCCCAAGATAAAGCTGCAAGAAGTGTGCCTTATGTTGAAGCTAAAAACTATGCATATTGTGAGGAACTGGACTAGAAACATAAGTTACAATAATTAATCAAGTTGTCATTTATTAGTTTTCACCCCTTGCATACTAATTAGCCTCCCTTTCAGGTTTTACACTAAGTAACATATTAATATAATACCTTCATGGGTTTTCAATATATTAACATAACTAGGTGGTTTCCCTTTATAGGTTTTCAACCAACCTGACCCTGTTCTTAATATTCAAGGCCTTCTTACTAAAAAATGTTTCAAAATTGTAAATTTGGATTGTGTGCAATACCTTCAATGAAGGTGGTGGAATGGAATATGTTAGTTTAACTAGAGAAATCTATAGAGATGGTTTCACTTATGGCTATTATTGACCAAATTTAACCCTAGGAAAAATTAGGTCAACCCTTATATAGTCAAACGTCCTATAAGTTTTTTACAAGGTCATAAATATGTTTAATAGGGTTACTTAATGTGTTTCACTTTAATCATATTTGTCATTTAACATATTTTTCCTTTATATCATTGTTTGAGTAGTTTTTATGCTTTTTTAATGTGATCTAATTAACTAATAAAAATAAAGTATAAGCAGGGTTTAAGATTACCTGGAGATATGGATGGTTGGTTGTGCACTGTTGATCAAGCTTGATTTTGAGAACTCCTCCTTGGCTAGGTAGGAATGACCTAAAATTTACCACACTTAAAAAAAATGGATTAATATATAAATGAGTGGGTTTCTTAGTTAAAAATCAGTCCTGAGAAGCAGCATGCTTTCTCAGATGGATATCAACCCACTATTTTCAATTAAGGATAATAAAGATAAAAGATAAAGATTACAAAATATAAATTATGTAAAATTTAATTTGATAAAGATAAATGATTATATATTATTCAATATAATAGATAAAATACACAAGATAATATATGTATGTATAAACAACACCAACATACAACTTAATAAATATTAGATAAATGCAGACTATCTATGATTAAGAGATAAGATAAATGGATTATTCAAGGACAAGATGTATAAATGCTTTGCTAAGTTTTAGCTATGGTTATCAACAAATTAAGAGAGATATTTAGAAAATAGTATATAGTTTTAACAGATGTTAAAGTAGACTATTTAAAGCTATTTTTATAGTCTGACAAGGATCGATGACAATCCTAGAGGATCGACGTGAATTCTATAGGATTGATGTTGATTCAGATGAATCAATGTCAATTTTTTGTAAAAGTGTTAAACTATAAATATACTATAATGACAGTCTGTATTATTAATAAAACAATAAACATTGAATGTAAAACATGCACAAATAGACATAGAAGATAACAGATTTAAAATATAAATAAATTTAAAGTGCAATAATAACCTTTAATGCCTGAAATGAACTTGGATAAGATGAGAGAGAAAATACTTCAAAAAACTTTGATAAGCTCTCCAAAAAAATTTCCACAAGATAGTAGGTTGTTGATGAAGTCCATACACAAGTTGTAATGAGATTCTAATAGAATTTAAGGTTCTAAAATTGTAGTCACATTCCCCCTCGAGCCATGGAGGTCTAATGGATATAAATGGATCGATGTCGGTCCTAACTGATCAACATCGATCATGGAGGATTGATGTCGATCTACCAAAAATGGGTGAAGCTAAATGAAAAGCCATTCCAATGGGTTGGCATAGGGTAAAAGAGGGTTAAAATGACTTCTAAGGTTGTTCAGATTGTTTTAACCATAGGATAAGTTTGTTAGGAGGTTTATATTGTTTTGGTTTTATTTGATTTTTAGGATTTTGATTATTTAAAATATTTTGGGTGGTTAGGGATGGTAAATAGTAATTAATAAGATTAATTACCATGGGTAAAAAGGGGGTATATATATGAAATAAATATTTAAGTATAAGATGCAAAATATACTTTAAGTTATATTTTATGTATATACTTTCAAGATATTTGAGAGTGGTTTGGGACCTCCAGGAGTTAAGATGCAAAATATAGATTTTTGTAGGTTTATACCACATTTTAGACTCAACTTATTTCAATATTTTAGGCTATGGTGCAGATTTATAGTGTCTACATTTAATTATTAAAGCAATAGCCTAAAAGATGGCAGAATAGGGCAATGGTGTTAAATTTTGGCATCTAAAATCATCTTTTGGCCACTTTAGGGAAGTTGTACATAATATTCATAAAAGAAAAAATATCAAAGTTGACTATAACATACCATATGTTATTTGGATATTATAGAAACTATTTTTAACTGACAAAATATAGGGATCAATGCATAAAGAAGGAGTTTAAATATAAAATAACTAGTTTTGGGTAGTTGTATGGTCCAAAAAGAATAGTTGGCATGTGCTAAGGCTCAAGAGCATACCTTTAGGTTCCCTTAGTCCATTTACATGCTTAATAGGTCATTATAGGTTCAAAAATGACAAAAACCATTCCATCTCTCCTATCGCTCTCCTAGACAAGGTCATACAGGTCAACTAGTCCACTCTTGGTATAGAAAATATAGGTGGAATTGAGTTTAATGCATTTGTTGAGTGATATTATCCTTCATTAAATTAATTTTCATGGTAGGAGTTGTATTTTTGGTGTACTATAATTTATAAAAAAACACTAAGATTGTTGATGACTTTATTCTACCTGCTCACCCCCATGGCCTCTAGTTTTCTCATATGTATGTAGTTATCTAATGATTCCAAGAGTTGTATGTGTTTTTTTAGAGATGTTTTATCCTATTAATGCTATTTATAACATGATTTTTAAGTGTTAAGATAAAGAGCTTGGCATAAACATCTCACTGTGCTAGTAGTGAACACTTAGTTGTCTGTAGAACACATTTTCCAAGTTACATAGTTCATATCTCTGTAAGTGGGTTAGATTAAAGGATATCCACCCCATAAATTATCAGTGCAATGTGTCTTCTTAACATCAATTGATCATGTAGATATTCTCCATAACCTGATGGACCTAGTCTATCACTATCATATGTGGACAATATACATTTTGACTGTGTATACTTTAGAAATTGAATGTCAATAATCTGAAAGGAGTTCAAGTTGTAATTTGAACTCTAATAGAGGTAACCACAATATCTGAGGACATAACTCATTAAAGGTTTCCCTATACTTCAATTGAGAAGAGAGCTAGGTTCCAAATAATGGAACTTTTACTATCGTCAAATTTAAATGGAGACCAATAGGAGTAAGAATGCTATAGAGGTCTGAGTGGTGAATTTTTTTAGAGTTTAAAGTTGTGATAGGTTTCTTAATGTAAAATAAATGGACCGAGCCTTTGAAATAGACTTGAATGGAGTACTCAAGTCACCTACATGGTTATGACTATTTATTGCCACTCATAAAGGTGTATATTAAGAAGAATGCTTAGAGGATATTGTTACCTTAACTTTTCCAAAAGGAACTATGTCCTATATAGTGTCTTTCTATGGTATGAGGTTATGATTCTTGTGTAATCCTAAATGGCCTCCCATTTATAGTCTAGGCCTTAGAAGACCACATTTTTGACATATGAATGATGGTTTGGTCAAGAGAATGTAGGATGGGTGAATAAAACTCAAACCAATTTTTACTAAAGATGATTATAGAAATACAATGCCTTTTAGGCCCAAATGAGTCTAGAACTTGAAGTGAAACTATGGACCTATAATGAATTTTATTAGTAGAGAGTGGTGCTTAGTTCCAAGATGTCTTAGGAGCTTATCCAAGTATGAGTTGATATTGATGACCTTAGAGGAAGTCAAGAATGTGATTACAATGTTAAAATAATTATCCATTATAAGAAACCTCCAAATCTACCTAGAATATCCACCTATAGTTTGATTGTGGACTCACACTGCATTGATTGTGAGAGACAAGAAGTTGAGAGCTTGTAGACCTAGATGTTCATTCAAGTTGAAAATGATCCAATGATTTCAGAGAAAATCAATAGAACCAAACTTAGTATTCTCACATAGATGAACACATATAGGGGTCTCACAACTTCTACCTATAGCCACCTATAATTTGACACATCTAGCATACTGGTTCTAGCTAGTGAAGAGAGATAGTTTGAATGTTGGCAGTGATTTAAGATGGGTGAATGCATTGAGACTATTCTCACACTTGAAAAATATATTTTTATGTGATTCTCATAGGGAAAGAAATAGGGTATAGGTTTTATCAAATAAGGTTTTGAACATAATGGGCACCTACAACCAATTCAAATCATGTAGTCATTAGTCTAATAGCCAATCTTGAGGAGTTTGAAAAGTTGAGAGGTCTATGGGTGTGATACAACCCTAAAAATTTGAATATAAATTCATTAAGACCTATTATAACCTCCAATGGTATCATTTTATCTAAACAAATAGGAGATATTCCCTCTATTTTATCTCAGATAGAGGGCACTCCCAAATAGTCTAATCTATAGACATAGTATGTAAATGATGACAAAAAGAAAGAAGGAACAAAGAGACACTAAAGAATGAGTTGGGAGGTTGATTTTAAGATGAGGGAATGTTAGGAAAAATATGTAGATGTTGTAAACCACTCAGAGGTGGCCATAGGTAATCAAATGTAGTTAGGCCTATTAGACCTAGAAATAGACTTAAGCCATACAAGGGTCTAACTTCACTTATAAAACCACATTAAAATCACCTTAAGGACTTTTATTGGAAAGTGTAAGACTAGTGGGAGTCCTTTGTCTATAGAGAGAATCACTGAGTTGGTCAATTTGGCCTAAATCCCTATCAAGCTTACCCAAAATGTGTGAGAGAGCTTGAGAGACCAAGTTTAAGAATTCATATCTATATGGACCTTATGCATGAGACCTTAATCACTTAGGGAGAGTTGAAGGGGGACTTTTACCTCAAATTTGTGAAATTGGTTCTAAGATTGAATTTCAAAATTTAATGAACAATATTTAATAGTATAAACCTTCTAAAACCCTCTCAAAACCCTAGTTTGGACCTGATGGAGAAGATGTGGAGAGTAATGTATTCAAAAGGGGTCATCTGGTCATGAAAGTGCCTTAGATACTTCTAAAATTCTCCCAAGTGTTGATGCTTCTATTTATCTCATAGGTGCTCTTAGTGTTGATGAACGCTTCTCATTTTAGGATCCTGAGGATCCAAGGCATGAGTTGTAGTTTGTGACAAATTTTGGATGTTTATGGTGAAATAAAAGTAGAGTGTGAGAGCTGTCCACAAATTTATTTAATTTGGTGGTTGGGAGCCACCAGTGTCCTATACTTGAAACTTTATGATATTTATGATCCCCAAACTAATCTAAGTGGATATTAATAATGATCTTAAACTAAAGTGAGATTTGATTAGAAATAGGAAAAAGGAGGGTAATTAAGAAAATAAAATGTGATTGCAATCTTCTATCCCAGATATTATGACAAAGTTCTCATTAGTTTGAGCCAATTTATGATGCAAAATAGTTTGAACACAAATTTCACCATAAACCAAGCAATATTTGAAGGAATTATGAAGATCATAAGTAAGAACTAGTTTTAATTTAAGAGTTTTGCTACTATAACATGAATAATATAAGCACATCCAAATCTAGAGAAAAATAAAATGATGTAAACCTAAGATCTTTCAGCTAATTTAGCACAACACAAATTAACAACCTTATGAAAAAAATGTAGCTTAAAATACAAGGAACCGTTCAAATCTAAGACTTTAACATGCAATTAATAGATAAAAATAGCTTTTAACACACTATTCAAATAATCATTTTAGAATTGATTAGTTATATTAAAATTCTTTCTTGTATGCAATTTCTCAGAGTCTCTCCTCTTTTAAAAAATGGTAACCCCTACCTATTTATAGAGAACATAGGTGGTGGTATTGGTGAATTTATCAAAACATCTATTTGTTATGTAAGGATAACTATCCTTAGATTATAAAAATATAATACTCATGACCTTCTATGCCAATTTTGACTAATATGTTAAATATATACTAACAGACTAACATATATACATTAGAAATAATATTCCTTTCAAGAATACATTGGTGGGTCCACTCTATTTTTTCTGGAAGCTATCCTTCACCTTGGTATATTGTTCTTTGATCAGCTCAAAATACACTATAGGATTCATTAGATAATCCTCTTCTTGATTTGCCAATGTGTTGAATTCTTTGTCACCTTTTGCCATGAATTATGTGATGCATTGTGCCTATAAAATCTACCTTTCAAAGGTAAGGATGAAGTCAAGGATATTTTGATTATCATTAAAAAACTAACTTTGATTTTACTTGATGTTATAGATGAAGGCATTAAACCTTTTCTTGAACTCTTCATCATCTATCAGACCCATGGCAGTGGGTTGAGAAGGATTGGTCAACAGAGTCCTTAAGAGCTTCTCCATCTTGATTATTAGGTCTTTGTCTTCCTTCATGAAGTCATTAAAATTATTGAACCAAGTGCTTAAATCTTATAACTTATCCACTATGATTCCCTAAAGGATGTTCAAATGTTTGTGTTTGATGATTTTGAAGTCTAGGGCCTATTTTGTTACATGTACCTTAATTAATTCATCTACCAGGGCTTAAGAGTCCTGTCATTGGGTGATTCAGGCTTGTGCCATCTTGGCCTTATGGTTTAAGTAACTAAATATAAAATTTATGCTCTTCAAGCCTTCAAATATGTCAAGAAGAGACTTATTCAACATCTTCAATATGTCCTCAGGGACTACGAATGTAACCTATGTTTCCAAATCATGTTTTTTTTCTAGGTTGATGATTCTTTGTTTCATTCCTTAGACCCCAACCAAGGTCATTGATGATTGGGCCACAACCAAAATTATTATGTCTTCCTAATGGATGGGGTATTACCCTACTTCTTTCCCTTATAATGGATTTAGAACCATAAAAGGCTCCACTCTTTGGAAGGTGAACTCCTCAGTGCCATTGGTGGCCTTCTTTGTTGTTACCTTGTCAAATCTAGTTGTCTCTGGATTTTATTGCATAGTACCTACTAGTTCATATAATTTGGAAAACTTTGAGATCTTAATCCCCACTCCACTTAATGCTTTAGGACCATTTATTTTTTTGATACTTTCACTTGTAACTTTGACAATTCTCCTCTCTTCTTGTTCCTTCATGAGCTCTCTAATCCAAGGTTTGATATCATCATGGGTACTAACATCTGTAGTGATAGTAATTGCCCATAAATGGGATTGGGATGGAATATTTTAGAGATTTTCATATATGAACCAATCCATGATAATAGATCCATTTATTGGGAACTCATCATTGAACAAGTTAACTTCACTTGTTGGATGAGTCTATGCCACTTTTGGTCTTTTAGAAGACCTAGGAATAAGGCCCATTTTTACCTCCCTTTTCTTCTATGTGATAGGAACTAAATCCAAAGAAAGTTCTTCCCATTTTTCCAATATAGCTACTTGTGGATCCTTTGATTGTGCCAATTCAATGGTAGTTTCCTAACTTTCTTGATCAGACCCATAGGTCTCTACAATTTCTTTGAATAATTCTTCAATTGTTTCATAAGGCTCCAGGGCAATCATGTCAATGTGATCCACTGGAGAAGGTGGTTTTGGAGGTGCATCCAAGGTTGAAGGACCTTCCCCAGGTCTTTCTTCCAATTTCTTCTCAGTAGGCCCTTTAATCTAAAGTACTTGCTATTATGAGAACCTTGGTGGTGCACTTGAGGTGGAAGGTAGGAAATGGTACTAAAGTGGGTTCATTTTATAGATTTCCCTAGATGGATTCTCTTCCATCTACAACCTATATTCAAGCTTAAATCCAAGTTGCTTACACCTAGATAATACTTCCTCAAAATTTGTGGCCTTGGTGTAAAAATGGTCATATGGACCAACCTTGTGTTCATATGTCACCTTGGTTAATTGATTAGATTGGAGATGGAAGACCACTTTGTTTTTAGGGTCCCATTCCTTAAGGTCATCCTTATAAAAGTAGAAGGCATTTCTATGCCTGGACATAACATCCCATTGCTTCCAACAATGGATCATGGTCCTTGCAATCAAAAATGGAAAAGGATGCAAAATACCCTTCCTTTTCTCTCTGCACACATTGTCAATCCCTTGGAGGAGATGGGAGGAAATTTACTACTTGACCAATTTGATGGGGACAAAAAATTGTAATCTAAATAACTGAGTCATATGTCCCTCCATCCTGATGATAGTGCAATCCATGTAGTACCATATGGCCCCCATGGGTTCTACACATTTCTTAATGAGAGGGTGCACTCTAGGCATAGTGTTCCTAGTGATATTTTTGACCAAAGTAGGGTATATGTAATCAAAAATTAATTGAATATGATATCTATATTTAAAGATGTGCAACTTTGAATAGTGATGGGAAATGGTAATTTTGCCATGGGAGGACCAATTCTTGATATCAAGAATGTTTGTAAAAGCCATCAATGAGTCCAATAGATAAGACATCATGGTGAATTTCTAGCTTGTCCTTCTCTTAATACCATAAAATTTCCTTCCCAAATGGATGCTAATGAATTTCCCAAGAGGTATAATTATCTTCTCCTCAACCATGAAGTATGCATAAGAGACCAATCTAGGGTCGACCTAGGTTGTGGTGGTGGCTCTAGCTACTCTATTCAGTAGGGTAAATATAATCCTAATACCCTCCCTAAATTTCATGATAGGGATCTTCCCATCATGGTTCCTAGATACATGGGTTCCCTAGTTCAACTAGGGTCTTTGGATGATGTCCAAATTGTTCTTGGTGGTCCACTCCTTGATGGTAGGGAGGTCAATGTGGGCCCTAAGAAGTTTGTAATAACCCTTAAAAGCTACAAGAGAAATGTATGCTATTATTTTTGATACACCCTCCCTAACTATCTAATCACCATCAATTCTATAATTAATAAACATGGGGGCAAGGATGTCAATACAATGAAGTACCTCTAGTTTTGTAGCTGCTCAATGAAGACCAAAAAATTGAATTAAAACCAAGTCCTTGAATTTACTCTTGGTCACTACAATTATTTGCTTGTTAGAAGTGAGGGGATGCAATTATTTAATAACAAAGAAGATCTTTGACTAGTTCCTCATCCCATTGTTTAGTGCCCCAGTGTCCAATTATGTATCTTTAAAACACCTACCCTCATTGTCTATAGATAGATACAATTCAGCCTCTTTGTTCCATTGTTGCCTAGTAGCTACCATGACTCCTTAATTAACCTAGGTGTATGACTGGTTATCTTTTACTTAGGATGAAATTAAAGCTTGTTTGAATGCAATTGTGCCTCAACTATCAAGAATTAGGAATTTATGTCATTTTTGCTAAGGATTCCTAGAGCTTTAATGGTGAAAGGTGATGGATTTCATAAATTCATTCATGACTTAGATTCGATGGATAGGTTCACTTATGTAAATTATGTCTTTTCAGCATGTTAAATCTTTGGATTTGTCATTTAGTGCTTACATGGTGCCTACATAGCCTTTATAAGCTTGTTTTGTGGCATTCTCATGATGACTATTTTGAAAACTAGATGTTGGTTTTCAAATCTCACTTTTCATCTCACATCATTAGATTAAATATCCAATCAAGTGTGATTCATTGGATCCTTTGATCATGATTTGAGGGGTTGAAGTTGATTGTCTTTGAAATCTAGGGAGCCTTTCATTTTCACACCATTAGATCAAGACCTCCGAATAACCATGTACCATTGGATATATAAAAGTGAACGAGCTTTAAGTTAGTATGATAGGTTATATATATAGGCTTAAGTTAAATGATTGGTCCTAAGCCTATCATATAGATAAATACAATGAACTTAAAGCTAAGGTTTATTATGCTAAGCCTAAGGTCAAAACATTAATATGGTCCCTTTTTGGACTAAGGTAAAAATTTAGATGAGGTTTAATTTGACAGTCTTGCTAATTTCAAAGACATCCTTATGGATGTCAAATGACATGAGTGAGACTGTAAAATTAAATCTTATAAGAAATTTTTATTGAGGTTTAACTTGATGATCTCACTAATGTCAAAGACGTCCTCATGGATGTCAAATGATGGGAGGGAGACTATGAAATTAAATTTGGTAAGAACTTTTTAATAAAGCTTAAAGTTGGTGCATAGTTCCTCCTAGGTGATTTTGTGCCATTAGATTAGATCTTCAGGGAAGCAAGAGTCATTGGATCTATGAAATTTCACAAAATTTAAGTTAAGACTTGATATGCATAATGGTTTAGACTAAGGTTTCAATTTTAAGATGTTGCTTGTGTTAATAAAAACAAAAGGCATTTTAAGATTAAAATTGAGGCTAAACATTAGTGAAAGTCTTGGCAATAAATGAAAGGGGCCTTTTGACTAAAAATGTAACCAAAGTGGGAAGTTAAAAGGGCCTAAGTATGATTTTATATTAAGGTTTAGTCATGTTGAAAACATGATTGAGCCTTAATATAAAATTAGACTTAGGGTTTTTAATAGAAAGAAATATGATTTCCTACTAAGTTTCTCCCACCATTTTTGAATTCAAATCATAGGGTTTTTCCATTTGGGAACCTTCCCTTTATTCATGTAAACCATGTTTCATCATCCTAAGACAACCATATTAGGGTTAACACATAAAGCACAATCGCAATCAAATATGTAGAGGTTCATTCCTTTTTAGGTGAGCAATCTTTAGATTTTAATAAATATTGACCTCCCCAAAGTCAATTCAAGGTGAAGATGTTTTGAAAAATTCAAAAGGGTCCCTATTTTGTACAAGAAGATAAATGGGGGTATGTTGGTCCCAAAAAATGGAAACTCATAGGGGAACATAACCATATGTTAGAACCCAAGATTTGGGTTTAGACTATTATATAAGTTCTTTGTCTCACTTGACCTACACCATCACCCAAGTCAATTATTGGTTAAAACAAGCCTCTTATGTGTAAAATTTGAACTTGAATGATAAAAAAAAAAACATGTAGTGTGTTCTTTGATTCCACTTACTATTTTTCATGAGACTTTAGAAGACAACATCTAGGTTTCATATCTTTAGCCATAACATTAACTTGAAACATATTAGATATTGATTAAGGATAGTTGCCTTCAGCTTAGGGAAGGCTTGGGAATTTCTCTACTACCAGCCAGGCATCCATAGCCTTGATAGAAATACCTTTGGATTCACTCAAGGCCTTGCTTCACTATTAGCCAAACATCCATAGCCCTGATGGAGTTTACCAGAATCACCTTTGCTTTCATACTTATTGATTTCACAATGAATTTCCCTTCTGTTTTTTATTTTATAAGTCTTTTTATGCAAAGGTTGGGAGCTAAGATAACTAGGTTTTAAGGATTTGGTTAGATGCTTGGTTCTTGGGGTAATCACCTATAGTTGTAATTTTTATCCTAGATAAGGATATATTTTTAGTAAAAGCATGAATGTGACCTAGCAATCTGAATCCTCCTACTATACATATGATTCTTCTTACAACCCAACTTTGACTTAGAATAATGTTTAATATTTTGTGAGATAATTAAATTTTATATCAATTTGTGCCAGTGCCCTTGGATTGGAACATGATGATTTATTACCACCTTATGTTCACTGCTGTAAGGTTCATACTCATATCTTTGGAATTTTAAGCAATCTAGAGAAATTTTGAGCAAGAGATGTCTATAAAACTTATTGAAGCAAAAGAGCATAGCCAACATTGAAATCAACCACACAACACAAAGTAAACAAACAAATATAGATAAGAAAAATAAGGAAAGTAAAACAAATAAAGAAACTATTTAGCCTACCTACTTCAAACTTGACCATCTTATAGGATTTATTACATAAAGACTCCTGGTGGAGAAGTAGTAAATTAATGCTTGAGATATTTCCCATTGGTGGGCAAAGTGAACTATTCTCCCTAGAGATCTTTTAACTTGAAGGTGTTGTTGCCTAAGATTTTGGCAATTTGGTATGGGCCAATCCACAAGGGTGTGGACTTGCGATGTTTGCCTTTAGTTTCTAATGCCTTATCCCAAAGGAGGACTAGGTCTCCTTGTCTAAATAACTTCATCTTGGACCTCTTGTCAAACCATATTTTCTTAATTGCTTGATGCCTACTAAAGTCTACAAATGCCTTTTCTCTGGCATCCTCCATTTGAATGATGTCTAATAGCCTGTAATTAGCAAGCTCTTGGCTTTCCTCCATGTATTCTTACATATATGTGAATTTCGGTAGTTTGAGGGTGATGGGAAAGATAAGTTCCTGACCATACACCAAAAAAAATGGTGAATCCTTGAGTGCTTACTTGATCCTAATCTTGTCTACCCATAATGCATACTTAAGGAGTTTATGCCATGTTCTAGGTATATCTACAACATACTTCTTGATGGCCTTCATTATATTTTTGTTTGTGGATTTTGAAACTCCATTTCCCTAGGGATATTGATTGGAGGAAAACTTAAGTGTAATGACTTGGTCATAAGCCCATTCAGTCATCTTAATTGAAATTAATGTAGGCCCATTATCATAGACTAAGGAAACTAGGGTTCCAAATCTAGTGGAAATATTTTCCTCCAAAAAATTGATCAACTCCTTTATCCTACATTATTTGGTGGCTATAGCCTCAATACACCTTATGTAGTAATCTATTTCAGTTAGGACATACTTGTGACCTTTATAATAATTAGGGTTGATTACCCCCACAAAGTCTAACCCCCATTGTGTAAAAGGTTTGTCCACCATCACTGGTTGCAAAGGCATGGCTGCCTTTGGCTCTTTCGTACTAAATATTTGGCATGGGCGGCACTCCTTCACATGTTTTTGAGCATCTTTGAAAATGGTGGGTCAATAATACCTATCCCTAAGAATTTTTTGGGTTGTGGTTCTCCTTGAAGGGTGTCCACTACCTAGCTATTCATGGAAAGTGGACATGATTTGAGAAGCTTCTTCTTTAGATACACACCTTAAGTAGATCCCTTCAAAGTTATTCCTATACAAGACTCCATCTTTAATGAGGTAATGGGTTGCTTTGAGCTTTAAGGCTCTCTTCTATTCTCTAGTGAGTGTTAGGGGATAGGTACCATTGATAAGTAAATAGATGAGGGAGTCATACCATTCATTAGGATAAAATCTCTATTGATCAAATTGCATGACATGTAGCTTAGTAGTAGCATTAAAAATCAACTAGACTATGCCTTGACATTTTACCAGCTTGTAAATCTTCATTCCAATATCATACTCTTGTAGGACTAAAATCCACTTACCCTTTCATTCCCGAAGTTCATTTTGACTTAACATAATATTTGTGGCTGGGTTTGGAAGGATGACATGCACCTTGTTTTTAAGGATGTAATGCCTAAATTTTTTTACTACCTTCACCAATGCATAGGCTTGTTTATCAATCAAGGAATAGTTTACTTATTCATTTTTGAAATTGGTGCTCATGAATGCTATAGGGTGGTCACTTCCATTAACCTTTTGATTTAAGACTACAACTATGGTGTGGTTAGAAGAAAATTATTATAAGTAAAAGTACTTTGAGAAGTTAGGACTTATCAAGACTGGGGCATGACTAATTGTCTTATTGATGTCAATAAATGCCTTCTTAGATCTATAATCCTAAGAAATTTTAACATCCTTCTTAAGAATATCATTCAGGGGTTTGACAATTTCAACAAAATTAGAGATGAACTTCCTCACAAAGTTGATCCTGCCAAAGAAAGACTTTAGTTCTTTTTGACTGTTAGGTAGCTCAATCTTGGAAATGGCTTCCACTCTCCTAAGATCTATGTAAATCCCTTATTTGGTGATGACATGCTCTAATAGTTTTCCTTTAGTTACATAAAAGATGCTCTTATTAGGGTAAAGGGATATGCCATACCTCCTGTACCTTTCAAACACTTGTTGTAGATGCACGAAATGATATTCTCTATTCCTGGAAAACACTGTTAGATCATCCATATATATAATCATGCATTCTCCAACTAGACCTTACAAAACATGGTCTATGGCTCTCTAAAAAGTTTCCCCTACATTAATCAATCCAAAGGGATTTCTCTTGTAAGTATATGTTCCCCATTTGGTAGTAAAAGCTATTGTCATTCTATCTTCCTTAGAAACAAGCACTTGGTTATATCCAAAAAATCCATCCAAAAAGGACATCATGGTGGATCTTGAAACAACTTGGATGACCTGGTCTAGAGAAGGCAAGGGGTAATTATCCTTTTTAGAGGCTTTATTTAGATTTCTAAAGTCTATACATAGCCTAATTTCCCCATTATTCTTTCTAACTGGGACCAAGTTGGCAACCCAAGTGGAATACATAATAGGAAACACAATCCTTGCATCCAATAGTTTTTTGACCTCCCTAAAGATCATGGCCTTCAAGATAGGATTGACAGGTCTTTTCTTCTACCTAAAGGGTTTACAATTTTCCTTAAGGGATATGGTGTGAGTAATGAACCTTGGGTTAAATATTTTTATATCTTCATAAGACTAGGTAATTACATCTCTATATTTTACAAGCAACTCTATAGCCGTCCTATTTTCCATCTCAGTACAAACCTTTCCTAGGTTCACTTTTTGGGACTGATCATGTGGGCCAAGATTCACTGCATGATAGTCCTTACCACTTACCTTAGGTATGTTTGGTGTTTTAGGAATCTTATCATGATCAAACAACCTTTCCAATGAGATCATCCCTTTAGGTATCTTATTGTCATTTAGTTGGATGATTTTAACATTAAGATCCTTTTTAGAAGAACTTTCATTAGGTTCATCAATGATGTGAGATTCAAAGGCCCAAAAATTGGTCAAAAAATCTAGAATTTATTGATCATCATTGAAGACTTGAAAATGATTCACATTATTCAGGACTGAGGGGTATGACACTAGCTCAATACTGAGGTTAGGGGAATCATGATTGGTCAAAAGGTTTACTGCAATAGAGGCAAGCTCATCAGCAACCTTGTTTTCTTCCTTAGGGATGGAAAATATATTGAAATCATCAAAATATTATCTCAAATCCCAAACCCTAAACTTGTATCTTTTAAGGTAATATAACTTGAATTGGTACTTGCTCCTTACTTGATTGACCACAAGTTCAAAATCTCCATAGAAAAGGAGTTCCTTAACTTTATGCTTAATAACAAGCTACAATCTTAGGATGAGAGCTTCATACTCAACCAAATTATTAGTGCATGGGAATTGTAACCTATAGGATGCATGATATTTCTTTTCTATAGGGTCTACAATACTATACCAGGCCTTGATCCTGATTTGAACCTGACACCATGAACATACAACCTCCATAGGCCAAGTACAGGAGGAGGGTCTTTGGAACTAGGCTCTTTTGTAGTCTCTAAAGTGAAAACTCCTTGATCAAAGTCAAGGAAGTTTACCTTTTCATTGACAACATTATATTATATTATATTATCACATGTCTCATTCTAGGCTCCCATTTCACTCTTATTTGATTTGGCACACCTTTCCAAGGCAACCATAAGTGGGAGAAGTTAGTAGACATGTATCTATTTAAGGCCTTAGTACATTCTCTACTCAAGAGAAATCCATAAGCACTAGGAATATCCACCGCTTGTCTATCAATGAATTACTAAAACCTTGGTTTATTAGCCAACTACATATGTACATTCAATAAATCCCTAATGATTTTGACTCTTGACTTGTCCAATTGTGTGACCACCCTATCAAACTTGACTAGGGTTAGCCCAAGTTATTCACATATCCTAGCAGGCATGATGTTGGTTGAGGCTCCAAAATCTAAAAGGTAGTTATGGACATTCTTACCAAATATCCTAACTATGAGCAAGAAGGGTGGAGACTCTACTTTGGCTACTTGGATAGTCACATTTGCACTATCACTCTTCAGAGGTTTCCTAGGTTTTTTGGACAAGGATTTCAAGAGTAAATATCTTTGTTTATTAATGTGAGTTAGCTCATGTAGAGTAATATTAGATTTGATCCTTTTCATATCTTCCACAATGTTATAACTAGTTTTGCATGAAGGCTTAGTAGTAGGTTTATAAGAATTGCCCTTAGGTGGTTCAAGCATGTTGTAACTTGGTACATTGATGGGGGAAATTCTAAGCCATGTCATATTTAGATGAAGATTGAATGTAGAAACCCCTTGTAAGGGTGACTATGGTAGAGAATTAGAATGCCTACACATTCCTCAATCTTTCCTATTTATTTTATGGGTTTATAGCTTGAGTAAGGGTTCTCAAGTCTCTGAATGTGATTTGGTTGTGATCCTTGGTAATTCTAGCTTGAATATTAAGGATCCTATTTAAAATACGGTGTGTCAAGTTAGATTTCTCAAATAAAAACAATCAACTTGTACATTAAGCCTATTCTATAAAGATTTTCTCAAAAAGAGACAAAGGACACTAATCTTTGACTAAATAAGCTTAAAGATGCATTGAATTATGTAAAGATGATTGTTCTTTAAAACCTATGATTTAACTAAACTCAAGATTCGTTAAAAACTATCAATCTTTGACCAAATTAAACTATCCTAACGTCAAATACTATGAATTCTTAAAACCAAAAGCTATTTTTACCAAAATTTAACCATCCTTACAAAGAACTAAGATCTTTGCCTTATGAAGAACAAAGATAGGCAAGAAACCACTTAAATACCAAGGATCTTTGCACTTAGGGTGAAGAATCACTCATAAAGGTCAAGAATCCTTCAAACTTAATGCATAAAAATATCATAATTGATCAAATGGCCCCTCCTAACACCAACAAATCTACTCCTATTTATGCTTCTAATTATCTCACAGGTGCTCTTAGTGTTGATGAACACTTCTCATTTTAGGATCCTGAGGATACAAGACATGATTTGTAGTTTGTGACAAATTTTGGATGTTTGTGGTGAAATAAAAGCATAGTGTGAGAGCTATCCAAAATATTTATTTAATTTGGTGGTTGGGAGCCACCAGGGTCCTTTACTTGAAACTTTATGATATTTATGATCCCCAAACTAATCTAAGTGGATATTAACAATGGTCTTAAACTAAAGTGAGATTTTATTAAAAGTAGGAAAAAGGAGGGTAAGGAAAAAAAGATGTGATTGCAAGTTTCTATCATAGATATTATGACAAAGGTATTATTAGTTTGAGCAAGTATGAACCAATTTATGATGCAAAATAGTTTGAACACAAATTTCACCATAAACCAGGCAAGATTCAAAGGAACTATGAAGATCACAAGTAAGAACTAGTTTTACATTAAGTTTTTTGCTACTGTAACATGAATAACATAAGCACATCCAAATCTAGAGAAAAATAAAATGAAGTAAGCCTAAGATATTTTAGCTAATTTAGCATAGCATAAATTAACAACCTTATGATAGAAAATGTAGCTCAAAATACAAGGAACTATTAAAATCTAGGACATTAACATGCAATTGAGAGATAATAATAGATTTTAACACACTATTCAGATAATCCTTTCATAATTCCTTAGATGTATTAAAATGCTTTCTTGTATACAATTGCTCAGAGTCTTTCCTCTTTTACAAAATGGTAACCCCTACCTATTTATAGAGAAATTAAGTAGTGGTACCAGTGAATTTATAAAAACATCTATATGTTAGATATAAACAATTATCCTTAGATTATAAAGATACAATGGTCATGACGTTCTATGCCAATTTTGACTAATATGTCAAATATATGCTAACATACTAGCATATATACATTACAAATAATGTTCCTTTCTAGAATACATTGGTGGGTCCACTCTATATTTGATAGAGGATGCCCTTCACCTTAGTATATTATTCTTTGTTAGCTCAAAATCCATTATAGGCTTTATCAAACAATCCTCTTCTTGATTTGCCAATGTGTTGAATTCTTTGTCACCTTTTGCCATGAGTTCTATGATGCATTATGCCTCTAAAATCTGCCTTCTAGAGGTAAGGATGATGTCAAAGATCTTTTGATTATCCTTAACAGACCAGCCTTGATTATCCTTGATATTCTGGATGAAGAAATTAACCCTTTTATTTAACTCTTCATCATTTATTAGGCTCATGGTAGTGGGTTGAGAAGGATTCGTCAACAGAGTCCCCAAGAGCTTCTCCATATTGCTTATTAGGTCTTTGTATTCCTTCATGAAGTCATTGACATTATTTCACTAGGTGCTTAAATCCTACACCTTATCCTCTATGATTCCTTGAAGGATGTCTAGATGTTCATGTTTGATGATTTTGAATTCCAATGCCTATTTTGTTACATGTACCTTAATTAATTCAACTACCTAGGCTTGGGAGTCCTACCATTTGGTGATTAAAGCTTGTGTCATAGCTTGATGGATGAAGGCACTTAATCTAAGCTTTATGTTCTTCAATCCTTCAAATATGTCAAGAAAAGACTTATTCAACATCTTCAATATGTCCTCAGGGACTGAGAATATAGCCTATGATTCCAAATCTTGCTTTTCCTTTTCTAGGTTGATGATTCTTTTTTTCATTCCCTAGCCCTAGCTGAGGTCATTGTTAATTGGGCCATAACCAAACTTACTATGCCTTCTTGATGGATGGGGTGTTTCCCTACTGCTTGCCCTTGCACAATAGTTATAACCATAAAAGGCTCCACTCTTTAGAAGGTGAACTCCTCAGTGCCTATGGTGGCCTTTTTTGTTATTACCTTCTCAAATCCATCTATCTCTAGATTGTATTGCATAGTAGATGCTAGTTCAAATAATTTAGGAACCTTTGGGATCTTAATCCCTACTCCACTTGATGCTCCAAGATCATTCATTTTTTTCTAATTTCACTTATAGCTTTGATAATTCTCCTCTCTTATTGCTCCTTCATGAGCTCTCTGATCCAGGGTTTGATATCATCATGGGTATTAACATCTATAGTGCTAGTAATTACCTATGAATGGGAATGGGATAGATCCTTTTGGAGCTTTCCATATATGAACCAATCTAGGATAATAGGTCTATGTATGGGGAACTCATCATTTAATAAGTTAACTTCATTTCTTGGATGAGTCCATGCCACTTTTGGTCTTTTGGAAGACTTGAGAACAAGGCCCATTTCTGCCTCCCTTTTCTTCTATGTGACAAGAACTAAATCCAAAGCCAATTCCTTATTTTTTTTCAATCTAGTTGCCTGTGGATCCTTTGATTATGATAATTTAGTTATAGTCTCCTCACCATCTTGGTCAGACCCATAGGTCTCTGCAAGTTCCTTGAAAAATTCTTCAACTATTTCATAAGGCTCCAGGGCAATCATGTCAATGTGTTCCACTAGAGAAGGTGGTTTTGGAGGTACAACCAAGGTTGAAGGACCTTCCCCAGGTCTTTCTTCCAATTTATTGTTAGTAGGTCCTTTAATCTAATGTACTTGCTATTATGGGGGCCTTAGTGGTGCACTTGAGGTGGAAAGTAGGAGATGGTACTACAATAGGTTCATTTGCTAGATTTCCTTTGATGGCTTCTTTTCCCTCTACAACTTGTGTTCAAGCTTAAAGCCATGTTGCTTGCACTTGGGTAATACTTCCTTAAAATTTGTAGCCTTGATGTAAAAATTGTCATATGGACCAACCTTGTGTTCATATGTCACCTTGGTTAATTTATTGGATTGCGATGGAGGACCAATTATTATTAGGGTCCCATTCCTTAAGGTCATCCTTCTAAAAGTAGAAGACATCTCTATGCCTAGACATAATGTTGAATTAATTTTGACCATGGATCATGGTCATTCCAATAAAAAATGGAAAAGGATGTAAAATTACCTTTTTTTCTCTCTGCACACATTGTCAATCCCTTGGAGGAGCTGGGAGGCAGTTTCTTGCTTAGCCAATTTGATGGGGACATAGACTGGTAATCTAAATGGCTGAGTCATAAGTCCCTCCATCCTGATGACAGTGCAATATGGGTAGTACCATATGTACCCCATGGGTTCTACACATTTCTTAATGAGAGGGTACACTCTAGGCATGGGGTTCCCAGTGATATTCTTGACCAAAGTAGGGTATATGCAATAAAAAATGAAATTTATATGAACTCTATATTTGAAGATGTGCAACTTTGAATAGTGATGGGAAATGGTAATTTTGGTATGGGAGGACTAATTATTGATATCAAGAATGTTTGTAGAAGCCATCAATGAGTCAAATAGATAGGAAATCATAGTGAATTTATAGATTGTCCTTCTCTTAATGCCATAAAATTTCCTTCTCAAATGGATGCTAATCAATTCCCCAAGAGGTGAAATTAACTTCTCCTCAACCATGAAGTACATGTAGGAGACCTATCTAGGATTGATATAGGTTTTGGTGGTCATTCTAGATGCTTTATTTAGTAGGGTCAATATAATCCTAATACCCTCCCTAAATTTCATGATAGGGATCTTCCTGTCATGGTTATTGAATACATGGGTTCCCTGGTTCAAAAAGGGTCTTAAGATGGTGTCCAAATTGTGCCTAGTGGTCCAGTCCTTGATGGTGCAAAGGTCAATGTGGGCCCTAAGAAGTTTTTAATATCCCTCAAAATCTATAGGAATAATGTATATTATCTATTTTGACACACCTTCCCTAACTATCCAATCATCATCAATTCTCAAATCAACAAACATGGGGGAAAGGATGTCAATATAATGAAGTACCTCTAGTTTCATAGCTTCTTGATGAGGACCAGACATTTGAATTACAACCAAGTCCTTGAATTTCCTTTTGGTCACTACAATTTTTTTTCACCAGAAGTGAGTGGTTATAATTATTTAATAGTAAATAAGATCTCTGACCAGTTCCTCATCCCATTGTTTAGTGCCCCAGTGTCTAATTATGTATCTTTAAAATGCCTTCCTTCATTGTCTTTAGATAGATACAATTTAGCCTCCTTGTTCCATTGTTGCCTAGTAGCTATCATGACTCCTTAATTTCTCTAAGTGTATGACTAGTTCTCTTTTGCTCAAGATGAAATTTGAGCTTATTTGAATGCAATTGTGCCTCAACCATCAAGAATTATGGATTTATGTCATTTTTTCTAGGGAATCTTGGAGCTTTAATGGTGAAAGGTGGTAGATTTCATAAATTCATTCATGCCTTAGATTTGATGGATGGCTTCACTTATGTGAATTATGTCTTTTCAACTTGTCAAATATTTGGATTTGTCATTTAGTGCTTACATGGCACCTACGTGGAATTACTAAGGTCATTTTGTGGCATTCTCATGATGATTATTTTGAAAACTACTTGTTGGTTTTAAAATCTCACTTTTCATCTTACACCATTAGATTGAATCTCTAATCAATCATGGTTTATTGGATCCTTTGATTGTGATCTGAGGGGTCAAAGCTGATTGGATTTGAATTCTAGGGAGCCTTTCATATTCATTCCATTAGATCAAGACCTCCAAATAACTGTGGATTATTGGATCTACAAAAGTGCATGAGCTTTAAGTCAATATAATAGGTTATATATATAAGCTTAATTTAAACACTTATAGATAAATATGATGAACTTAAAGCTAAGGTTTATTGTGTTAATCCTAAGGTTGAAACATTAATGTGGTCCCCTTTAATACTTGGGTAAAATTTTGGATAAGGTTTAACTTGATGGTATCACTAACATCAAAGACATCTTCGTGGATGTCAAACAACATGAATGAGACTTTTAAATTAAATCTCGTAAGAAATTTTTATTGAGGTTTAACTTGACGGTCTCGATAATGTCAAATACATCCTCACGGGCATCAAATGATGGGAGCAAGATTGTCAAATTAAATCCCATAAGAACTTTTTAATAAAGCTTGAAGTTGGTACGTAGTTACTCCTGGGTGATTTCATGCCATTAGATAAGATCTATGAAGAATAAATAGTTCTTGGATCTATATAATTGTATGAACTTTAAGTTAGGACCCAATATTCATAATGGTTTAGACTAAGGTTTCGGTCTTAAGATGTTGTTTATGTTAATAAACACCAAAGGCATTTTAAGATTGAAGCCTAGGATAAACATAAGTGAAATTCTTGGAAATAAATAAAAGGGGCCCTTTGAATAAAAAATTAACCAAATGGGGAAGCAAAAAGGGCATAATTATGATTTTATATTAAGGTTTTGTCATGTTGAAAACATGATCGAGCCTTAATATAAAATTAGACTTAGGGTTTTTCACAAAAAGAAATATGATTTCCCACTAAGTTTCTCCCACCATTTTTGAATTAAAATCATATTGTTTTTCCATTTGGTAACCTTCCCTTTCTTCATGGAAACTATTATTCATCATCTAAAGACAATCATTAGTAGGGTTAGCATATAAAGCACAATCACAATCAAATATGTAGAGGTTAATTCCTTTTTAGGCAAGTGATCTTCAAATTTTAATAAAGACTGACCTTCCCACAATCAATTCAAGGTGTAGATGTTTTGAAACATTAAAAGGGGTCCATATTTTTTACAAGCATAAAAATGGGGGTATGTTGGTCCCAACACTAGGTCCTTTAGTTCCACTTTTACCGTACTATCATCTATATGGACATGGCTAATTCTTTATTTATTATAAGATTTGAGCTATATGATAGGAAAAAAAGAGAATGGGAAAGTAAATATAAGTGTTGGAGTTCCTTAGAGACTTTTTATAACTCTTATAATTCATTTCTCACCTTGGTTGAATAGGAAAAGACCTCTGCTAGCTCATTCATCATAGGCAGTCTAAACAGATAGTGAGAAGGTAGAAGTGACTACATAGTAAGATGGTGATCAAGGTGAATTAGAATATTTTGAGGTATATTTTATATAAAAAATGATAAATATTACTTCAATAGGTGTCCTACATCATCTTTAATTCATTTCTTTGAGTGAAAAATGTAAAGATAGACCTAGGAGACTAGTGATGAATGACTACAAGCAGTGAATGACACATTTTAAGGATAAATGCATTAGTTAGGGAGGCATAGATGAGATACAATGACATATTATCTACATTATCATGTCATATCAAATATTTAAATTCATCCTATGGTATTTTTAGACAATCAAGTACACTCCTCACCATCATAAAGGTAGTGTCAAGCAAGTTAATGAAGGGTCTACACCAACTTGAGGAAGGTACTCTATTTGAGATTGACACATTATTTAAATAACCTCTTAACTTATTTTCCACTTCATTAAATGTAATTTTAAATATTTTATGAATTTTGACACTTGGTCTTGTGACCTTTCATCTTAAATTATTCTCTCTCTTCTCCTATGTCTATATATTCAAGCCTTTTTGTCTTTATAATAAATCCATAATTGGTATGGCTAAACCCTAGTAGTTTTGACAAATAATTTGCATTTGAATAAAGTTTTATAAGTTGATTTAATTCTATATATTTTCTTAATTTAATGTGTTAAATGGTTTATGTGGCTTATAAGTGATGAAAATTCGCTCCTTGCTTCCATGTCTACTCTTGCATATTTGTGTGAATGAGATCTCTTTTAATAGGTTTCATAAAGCGTATTGTTTATTAAGTTTGTCTTGAAGTGTGAGAGGGACTAGTAGTGTCTTTTATCAAACCTTATTTTCACCCACCTCTATATAGACATGGAAATCTACCTCTATGAGAAATACTTATGCTAGGACATAGGGTTAAATTCAGTTTAAGTTATCTTCTTTTTTAAATACAGATGCAAGAGTGTTGTGTGGAGTTTTCTTGGTGTGTCACCTCATTATCATATGTTTATTTTATGTCTCCTTATTTCATTTTCACCCCCAATAGTGAATACATTCATTTAGTGTGAGCCTAAGAGACAAATCAAGGGAGATATCACTTTTAAACCTAGAGATTTATCTCTTATAGGTGGATTGCCTATGAAGGGAGATAGTTCCATGTTATCCTAAAATTGAGAAAATCTACTTGAACTATCTAGGTTAAAATTTTAAGATAAAATAGTTTTGGCATGCCTGGTGGGACATGAAGTCCATGAAGTTTTTTCAAGGTAGATGTTGGTTTTCACAACAATGAGCTATAATAGTCCACTTCTTGCTGCATTTGATGACTCTAAAGTTTAAATCTTAGTTGTAGACTAGTGAACCCTTTCATGCCTAAGGTAAACACAAGGTATCTTACCAAATTCATACCTTTTTAATTTAAATATCTTCCTCCTTATTCTTATAAAAAAATTTAGATTTGAGTTCACCCATCCCTATGGAAAGAGGTCATATCTTGCTTATAAGCCCATAAAAAATGTCTTGATTCTTCCATTTGTGCAAAGTCTTAAGGCCACCATGGAAAGGAACCATCCTTTTGTTGCCTTAAATATCTATATCCCTCTAAATATTATTCACTATGATGATATTACCATATCTACCCTCAAAAGTGTTCCATCATACACTAGTGAGTCTTCCATCACACCTATTGAGCATATAAGGAATATTGATAAATTTGACAATATCCATCATATCATAGAGGATAATATTGAAATCAAGTGGTTGGTTGTCTCTTTTAAGGGTAAATCTATTGAATGGTATGGAACATTAACACCTAGATCAATCACAACGTGGGATGAATTAATAGATGCATTAAGAAAATTTGAGGACAAGAGTAATAACTTGTCACTAATAAAGCAGCTAACCACCATTAAGAGAGTAACTCAAGAAGTCATTCAAGACTTCAACACAAGATTTTAGAAGACTTGGGATAGAATTAAAATATTGGTAAGACTAATAACTCACCATTCTTTCCTTTATTTCCTTAAAGTATTTAATAGTGACATTTCAATGATGATACAATCTATGGGAGGTGACACTTACCTAATGCCTATGAGATGGCCATTAGGGCAAATAATTATTTGATTAAGGCTAGGAAGATTTCCCAAAGACCTCCCATGCCTCTTTTTCCTAAATTAAAAATTATTACATCTATTTTTGCTCCCATTCCTACACCTAAAAATAAGTCTACTTCCCTTAGTCAACTAAACAAACCTAATGAGATAGAAAGGATGAAAGCTATGGAGCAAGATATCCTAGGTCTAAATAGGATAATTCAATAACAACAAGTTATGCCATTTCAAAGTCATTATCATCCTAATTAGTCCTACCCCAACTATTAAGGAAATAGACCTACTTTCTAAGGTCATACTCAAGGTCAAGGACAACTAGTTCAATCTAATCCATATGGTGGTTACAATCCCAATACTCATTTTACCTCAAGGGCACTAGTTACTACTCAAAATAACCTTTCCCAAGAGAATAATAGTCAATATTCATTGGGTCAAACTTATGATTCATCTCCTTATGTCAATGAAGCCTTCAACCAAGCTTTTATGGTAAATTTGGGAACTATAACAACTATGATTTAAGATGAAGTATCAAATGGTGGAGTGACTGATGGTAACAGTGCTCAAGTGGGGGACACATTGGTTAATTAGCATCAAGATGAATCATGGGTAGTTAATAATCAAGGGTAGTCAATTATGGATACAAGTTCAATAGTTATAAACAGAAGAAGCAAGAGGAAAGAAATTGAAGAGGTTTAAGGGGTTTCTAATGGTTCTCTAATGAATGTTCAAACAAGTAAAAGACTAGGTATGTCTAATGTCATTAAAATAACATACATAATTCTAAGAGATAATAAAGTTAATAATGCTTTCATACCTCTAAATTCTCAAGGTATAGGCAACATGATTGTTTATAGTGGATAAACAAAAGTTAGTAGTACTTTCACTAACAATATGGATCAAATGAAGAGGTCCCAAGTGAATGTATCAATGTGGGATATATTGTTTATACTTGGACAAGTAGAAATTATTCAAGAGGAGTTATCCATGTTTAGTTTGACATCCAAATAGCCTAGCCAAAGAGAGGCATCCTTGACAAGCACTATGAAGCCAAGTAATGAACAATTAAGCAAAGTTGAAAAGGTAGACAAACCTCTTCCATTATATCTATCCATAATTATTGGAGATTTTTTGGTGTATAATTGTCTCATTGATAATAGAGCTAGTACTTGTGTCATGCCTAGGATGGTAGCTGACAAACTAAACTTAAAGTATGGACCCCATGCCAAAGGAGTGCTCTAATTAGATGGGTCAGCTACCAAGACCATTAATATACTCAAAAGTTTGAAAATAATTATCCATGATTATCTTACCTTTACCATTTCTTAGGATGTTATAGTGGTAGATATTCCTCCTCATTTTGCACTTTATTTATCTAGAGAATTTATTGCTAAAATTAGAGGTTATTTAACTTCAGACTAGTCTAACATGGGTTTTAAGACTAGATATGGTGTAAAAGTGACAATTAAATCACAACCTCTTTCTATTTTTCATGTTTAACCCTATGTGCATTACACTTATAACATGAATTTAAATGTGAGTGAAGAATATTATCAACCTAGTGATCAATAAACTCTAACTCTCCTTAATGGCATATTTGATTTGTATCTTGATGAATGGGGAGCTGAGCAATGTGGTTTTGAGGAAATTGATATTTGAACCTACATTATTCATGAGGATTATGATGGATTATTTAAAGTAGATCATGATAAAATCCTAGAATAAGTTACATTGGGAAACTATCTTGTACATGTGGATGGTGATATGAGTACCCCAACTTTGTCAAGATATGATAGTCCTAATGAACAACCCATTCTACTTGCAAAAGTAGAAAACATTATCAAATCTAAACATCATGAATAAATAGATGAGATGTGGTAGTAATTAAATGATATTATTCAAGAATTTAAAAAAAGAAGTTAATAGCCCTTCAATCCTTCAAAGTAAGTGTAGATTTGATGCTAAGGTCAATCATGTTCTCAATGAGCATAAAGAGAAGTTGAAGGTCTCAGTTAAGTAAGAAAAAACCTTGGTAAAATATGATGTAATTTAGATGAGAATAAATAAGAGTTTGATATCTCTTCCCCACAAGGAGAAACTTTTATATACCAAATAATGTTTGGTGAATAAGAAGACAACCTTTAGGGTTCCAAACAATAGACATATCTTGTCTCAAGTACATCTGAAGTTGAAGAAGTTGTGGTGATCTCTAATAATCAAATTAAAGAATTCCAAGTAAGCATGTCAATGTCTAAGAAAGATGATAGATCAAACAAGTCCTTTAGTGATCTATATGGAGTGTTATTAAGTACTCCAATTGACAAACTTGTAGTCCATGGAAAATCTCTTGATTACCTCCACAAATAAGTGTACACAGACAATCTTGCCTCATATGATGGATTGTTTTCTTGGAGTAATAGGGATGAAAGGAGAATTTTATTTGACCCTAGTTGAAATAATGAACATGGTTCTTCACCTTAAATGTGTTTAGGTATTGTACATTCTAGGATAGGCGTGTTTCCTTTTAGTTAGTTTATGTTTTCCCTAAGTATTCATGAGAACACGAGTGAGTTATGTTTCTTGTCTTATTGCTTGCTTCCTTATTGTGTGTGGTTTGTTTAGTCATTTAAAAGGGTTTTTAGTGCTAAGATTAATGTATAGGTGACTCCATTACCCAAGAATAGGAGAAGGCAACTGGTCTTTAGCATGACAGGCTTGCCACCCCTAGGAAATTGCTAAAATGTTGACCAAATTTGACCTTAAGTTAAATTAGGTTAACCCCTATATATTAATACTTACTATAGGGTATTTATAAGGTCATAAATATGTTTATTCATGTTTAATAGGGTCACTTAATGTGTTTCACTTTACTCATATGTGTCATTTATCTTATTTTGCCTTTATATCACCTTTTGGTCACATTAGGGAAGTTGTACGTAATATTCATTAAAGGAAAAATGTCAAAGTTTTGCTATAATGTAACATGTGTCAGTTGGATATTAGATAAACTATTTTTAACTAACAAACTATAGGGATCAACTCATAAATAAGGAATTTAACTACAAAATAGGCAATTTTGTATAGTTGTATGGTCTAAAAAGTACACTTGGCATGTGGTAAGGCTCAAGAGTGTCCCTTCAAGTTTCCTTAGTCAATTTACATGCTTAATAAGTTATTATAGGTTCAAAAATGACAAAAACCTCTCCATCTCTTATATCACTCTCCTAGACAAGGTCATATAGGTCAAATGGTCCACTCTTGATATCGATAGTACATGAGGAATTGAGCTGAATGCATTTACTGAGTGATAGTATCCTTCATTCAATTCCTTTTCATGGTAGGATTTATAGGTTTTGTGTAATATGCTATATAAAAAATCACTAAGATTGTTGATGACTTCATTCTTCTTGCTCATCCACATGGCCTCCAGTTTTCTCTTTTGTATGTAGTTTTATGATGATTCAAAGAGTTTTATGTGTTTTTGTAGAGATGGTTTATCCTCTTCATGATGTTTTTAACATGGTTTTGAAGTGTGAAGATAAAGATATTGGTAGAAACATCTCACTATGTCAATAGTGAACACTCAGTGGTTTGTAAAATAAGTTTTCCATATTTACATAATTTATATATCTATAATTGGGTTAGAGTAAAGGTTAACAATTTATTTTACATTAATTCTTTGTGTAATGTGTCTTCTAAACCTTAGTTGATCAATTAGAGCATATTCATAACTTGATTGACCTAGTCTCTCACTATCATATGTAGATACTATGCATTTTGACTATGTATACTTTAGAAATTAAATGCCAATGATTTGAGAGGAGTTCAATTTGTACTCTAAAATTTGAAATAGGTATCTACCATATCTAAGGCCATAACAAATTCAAATTTTCCCTATACTTCCATTGAGAAGAGAGCTAGGTTCCAAATAGTGGAACTTTTACTATAGTCAAGTTTAAATGGAGACCAATAGGAGTAAGAATACTATAGAGGTTTGAGTGCTGAAAAAGTTTAGAGTTTTAAGTTGTGATAAGTTTTTTAAGGTAACATAAATGGGCTGAGCCTTTGAAAGGGGTTTGAATGGAGTTCTCAAGTCACCTACATGGTTATGACTATTTCTCACCACTCACAAAGGTGTAGAGTAAGAATATTACTTAGATAAGATTTTTACCATAAATTCTCTAAAAGGAACTATGTCTTGTGTAGTGTCTTTATATGGTATGAGGTTATGAATCCTATGTAAGAGTAAATGGCCTCCCACTTATATTTTAGGCCTTGGAAGATCACATTTTTGACATGTAAATGATGGTTTGGTCAAGATAATGAAATATGGGTGAATTAAAACCCAAACCAATTTATAAAAAATATTATTAGAGAGATACAATGCATTTTAGGCCCAAATGAGTCCAAAAATTGAAGTGAAATCATGGCCTTATAATGTATTTGGTGAGTAGAGAGTGGTGCTTAGTTCCAAGGTATCTTATGAGATTATCCAGGTATGAGTTAATATTTATGACCTTAGAGGAATTAAATAATGTGAGAAATTTTTTCAAAAATGTCTCCACCTATAGGAAACCTCCAAATCTACCTAGAATAGCCACCTATAGTCTAACTATGGACTCACAGTGCATTGATTGTGAGAGATAAGAATTTGAGAGCTTGTAGACCTAGATGTTCATTTAGGTTTAAAATGATCTAATGATCTTAGATAAAATAAATATATCCTAACTTAGTATTCTCACATAAATGAACACCTATAGGGGTCTCACAATTTCTACCTATTTCCACTTATAGTTTGACACATCTAGCAGTTTGGTTCTAGCTAGTGAAGAGAGACAATTTGAAGTTTTGTAGTGATTTAAGATGGGTGAACACATTGAGACTATTCTCATACTTGGTCAACACATTCCTATGTGATTCTCACATGGAGAGAAATAGGGTATAAGGTTGATCAAATAAGGTTGTTAACACAATGGACACCTACAGTCAATTCAAATCATATAGTCATTAGTTTAATATATAGTCTTGAGGAGTTCAAAGAGTTGAGAGGTCTATGGGCATGATCCAGCCATAAAAATTTGCACACAAGGTCATTGAGACTTATTATACCATCCCATTGTCTCATTTTATCCAAACAAATAGGGGATATACCCTCTATTTTTTCTTATATTGAGGGCACTCCTGGATTGTCTAATTTGTAGGCATAGTATGTAAATGATGATATAATGAATGAAGGAACAAAGAGACACTATAGAATGAGTTGGGAGGTTGATATAAGGATTATGGAATGTTAGTAAGCATATGAAAATGCTAGAAACCACTCAAAGGTGGTCATAAGTAATCAAACCTAGTTGGGCCTATTAGATCTAGAACTAGACCTAAGCCCTACAAGGGTATAAATTCACTTCTAAGACCACATGAACCTTATAATAACCTTAATGACCTTCAAGGGAAAGTGGAATACTAGTGGGAGTAGTTTGTCTATAGAGAGCATCACCAAGTTGGTCAATTTGTCCTAAATCCCTATCAAGCCTACATAGAATGCATGAGAGAGCTCGAGAGGCCAAGTACAAGATATCATATATATATACCTTATTCATGAGACCTGAAGCACTTTGGGAGAGTTGAAAGTGGTCATGCACTTGAAATTTGTGAAATTGGTTCTAAGGTTGGACGTCAGGATTTTATGAATAATCCTTAATAGTCCAAACCTTCTAAACCCTCTCAAAACCATGGTTTGGAATCAATGGATAATATATGGAGAGTAAAGAATTAAAAATGGGATAGTTGGTCATGAAAGTGATTTAGACATGTCTATAACTCTACCAGGTCCTTTGACATCCACTTTTGCCATACTATCATTGATACAAACAGGGCTAATTCTTTGTTTATTATAGGATTTGAGCTGTTTAGTAGGCACATAAGAGAATGAGTAAGTAAATATCATTATGGGAGGTCATTAGGGACTTTTTATAACTCTTATAATTCATTTCTCACCTTATTTTAATAGTAAAAAACCTCTACTAACTCATTCATCATAGGTAGTCTAAATAGACAATAAGAAGGCACAAGTGACTACCTAGTGAGATAGTGATCAAGGTGACTTAGAATATTTTTAGGTCTATTTGATATAATATAGGAAAAAAATTCCTTAAATATTTGTTTTAAATCCTCTTCAATGCATTTATTTAAGCAATTTTAAGTCAATTTAAGTGACAAATGTGAGGACAAACCTAAGAGACTACTAATGAATGACTATAGGTAGTGAATGACACATTTCAAGGATGAATGCATCAATTAGGGAGACATAAATTACATAAACTAACCTATTATCTAATTTATAATTTTGTATCATATGTGAAAATTACCTTTATGGAATTTTTAGACACTCAAGTGCACTCCTCACCATCATGAAGGTAGTGTCAAGCAAGACAATGAAGGGTCTATGCTAAATTAATGAAGGTGATTTGTTTGAGATTGACACATGTTAAAAACAACCTCCAAAATTCTTTTCCAATTCATTCCATGGAATTTTGACTAGTTTTTATATTTTGACACCTAGTCTTGTGACTTTTCATCTTCACTTCTTCTCTCTTCTCTTATGTCTATATATTCAAGCTTTTTTGGCTTTATAATGGATACACAATTGGTATGGTAAATGGTTTTGACATCTCATTTTCCTTTGAATAATGTTTTATAATTTTATTTAATTATATGAAATCTCTTACTTGAATGTTTTAAGTGGTTTTTGTGGTTTATAAGTGATGAAAATGCTCTCCTTGCTTCCATGTCTACTCTTGTATGTTTGTGTGAATGAGATCTCTTCTAACAGGTTTCATAAAGTGTATTATTTGTTAAGTTTTTCATCAAGTGTTATAGGGAATAGTAGTGTATTTTATCAGAACTTATTTTCAACCACATCTAGATAGGCATGACAACCTACTTCTATGAGAAATACTTATGCTAGAAAGACATAAGGTTGAATTCAATTTGAGTTATCTTGTTTCATAAGTGCAGATGCAAGTGTGTTGTGTTGAGTTATCTTGGTGTATCAACTCATTATCATAGGTTTATTTTATGCTTCCTTATTCCATTTTCACCCCCAATATTGATTATATTAGTGTAGTGTGAGCTTAAGAGAAATCAAGGGAGTTAACCCTTTCAAACCTGGAGATCTATCTCTTTTAAGTGGCTTGTCTATGAAGGGAGATAATTCCATGTTATCCTAAAATTTAGGTATAAATTACTTCTATAGGGTGTAAATTTAGGATACAATAGATATGAAGAAGATGTTATTACTACAAATTTTGTTAGTGGATGCTGTAGCTTGTGCTGAGGCATAAGTTACAAAACTACAACAAAATTTTTCTAACAGAGTTGCTATTATAACTTATTTAGAGGAAAAAATTGAGGCTCCTAAATTATGTATATGATAGAGATATCTAAAAAGAAATGTATTGTTTAAACATTTTCTAATTTGTGATAGCTTCTATGACCATGTTTATTTTAGTGTGAATCAACACTTAACACCCAACCAAACTCTGGATGTCCTCCCTCTATCACTAAGATCATAGCCTACACATTAGATACTTTCACTTAAGTACATTAAAATAAATCCTCCATATTATCTTCTTGTCTCATTATTATATACTAGAAAATGTATTACATAACATTGAATTTTTCCAAGTTTTCATCTTTAACATAACACTATCTTTAGATTTAAGAGATTTTTTGAGTGCAATATTCAGTGCATCTGAGGTAGTAGAATTGTCATCCATGGCAAATTTGGACTTATCTACCTTTGTGAAATCGAGGATGTCATCCTTCCATGTGATAGATAATTGTTCATTCCAATCAAGCATATTCTGAGTTATATTGTAATATTGATGCACAATAATGTTGAGGACTTGTTTATATTCCCTAAAGAGCTCAAAAATGGCCTCTATCTCAGCCTTGAGATTTTGGCATTATGTGTGAAGTGTTTGTATATTTTTCACAACATAATAATCTTTTATGAGCCGAGAGAGAATGGTTACAAGCTGATTTTCATTTGATATGACTTGGTCACCAAAAACTTGAGTGACTAAGGTAGGACATGCAGTATCAATCATATCACAAGATTTGGTAAGGTAAAAGTTGAGATCTACATTCTCTTCCCTAATTTATAAAATTTATTTCTCCAAGGATGATGCCTTATACACGATTAATTCTTGAAAGGTATCTAGTCCCTTAATATAGTTATATAGAGGTAGTTGAAACACATCTAGTGATGCCTCTTTCATCATTGTAGCTAAGACCAAAGTTAAAGTTGTAGTCACCATAGGTTATTTATTAATATGTGCCATGAGTAGAGATAATGTTGTGTAATGTGTGAAGGATGTAGGAATATTCCATAACTATTAGGTATAGATATGGGGCCTTTGTTGTGATGCCTCATCTTGTGTACCCCATTGAATATAATCTAGACCCTATAATGTGGATGAGGATTTTTGGATCTCAGGTATCCCTACCATCTTGGTGGTGTTTAATACCTTTTTGGCTACACTTTTTTATTCTACCTTGTGCTCTACTACAACCTTAGATTTGGACTCCACCTCTACCTTGGATTTGGCATTTGCATAAACCTTATTTTGAGCCTCATGTTCTTGGGCCTACTTCTTCTCTTTCTCCACCTAAGTGCATATCACTTATTTTTACTTTTCCTCTTCTTTCACTTTTCTTATGGATTCACATTCATCACTCTTATTTTATGATGCATGCTCTTCTTGATTTAATTTATCTTTTTGTTTCCTCTCAACTTCTTATTCTTTCTTCTTAACATTTGATTCTTTAGCTATTTTTTTCTACCTCAACTTCCTTTACCTTTTTCTTGCATTCCTCATTTTATAATTTATTCTTCTATTCTTCTTCTTCCTTGAAAACCTTGTGTTTAGACTCTTATTTATTATTTATTCATCTTCATCTTCATCTTCATCTTAATCTTCATCTTCATCTTCATCTTCATCTTCATCTTCATCTTCATCTTCATCTTCATCTTCATCATCTTCTTCTTCTTCTCTACCTTCCAAGATTTTTTCACAACCACCTATTTTGTCTTTTCTTATTTTTGTGCCATGGTAGCTTGGTCTTATTATGTGATATCAATATTTTTGATTAGTTACTCAGGCTTAGATGATCTCTTGTAAACTTAGATGATATATTGAGGCTATTGTTTGAGTCCTTAGGCCTACTACATTTTTTCCTCCACCAATGGATATGTAAAAGAAACCATCTATTCTTTGATTGATGGGGACATTATGGGCATAAAATGTGTCCTCTACCTTTGCACTAGAGCTGGTGGTGGGATTAAATATAATGGAGAGTGATCTCCCTATGAAATAAAATATCTTATATCTAGATCCATGTGAAAAATATCAACTTGAAAGCACTTTCATGTTATTTATACCGAACAATGTATACTATTTTATAAGGAGGAGGTTGGGTGATATCAACCCAAAAGTATTGTCTCACTTAATTATAGACTTGGTAGGTGCATACCACCTTAAAAAAAAAAATTGTCCTCTTATTCTTGATCACAAGCCTTTTTGCCTATATTTACAACCATTTATTACAAAAATTAAATTATTCATAAACGCCTAAATCTATAAGACTACATTCTATAGTGATTTTTGGTACATGTTAATTTTCTAGCCAAGATTTGACATGGTATGTCCTCTTATTTAGTTTTGGATGTGAATTTCATCATTATGGTGCCTTATGATTAACCCTATTAGCTTGCAATAGAGCGACTTCTATTTATGACAATGATTGTGCTTGAGCTTGGGTAGGCAAAGGTTATTGTGCACTCACAGGCATAGACTATAAACATTGCACATTACATTGATTTAATAGCCATGGATTTTTATCATAATAATTCTACCTTAGAATACAACATGGTAATGAAGAAGGGTAGTGAAGTGGATTTTAATTTGGGTAATTTATAGACTCTGATGTGAATCCTATCATGTAGCTTCATAACAAAAGCATGTTGCTCTAGGTATTATAGAATGTACTTGGGTATTATAGGGTGTGAGATGATAAAATTTTGGATCTCAACCCGTGATTAGTTAAATGTGGAAAATTGATTGTAGTATTGACTTGTCTTGGTCCAGGTAAGGTTAGAAAATGTGGTCATAGTCTAAAATTCCTCATTTGGGTTGACTAGACCCTTTAGTGACTTCCACTATGTAAAATAAAGTAGTAGGACCAAAAATTGGTATTGGAACACTTATGGTATTCTTGAAAGGACCTTCTCAATATTGGTTATGAGCTTGGAATCCAAAAAATTATGCTAAATGAATTTATCATGAATCAAATCATTTGGTAGGTAATGTAAATGACCCCTTTTGTTGCCTTCCATGTGCTGTTGGTGGTTTGACAGAACTTCTTAGTGATGCAATTGGAGAGAATTCACATGAACATATCATCCATTATGTCAATAGGGATCTTGTTATATTCCATATTATATTTCTACTTTATATCTAAATGAATTAGGGGAGCCTTGAGTTTATAGGGAATAATAGATTTGCCCTGAGATGTGAGTCTTGTTTCTCATGTCATAGTTATAGGGTTGATGAAAATGGTGACATCATACAAGAGATGGATCACACCCTCAATATATTTTTTAGGTAGTGTGAGAATTACCTCATCTAATTACCCAAAATTAATAATATTGATGAGTATCTCTAAATTGGAGCCTTGTAAAAGTTGTTGGAGTGATAGGGCTCATGTTTGTGATTCTTCATAGTGATCGTGGCTAAACATGTTGGCCTATGCAACATCAATGAAATCAAATGGGTTTTAATCATGGTATCTAGTTTTTTAAAGTTCCAAAATAATCCTCATTTATTCCTTTTGTACATCTATGAGAGTGATTAAAAGTTATGCATGATATATGGTTCTTGGTGTAGATGAGTTTAGAAATTTTCTTTGGTTAGAGTGGCACTGTTGAGGAATCTATGCATAATTGACTAAATTAGACTTATATTGCACAATTGTCTTATTCACAAAAGTGTGTAATGTCTTTGTGTTTTTTGTGCCCCTTGTTATATATATTTTTTGCTCAAATCCATCTGACAATTAAGTTTTAAAGGTGTTGAGCTGGTTTTGTATGATTTTGCCTCAAAAATTAATGTTAATTAGTTGTTTATGATTTGAAAATTGCTATTTTGTGTCTAGAAACATTGAGTCCTTACAACATTAGTTGTTGATGTGATGCATCATCTTCTCACTGATCCACTTTCCTTTATTATACATCCTTTCATTTGACATTCAATTTACTTTGGGAAAGATGTAATATTTGAATTATGTCATCATTAATAGTTTTGAATGATTGTTGATTGTCCTTTTTTAGTATGTTGGTTTTTTATGCCTTTTTCTTGGAATTAATTAATGATCCCCATGTAATCATTTTAAGTTATCTTATATTCATGCTAGACCTACTCACATATTACACTTTATAACTTTGAATTCTCATCTCTAGTTCTGATGCCCTATAATATGGAGATTACTCTATATAAACACACACAAACCTAAAACCAAAACAAGAAAATAATACATCAATAAACAATACTAAACTACATGGTGTTACTCAACAGCCTCTCTCGATTTTCTATACGAACTAATAGAGATTATTGATGATAATGCTTAAGCCTATAACCATTTACACATCTTATTAAAATGGTTCACTCAATATATTTTAATATAATTATTAAATTTATATGAGACATCATGAATTATATAAGATCATCTCCATCTAATGCTCAACTTGCCTATAAATACTCTAAATTTTCTATCATATAGTAAGACCACTTTTTTTGGATAGAATTATTTAGATCATAGGTTGTGATCATGCCATGCTTTTTGGATTAACTTATTAACTTCCTATATCCATTTCACCCTTTTCCTAATTTATTCCATTTTGGTTAAATACATAAACCATGTATACAAATAATCTCAATCCCCTAGTCTCATGATCATTGCAATGCATAAACTAGGAACTTTATATTTAATAGTCATTACTGATTTAAGTCTAAATAGGTGTGAAACCTATCACACATTTGTAATTTTTCTGATATGTCCATAAGATCATAGGAATATGATCCTCCCAATTACCTCTTTGAATATTACATATCTTGGTAAGCATATTTCTAAGAACTTTGTTTGATGCCCTTGATTGCCCATTTGATTTTAGATGATAAGATGTGATTTTGTGGTGTGATATCATAATTTTTTTTTATTAGTATTTATGGTAGTATTTATGAAATGTGTACCTCTATCACTAACTGGTTTAATCAGACACCCAAATCTAGTTATAATATTTTCATACATGAACTTGGTTTCATCCTTAACACTACAACTTGGAGTCACAATAGCTTCCACCCACTTGGTGAAGCAATCCATTGTAGTGTTGATGTATATTTAATTATTGTGCTTACTTGGTTCATTGATTATCCCTACAAAATCAATTCTCCATTGATCCAATGGATGATTCAATAACATCTGATCTCTCTAATTGGGATTATCCATCCTTTGGTAGATATCACAATGTTTTGTGACCTATTGTGTATCTTGAAACAAAGTAGGCCACCATATACCACTTTTAAATATATTTTTTGTAATTTATTCTCCTATGAAATGTCCACCTATGATTCCTTGATGTGCCTCCTTAAGATGTTGAGGTCACTCATGCTTCAAAGCCACTATGCACAATACATCATCTTCCCCATTTTCTATAGAATCCCATTGATGATGCTGAATAGGGTGGATCTAGTAATCAACCACTTTTTGTCTCTTTATACATATTTCATGGGAAATATCCCATATTCTATAAAATGTGTGATGTCTTCCATGTTCTCAAGAATTGAAGAGACACAAAATAAATGCACATATAGGGATTCATCTTGTAGTACTTTGGTTTATTTTCCATTGTGAATTCATCTTAGATGATTTATCCCTACATTTTACCTTCATGGCTTCACATTGATCTTGAATTGAAAATCTTGGAATAACATTAACCAACAAAAAATACTTCATGCTAACATATGATTATTTATTAAGTATCATAGAGATTAATGATCAATGAAAAAGTTAAATGACATTTCCAAAAGGTAATGAATAAAATTTTGGAGTATAAACACCATGGAAAAATATTCCCACTATACAATCATATAATTTATATAGCTAATAATTCACAACTTGCCAAGTGGATTAGATGATCTAATCCTTTGTCTCCTAGTTAAGCAAGAATAACTCCTACTACAATTCCTAAAGCTTATACATGAACATGAAAAGGTTTTATCGAATCAAGAAAGACAAAAATGGGTGTTGTGACCAATCTCTGCTTTAGATCCATGAATTTTATTTTTCATTCATTTGTCCACTCGAACCTTATATCTTTGCATAGTAACTTCTCCATTAGATCAAATATAGTTGCATAAAATTTTATAAATTTATTATATGCCCCAATAATGAATTCACATCTACATATCTTGATAGAGGTGGTATGCATATAATTACTAAAATTTTGGTTTGGTCTACCAAGATCCCATCCTTTCATTCTAAGTGTCCCAATATGACACCTACATGTATGAAGAATATGAAATTATTAGGTTTAGTGAAATGTACAAAGTTCAACATCATTCCAACATAATTTAAAGTTTATAAAAATGTTACTTGAATAAGTGAAATATATCCAAATCATCTTGTTATACTTCAATAAAATCATGGATGAAATCTTTATAAGGTAGTGACCACCACCATAAAGAATAAAGTTGGAGAAGTATTCAAACAAAATGACATTACCTTATATGAAAAAGTATCCCACTCTATTTAAAATGTTTTGTTAGATTGATTTTATATTTTTATTGGAATTTGGTGATGCCAACTAAACCCATCAGTGAAAGAGTACACTTCATGTCCTATGATAGACTCTGGGACTTAATTTCTAAAAAGAATTGGAACATGATCATTTATACATGTATCATTTAACATATAGTAATCCTTGAACACTTTGATTTCCCAAAATTTATTAGGTTAAAACACCATTGGGCTAACCCATTCTACCTTTTACACTAGATATATAATTTTTGCATCTTACATGCAATCATGTTCAACATTTACTTTCAACTTCTTTAGGGTTTAACTCGTACGGTCAATTTTTCATAGGTCATATTTACTCCTTTATTTCAATGTACATTTTACCTAGAGAGGGCTGTACCCATTTAATTTTTGTGAATTTAATTATAAATACATCCTGATAGTCTTGTAATAACTATAATTATTCTAAGATCTCATTCTATATTTAGTAGTCACCCAAAGTTGCAAGCTTTGGTGTTGGTTCTATCAAAATATTTCCTACCAACTTCTTTAGGGACTCTTGAAATATTTTGTTGGAACCACTTGAAATTAAATCTTGCACTTTTATGTGTCCTTATTGATCCTTAATATTAATATTTCAAAAAAAAATTCATAAGATATATTGATTTAGTATGATGGTGCACTCGAGGGAGTTAGAGCATGGGTGTGCATAGGATAATTTTGGTAGGAGGGGTAAAACCCTTGGGATAGGAGGAGGCTTCAGAGGTAAGAAAATGTAGGTGTAAGAGGTGGAATAATAAATTCATGAGACATAAGAGTTTGTAGGTTTTAAATTTGGTTCTATAATCTATTAACAAGGATGGGGTGATGTAAGCCAAATCTCATAAGGAGGGTTTGGAAGAGGTCAAGAGAGTGGAATCTAGAGCCAATGATTTCCAAATTAGAGGATAGATTAATAGAATAAAAGAAGAAATTTTGTCCCCTCTTAGGTCTTGGAAGATCATCCCATGGTGTTATCTCTAGATGGAGTGTAGATTGGGAAATTAGTGGAATTAGAATAAAATTTAGAGTCTTTCACTAACAACTTGCAGATGCTCTCCAAAACTTCCCTAATTTTCAAATGTGTAGGGAAATGGCTGGTGGTAAGAGAAGTGGAAGATTGGGTTATAACTAATTAGGGGAAGGAGGTGAAGATTTATTTTCTCTCAAAGGGTTTTTTTGTGGCCACCTTCACTTCAAGATTAGCTCATGAACAAGTCATGAAAGTTCCCTTTTGGTCTTTCAGATCAACAATTTTAAGGTTGTAAAGATGGAGCCCTAATTTTGATCCAATGCTTGCCAAAAGTGGTTTGTTTTCAGTCTAGGATCATTTTTATAGTCTTCATATTAAATATTAAGGTTTGGATAGCTTGATATATGGGTAATTTGTTGGGTTCCTTCAATGAGGTTGATCCTATTTTAGAAGGAATTTTGGTCTCTTATGATAGAGTTAGGGTGTTGATGGATTTAAACAAGGACATTTTGGAGAAAATTTTGATCAAGTCCCATGGTAGGGTCTGGAGTCAAAGAGTGGATATTGAAAAAATCCATTTATATTATTTTTTATGTTGTCATCTAGAGTGCACCCAAAAATTTTATTATATAAAAAATCAAGTTCTTTTCCATTCTCATTTGGTAGTTTAGCCAATTTGGTAGAAAAAGCTAGTTAGGAATAACAAGTATTTGGGTGAGCTAGAGAAAAGTCCTTCTCAGCCAGTAGTGGGGAGAGTTTTTGTAGAGGAGATTATACGCAAGAAGGAAGGGTATATTTAGTTCTTTCAATATTTAAAATTTGGATTAGCTTCACTTAACTTGGTGAAGGAGCCAATTGAGCTTGACCTTGGTAGGAAAATTGGAAACACTCAGGATCTACTTGAGAAATTAGATCAAGGTAGTAATTTGTCTCTTGATTTTTTAATCAAAGGCTGTGATATTATTGAACAAGAATCCAAGTTGATCAAATCCCTTTTACAACCCTCTATAGGAAATCTAGATCATATCTTAGTTTTGAAAGAAGTGAGGCTGGAAGAGCTATTCATTAAGTTTGTGAAGTTGAGGTGAGTTCTTAGAGGAAAAAGATGAAGCATATTCAGAAGAAGAATTGAATTTATGAGAGGTTATTTACATTTCTCAATTTTAATGTTCTTTTCCCCATCCTAATTGGGGCCCTAAAAAGAAAAGGGGTAGGAAATTGAAAAAAAATGAGATGGAGGGGGAGATTTTAGGAGGTAGATAAGGTACATTACATAAATTTGTGGAGGCTAGAAAGTAAGGGGTAGGATTCCCCCCACTAAGTTAATGGAGCTCCTTTTTTGGAATGTTAGGGGCTTAAATGCCCCTAATAAGAGGTATCTAGTGAAATGTATCTTGTTTGTTAAAGTTATAGATGTGTTTCTACTTCAGTAAACTAAATCAAGTTTGCTAAAAGCTACTAATTTGATGAAAACAAGCTAGGTTAGGTGGGACAATATTATAATGGGAGTAATTTGGGCTTCCAAAGGCTTAATATTAATTTGGTCTCCTTTGGTATCTAAAGTAGTTGTAGTGGATTTAGGCCCTTGGTGGTAGCTATGTAGGTTTTATAGTTTCTTGTTTTTCAATGTTTATGGTTTTAATGATTCTAGTTAGAAATGATACCTTTGGCAAGAAATATTAGATATTATGTTAAGGTATCTAGATGAAAACATTTGTTGAGAGGTGATTTTAATGACATTATCTAGTCTCATGATAAGTTGGGAGGGGTACTGGCTCTAAAACCCTTTCAAGTGGATTTTGGTAATTTTGTGACTAATAATGAATTATTGTATGTGAGCCTTAAATCTAGTTGGTACACCTAGAATAATGGAAGAATGGGTATTATAAATAATGTAGATATGCTTGATATATTATTGACCAAATAAAATTAGCTACTGATTGATTATATGGTGGAGAGCTTAGTGTTAGGGGCTTATGGTTTGAACCATTTTTTGAATGTTCTTAATATTTTCATGGATTGTCCTTCAGAGCATTTCCCTTTCAAGTTTGAATTAATGTGGTTAAGAGAACCATCATTATTAAAAATTATGAAGTATTCATGGTCAGGTCATCCCCCTTCATTTGGTTACCTTATATATAAAATGACAAAGAAAATTTAGTCATCAAAGGTTGTCTTTAAAGGTGGGATGTTGAAATTTTCAAAAATATTTTTAAAGAAAAGGCTAAGATTGAAGTTACTCTATTATATCTAAATGAATAATTTATGAAAGGGGGGATGGATGTGGTTACTTATTCTTTAGAAAATAAACTAATGTAGGAGTATGAGAAAATCCTTCTTAGAGAAGAAATTCATTGGAAAACAAAAGTCAAGGGTGAATTGGTTGCAAGTAGGGGATACAAATTTAAACTTTTTTCATAAATTGATGAGGACTAAAAGTTATACAACATTGATTTATATTACTAGATCCTATAGTAATGAACTATTGACCTCCCAAGAAGAAATTAGGGATAAGGCAATTTCATTCTTTAGTAATTTTCTCACTAGGAAGAGTAGTCTAATTTGGTAGCTCAAAATTTGAATCTTGAATTCATCATTAAATTGGTTTCAAACATGCATAATTAATAATTAATAACTCCCTTTAATTTGGAGGAAATTCACTTAGTTATCTTTTCTATGGCCAAAGACAAATCACTAGTTATCAATGGCTTTCTAGTGGTTTTTTTCAATCCTTTTGGCATATTGTGTGAGTTGATGTGCTGAACATGGTGGAAGAATTCCATTGTTGAAGGAAAGTGGCTCTTGATTTAAATTTAAATTTTATTTCCCTTTTTCTAAAAGGGGAGTCTCAGGTAAGTTTTAGTGTTTTCTACCCTATTTTCTTATGTAATTTGGTGTATGAAATCATTTCTAAATCTATGTCCAATTGTATCAAGTTGGTATTAGATTCTCTCATTTATCAATAGAAGGGAAGTTTTGTGCTAGGGAGGAATATTTCAAAGGGTATTATTGTATCTCATGAAATCATTCATTCTCTCTCACATGATCACCAAAAAGGCATGTTACTAAAACTTAATACAACTTAGCCTATGATGGTAAATTGACATTTTCTTATCGAAGGCTTGGAAAACTTTGGCTTCTATAAAGATTGGTGTAATTGGTTTTTTAGTTGTATTGCTAGTCTAAGAAAATTAGTCTTGATCAATGGATGTTTGACTAATTTATTTTAATGTTCAAAGGGTTTACATTAGGGAGATCCCTTATCCCCATTCCTCTTCAACTTAATAGTTGAAGCCTTGGGTCAGGTGATGTTTTAATCTAAAATTTCTCATAGGGTGTCAGGATTAAAAGTGGTGGATAATATTGATAGTGTGTCTCACCATCAATTTGATAATGATACCTTTCTCTTTGGGGTTATTTATATTATTGAGGCTCAATAATTCAAGGCTATCCTAAATAATTATGATTAGGCATTTAGTTAGATGGTTGATGAAGGAAAATTAGAAATCTTATTTGTCAACTGCAATGAGATAGAGCAAAGGGAGATCGCTGATGTGCTTGGCTTCAAGATTAGAAAAATCCTGAGTAAATACCTGGGAGTTCTAATTTTCTTAAAATCTAGTAAATTTATCCTTTGGGAAGGTTTAATCAAGAATTTAAAAGCTCATTTGGCATCTTGTCAAGGGAGGTGGTTGACTCTGGCAGGTATAATCACCTTGATTAAATTAGTCTTGAGTCCTCTTCCAACTTATTAATTTTTCATTTTGCACCCTCCTTGTAATGTGATCAATAAAATAAATGAAATAATGAAGGATTTTATTTGGTAAGATACATCAGATACAATCAAAATCCCCTTCTAAAATGGGAGAGAGTTTGAAAACAAAAAAATATGGGGGGGAGCTGGGATTAAAAATATTTACCTCAAAAATCTAACTCTAGGAGAAAAATTGGTTTAACAGATGATTAAATAATTAGGTGAGTTGTGGAGTAGACTTATTAGATCCAAATATATAAAGGCAGATAATCCTTGGGGCATGGTTTTAGTTACAAACACAACTAAGGGCTCTCACATGTGGAATTTACTTTTGAAAAGTAGCTTGATTATTATTAAACATGTTTCCTAGACTATACATAATGGGAAGAGAGTGGATTTCTAGTTAGATTTATGGAATGGTCATAAACCAATGGATGAGATCTTCCAAGTTACCAAGGCGAGAGAATTTATTTAGGAGCACTAGGGGAATAAGGTTGCATACTTTTTGGAGCTTCAATATTGCCAAGGTGTAGCAAGATGGTAGTGGAAAAGTTTTTGATATTTAACAATTTCTCATAATCAATACATGGCCATTTTAGTTTATTTGTCTTCTAAGAAAGTTTTATTGACTAACAAAGATGATGATATCCATTGGGTTAGAGATAAATTAGGGAGGTTAGTTAATCTTAGTTATCAAATGGCTGAGCTGATAAAAGTTTTATTTTCTTGGGCCAATAAGTTATGTTGGGGGAAGGAGGGGATCTAAAAAGTAGGGGCCTTTACATGGATGGTGGTTTAGAATATGATTTTGACTCAGGACATGGTACATAAAATGGGATTTCAAGGTCCCTCTAGATGGTGAATGTGTAATAAAGAGAAAGAATCAATAGATCATTTTCTATTCAATTGCCTATTTTCAAGGTGGTGTTGGTCTTGGTTTTGTGGTAAGTTTGATTGGATTTGGGCTTGGCCTCCTTCTCTTGAACAATATTTTTCATTATGGCCTCTAGGAGATGTCAGGCTCTCTCTTTATAGTTTGTGGAGAGTAAGTCCTACCATCCTCATTTGGTCTATCTAGAAGGAAATAAACCAGTGTATCTTTGAAAATAAAGAAAGGCTATTATTCAGGGTGTTTCATGAGATAAAAATATAAATATAAAAAGTAGTTTCATGCTATTCTAAATGCAAAAAGGGTCTCCTCTCAAGATGGGATTTGAGAATGAATGGAAAATGGAAGCTTCTAAAAATTTGCCCTATTAATGGGTCAATAGTATGTAAGTTAGATAATAAAAAAAGTAGATCAGAAGCTAGTTGGGAGCCTCCTCTTGTAGGTTGGTTTAAAATCAATTTTGATGGAGCTTGTAGAGTTGATCTTGGGGTTTCTAGGGCATGGTGTGTGCTAAAATATTTTATTAAATATCTAATTAGAGATACGTTAGTTAGACTCTTGAATGGCACTAATAATGAAGCAAAGGCTAAAGCTTTGATTGTAGGCTTAGAATTAGTGGTGGAGTGTGGCATCAAATTCTTGATTATTAAAGGGGATTCTCAAATTAAAAGACTAGATCATAGAACATTAATAACATTATAGTTAAATATTGGTTGATTATTAGTTGATTTAAGGAATGGAAAGGTGAGCATTGATTCCATGAGGCTAATGAGGTAGCTTATTTTTTTTACCAATTAAGGGATTAACCAAGTGGAGCTCTTTCAAATCGACAATGACAAATAAATGTATCTTGATATAGATGGGATAGCTCATATCAAGCTATAATGATTATCATAAGGTGTCGAGGGTATGTAGATTAGGGGGAGGGGGATCTTTCTAATGATGAAGGCAATTAATTTATGGCATGGGAATTGGCTCTCAACTTTTACAACATGAGAGATCTACCTATATCTTCTACAAGATCTATTAGTGGTGGAAAATTTTAGTGCTAACATATTTTGAGTAACTCTTGGTTCAAAGCTTGTGGGTAATAGTTGATAGATGATGATATGGAGAAAGCCCTGATAAAATTAGTAGTGTGGCCAATTATTTTTGGTAACATCCTTTAAATGGAAATGGGGTTCTTAGGGTCAGTCTCATCTTGTAGATTACAATATATATTTTAGGTACCTTTGCTTGATGTTTTGAATGCTATGGTGTAATTAGTTGGGGTGGAAGAGATAGGTCTTAGCTTACATTAAAGAGTTAATTTAGAATTGTCCACTGTTTCTAACAATCTTCTACTACTAGTTTTTGACAAAGGGTTGGTGAAGGAGCTAGTTTAACTCTTTGTCAAACTAAAATATAGGTTGAACCTTCCCACAAATATGGAATTGGTAGACTTAGGACCGTTTAAGGATATGACATTTTTATAGAAAGGATGGCATCATATTCATCCCAATCACCATTTTAGGGCCCTGGAAGATAATTTTGTAAAGGTTCTTAGCTTGTTTGAATAATTGGATGGGTTTTATTTAGCTGCATAGGATGTGGATTCTAAGAAAAAGGTGGTTCTCCATGAATTATCAATGCTTAAACGCCCAATTCCAAATTTGGAGGTTTGGAGAGTGTCTTAGTGCATATATTTTTTGGGGCTTCTATAAAGGAAAATTCTAGTGCCCCTATAGTTTGGTAAATAGGAGCCGATGGTGGCTAAATCTTCTAGTCTGGCTAGGTCGATGCTTGGTACTAGGGATCTTAAAGTAGAGGACTAGAGTGTTGTGTAAAGGGTGTCTTAGGGGGGTGTGCTAGTAATGACTTAGACTCATGCACTTATGATAACATTGGTAAATCAAAATTTATATAGTGAAATTTTATGTGCAAGCTCAGATGGCAAACCTCTGGTAGTTATAAAATAATAGTTGGTAATTGTCTATTTTTATGGTCATCAATCTAACTGCTCATATGTTAATTATAAGAGTAGTCAAAATTTTAATTATGTTATTTATCGTACATGTTCATTATATTAATATAATATGACTAGTAAAATGGTTTTTATGTGTTTTGGTCATATGCCTTATATATTTTTATCCTTAAGCCATGCTTGTCTCTCTTTCTAGTGTGCTTTACTAGGTAGGGGTCCCTCTAACCTTGAGATCAATCCAAAAAAATATTAAGATTTCATAGATGTTCTTCATTTTGGTACATGCCTTTGGCCTTTGGATCTTCTACTTCTCACTCTAGTTTAAAATTTTTGTTCAAATCTAAGTCCTCATCACTATTAGTGGGATATATCAATTATTCATCATATGCAATCCTATTGCATGGTTTGATAAAACCATGCTCCTTCTATTTGTCAACCTTGTAGTTTTGGATATCTATATTCAAATCTCAAGCTACTTCATACTATAAAGATGAGTTTTTCACAGTACTTAATTATTTTTCTCACTCATAGCATAAAAATATCTTCAACTTATACAAAGTATTATACACCAAGGGATTTTGATCCTAAAAAAAAAAAGTTTGAATGAAATCCTGTTGGATATGTGGCCAATGTTTTGTCTCTCATCTACATTCCTAGTGCATGTAATAGGTCATTAGAAGTGATACTAGAGTATATATGAAAATGTGCATCCAATATTTAGGATCTACACCCTATGCAGTCCATAGATTCACACACTTATGAATATGCATTTATGGGCATTATCCTTCCTAGAAAAAGGGCCATTATTACCTAATAATAGGTGTTATTTGGAATCAAGCACATTATAATTTGTATATCTCATCCCATGGTAATTGGTTTGTTCTATGGACTTCCCTCCAAGTCATAATAGCTCCTTTTAGTGCACTCACCCTTTGATCTATATTTAGCACATGTTGTTTAGGCCTTAGAATAAATTAATTCAAGTCATCCATTATAAAGTATTAAGATAGTTGATGAATTATAGTAAAAACCATCCACATTGGATGTACCTCATGATATCCCCTTGACTAATTCAACATGTATTTATCTGAGTCACCACTAATAGAGGACATAGTCTCCTAGGGTAAAAGACATTCCTTAATTAGATATGTGTAGTCCATAGCTATCACACCTAATTTGTACATAAAATTCACTTTTGATATAGTTGGTTATCACATAGAAGGTGACTTGCATTCATCCATTTGAAATTAAAAAATTGGTGCCTTTGTGATCATGGGTTTGTAGGTATATTTTTTAGTTATTTAGGGGTATGTAATGATTTCATACCCTTGGTGCACTTATAACTAATTGTAAATTATATTAATGGTTATATGACCATCATAGGCTCATTTATTACCAATTAACATAGGGTATTTCACTTCATAAATATTCATTTAAATCAATTCAAAGTCTCCTCATAGACTTATATCAACCACTTTGATTTTTCCATCTTCTAATTGACCAATAGGCTCTACCCTACCTTAGTCTATGAGATTTAATGTGACTAGACTATAGTTGAGTGTAGGTCATACAATAAATTCTTAGGTAGACCAATAAATTATATTCATTATGTTTCTAAAATCAAATATAACATTGGGTACTACATATCCTACCAACTCCATATGCATGTAGTAATCAACATCCCAGGGTTTCTTAGTTTTTACTTACCAAACTACCTTATCAGTATGTTGCTAACCTCATTGTACATATTATAGTAAGTTATAAAAGAGATTTGTAATATTATGTGAGATATATTCATTTAAAAGAGTGCTTAAAAGTTTTAAAAGGTTAGTTAAGTTAGTCACTACTCCCTCTTACGTTATCATGCATATAATTTACCCATACATCTGTGCAATTATGATTATGACATCACCCTCCTATGTAGCATGTTATTATATATTTTAAAGAGCTTGGGTTGCTTGGTAAATTAATCATTTTTATATCATAGGGTTAAGATAATTATCCTATTAAACCTTCCTAATAATTTTATCCTGTGGCATTTCTATAGGAGGAAATCCTTGCTCTACATGTTGTTGCTTTGTAATAGTTTGTATGAATGCATTCTCCTTAAGGTGTGATTTTAGCATGATTACATTTTTCACAAGTTTATATTTATTTTGATTCTCCAAAACTGGATAATATTATTATAGTGTTGTCCTATAACTTTATAATAGATGTATTACATATGACTTTGAGTATTAGTTGGGCAGTTTCATGTGAAGTGATTATACTCACCATATAACAATCACTAGAATGGATGATGAGCTTATCAGTTATCATTATTGTGACCTCCTTGGTATCCACCATGGTATCCCCCTTTGTATCCTCTATTTTTTTGAAAAACCAAACTTTATGATTATTTACCATAAAATCCCCCTTGTTGTTTTTGTTGTTGAGCATCATATCTACCATACTTCCACTAAGGAGATGATGGAACCCACTTTGATAGCTAGAGTTAGATAATTTCAATGTTTTATGATGATTGATATTGGTATTATGGAGATGATGGTGTCCATCCAGCCATACCCTAGGGTTGATACTATGGTGACAAAGGCATCTATCTAGGACCACCTTGTGTCACCTTAGCCATTTCTTCCTCCAAGCCTAAAATTATTTAATTTTTAATAGGTATATATTATGCTAGAACTATGAATATGTTTTTAGTGATGTCTTCTTTTAGTTCCTACAAAGCATTATAACTCTTCTCATCATGATTTATCAACTTACAAAAAATTTCATACAGGCTCTAGTTTTCTAGATGTATTACTGTAGTAGGTGACATTTTGATGTCACATGTCCTACCAATCTACATATGCCACAAAATTCTTATTTTGATTTTAGGAAAATTATTCCTATGATGCCTTATTTGTTACACTCCATATACCATAGGCCCATATTACATTTTTTTCTTTCATATAACTCATCCATATTCCTAATAAAATCATCTATTTTTCATATTAATTTTAGATCTAGTCGATGGAGTGTCTCCATAATCCTCAATTTGATCTATCTAAATTGAAACTACTCATGCATCAACCTTAGTCAGGGACTGTGATTATAAAATGGAAAACCTAATCCTTGATCATAGTCCATACACAAGCTAAGAAACCTTATCTTTATCTTCCAAAATGAAGTCAACTTTATTCATTACATCTGAGAATCTATGATTATATTAGTATATTGATTCTCTATTTTGTTATCAAATATATTTAAGATACTGAATGGTTTAGCTTGAACACTTATTCATCTTGAATTATGAAATTAATGGGTCCTTAACCTATTGAATAATTATAAATTAATATCCATTTTTTCAATTAATTATATAACTTAGCTTGTTAAGGCTCCAATGAACTTACTTTTTCACATCCTCAGTGGTCACTCCCTTAACCTGCCATTTCATATCACACATTAATAAATATTGTTCAAGTTTAGAAAACCCATCATGTGATGTACAATAAATAAAACATTCATGTGTTCAAAGACATGCTTGGTCAAATTTTGCCTTCTACAACCATATTTTATGTATTAGCCTTTCCTAGTGTCTTAAAACTAGTGGTGAAATAGAACCCAACCTCTTTTAACTTCTTCTTGTCTATTATTTTCTTAGTTTTTTCATTACGTTTACCAAATTTATATGTAAATGATTTAAACAAATTTTATTCTACCCAACCTATACACTATGTTTTCTCTTTTTTTGAAGATAAAATGGTTTGGAGGATGTGTAATTATGAAATGAATGTTTTATGTCTTCAATTTCTTATGTCTATGATCTTGAATCTATAATAATCCTATGATTTTACATAACTTCCTTTAGAGAATGTATAAATTTAATCTAATAGTATCCTTTGAATACTCTAATTCTAATCTACTTTCTTTTTTCTCCTCATTCTATTCTTTATCCTCTCTATCCCAATATATGTCCTCTTCTTTCTTAGACCCTTCCATTCCTTGCTCTGTATAATCTCCAAATTCTCCATTTCTATAACTTATGTAGCCCCTCTATGGGATCCCCTCTCTTCCACATCCTCTATTTTCTTTTTAATCCTATTTAGTTACATTTTAGTTATCCTATTTATTCCACCTTCTTTATTGTCATAGTTCTCTTTCCAATCCTAAAATTTTATTCTCACTCTGTTTGTTTGTGTTTTCCATAATCTGGGTTTAGGTTCAAGTTCATCTACTTAGTTATTCATCATTCACTCCTACATCACATACACCCCCATAAAACCCAAATCATCTAATCCATGTTGGTAGGGGTAGGAACCATGGCCTTTTCAATAACCAACATTTTGATAAGAGTAGGTATTCATTGAATAAATGTTTCTTGAATTCCTCTTACAAATAGGTTTTTCATAGTGATACATTTTTTTAGGGTTATGGAGTTTAATCCCTAGGTTATTAAAGGTTCAAAGTATAGTAAATCATGGTATAAATATGAAATAAATATAACCACTAATTTTTAATAAAATTGCCCTGATTTGACCTTTCTAAAAATAGAAATAAATAATGTAAACAAGTATTTATTTAGAAATTAACTAAAATGAGAGGTCTAAAGGCTAAAAACTAGGATAGGGGCTGATTTAAATGTCATGGACAAGATCCAATTGTTAAAACCCTTCCTAGATAGTAGTACCCTAATTTGATAATAACATCAATAATGCTAATGTCCTTGTTTTGGTGATAGTGTCCTCTATGCAAAACTATTTTGAGCTTCTAAGTGCACATGTGTCTAAGTTTTCCAAGCATGTTCCTATGTGCATGAGTTTTAATACACTATAAGTGACCTATTTTGAATGATTTTATATGTAAACCCTAAACCTTCATATTACTATGAAATCTAGTTAGAATAAGTATCAAAGTATGTTATTAGTGGGGTAGGTTGGACATCCTCAACACCCCACTATGATGAGAGTTGCCTACATACATATACTCCAAGGAGGGATTAATCTTGATATAGTTCTCCCCACATTATTGTTGGAAAAAGTGCAAGTGAATCTAGTATGAATGTCAAATTGATTTATTTGAGTGTGTTTGAGACTAAAAGCATAAGTAATATGAGCTTAGAAATGTTGTATGTAAAATTAGGGTAGAATAGGGATTTATAACCTTGATTTTACATAAATTATTCTAATTTTGTTTGTGTAATTTGTATTTTATTTCCATCTAGTGGTTAGAAGGCTAAAAGTCATGTATATATATTGTTCTAGTGCTTGTGTAGGTCTAAAAAGAGGTCTAGGCTGACCATGGATGCTTACTCATTTGGAAATACATCCATTTGAGACAAAATAAGGTAAAAGGATACTATCACCCAAATTGGGACACTAACATAATTGGTGCTACTATCTCAATTATGGTGCTAGTGTCTAGGTGGTATAACTTGAGGCACTAGAGGTTAAGATGTTGAAGTGAAGGTTTGAGACTACTTTAGGGATGTTTTGTGATACATGTGTCCTACACAAAGGTTAGATAAGTGTCTACATATGTCTTAAGATAGGTTGGATAAATCATATAACTATGTAATATGTCCCCAATCTAAGAAAATTGGTATAAATCTGTGCTAAACTAAGCCAATATTATCAATTTATAACTAAACATGTGTAAACTTGGACTGTACCTACTATACTTTTTTGGCTAATTTATAATTTCCTAAAATTGAGGCTATTATATAGTAACACCATATATTGGATAGTAGTGATGGTGGCTCTAGTGTCTAAATTCAAGAACTAATGTCTAACTGTTCCAATTTTTGTGCAACTAAAACTCATTTCTATTCACTATTTCTCACTATGTTTTCTTGAAACTAATTTCTATATTTTGTGCCTGTGTGCTAAAAATTGTACTATAAGTGTAGTACATAACATGATCTGTAAGAAAAACCTCTATGAATTCCCCCTCTTTTGAGGGGAGTTGTTGAACCTATGAAAAAACTATCCTCAAAATAAAAATCTCTACAAAAGTTGTGTTAGCTAGAGTATATATGATATTTGCATAATAAACCAATATAATGTGCATATATAACATTTAAATATAAGATATTCTGAGCATAAGTTTTTAATGTACAATGTTTGTTATATCAAGCATTCACAAGGGTGTCAATATATATATATATATATATATATATATATATATATATGAATAAAAAATTTCATAAAAAATATGGGTAATAATTGATTAACTACCTAGGGGGATGGGGAATTATGTCCATCATGACACCCAAGTAAAAAGAGGAGATGTATGAGGTCCATCATGGAATCTAAAATTATATTTTTTAACAAGAAAGAGTCAAGTGTCATGGCCATGATGCATACATAAAAGCATACATACAACACACATGAAACACACAAAGTAGGCCAAAGGGATACAATACAAGGGACATGGGTACATGTCACTAAATATAAGAAATTAAGACATATAAAGACATGGTAAAATATCCACATACATAAACAACAAGCATGTTGGATTAGAGCCACATGGAAGGACATGTTAAAATATATGCATACACAATCAAGAAGGCACACAAAAGGACATGGTCACATTTTAAAAGCATACATATAATGAAAAGAAGCGGTGTATAATTGTAGAGAAATGACATATTTAAATTCCATTGAATATAATAAGTATAGAGATATAATCAAGTATAAACTAATAAATCTAGAAATGAAAGTATGCATGAATATGTGGTATAAGTTTGTATAAGAAGATGCATATAAGTTGAGTCTAAAGTAATCAAAGTCAATAATGTATCTGAGTAGGTGTAGGATGATAAATATAAATATATAACAATGTTAAATATGTCATGTAGAGTTTATAAATATGTAACCTAGCAATCAAAATTGTGTATAGGATGTCCCCCAAATGGGTAAATGTATCAAATAATGAATCCATGTATATATGTATATGCCCCTAATGGGTAGATAGTAGCAACTCTAGATTTTTATAGTGGAATTGGATCCTATAAGTATATATGAACACTCAATAATAATTGAAGCATGTATGTATGATAAAAACTAACTATACTAAGATAGATAGCATATGTAGTGTCTAGAAAATATAAGAAGTGTAAACATAACAGTACCTGCAATCTATAATTTTGTATTTTCTAAGTAAATATTTGAATGTTTTTATATTTTATCATATATATTGTTTTTATATTTTTTATATATAATCTATATACAAGTAACATGAAAATGAAACTATATAAAAGGAGCAAGAAATAAGGAAACTATGTATAAAAAGGGAGGAACATATTAACTAATGAGTCTCATGCGAAACTCACTATCAATGTGGTCTTTGTCAAATAAAGGAAAAATAATTATGAATGCTATATGAAAAGGTAAATTAGGTCCCAAAAACTATTATATTGAGTGATATATAAATGGTACTCCTTGTGAAGTGGTGCTAAGAATCCAAGAAATTGATTTCGGTGTCTTGTGAATTGTAGGGGTCTTAGAGAGCCATATGGTAGAAGATGTTATAAACGGCATGGGTTACCTATACTAATAAAATTGGGAACTAAATAACACTAATTTTAGAAGGAAATTAATAGAGGGATGACCTTTAGAATCTATAATATATCTCTGGTATAGGGGTATATCTAATAAGGGTCTCCGTGGGAGACTATGTACTGAGCATTATCATCGATTGTTGAGTTTTGGTATTAATGTTGTCATTGATGTCAAAGGCTCTTGTGAAGGTGCATGGTCAAGTAAGCTTTGAGGTATGTGTATGATGAGTTGTTTTTCTAGCATAATGAGTGTTATTGTTATATGAGAGCAGTAATGTGAGAATTCTACTTGAAGAATGTTAGTGATATCATTGAAGATTAACATGAGTGAATATAGGTCAATATGTCAAGTGTCAAGCATATTTAAAATATTTTTATAGACATTATGATAATGTTTGTTTAGGTATCATGATGAAATGAGTGATATTTGAAGAAAAATCTATATGCTCTAAAGATCTATAAGTAGTTTTGAAGATGTTCTGAATGAGCTACGGAGATCCTTAGTAAAGCTCCAAAGAATACTTGATAGTGTTGAGCATGATAGAGGTTGGTTGAGTTTGTACATAAAATGTTGTGGGCCTTAAAAATTATTATAAGGCCAACTTTTAATATCTATGTATCTTGTTTAGAAGATGCTCTGAGTGAGCTATGAAGATCCTTAATCGAGCTCTAAGGATCTGTAAGTAGCTACAAATATGCTATATTAAAGCTATGAATATGTTTTGTTTAATATCTAAAGAAGATTAATTATATAAGGTTGTTTTAGCATACATAAGATGCATTGAAATAGTTAAGAGAGTTTTAATGTGAAGTTTACAAGGGTAAGTACTTCAGTTCAAGTCTACAACTAAACTAGTTCTAGATCCTTCTTGGCCTAATGAGGCATCATGAACTATTGAAAAGATATATAAAAAATGGATGCTATTAGTTAAGATTTATAGGATATTTCATGGCATGTACATGAGGTGCCATGATCTTAGATAGTGGCTAGAAGGTCAGCCTCAAGACCTATTGTGACTTATAGGTCAAAGGCTTAGAAATAAAAATAGAGATGGTGGCTAGATGAGGTAACAGATTTAGTTTCCATGACATGGGTGAGAATGTGAGCATTTACATAAGTGATTCAAGTTTTTTTAAGCATGTTCATAAAGTTTTAGGTCATGGTTTGTAAGAAAAGGACTGAAAAGCATTTCAAGGTCTCTCAAATACATAAAATAAAGAGATATACCCAAAAAGGTTTTTCAAGTGATCATCAGAACATGTAGAATATGCATGAGGATATAATATATTCATGGTATATAAGGAAGGGTTATATCTCATATTTCCAAGCATTATTTTTTGAAAATAAGAGCTAAGATTTATGAATGATCATTAAGACTGAAAGATGGTCTAAACTCTTTAAGAACTCTAACAATGACCTGATGTTGAAAATCTTGTACTAAAGAGATTTAAATGGTTTTATATGGATACAAAATTAATTATATTTTGAATTCAACTATCTCAAACATCTCTAGGTATGATTGGTTTCTTAGGTGAGTGAGCAGACCCTACAAGAAAGTGCTTATTTTTTGGAGATTTAATGTAGTGGGCACAATTAACCAAGTCAAAGTTACTAAGTGGATGAGGGTCAAAGTGTGTGACTTTTAGTTTTTGTCTATAAATGTTTTTGGATATATTCTAGATCTTAGGTGTGCAAATTTGGTGATCTAAGTTGTCCAGTCACTAATAGACCTAATGGTGTAGACAGTAAGAAAATCAGGTAGAATTAAAAAGATAATTCTTGATGTGTTTTCATGTAAGAATGATGGATTAAAGTGTTTTATTATTTTTTAGGACTTAAATTATCTATCCATTCTTTTATTAATCTTTGAATTTATTGTAAGAGGTTGGAACAATGAAGCTAAAATGGCTTATCTAGTTGAGTAGAGTCTGTGAGAGGGAAGGTTAATGATTGGTTTACAAGACCAATAGTTACCATTAGTACTTGTAATAATTTTTATTTATATTTATTTTCATATGTTATAATATATTTTTCATGCATTTAAATCCTTTTAATCCATTCAATCAAGTGTCATAAGTTCATGTTTCTTTGACTGTGTTTTGAAGTCAGTTGACAGTTCTAGTAAGCATCTTATAGAGAAGAGTTTGAGCCTGTTTACCATAAGTTGAAGCATATAATTAATATTGTGATGACCTTTATGTCATTATTTTTCTGATTATGTGATTTTTATTCATTATTTTAAGGAAAAAATGTGTTTATGCTTCAGTTGTTAAAGATAGATTCTCTATGTATGTACAAGCCTTTTGTGAACAATGATTTGAGAAGTGGTTCAAATGGTGGTTGGACCTAAAAGGATTTTTGAACCTAAAGTGAGGTTGGATAAGGTATATTTTATTGGAATATGATGTGTTCATACCATGTGAGGTGTTTTAATATGCTTCAATAAAGATCAAAGGGTATCATGTTGCTAAGAAGACCTATTAGGTCTCTATAAAGCCTAAAAGAAGAATAAGGGCTAATTTAGCTATGACCGACCTAATGTATTGGTTGATTCATGATTTAAGAATTTTATTTCAATATTTTAAGACCTATTACATGGACTACCCAAGAAGATCATAAGTGTGGATGAATAATAAGGATATGATCAAGTGACTTGTATGAATACTAGGCATTTTAGGCCTATTTGTGTGTGCTTAGAGAGAACAAAGAACAAGTGAATGATATATATCATTGGTAAGTAGAATAAGGTAATATATAACATCACATGGATTCCATTAATATCATACAATAGGTCTAAATATGATAATCAAGGTTAAAATACCTAATCAATCCATGAAGAGGGTTAGTTGAGCGAAGAAGGCTAAAAGCAAGTTTGAGATGGATAGAAATGTGCAAAGAGCTGAGGAAGAAGATAATAATTTTTTGTATGATAATTAATAGTTTTAAAATTTGGTAATTTTTTTATGTGGCTAATTCATCTACCAACAATAGATTACACTTGTGAATGCAATAAAGGCAGAAATAAATCAGATAGATAAGTAACTGAAATGATAAATAACACAGAACAAGATATACAAGAAAACACCCTAAAAACTTGTATTGAAACTCTTTACAATAGGAATACAATGAATAAACTTCATTCTTCCACACCTCTCTCAGATGCACACAAGATCTCTCACTAGATCTCTATTCCTCAAGAGCTCTCTCTCAAGTACACTCAAATCCAACACCCTAGATTGATGCAACTCTGTACTGTCCTTCAAAAATTCACAATGTTCTACTCTTACAGTTCTACACTTCAACACTCTACACACTTCTACAATCTAAGCTAAGAAGATCTTCCCTACATATAGAAATAGGAAACTTGAGCATGCTCTTACAACAAACAGTTAAGCCTCTTCAACAAGGGCTCTAAAAATAATATTGCTAATAATAGAGACGCAAGCTTGAGTCCACGACTCAAACTTATCATGCAAACACTCGCTGCTGTCCACGGAAATCGCTTTCTGGACACACAGGTAATTGACGTCGGTTCCTGCCTATTCGCTTGTGACCGTCATCGGCCGACCCTATTGCCGACGTCGATGCCTCTACAACTACTACTGATCGACGTCGGTCACTCCTGACCGACACCGGTGTCTGTGTAGACCCGAACCTATTTAAGTATGCTCCTTGGTGAAGCTTTTAGCTCCACACCCTAACAATCTTCCACTTGGAGATGAACCAACTGCACCAACCTGTACAGCAACATCTTCTAGCTCCTCCATCTTCAACTCAATCATGAAGACCAATAAAAGTTGAATGAAGATTCAACTTCTCCTTCGTAACCGGCTTTGTTAGCATATCAACAAGATTCTTGTCTATATGGATCTTCTCCAGCTTCAACTCACCATCTTCCAATACCTGCCGTATGAAGTGGTACCTTAGCTGTATGTGCTTGGTTCTTGAATGAAACGCTGAGTTCTTAGCTAAATGGATTGCACTCTGACTGTCACTATACAATCTGCAACTCCCATGCTCCCTTCCAAGCTCTTCCATGAACCGTGTCATCCATATCATCTCCTTGCTAGCTTCTGTAGCTGCAATATACTCTGCTTCTATAGTTGACAAAGCTACAACCTTCTGCAACTTAGATATCCAACTAACTGCCGTTCCACCTACAGTAAAAACATAACCTGTGGTGCTCCTCCTGCCATCCAAATCCCCTGCCATATCTGAATCTACATAACCAGGTAGAGAAGTATCTGAACCTCCATAGCACAAATGCTTGCTGCTGGTTCCTCTCAGATATCTAAGGATCCATTGAACTACCTTCCAATGTTCCTTACCTGGATTGGCCATATACTTACTTACTACTCCCACTGCTTGGGAAATATCTGGTCTAGTACACACCATTGCATACATCAAACTCCCTACTGCGGAAGAATATGGAACCTTACTCATGTACTCTACCTCATCATGTGAATTGGGACATTGTTCTTTACTTAACTTAAAATGTCCAGCCATAGGTGTACTTATCGGTTTTGCATCCTGCATATTAAACCTCTCCAACACCTTGTTCACATAATCTTCTTGAGACAATATCAACCTATGATTTTTCCTGTCTCTCCTAATGCTCATGCCAAGGATTTTCTTCGCTGCTCCCAAATCCTTCATAGCAAATATTTGAGCTAACTTCTCCTTAAGCTCAGAGATATCCTGCATGTGAGACCCTGCAACCAGCATGTCATCTACATACAACAATAGAATAATATATCTACCATTATCAAATCTCTTGAAATACACACAATGGTCTGATTGACACCTACTGTAGCCATGCTCAGTCATAAACTTGTCAAATTTCAAGTACCATTGCCTTGGAGCTTGCTTGAGGCCATACAAGCTTTTCTTTAACCTGCACACAAACTTCTCCTTACCCTTGACCTCGAATCCTTCTGGCTGTTCCATATAAATTTCCTCATCCAAATCACCATGAAGAAATGCTGTCTTAACATCTAGCTGCTCGAGATGCAAATCCTCAAAAGCAACTAAAGACAATACAACCCTTATTGAAGTCATTTTAACAACTGGAGAAAAAATTTCACCAAAGTCAATACTTGGCTTTTGTGCAAATCCTTTTACTACTAATCTGGCCTTATATCGCATCTATCCATCCTCACTTTCCTTCAACCTGTAGGTCCATCTGTTCTTCAGTGTTCTCTTACCAGCTGGCAATTCAACCAAATCCCATGTTTGGTTTTCTCTTAAGGACTCCATCTCCTCAACCATGCCACGTTCCCACTTACTCCTGGACTCCACCTGTAATGCTTCTTCAAAAATCTTTGGTTCTCCACCATCGGTTAGCAATAAATAATATAAGGAAGGAGAATATCTAATTGGAGGCTTACTTACCCTTTCAGACCTCCTAATGGGTGTCTTGGACTCGTTCTCAACACGCTGTCCACCCAAATTTTCTGACAGTGACTGACCTCGGCCACCTGCAGACCTGTTACTGGCCGACGCCGGTTCTTTCTGGCCAACGTCGGTGCCTGGTCTACCGACGTCGGTCTCTGTATGACCGACATCGGTTTTTGAACTGCCGACGCCGGTTCCTACCCTGCCGACATCGGTCTCTGTGTTTTCCTGCAAGTGATTATTTCTTTTTCCCGCGAGCTCATTTTGGACCATAACCTCGTCCAATTCACCATTGCTCTGCCCAAATTGATCCAGCTTCCTTATCTGATCACTGTACATCACTCTTTCATTGAAAACAACATCACGACTCCTGATTACCTTGTTAGTTTCTAGATTCCAAAATCTGAAACCAAAATCATCTGAGCCATAGCCTATAAATGTGCACCTCATAGACTTAGGATCAAGCTTCTTTCTATTTTCCTTATCTATATGCACAAAGGCTTCACTACCAAAAACTTTGAGATATGAGAGATCTACCTTTTTACCTGTCCATGCCTCTTCTGGAATTCCACCATCCAGAGCTGTAGAGGGTCCTCTGTTAATCAGGTACACTACGGTGTCAACTGCTTCTACCCAAAACTCTAAGGGCAACCCTGCATGCAATCTCATACATCTTGCACGCTCCATGATAGTTCTGTTCATCCTTTCAGCAATACCATTCTGCTGAGGTGTACTTGGAACCGTCCTTTGCCTACGGATTCCGTGTGTATAACAATACAATTTGAACTTAAGACTGCAGAACTCACCGCCATTATCAGATCTCAGGCACTTTAACTTTCTGCCTGTTTCATTCTCAACCATAGCCTTCCAAAACTTAAAAGTCTCAAAAACATCAGATTTCTTCTTAATACAGTAGATCCATACCTTTCTTGTGGCGTCATCTATGAATGTAACATAGTACCGTGATCCGCCAATAGAGGCTACCTGAGCCGGTCCCCACACGTCTGTGTGAACAAGCTGCAACTTCTGCCTTTTCTTAGTAGACCCAGTCTTGAGAAAATTAACCCTTTTCTATTTTCCAAATACACAATGCTCACAAAATTCTAGATCCATACTTTTCAAATCTGAAAGCATACCTTTAGACTTAAGAATTGACATCCCCTTCTCACTCATGTGGCCAAGACTTGAGTGCCACAATTTGAAATCCACATTTGAAGTAGATAAAACTGAAGGAGATTTGTTAGTAACACAATTACACAAATAGAGAGTACCTTCTCTCTTACCTCTGGCCATAACTAGTGCACCCTTGGTCACCTTCCAAGAACTGCTGTGAGAGTTACTGTACAACCCTCATCACCTAGCTTACCTGCAGAAATCAAATTTCTCTTCAAACTAGGAACATGCATCACATCTCTCAACACCCATGTGTTGCCATTCTGCATCTTCAGCTGCACTTTACCTTTGCCAGTAATCTTACAAGGCTCATCATCCCCTAAGTACACTATTCCAAAATCTCCATGGATATAGTCACTGAAATACTCTCTGTTAGGGGTAGCATGGAAAGATGCACCAGAATCTAATACCCAAGATTCTATGTTATTATGTAAAGAGAAAATTAAAGCATCTTGTGCAATACCTACAACCTTGGCTTCTTCCTTTCCTTCGTGCTGGTTGTCCTCCTTAGGCTTTGACCAACAATCTCTGCTTATGTGCCCCATCTTTCCACAGTTCCAGCATTGTGGCTTCCTGCCATTCCTGGATTTGGATCTTCCTCTCACCTTAGACTTAGATCTTGATCTCCTCTTGCTCTTTTCTTTTTGCCTTCCCCTGCTCTCAAAATTTAAAGCGTTCCCAAATGTCTCTTCTGTGCTTTTCTTGCGTATTTCCTCATTCAAGATAACACTAACAACATCCTTTACTTTCAAAATATTTGATGCAGATGCAGTATTAGAAACTGCCATTACTAAGCCATGCCAGCTTTCAGGCAAATAACATAATATCAAAAGAGCTTTTATTTCATCTTCAAATACAATATTGACAGAACTTAACTGATTAACAATTCCATTGAAATCATTCAGATGAGTAGAAACAGATCCACCTTCATTCATATGCAAATTAAATAATTGCTTCATAAGATATACCTTATTTGAAGCTGAGGGTTTTTCATACATATTTTCTAATGTAGTCATCAACTCTACCGTTGTTTTTGCCTGTGACAAATTAGATATCACAGTGGAGGCCAGACTCAGTCTTATAGACCCAAGAGCCTTTCTGTCAAGAACTTCCCATTCTTCATCCTCCATGTCCTTGGGCTTCTTTTCTATCCCACCTAACGGTAAGTAGAGATCTTTCTAATACAGATAGTCCTCTATTTGCATTCTCCAATGTTGGTAGTTCTTGCCATTAAACTTTTCCATTCTCAACTTACTTTCTTCTGCCATTGCTTCTCCCACTCAAACTGAAATCCCTGCAGAAACTCTTGTGAACAACCTGTAATCTGTAACCTGTAACCTATAACCAAGGCTCTGATACCACTTGTTGGGGGATCAAACCAACAATAGATTACACTTGTGAAAGCAATAAACGCAAAAATAAATCAGATAGATAAGTAACTGAAATGATAAATAATACAGAACAAGATATACAAGAAAACACCCTGAAAACTTGTATTGAAACTCTTTACAATAGGAATACAATGAAGAAACTTCGTTCTTCCACACCTCTCTCAGATGCGCACAAGATCTCTCACTAGATCTCTATTCCTCAAGATCTCTCTCTCAAGTACACTCAAATCCAACACCCTGGATTGATGCAACTCTGTACTGTCCTTCAAACATTCACAATGTTCTACTCTTACAGTTCTACACTTCAACACTCTACACACTTCTACAATCTAAGCTAAGAAGATCTTCCCTACATATAGAAATAGGAAACTTGAGCATGCTCTTACAACAAACAGTTAAGCCTCTTCAACAAGGGCTCTAAAAATAATATTGCTAATAATAGAGACGCAAGCTTGAGTCCACGACTCAAACTTATCATGCAAACACTCGCTGCTGTCCACGGAAATCACTTTCTAGACACACAGGTAACTGACATCGATTCCTGCTTGTTCACCTGTGACCATCGTCGGCCAACCCTATTGCCGACGTCGGCGCCTCTGCAACTTCTACTGACCGACGTCGGTCGTTCCTGATCGACGCCGGCGTCTGTGTAGACTCGAACCTGTTTAAGTATGCTCCTTGGTGAAGCTTTTAGCTCCACACCCTAACATAAAGTGAGGTTGGATAAGGTATATTTTATTGGAATATGATGTGTTCATACCATGTGAGGTGTTTTAATATGCTTCAATAAAGATCAAAGGGTATCATGTTGCTAAGAAGACCTATTAGGTCTCTATAAAGCCTAAAAGAAGAATAAGGGCTAATTTAGCTATGGCCGACCTAATGTATTGGTTGATTCATGATTTAAGAATTTTATTTCAATATTTTAAGACCTATTACATGGACTACCCAAGAAGATCATAAGTGTGGATGAATAATAAGGATATGATCAAGTGACTTGTATGAATACTAGGCATTTTAGGCCTATTTGTGTGTGCTTAGAGAGAACAAAGAACAAGTGAATGATATATATCATTGGTAAGTAGAATAAGGTAATATATAACATCATATGGATTCCATTAATATCATACAATAGGTCTAAATATGATAATCAAGGTTAAAATACCTAATCAATCCATGAAGAGGGTTAGTTGAGCGAAGAAGGCTAAAAGCAAGTTTGAGATGGATAGAAATGTGCGAAGAGCTGAGGAAGAAGATAATAATTTTTTGTATGATAATTAATAGTTTTAAAATTTGGTAATTTTTTTATGTGGCTAATTCATCTATGGGGTTGGTGCCTCCTTGAAAGTGGGTGCTTGCTAAAGCCTAGTTGAGTTGGTGCTTAACTAGTTGGGGTTGGTGCTCCATGTGGAGTTAGTGATTCACTAAAGGTTGGTGTTTGTATTATAGGAATATATTAAATTTGAATCATCAGTGTGTTTTATTACATTTAAGTGTTTCCCACGTATATGCTATGTTCACGTGTTTCATGTTTTCATGATTTAGTGCTTATGCTTGCTAAGATGTACATGCTTGTTAGAATGGGTAATGTATATCTAAATGGAATTGAATTAAAATTTTTAAAGACTAATTAAAACCCACTCTTAGTCATTTTCATTCTAAAAATTGGTATCAAATCCTAATATTTTGAAGCAGGCCTAAAATCCCAAAGGATATCCTAAGAAGCAAGGATGACAAGACAATAAGCTCAAGGTGGTTTATCTACCAATAAGGATCTATTATTAAATGGATATAAATATGACTTTTGTAATGTTAAAGTGAATATATATCTGATGTCATAAGGGCATGATATTTGATATTTGTTTTTGGATGGCTATATTGCACCTCTTATTCCACCAACATATGCAATAGGTAAGAAGGCTAGTGAAAATAACTCCAAGGCAATTAATGACATTATTTGTGGCCTATTAGAGGTAGAGATAATAAATTTAATGAATTATGTATCATCCAAAGACATTTGAGACAAATTGAAAACCATATATGAAGGAGGAACCAAAGTGAAGTTAGCCAAGTTATAGACCATAGAAGACAATTTGAAATCCTGAAGATGAATGAAGATGAAACCATTACATCCTACATCTTGAGGATTGATGAAGTTGTCAATATCATTAGAGTATTGGGATAATAAGTGAAAGATTTTAATGTTTTCCAAAATGTGTTGAGATCAATAACTCCTAAATTTGACTCTAAAGTGTCTCCAGTAGAAGAGATGCAATATTTGGATAAGCTAGAGATGGATGGGATTCATGACATCTTGACAACCTATGAGATGATAAAAAATGAAGGAAGACCTCACAATAAGGAATAATATTTCAAATTTGAAAATAAGTGAAAGGCTAAGAAGGTCAATAAGGAGGCATGTTATGATATTGATGATGAACTTCTAGCTATGTTTGCTAGGAAATTAAGGTTTGGATCAAGTAAGTACAAGGGTAAGTTACCCTTCAAATGTTTCAATTGTGGAAAGATTAGTTGCATTGCATCCAAGTATCCTAACAAGGATAAATATGAGCATAGTAAAAGACATGATGAACATCATGAAGATGATATAAATGCTTATAAGTCTGACAAGAATAAGAGAGATTTCAAAAAGAATGAAGGAAAGTGTCATTCAAACATAAGAAGAGTTTCTATACCAAAGAAGATAGCTCATATAATGTAAGTGATTCAAGAACATCTAATAATGATGATGGCAACAATGAATATGAACATTAAAATAGTGAAACCTTGTTAATTTCCATAAAATTAGACAATTAGGGGTGTCCAAATGGGAAAGGTCTCATGGTTTATGTAGAATCAGATGAAGAAGTTTACTATGATAGTGAAGAAGGAGAAGCATAAGTAAAGCTTGAGGTAGTACTAGTAAGTGCCCTAGAGGAGTTAAAGTTTCAAATAAAAAAGAATCACAAACTAAGGTCATTAGTCAAGGATTATGAGGAATAGATTGGATCGTTTAAGGAAAGTCTGAGCAACACCTCTAAGGATATGATGAGATCACCAATCAAGTTGAGGAAAAAATGGAGAGAGTTAATGAAAAACTAAAGGCTAAATGGGAAGAATGCATAAGGTATTAAACTAAAATAAAATCCCTAAAATATAATTTGGATCAAGCATATATCAAGGTAAATATATTTGTGAAGTTTTAAAAGTGTACTACGGCTCTAGATGATATCTTGAGTAGTCAAAAGTCATCAAGTGACAAGACATGTATTGGTTTTAAAGAAGACAAAAATAAGGCACCTAAAGTCAAGGAGAATATTGTTGAAGACAATAAAGTCAACATGAAAGACCTATCAAACAACCTAATGCTATAAAGTATGCTAGTTATTTCAATGGTTACTATTTTGTATGTAGTCAGTTTGGTCATAGATCAAGAGAATGTAGAAGACTCTCCAAGTATGAGTACTCATGGAACTATTGAAGGAGTCATAATTCACATTAGTCAAATGGAATGTATAAGTTGGTCTATTAAAATTATCATAATATATGACACATTGAAATATTCTATCCTAATAGAGTTAAAAAGTCATCAAGTCAAAATAGAAAGTTTGGAGCTCCTAGAATGGAAGAAAGAAGGAAAATGAATGTATGGAAACCTAAGGTAGTAAATATAAGTCATGATCAGTATACAAGATCAATTGGGATACTTTCTAAGATATATCATGACTTAGATGTGAAATCAAGTTAGGAATGTTTATTGTTATCTCATATTGATGATAAAATGGTTGATGATGAGATCAAGCCTACAATGTCAATCAAGCCCAAAATGATGTTGAAGAATGTTTAAGCTTGTGAAAGTATGGAGATCTTAGAATCTCTTGAGTTCATGATGTTCTAGTTCTTTATGAAAAGGGGTGTCTCTATTAAGCTTCATGAAGACATTATTATATCAATAGAAGCATGAGGTTGTAATTAAAAAATGTTTCTTTTAGAGAAGATTATAGGTTGTCTATATTTCAGTCAAGGAGATTAAGATGGATATTATCCTTTCTTGTGTTGGTATCTCTATGGTTTGAAGTATAGTATGCAACATTATGAGAGATCTAAGGCTATTATTAGGTATCTAAAGTTAAAATACTTAGTCAAATGGTATATAAGAGGTAAACTTTTGATATTTATTTGTGTGAGTAGTTGATCTTGATCTATGAATACAAAAGGGGAGTCCCTAATTATTTAGTTGGTGTCAAGAATGGGATAGTGTTGTGTGTGGTCAAGAGTTTGATCTCCGTTAGTCATATCAAGTAAGGCAAGTGATCTTGTAATATAAGTTCATTATGAAAGATATGATAGTTATGGAAGGTATTTGTCATTAATGTCAAAGGGGGAGAAAGATCAGAAAGGGTGAGAAAAGGAAAGATCATAAAGGGTGAAGAAAAGGTAAGAACTAGGTCAAAGAGATGATTGCCATGAAGATTAGTTGACATAGTTTTTTGAGTGTGCCATTAATGACAAAGGGAGAGATTATTGAGCATTGTCATTGATTATTGAGTTTTGGTATTAATGTTTTCATTGATGTCAAATTCTCTTGTGAAGGTGCATGGTTAAGTAAGCTTTGAGGTATGTGTATGATGCATTATTTTTACAACATAATGAGTGTTGTTACTGTATGAGAGTAGTAATGTGAGAGTTCTATTTGAATAATGTTAGTGATATCATTAAAGATCACCATGAATGAATATAAATTAGTATGCCAAGTGTCAATCATCTTTTAAAGATTTGTCTATACCTTATGAGAAGGTATGTGAAGGTATCATGATGAAATGAGTGATCTCTAAAGAAAAAGTTGCATGCTCTGAAGATCTACAAGTAAATTTGAAGATACTCTAAATGAGCTATGGAGATAATTAGTGAAGATTTGAAGAATATTGATAGTGTTTGAGCATGAGAGAGGTTGGTTGAGTTTGTACATGAAGTTTTGAGGGCCCTAAAAATTATTATAAGGTCATCTCTGAAGATCTACGTATAGATTTTTAAAGATGCACTAAGTGAGTTATGAATATCCTTAGTCAAGCTCCAAAGATCTATAAACAACTATGAAGATTCTCTATTGAAGCTATGAAGATGTGTTATTGAAGATATAAATAAGATTAATTGTATAAGGTTTTTTGAACATACATAAGAGGAATTGGAGCACTCAGGTGAGTTTCAATGTGAAGTTTATAGGGATAAGTACTTCAGTCCAAGTCTGTAGCTAGACTAGTTCTAGATCCTACTTAGACCAATGAGGCATCATGAGATGTTGAAAAGATATATAAAGAATGGATAATAATAGTTAAGTATGATATGATATTTCATGAAATTTACATGAGGTTAAAATATCTTAGAAAGTAGATAGAAGGTCAGCTTTAAGACCTATTATGACTTGCAAGTCAAAGGCTTAGAAAGAAAAAGAGAGATGGGGGCCTGATAATGTATCAAGATTAGTTTCCATGACATGGGTGAGTAGGTGAGCATTGAAAGATCTGATTCAAGTTTTTCAAGCATGTTCATAAATTTTCAAGTCATGGTTTGTAAGAAAAGGCTTGAAAAGTGTTTCAAGGTCTCTCGAATGCACATAATGAAGAGTTATCTACCTGAGAAGGTTTTTCAAGTTGTCATTCGCACATACAACATATACATGAGGATATAAATTGTTTATGGTAGATAAGGAATGGTTATATCTAATAGTTATAAGCATATGTTTTTGGAAATAATAGCTATGCTTTATGAATGTCTATTAAGATTGGAAGATGTTCTAAACCCTCAAAGAACTCTAACAATGACCTCATGTTGAAGATATTATTATAAAGAGCTTAGAATATTTTGATATGTTCAAAAAAATAATTATAGGTTGAATTAAAATCTATTAGAAATCTCCAAGTTTGATTGGTTTCTTAGGTGAATGAGCAGACCCTTCAAGAAAGTGCTTATTTTTTAGAGATTTATTGTAGCAGCCACAATTGACCAAGTCAAAGTTGTTACGTAGATGAAGGTCAAAATGTGTGACTTGTAGTTTTTGTACATAAATGTTTATGGATATATTATAGATATTATGTGTGTAAATTTTGTGATCTAAGTTAGCTAGTCACTAACAAACCTAATGGTGTAGACACTAAGAAAATTAGGCAGAATTGAGAAGATGATTATTGATGTGTTTTCATGTAAGAATGATGGATTAAAGTGTTTGATTAATTTTTGGGGAATTTAATTATCTATAATTTTTTTTCATAATATTTTAAGTTAGTGTAAGAGGCTGGAGCATCAAATCCAAAATTTCCTACTGTCTGAGTGAAGTCTATGAGAGTGAAGGTCAATGGATTGGCCTGCAAGACCAATAGTTACCGTTACTTATAATAAGTTTGATGGAGGTTGATATGAGGATGTTATAATATATTTTAAATTAATTTAAATACCTTGAATACATTCAATCAAGTGTTATACTTTTATGTTTCCTTGACCATGTTTTGAAGTCAGTTGGCAGTTCTTAGTAAACACCTTGTAGAGAAGAGTTTGAGCCTATATACCTTGAGTTGAAGCATATAATGAAGTTTGTGATGACCCTGAGGTCATGAGGTTTTTTAATATGTGATTTTTTCCCATGATTTTTTGAAAAAAATATCTTTATGCTTTAGTTGTTCAAGACAAATTCTATGTGTATGTATATGGATTTTATGAATAGTGATTTGAGAAGTGGTTTAAATGTTGGTTGGACCTAAAAGGTGTTATGAACCTAAAGTGAAGTTGGATAAGGTATATTGAATTGGAATATGATGTTTTTCTATCGTGTGAGGTGTTTGAATATTCTTCAAGAAAAATCAAAGGGTATCATGTTGCTAAGAAGGCCTATTAGGTCTCTATAAAGCCTAAAAGAGGGATAAGGGATAATTAAGTTATGGCCGACCTAATGTATTGGTTGATTCATGATTTAAGTGTGTTATTTTAATATTATAATAATTATTACATGGCTGAACTAATAATATAAGGAGTGTTTCTGACTAATAAAGATATGATCAAGTGACTTGTATAAATACTAGACAATTTAGGCCTATTTGTGTGTGCTTAGAGAGAGCAAAGAACAAGAAAATGATATAGATCATTGGTAAGAATAATAAGGTAATAGATAACATCATATGGATGCCATGAATATTATATAGGAGGTTTTACTATGATAATAAAGGTCATAAGACCTAATCAAGCCATGAAGAGTGTTAGTTGAGCGAAGAAGGCTATAAGCCAGTTTGAGAGGGATAAAAGTGTGATAAGATCTAAGCAAGAAGATTATCATATATTGTATGAGCATCAAGATTTTATGAAGGTGTTAAATTATTTTATGTGGTTGAGTTGGTGTAGATTCATCTAAGGGTTGGTACCTCCTTATAAGTGGGTGCTTACTAAAGCCTAGTTGAGTTGGTGCTTAGCTAGTTGGGGTTGGTGCTCCATGTGGAGTTGGTGATTCACTAAAGATTGGTGTCTATATTATATTAATTAGTCCATTTTTATCATTAGTATGTTTTATTACCTTTAATGGTTTCCCATGTATATGTTGTGTTCACGTGTTTCATGCTTTCATGATTTGGTGCTTATGCTTGCTAAGATATACATACTTGTTATAATTATGTTTGTATATTTAAATGGAATCAAATGAAATTTTTTAAATATTGATTCACCCCCATCTTATTCATTTTGATTCCAATAATATACATATGTGGTAACACTATAGGAGTATACCTCACCTACACTAGTGGCTCAACTAAACTCTATGGTGTACTGGTGGGAATTATGCTTAGAACTATAACTGGTAACTACGATGTGACTGCTTATGGGATAGGTAAAGGATACTCATATGAAATCCCCTATACTATGACAAATTGATTATCATGTATGTACTTGAGGCATCTATGCATGTTGGATGGAATGGACCATAACTACTATATCCATGACCTACCCAATAACATGTTGAATGTTCTTACACTAGGTACTAATAAGAATCTAGTGGACACATGTTCTAGTCCAAAATATAATGGAAGTACAATCTCCCCAATGGAGTTATAATAATGGCCACTAAAACCATGAATATTTGTGTTGGTAGTAAAAATGTCCTCTCTCTAAATAACCCAAATTATGTATGTGTGATAGTGCACATATTAATGTTTGACCCATTATAACCCATAACACTTTCAATAGGATGATGATCAATGTAGGTTCATATAAAGAGTAAATATAAATCTGAATCATCATCAATAATATCCTATTCTATGAAAGTGATGAGTGGTATAGACAGTACTATAGTATGATACACACCAATGATATTATGTAGGGGGTGTGCATTCTCTATAGTAGTGTGATATGATGCCATTGGTGGATGTGCCTAATATGTATAGTGAACACTTGAAGTATCCCCTACCTCATTATCTGTATGATTTGAAAATATTTTCAATGCCTTAGATTTAGTTTGTTTAACTTTGGGTATGTTGGCATCTATCAAATCTTGTATCTTATGTTTCAAGTTGATGCATTGGTTTGTAGTATGGCCTGGTGCTTTGTGATAGTCACATAATGCATTAAAATCATAGTTATTTAGAAGAGGTCATGTCATATCAACATGTTTGATAGGATGGAGAGATATGACATTATATTCTAAGATATGCTATAAAACATATGTTGATGATTCTATAAGGTTGGTGAAAACTCTCTCTAGAGGAGTTGATAAAACTAGGTGAGGAGATGGGTTTGAAGCTGCATTGACTATGGCCTTTGGATCACTCTTATTTTTGGTGGCCCTTACTTTATATGTAGGCTTATTATAACTCTTATTAGTTTACTTTGATCAATTTATGTCTTTACTTTACCCATAAAGAGAAACTTGACCTCCCTTTCTTTCACTGTGTGGCATAAATCTGTGAACATTAAAAATGTCTTGAAGAAGATAATTTCATGTAATGTTGGTTTTAAACTCTATTTGAACATGTCTTAGAGCTCTCTATATGCCATGGGGCTAGTCATATTTTCCAATATAGTTTTATATCACAAGATATATTTTATAATAGGCTCATTGTATTTTTGATTTAGTTATGCTACTTGAACATATGATATATTATTGCTGATGTTAATTGAAAATGTGCTAAAAACATATCTACCAATGGATTTAATGTGATGATAGACTAATTTAAAAGATCATAAAACCACTATAAATCATAATCTTTTAGATTATGTGGGAAGAACTTAGTAAAGAGCCAATCATTTGACATGTAGTCCAAACATGATGCATGGAAAGCTTTTAGATGGTGCTATGGGTCACCCTTACCATCATATAAATTAATCTTAGGTTCCTAAATCCATATGTCAAAGGAGTTGCGACTATGCGATGTGCCAAATATGTATGTAAAAGAACATGAGAATCCAAGGCACGTGATGGCCTAGTATCACATTGTTCAAAATGTAACACCTTATCTTAAAAAGAATGAATATCATGTTGGGGGATCAAACCAACAATAGATTACACTTGTGAAAGCAATAAATGCGGAAATAAATCAGATAGATAAGTAACTGAAATGATAAATAGCACAGAACAAGATATACAAGAAAACACCCTGAAAACTTGTATTGAAACTCTTTACAATAGGAATACAATATGAAGAAGCTTCGTTCTTCCACACCTCTCTCAGATGCGCACAAGATCTCTCACTAGATCTCTATTCCTCAAGAGCTCACTCTCAAGTACATTCAAATCCAACAACCTGGATTAATGCAACTCTATACTGTCCTTCAAACATTCACAATGTTCTACTCTTACAGTTCTACACACACTCATACAATTCTAAGCTAAGAAGATCTTCCTACATATAGAAATAGGGAAACTTGAGCATGCTCTTACAACGAACAGTTAAGCCTCTTGAACGAGGGCTCTAAAGATAGTATTGCTAACAATAGAGATGCAAGCTTGAGTCCACGACTCAAACTTATCATGCAAACACTCGCTGCCATCCACGAAAATAGATTTCTGGACACGCAGGTAACCGACATCGGTTCCTGCCTGTTCGCCTGTGACCATTGCCGGTCGACCATATCGCCGACATCGGCGCCTCTGCAACTGCTACTAACCGACGTCGGTCGCTCCTGACCGACACCGGCGTCTGTGTAGACCCGAACCTGTTTAAGTATGCTCCTTGGTGAAGCTTTTAGCTCCACACCCTAACAATCTCCCACTTGGAGATAAACCAGCTGCACCAACCTGTACAGCATCATCTTCTTGCTCCTCCATCTTCAACTCAATCATGAAGACCAATAGAAGTTGAATGAAGATTCAACTTCTCCATCGTAACCGGCTTTGTTAGCATATCAGCAGGATTCATGTCTGTATGAATTTTCTCCAGCTTCAACTCACCATCTTCCAATACCTGCCGTATGAAGTGGTACCTTAGCTGTATGTGCTTGGTTCTAGAGTGAAACGCTGAGTTCTTGGCCAAATGGATTGCACTTTGACTGTCACTGTACAATCTACAACTCCCATGCTCCCTTCCAAGCTCTTCCATGAACCGTGTCATCCATATCATCTCCTTGCTAGCTTCTGTAGCTGCAATGTATTCTGCTTCTGTAGTTGACAAGGCTACAACCTTCTGCAACTTAGATATCCAACTAACTGCCGATCCACCTACAGTAAAAACATAACCTGTGGTGCTCCTCCTGCCATCCAAATCCCCTGCCATATCTGAATCTACATAGCCATGTAGAGAAGTATCTGAACCTCCATAGCATAGGTGCTTGCTGCTGGTTCCTCTCAGATATCTAAGGATCCATTGAACCGCTTTCCAATGTTCCTTACCTGGATTGGCCATATACTTGCTTACTACTCCCACTGCTTGGGCAATATCTGGTCTAGTACATACCATTGCATACATCAAACTCCCTACTGTGGAAGAATATGGAACTGTACTCATGTACTCTACCTCATCATGTGAATTGGGACATTGTTCTTTGCTTAGCTTAAAATGTCCAGCCATAGGTGTACTCACCGGTTTTGCATCCTGCATATTAAACCTCTCCAACACCTTGTTCACATAATCTTCTTGAGACAATATCAACCTGTGATTTTTCCTGTCTCTCCTAATGCTCATGCCAAGGATCTTCTTAGTTGCTCCCAAATCCTTCATGGCAAACTTTTGAGCTAACTTCTCCTTGAGCTCAGAGATATCCTGCATGTGAGACCCTGCAACCAGCATGTCATCTACATACAACAATAGAATAATATATCTACCGTTATCAAATCTCTTGAAATATACACAATGGTCTGATTGACACCTACTGTAGCCATGCTCAGTCATAAACCTGTCAAATTTCAAATACCATTGCCTTGGAGCTTGCTTGAGGCCATACAAGCTTTTCTTTAACCTGCACACAAATTTCTCCTTACCCTTGACCTCGAAACCTTCTGGCTGTTCCATATAAATTTCCTCATCCAAATCTCCATGAAGAAACGCTGTCTTAACATCTAGCTGCTCGAGATGCAAATCCTCAAAAGCAACCAAAGACAATACAACCCTTATTGAAGTCATCTTAACAACAGGAGAAAAAATTTCACCAAAGTCAATACCTGGCTTTTGTGCAAATCCTTTTACCACTAATCTGGCCTTATATCGCATCTGACCATCCTCACTTTCCTTCAACCTGTAGGTCCATCTGTTCTTCAGTGTTCTCTTACCAGCTGGCAATTCAACCAAATCCCATGTTTGGTTCTCTCTTAAGGACTCCATCTCCTCAACCATGCCACGCTCCCACTTACTCCTAGACTCCACCTGTAATGCTTCTTCAAAACTTTCTGGTTCTCCACCATCGGTTAGCAATAAATAATATAAGGAAGGAGAATATCTAATTGGAGGCTTACTTACCCTTTCAGACCTCCTGGTGGGTGTCTTGGACTTGTTTTCAACAATCTGTCCACCCAATTTTTCTGACAGTGACCGACCTCAGCCACCTGTAGACCTGTCACTCGCCGTCGTCGGTTCTTCCTGACCGACCTCGGTGCCTGGTCTGCCGACGTCGGTCTCTGTATGACCGACATCGGTTTCTGTACTGCCGACGCCGGTTACAACCCTGCCGACGTCGGTCTCTGTGTTTTCCTGCAAGTGATTATTTCTTTTTCCTGTGAGCTCATTTTGGACCATAACTTCGTCCAATTCACTATTGCTCTGCCCAGATTGATCCAGCTTCCTTATCTGATCACTGTACATCACTCTTTCATTGAAAACAACATCACGGCTCCTGATTACCTTGTTAGTTCCTAGATTCCAAAATCTGAAACCAAAATCATCTGAGCCATAGCCTATAAACGTGCACCTCATAGACTTAGGATCAAGCTTCTTTCTATTTTCCTTATCTATATGCACAAAGGCTTCACTACCAAAAACTTTGAGATATGAAAGATCTACCTTTTTACCTGTCCATGCCTCTTCTGGAATTCCACCATCCAGAGCTGTAGAAGGTCCTCTGTTAATCAGGTACACTGCGGTGTCAACTGCTTCTGCCCAAAACTCTAAGGGCAACCCTGCATGCAATCTCATACATCTTGCACGCTCCATGATAGTTCTGTTCATCCTTTCAGCAATACCATTCTGCTGAGGTGTCCTTGGAACCGTCCTTTGCCTACGGATTCCTTGTGTATAACAATACAATTTGAACTTAAGACTGCAGAACTCACCGCCATTATCAGATCTCAAGCACTTTAACTTTCTGCCTGTTTCATTCTCAACCATGGCTTTCCAAAACTTAAAAGTCTCAAAAACATCAGATTTCTTTTTAATACAGTAGATCCATACCTTTCTTGTGGCGTCATCTATGAATGTAACATAGTACCGTGATCCGCCAATAGAGGCTACCTGAGCTGGTCCCCACACGTCTGTGTGAACAAGCTGCAACTTCTGCCTTTTCTTAGTAGACCCGATCTTGAGAAAACTAACCCTTTTCTGTTTCCCAAATACACAGTGCTCACAAAACTCTAGATCCATACTTTTCAAATCTGAAAGCATACCTTTAGACTTAAGTATTGACATCCCCTTCTCACTCATGTGGCCAAGCCTTGAGTGCCACAATTTACAATCCACACCTGAAGTAGATAAAACTGAAGGAGATTTGTTAGTAACACAATTACACAAGTAGAGAGTACCTTCTCTCTTACCTCTGGCCATAACTAGTGCACCCTTGGTCACCTTCCAAGAATCTGCTGTGAGAGTTACTGTACAACCCTCATCACCTAGCTTACCTGCAGAAATCAAATTTCTCTTCAAACTAGGAATATGCATTACTTCTCTCAACACCCATGTGTTGCCATTCTGCATCTTCAGCTGCACTTTTCCTTTGCCAATAATCTTACAAGGCTCATCATCACCTAAGTATACTATTCCAAAATCTCCATGGATATAGTCACTGAAATACTCTCTGTTAGGGGTAGCATGGAAAGAAGCACCAGAATCTAATACCCAAGATTCTATGTTATTATGCAAAGAGAAAATTAAAGCATCCTGTGCAATACCTGCAACCTTGGCTTCTTCCTTTCCTTCGTGTTGGTTGTCCTCCTTGGGCTTTGACCAACAATCTCTGCTTATGTGCCCCATCTTTCCACAGTTCCAGCATTGTGGCTTCCTGCCATTCCTGGATTTGGATCTTCCTCTCACCTTAGACTTAGATCTTGATCTCCTCTTGCTCTTTTCTTTTTGCCTTCCCCTGCTCTCAAAATTTAAAGCATTCCCAGATGTCTCTTCTGTGCTTTTCCTGCGTATTTCCTCATTCAAGATAACGCTAACCACATCTTCTACTTTCAAAATATTTGATGCAGATGCAGTATTAGAAACTGCCATTACTAAGCCATGCCAGCTTTCGGGCAAAGAACATAATATCAAAAGAGCTTTTATTTCATCTTCAAATACAATATTGACAGAACTTAACTGATTAACAATTCCATTGAAATCATTCAGATGAGTAGAAACAGATCCACCTTCATTCATATGCAAATTAAATAATTGCTTCATAAGATATACCTTATTTGAAGCTGAGGGTTTTTCATACATATTTGCTAACGTGGTCATCAACTCTACCGTTGTTTTTGCCTGTGACAAATTACATATCACAGTGGAGGCCAGACTCAGTCTTATAGACCCAAGAGCCTTTCTGTCAAGAACTTCCCATTCTTCATCCTCCATGTCCTTGGGCTTCTTTGCTATCCCACCTAACGGTAAGTAGAGATCCTTCTGATACAGATAGTCCTCTATCTGCATTCTCCAATGTTGGTAGTTCTTGCCATTAAACTTTTCCATTCTCAGCTTACTTTCTTCTGCCATTGCTTCTCCCACTCAAACAGAAATTCCTGCAGAAACACCTGTGAGCAACCTGTAATCTGTAACCTGTAACCTGTAACCAAGGCTCTGATACCACTTGTTGGGGGATCAAACCAACAATAGATTACACTTGTGAAAGCAATAAACGCGGAAATAAATCAGATAGATAAGTAACTGAAATGATAAATAGCACAGAACAAGATATACAAGAAAACACCCTGAAAACTTGTATTGAAACTCTTTACAATAGGAATACAATATGAAGAAGCTTCGTTCTTCCACACCTCTCTCAGATGCGCACAAGATCTCTCACTAGATCTCTATTCCTCAAGAGCTCACTCTCAAGTACATTCAAATCCAACAACCTGGATTAATGCAACTCTATACTGTCCTTCAAACATTCACAATGTTCTACTCTTACAGTTCTACACACACTCATACAATTCTAAGCTAAGAAGATCTTCCTACATATAGAAATAGGGAAACTTGAGCATGCTCTTACAACGAACAGTTAAGCCTCTTGAACGAGGGCTCTAAAGATAGTATTGCTAACAATAGAGATGCAAGCTTGAGTCCACGACTCAAACTTATCATGCAAACACTCGCTGCCATCCATGAAAATAGATTTCTGGACACGCAGGTAACCGACATCGGTTCCTGCCTGTTCGCCTGTGACCGTCGCCGATCGACCATATCGCCGACGTCGGCGCCTCTGCAACTGCTACTAACCGACGTCGGTCACTCCTGACCGACGCCGGCATCTGTGTAGACCCGAACCTGTTTAAGTATGCTCCTTGGTGAAGCTTTTAGCTCCACACCCTAACATATCATGCATAAAGGATTGTACATCTAGAGAGGAGGAAATAACCATAGGAGGTGTTACTATTTTTAAAGGTGGCCGAGTTAAAATAGGTTTTTTCACAAGTTGAGTTGCCCCCAAATTATGTGTAATAATATTATTATCTGGGAGAGTAAAAGATTAACCATTATTTGATTTTTAAAGTTCTTCATGGATAATAATGATAAGGTCATCTTACATATATGAATGTTTTGAAATAAAATCTTTTAATTATCTTTTATAATTACAAGATTGATAAGGTCATGTTGATACTATGTGATGTGCCAAAGGCGTATGTAAAAGAACATGAGAATCCAAGGCATGTGATGGCCTAGTAGCACATTGTTAAAAATGTAACACCTTATCTTAAAAAGAATGAATATCATGCATAAATGAATATACATCTAGAGATGAGGAAATAGCCATATGAGGTGTTACTATTGTTAAAACTCCTTATCTTATAAAGAATGAATATCATGCATAAAGGATTGTACATCTAGAGAGGAGGAAATAGCCATAGGAGGTGTTACTATTGTTAAAGGTGGTCGATTTAAGATAGGTTTTTACATAATCTAAGTTGCCCCCAAAATATGTGTAATAATATTATTATTTGGGGGAGTAAAAGATTAACCATTATTTGATTTTTGAAGTTCTTCATGGATAATATTGATAAGGTCATCTTGCATATATTAATGTTTGGAAACAAAATCTTTTTATTATCTTTTATAAAGGAATATACATCTAGAGAGGAGGAAATAGCCATATGAGGTGTTACTATTGTTAAAAGCCCTTATCTTATAAAGAATGAATATCATGCATAAAGGATTGGACATCTAGAGAGGAGGAAATAACCATAGGAGGTGTTACTATTGTTAAAGGTGGTCGATTTAAGATAGGTTTTTGCACAATATGAGTTGCCCCCAAAGTATGTGTAATAATATTATGATCCAGGGGAGTAAAAGATTAACCATTATTTGATTTTTGAAGTTATTCATGGATAATATTGATAAGGTCATCTTGCATATATTAATGTTTGGAAACAAAATCTTTTAATTATCTTTTATAATTACAAGATTGATAAGGTCATGTTGCTACTATGTGATGTGCCAAAGGTTTATGTAAAAGAACATGAGAATCCAAGGCATGTGATGGCCTAGTATCACATTGTTCAAAATATAACACCTTATCTTAAAAAGAATAAATATCATGCATACAAGATTGTACATCTAGAGAGGATGAAATAGCCATAGGATGTGTTACTATTGTTAAAGGTGGTTGAGTTAAAATAGGTTTTTGTACAAGATGAGTTGCACCCAAAGTATGTGTAATAATATTATTATTATCTGGGGGAGCAAAAGATTAACCATTATTTGATTTTTGAAGTTCTTCATGGATAATATTGATAAGGTCATCTTGCATATATGAATGTTTGGAAACAAAAGCTTGTAATTATCTTTGATCAATTTCATCAAATCAATTATTGAATTTTACCATTGTAAGTTAGGGAGTAGGAAAATAAATAGTTGTATATTTAGAACCTTTAAATAAATTTAATTTATGAAGGATTGAAAGAATTAAATACTGAAACAAATATAAGATTTTAGAACTAATGTTTGAGCATGGAAAATAAAAGGATTCAAACCCTAAGAGCATATAAGGCTAGGGTTTTAATAGTATTCAAAGTAAGTTAGGTTCACCAAATAATTTAATTTTTTTAGGGTTATGGAGTTTAAGCCCTAGGTTGTTAAAGGGTTTGAGTATAGTAAATCAGGGTATAAATATGCAATAAATACATCCACTAATTTGTAACATAATTGACCTAGTTTGACCTTTCTAAAAATATAAATAAGTAATGTAAATATGTACATAGCTATAAATTTACTGTAATGGGAGATTTGAAGGCTTAAAATTGGGATAGAGGTTGATATAAGTGTTGTAGACAAGATCCATGTGTCAAAACCCTTCCTAGATAGTAACACCATAATTAGACTAGCACCAATGGTGCTAGTGTCCTTGTTTTGGCACTAATGTCCTCTATGTAGAAATATTCTAAGATTATAGGTGCACCTGTGTCTAAGTTTGCTAAGTTTGTTCCTATGTTCATGAGTTATTATTCCTTATAAGTTATTTATTTTGACTAATTTTATATGTAACCCTAAACCTCCATGTTTCTAGGGCATATGATTGGAAAAATTAGTAAAGTGTGTTATTAGTGGGATAGGTTGGACATCCTCAACACCCCATTATGATGAGAGTTTCCTACATACTAATACTTAGAGGATGGATCAAGCCCGATGTAGTTCTCCCCACATATGTGCTAGTGCAAGTGCAAGTGAAGCTAGTATGAATGTCAACTTGAGTGATTTGAGTGTGATTAGGATTATAAATCTAAGTAATCTAATTTTAGGAATGCTATAAATGGTTTTAGGCATAAGTAGGAAAAAATAGGGATTGATAACCTTTATTTAACACATCTTGTTCTAAATTTGTTTGTGTAATTTGCATCTACTTTCCATCTAGTGATTAGAGAGACAAAATTCATACATATATACTATTATAGTGCTTGTGTTAGTCTTAAAAGAGGTCTAGGTTAAACCTATGTGGCTACTCATTTGAAAATATAGATATTAGAGACAAAAGGAGGGAAAAGGAAAATAACAACCAAATTGGGACACAAGTACCATTTGTGTTATTGTCCCAATTATGGATCTAGTATCTATGTGGTAGAACCTAAGGCACTAGGAGTTAGGATGTTGAAGTGAAAGTCTAACACTACTTTAGGGATGTGTGTGGCCTACACAAAGGATGGATAATTGTTTAAATAGGCCCTAAGATAGGTATAGGGATAAGCTATGGATGGGTAGTCTCAAGTAGCACTCTTATCACCCAAGTGCCATTTTTGGATGATTACACATAGATTCAAAAACTAGATATCTTTGTACAAAACATTTTGTAATATATTCATCAATGGTAGTTTTTGTCTAGTGATCTATCACATGAGTCTAATTAATGTCCAATATTCACATTTTTTCTCTAGTATTTCATCTATCTAAGTTTTAAATTATATCCTCCTTAGTTAAAACAATAGTATTCCAATCTTGTTAACCTTACAGCTAATAGTACAAACAATTTTCAACATAAAATTCCATATATTTCACCATAAATGTGCTCATGAATAAATCCATATTCTTCTTACTTCCTTATCTTAAAAAATATGAATTATTTCATCAATCCATCTCTATAAATTTATTTGTCTTGGTAGCCATCACAACATGTCTTAAGATTTCATGCTCATGAAACCATTATTAGTAGAGGTTCCTAGGAAACCCATTATAACATGCTAATATAGGGATAACTATGTGAAGTCTAGACATAATTACAACATAGATAAATTAATGTAGACTGAACTAACATATTATAGATAATTATGGTTTATTCATGAAAAATAAGGTAGTCTTAATATTTCTAGAACCTATAGAAATATTATACATGATTGAACAAATTTAGACAAACAGAGCATAGACTTTACACATAACAATGATAAAAGACATTTACTGGAATCCATTTCATAAATTCATATTAATCTCTATCACATCAAAGTATTTACAATATAACTAAGCACTATATATATATATATTATAATAAATTATCACTTCATATTCCATCCTTTCTCTATAAGAAAAGAAAGACTCTTTGCATTCTAAATACTTTTGACATACTTTCAAGTGCTGAAAACATAATAAAGAAGTACAAAATACAAAATAATGTGGGTCACACATGTATTTATCAATTATATTATTCAATTTTTTATCCTTATTTACTACCAACAAACCACCATAGAACATACCCAATATACTTTCTCTACCAGTCCATGCTTCTTGCATCTAGTCAATTTCAGCCTTAACTTTAAGCTTCATATTGAGATTTATTTTGTATGGGTGCTTATTGATAGGCCATGTACACTCTTTGAGTTCTATGTACATATTAAAAAATGAAGGGTCTATACCATTTATTTTTTATGACTTTATGGGGAATACATCTTGGTAATCTCATAGTAATTGGATTCCTTCTAAAATTCGCTGATGCATCCAATAGTCACCTATAGTTGCTAGCTTTGGGATCCAGTTATACCAATGTTTTCCATTGGTTTACATAATATTTCTTGATATATTATCTTTCCATTCATTAATATATTCTCTCAAAGTCCTTTTTCCTTCCTGCTCTTAAATATTTATATTTCATATTTATGTATCTTCTATTTGTTTTATGATGTCAATTTTAGGTTCCTCTACCTATTGTTTAGGTTCAAATAACCTATTTAAATCCAAATCCTCTTCATAATCATTATATTATACCTAATATAAATTATCTAGGATATTATTATATGAATTCAACAAAAAAATTTCTTTCTACATGTTGGCTCTGTAATTCTCTATAACTTTACTTAAGTTCTAGGATTTTGCCTCCTGTAAACTTTGATTTTGCATAATTAATATGTGTTCCTCCTATCCATGACATATAATAATATTAAAAATTTGGAGGGATTTAGGAACTATGGTATTCTTATCCTCAAATATGAATATTTGTATAAAATCATGCTAGACATGTTGCCAATTTTTATTGTCATGCTTGCACTCCTAGTGCATGTACCATGGCTATGTCAACGGTGTTAGAATATGTTGAAAAACATGCACATAATATATTGGTTACACACCTTAAAAATATAATATATTTATGCAACTATGAATGTAAAATTTATGGCATTGACCTTCCTATAATAATGGCCACTAATCAAAGATCATAGGTGATACTTGAAATTGAGCTTGCATAAGTTCATAGGCATCTTCCCAATATAATTTATTAGAATAGTAAACTACCCACCATGTTAAAATAAAATATTTGAGTGAATTGAATAAAATATATATAATAAGAGCATGGTGATCCAATATATAAATTAATTACACTAAATATTATGTTGTGAAGTATGGGGGTAATTATTGCTTAGTAACAAAAACCATTCTCATTGGTATTACTTCATGGTCTCTTCATGCCTAGTTTAGGAAATGTGTATAAATAAACACTAAAATATATATATATATTACCATGGTAGAGCACCCTCATGCATGGGTTTTATGTTATCTATATCTATTAGATTCACTTGGTGTAGTATATCCACCTTTGATCTTATCAATGATCATACTAATGGAGACTTGCACTCCTCCATTCAGAACCGTAGAAATTGCTTCATGGTTATGATAGTTATATATGTGAAATGATCTATATATTTAAATTATGGAGATAAATAAGTATATTTTTCAAATTTAGGAAACCCTATGGTTTGTAGAGCATATGATTTTGGTTTTGTGTCAACCTTAAACCAACTATTATCCTCATAGGCATATGGTGAAATAAGATCCTTGGGAATGATGTATGGTTTGTTGTTAGATTTTTTAAAGGGTAACATTATATATTATATCCTTGGTTTACCTCCAATTTATTATTTGCTATATTGATGGTAATTTTACCATAATATGCCTATTTTTTTGTGATGAGTACACAATATTGCATTTCATCAGTCTTCATATCCATGACTTTGAAATTTCCTCTTGAATCAAATAAAAAACTTTTATTTATATGTCTTACAACCTCCCTATAGGATTTAACCTTTTATAATCTATGAGACTCAATGTAACTAGATTGTAGCTTAAAAAAAGCCACTTAATGGCCTCCCATGTAAATTGAAGAATCATGTTAACTGTGCTCCCAAAGTCAAAGACAATATTTGGGACTTTGTACCCTAAAAGTTCAATATTCATTTGGGAATCAACATCCCATGTATTCTTGTTTTTAATGTACCATATCACCCTTTTAGTTAACTCCTTACCTATTTTTACATAGTATAACTGATTATGTAATTGGTTAGTGATATTCTATAATATTTCCTCATTGCGTGAAGTACTCACTAGTTTTAAAAGATTCATCGAAGCTGTAACTACTCCATATTTTTTTAGAATGTGAATAATATTTACATACATGTATGCATCTCTATTTATAGTATATCCTTCAAAAGCATTCCAGTTTTGGATGTTTTACATCAACTACACTACTTAAGACATCATAACCTTCTCCTTGATTGGGTCTGGGTACTCACCTTACTTAAAACTTATAGTTAGAGGTTCATGAGGAATCTCTAAATGTGGAAATCCTTGATATTTTTACTATTTTTGAGTGATAAATTGTAGATACATAGGATCTTTCAGTTGTGCATTTACCTTATTCACATTACACACTAGTTTCTATTTTCTCTACTTCTCTAAGACTAGACAATCCTCTGTATGCTGCTACTTGGATACTCTATAGTAAACATAATAGGTATGTATCTATGGATTAAAATTAAAATTTCATGTGATGTGGTTATATTAAAAATAATATAATAAATATGAGGTTATCTACCGTATTTATTATCTTATTCATGATTTTGGTTGCCTTATTGATGTCCTCCTATGTAACCTCCTCTATACCCTCCTTGTCTTTATAGATAACCCCACCCATTTTTTTGATAACTATCATATCCACCATTCTATCTTTGATGGGAAGGTAGAGCCCATCCATTTTTTGGTGATGAAGATGTAGACTTCTAAGGTTGTTAGTACTATGGGGATGGAGGTGTTCATCCACCCTAGTATTGAGGTAAATACAATGTCCATCTTGAAATACTTAATGGATGATATAAAGGAGACTATTTTTATGAATACTATATATATTTGGGCATCCATCTATGATTAGCCTATGTAGTTGAGTTTATCTCTACATACAAACTTCAAACTCCTAGTTTCACATATGTAATCTATTGCATAGTTACTACAAAGATATTTCTGGTGATGTCCTCCTTTAGCTCCTAAAGTGATCTATAGTTCTTCTTATCATGATTATAGGATTTGAAAAAATTATAATACATATTATCTAACTATTGTATGTATTTATAAAACAAATGATATTTAATAGTGGGATGTACCATTATGTGACAAATCTCGCAGAACTCTACCAACTTCATTTTTGGAAAACCATTCATATGGTGTCCTTCCTTACCAAAATCCATGTACCAAGTAGAAAGTTTAGGTTTATTGCTCTCATAAAATTCATAAATATTTCCAAAAAAACTTGCATCTTAACATTACTATTTTTATTAGGTTGTAGACTTTCCCCATAATATTCTATCTATTTAACTCAAATCATAGCCGATCGAGCATCAACTTTATTGGGTAATTGCATTTGTGCTTTATCTATGTCTATGAAATAGAAAATCATTTAGTTTATCATATCTAAAAATATGTTGCCATAATCCCATATTGATTCTTCTATTTTTTGGTGAGTCTCTTTCAGACCTTAAATGGTTTGGCTTGGGCATTTCTACATCTTAAGTTACCCAATAAATTTATTATTGATGTCTTATAAACCCATTGTAGTTGGATGGTTCTCATATATGAATTTAATAGATATTTTTGTCAAGGCTATGATGAGTTTTCACTTATTCACATCATTATTAATGACACATTTACCTTGTTATTTAATTTTACAAGTCAAAAAATACTTTCTGGGATTAGTAAAACCATCATAAAGTATCAAAGTGATAAAACTTATTAGGTTAGGAGCCATGTTTTCTATGATTGATCCTTTAATAATTGGATAATTTGGATTGGAATTTACTGGTGTCTTAGGATTTGATGTAGCTATATTTGGAGTAAAAATATTATTATTTCTACAAATTTTTGATTTTTTGCACTTAACTTTTTAAATTTGAGTGTAAACTCATCAAACACTTAGTATGCCTCTCAAATTCTGCACTTCTTAATAATTTTAATAAATTAAGAATAGGGGATGCATCCCCATGGAATGAATGATCCTTATATGAAGTAATTTCCTCACTTAAACTTGAACCTAATTTTACTCTAGACTTTTTATCACATCTTCAATTGATTGTCGTTCCTCTTTTATAAATAATATTTTCCTCTTTAACTGCTTCCTAAAACTACCCTCTAGCTACTTCAGTTTACTATCTACAACCCCTCCACATTATATTTCTTAAATTTTATGTGAATAAATTCCCCCATATTGCATGTTCCATTCAATCTCTTTAGCACCATTAAATCCCTTGAGTACTCTTGTTTACCCCTATTTATAGTCTCCAATTTCCCTTAGAGGTCTATCTCCTCTCACAGTCTTCACTCTCTCTATCCTACCTCTACGTGAAGTTACATGAGGATAATTATGTTTATTACATCACTTATACCATTATAAGTCTCTCTCAAATCTCAAAATTGTCTTCTCTTTTTGATTATCTATGTCCTCCATCTTAGGGTTTATGTTCAAGTTTTATCTCTCAATTTCTCATCATTCACTCCCTTTATTTCACATTCTTGTAGCACCATGGACAAGTACTCCATATCAATTGGGATTGGAACCATGGACTTCTCCACAACCAACATATTTAAAATTATTGGTAGTCACTACATAAATTTACCTCTTATGCCTCTTACAAATAAATTTGGTGCAAATAACTTAAAATGCAATGTACCCTTGCATGAAAAACTAAGTGATGTATCCATCGATATTGGTTATTATCAAATGGTCTATGGAACATGTCCACTTAGCTTCTAATATTCACAATTTTCTATATTTTATTAAGTCCATATAAATGGTTGACCCCCTCGGCCTAAATCAATATTATTCCAATCTTAATAATCAACTGGCTAATAGTTTAAATAACTCGCACAAAAAATATTAATATATTTCACCATAAATATGATAAATTATGATTTATTTAATCATTATTATAATTCATATAGCATCTTATTCTAATTTATAAATTCTTTCATCCAACCCTTGTTCAAAATCTCTTTGACCTAGTAGTCATTTCAGCATGTTTCAGAATCCACACTCACCACACCATTACTAGTAAAGGTTCATAGAAATTCCCATTAGGACATGATAAGGATTGTTTTTTATGAATTCAATTACAAGTTCAAAATGTAGATAGGGATATGGAAATATGATTCATTCAAGTTATCTATTTCATTCATTCTTAGTGAAGATTCATTGAAACATAGGTTATTAAAATAAAATAAACATATTCGTTCATATTTATCACATAGATTCAAAAAAAATAGAGAAAGTAGTGTGAAAATAAAAATACAAAAAAAAATTTCAATAGAACCATCAAACTAAATCTATTATATCTCAATTGAAAATATTTTCCTTTACATTTAAACACTATTTAAAGAGCTTACAAAGGCTCTATCACTTCACATTCCTATGCTTTCATTTTTTTACCAAAAGATTCTTTTCATATTATATAGACTTTTTATATACAATCATGTGTTGAATACATATAAAATGATATACATGATACAAAATAATACACATCACACACTTGTCATACACACATACTCTATGATTTTTTAATATAAAGTCTAAAACCAACACCCTTTTATGCCTAGATCATTTACATGCACTTGGAATTTTATCAATTATGGGTATTAAAAATTAAAACTTTGATGTTTATTGGGAATATATATGCACATGATAAATTATTATTTGATTATTATAGGTGTTTCTCAAGGGATAATTTATAGAGTTCTTGACTTTGTGAGACCCTTATTTTCATAGTGCTTAGTCTTGGACATTTTGTGACAATACACACATCTTAATATGATGTGCTCTATATGTATTGATACATGAGATTTTATTATTACCTTATGTTTGAAATAATGGATAGTATATGTGTGATGATGTTAGTTTACTTAAGTTATTTCATTTGTTCATTATGATGCTTATTATATTTCCATATTAGTAGAATTAATGTTTCATATGCATATGATTAATTATACAAATGTTTAACTGATTATCATAAGTATATTACCATTGATATGTATGCCTTGGATATGTTCATATGCATTTTGTATGAATTGAGATTACTTGTGTTGTTACATTATGTAGCTTTAATTACCTAGTGTAAGACATTTTATGTGTGAATTAATGTGTAGGTGACAAGGAAAGACAATGAGGGAACTAGGAATACATTGAGCATGGGTTCATCATTGACATTGTGGTGTTTTTGAATACTTAAATTTATGAAATACTAATACAATTCTAGTGTATTATGTAGTCCTAGTCATGAGTTGTGAACCTCATTACCCTCATAACACTATTCACACCTTTGACACTATTCATACTTTTATTTTAAATATTAGGAGTCACTTTAAATTTATATTCACTTAATAAAATGAAATTGTAAACCACATAAGTGGTCACCTTTGACCAAAACTCGGATGGAAACTTTCAACCAAAATTTTAAATAGCTATAAAGTGTTTTAGAGGTAGATATTGATGTATTTAAGACATATATTGACTATAGGTTGGAGTAAGATTTATTTGGAGTGTGGAATAAAGAATAAGACAACCCACATGCCTATTTATGGCATGAGATTTTAGGAGTATTGAAGAGGCATGGACTTATCTTGATTGCCATATGCTTGTAATAGGAGTTAATGATTATAATAGGAGTTATGCTTGTAAGAGGAGTGAATGAATGTGTATAATTTTCAACCAAGATCCAATAAATGGGAAGGTACACATGTCACCTTATCATTGACCAATGAATGTGAGTGATTTTCATATATGAGGAAGGAAATACTTCCTTGGAAGTACTTTTGACATTTTTAATTTGTGAAGTGGAAAGATAAGCTAAAGGAAGAAGGAGGAGATCTTGGATTGGGAGGAGGTGAACTAACCCAACCTTTGAAGATAATATCTATTGTGTGAACTAAGTAAATAAATGAGGCAAGATTTGATATTATTTGGTTTTTTTGTTTATGTTATTACTTTAAAAAGATAATTTATTCTTTTTATTACTTTTTTTTAAAGAGGCATAGGGACACTTGGTCTACTCTATTTTAATTTTTGTTTTCCATGGTTGTGCCTAAGGCCACCATGTGTATTTTAATGCCAATTTGGGATTTGGAAAATTACCATCCCTCTTATTTTACTTTGTTATTTTTAAAAACTCTCTCTTATGACATTTTGATGTCATTAGGTTACCCATTTGGCTTAAATTTCTTATTTTATTTTTCTCTTTTTGTATAGTGGTAGTGGCTAGAAAAACTATGTTCCCATGCCTTACTACATGGTTCTTTTTTTATTATAGGTAGTGGAGAGTGGAACCAAGTTATTTTTCCCTCATACATGGTTATTTGGCATGGTTTACTAGGCTAAGGTCCTCCCATGGCTAAGATAAGTGGTAAAATAAGAGGGAGGCATTCCCATATTCTCTTTACCCCTCAGCAAGATGAATTGTGTTGGAATATGCTTGTTTCTAGCTTGATATTAATTGTTTTTTTAAAATGTCATGTTTTTATGTTCTTGAATGTTGTTATTTTAGATTTAGAAGTATTTAGTGAATATGTTCAGTTGGAATTCTAGTTGGGCAAACTAGTTGAATGTCTTAGCCACTCAGGTAATATCTTCTTACTAACTTTGATCTACCTCATGCATTTGATGTTCACTATGCTCGAATACGGTTTCCTTTTTCTTGGGGGTGCTTAAGGTAGCCATCTTATGATGGCAAAAAAATGGGAAGTGACCCATCATTCATTTGGCCATACATGTTATATGTGGTGAATTTTTAAGGACTTAGTTATTTACATGCTTATTATATTTTTAAAATATTATTGGTTCTTTTTAAATCCATTCTAATTTAATCTTCAGTTGCAAATCTTATGAAATATGGAAGGATTTTATTTACATATCCTTCGAAACCTAACTATTAAATGTGTTGTATATTTTTATTTATAATATGGGTTCATGAGATATTTTATGGGAATGTTGGTGCTTGATCCAAGAATAAATTATCCAAATTTTAGCCTAAATCAAAACACAATTAATAAGAAATGATGAAAAATGTAGATGCCTATCTATTATAAATGAGGAAAGAATGATATATATTTGTACCAAAAACCCATCTCAAAAATAGGTCAAAGGTATTGTTTCCCAATTTAGGTTTTTTGTAATATTTATTGGGTTTTGTAACTATTCAAGCTGTAGAAAACTTTTTTAAATTTTATCTACACATAGATAACCATTAAGGAGAAAAGTATAATATAGTAACTCCTTGTCTGTTGTAAACTTGCCACTTGAAAACTATGCAAAAAAAGGCCAAGTAATGCCTTGTAAATATTATTTAAAAATGGTTAAGCTAACTTGGAAGGATTTGTGTGGATGAATAGATATTGACTTGCCTTTTTGTGTGGATATTTTAGTTATAAATTTTGAAGTGAATAATTTATTCCTTGGACTCTCATAAGCATATTTGAGTTACACAGAAAAAAAATTTTTTAAGGAAGAAGGATATGTAGCCTCTACTTACTTTAAATATATTTTGAATAACATTGTAATGCATATACCTTGAAAAATTTAAATACTAGTGAAATTTTAATCTAACTTTCTTATTTAGTTTTTCAAAAAATTATTAAAATTTAGATTTACATGCTTCATTTTCCTTGTTCCTAGATTTAACTCAAGAGGTTAGCTCGAAATTATATCTTGGGTAGTTTAGAAGTTATTAAATATTTATCCAACTCTTCCTTCTCTTCGGATTTTACATTGAAATGAATGGTTTGTATCATTTAAAATCTAAAAATGCAGTGAGAAGTAGGGAAGCTAGTTTCTCGTTTCTTGGTTAAAAGTTGAGTTTTTTGTTTTGATTATCTCGTTGTCCTCCAGATCTAGCTGCAACATTAGGGAAATGTATTTATGTATGTTAGATCCAGTTTTAGAACTTGGGAGATATTTTTTTGTACTCTATATCTAGCTATAACACATAATATTTTTTATTATGTACTCTATAAATGGTTGTAATGCATGATATTTGTTTTGAGTATTTTAGATCTAGTTGTAAAACTTCAAAGTTATTTTTGTTTTTACTATAAAGCTAACTTTGTTTACACTCTAGAGTTACCTTTGGATTCACTTTAGATCTCCACTTGTATGCACTATGGATTTTATTTGTATTCACTCTAGAGTTGTCTTTGTATACACTCCAAAGTTGCCTTTGTATAGACTCCAAAATTACCTTTATATACACTCCAGAGTAGTTTGTGTATAGAATTCAAAGATATTTTAGGACACTTTTAGAGAGTGGAACTAACATGGTTATGTACTCTACCATGTGGCCACATGTGCTTTAGAATCCATGCCATTTAAGATTTATGTGCTTATCTTTCACTTTGTATGTCTTGTGTTAGGTAGTTGACTAACTGTAGGTAGCATGGGAAAGTAAAATGTGCTTTGGACAATCTAAAAAAAATTAATTTGGCATGTTTATGTGTAGTTCAGTGATGAAAATTTAGGGCATGACATTTTGGTATCAAAACATAGTCTCAACAATGGCAGATCTAGGTAACTTATTATCTTGTTACTTTTGGTTCATTAATTCCACTATGATATAACTCTTATCCCTTCCTTGTGTAGTATGGAATGAGTAAAAACAACACTACATGATGTGGATGACATCAAGGAACCACTTTAGTTTCCTCAACCACCTCTAGTTATACATGGGCTAGTAGACCTTAGGCCCTAGATTCTCTAGGCCGTATAAAAAATGCTTGGTGTTATTTAAGAAAGGTTACTATAGGTACAATATATATTAGAGAGGAAATATCCACAATATTCATGGGGTGGATAAAGGTTAGTAGAGGGTGAGAGGAAAAATACTCATATCCTAACATGACAAAGATGATAGGGTGATGTAGAGAGGATCATATCCCATCAATCCTTGCAACAACATGCATATGGAGATAGAGTAGAGTTACATCATAAAGTGTAGCACCTAGAGAGGTGAGACTATGAATAACCTCCTAGGCTAGCACCAAGAGATATGGTCATGTAATTTATCTAACTTCACCCATTGTATTTTGATGGTATCTAAGAGGGTTTTGTAGTAGAGGCATGGTTGGCTAGTTTGCATGGATGTTTCACCCTATACTAATATGATTCCAATGGAAAATATCACTTGGCTACACATTTTATTTAAGGTGCATGTAAGATTTTTTGGAAGGGTGATGAGTGAAATATCCATCTAACACTAGCTACCATTTTTTGGGAGATATTTGAGGAGCATTTTAGAACTTGATATATTTCAGCCCACTACATTTAGAAGATGGTGAATGAGTTTCACAATCTTTGATGGGGAATTTATAATGACATAATATGAGTTTTGTTTTATGGATTTATTATAAAAAGTGGATTATTATATAGATGAGTCCATTTATGTGAAAATAATTATTAGTGGTATCAATACAGACTTGGGTAGTGATGTGCACATACTCTCTCTACTGACCTTAGCAGTAGTAGTGAATAAAGATTATCTTAAAAAGGAGTATCAAGGGAGGTCCCAATAGGCTCAAGAAAGGTTCCAAGGCAAGGTTTAGTCATGATGTGATGCTATATCACATGGTACATAACATACACATAGGGGAGGTTGGATACCTATTGGGAGATATTTTGATGTAGCCAATAATAGGTAGGGTTGTTAAACCCCATCTCTCCTTAAAGTAGACTTGAGCGAGAAAATATTCCTAAGGTCTTGGTACATAGGGTAACCTAGTTGGATCATTGTGACCTTTCCATTTTAAGGGGATTTGATGAAACTAATTCCAAATGATGGCCTAAGATATATACACTATGAAATTTAGTTAGTCTACCATTAATCCATTCCATAATGCTTAAATAATGATTGAAAACATTCAACAATCATGATTTAACATTATTATCAGATTGCTATTAGTCCTAATCTAACACATTGATAAAAGAAAGAGTAAAATAAAGGGAAAAAGGGAAGAAAAAGCCTTGTTTTCATAAAGATGTAGTGTTTGATTAAAAATATATCATATAATCTAGTCCTAAGCTGACTCGGACCTAACACAACTCTAGTTAAAGGATGGTATGAGAGCCTAGGGCAAGTTATTGCAAACAAAAAGGGACACAACCACCATGATAAATGCACTTGAAATAGCCATTTGAATATACAATAATATAAATATCTATATGTTTCTTATTGATTAATAACAATGAGATTTACAATAGTCATTCAACTAAAAACTTCATTTTCATAAAAATAAGGAAAACACTACACTAAGAAAACATAAAAAATGCTTAGTCTACTAACTATGGAGAATCCAAACATGTCTAGCCACCACTCTATGCTCTAATCTAAGGGAGTCAACTAGGCATAGTCTCACTAATACTAAAAATACCAACCCTTATTAAATTAAATATTTGATCTTATAAGAAATTAAGCCCATGGTGTTTTAAATTCAAATTCACCCACTAGTGGGGAGGTTATAAAAATCACAATGCAATTGGGAGATGTAGTTGAGGAGGTAGTGGGGATCTATCTTAGATTAGATGCATGTAAAAGCTTTATGTAGTTAAAACCATACCTTTATTGAATGTTAATAGCTCAAAGTAGTTGGGATTGCATCGATATTTTCATAATCCATGCTTATTTAAAATCAGTTACCATGCCTTTTTAAGGCTGAGTTTTGTCTTTTATGCTTTATGCTCAATCCCAATGTACATGCCATACCTTGATTAATTGCACTACCTAGTATTGGATTGAATTCCACTATTTATGATCATTTATTAGTGGTAAACCATCTACAACTTTCTTCTATGAATAAATTTGAATGTAGAGTCCCATCTCAGGTTTCGATGGTTTTGATGGCAAGATGAACCATCAACTATAAGCTAGTGTCTTGCAAACACCATCACTAACATGTCTTCTATTGGAAGGGTCATGACAAGTGGATAATTCACACCCTATAATACTAGATTAAGGCTTGATATATGCTAATTTTTCATTTATCTATGATGAAGTATGATTCCACCATGTGGCATCATCTTTTTTACTGATGGGTATGATAGACTACACAAACTACCACATGACTACAAAGTAAAGGGATGTTTACATGTGGTAGCATCCAACTAACCTAATTTATCAAGGGAATTTGGATTTATATGAACATCCCTAGGATAACAAGTCACTGAGATGCTATCATGTGGTGACATATCACTAATCCACTAGCCTAGAGGACTTTACTCTATATGAAATCAACCAGGACAACAAGTCATCGAGGTCTTGCTACTTAGCACCATTTTAATAATACACTCATCTAGAGGGATTTTTCTAAGTTAGAGGCCCATGGGAAAATATTTTTAATTGATTAGGCTTTGTAAAGTGAAAATTTGACATGTGACTCTAAGAAAATTGAATAAATTAAGTGCCAAAAGCCTTTTCAAATGGGTTCAGGCCGCTAAGATCCATGGAAGATCATTGAGTGGCATCAAGATAAATTTAAGCATGTATAATTAACATAAATAAAATCCTAGTCAATAATTTCAAACTTTAAAGCTAATGGCTAATCAATTTCAAATAAAATAGTTAAGGCAAAATCCAAAAAATGACTAAGTATAGAATAAAGATTACATGATGACTTAGTCATTTGTTTGACCCTAAAGCTGATTTAGTCCATTTTATAGAAAAGTGAGTAAGTAAAATAATAAATCTATATGAACACTTAGTCACTTTAAATAAAAATGAAGTATAAATAGATTAAATTGGTCAATAAAAAGTATAAAACTCTAAAATAGTTAGATAGTTTGAATAAATTTAAGGTGAAATGATCTAAAAGTGAAGATTTAAATTTGTTTCAAAACACAAGCATGAAGATAGACAAAGACTTAATAAAATCATTTAAATTCATATTTTAACACAATTGAACCCTAAATATGATTTTTATGCCAAGTATTTATGATGCAAATTTATTACTATTTAGGCTTAGCTAAAACAATGAAGCACATTCAGATTTAAATCTTCACATCTAGAAAAAATTCACTTCAAAGAGGGTTGATTTAAATAAACAGCAACCAACAAACTTAGAGCAAAAAAGAGGGCCCCTATTTTTAGTTTAAAAATGGGATGTGTTGTGCAAGTAATAACAAAAGGTAACTCTCAATGGGAAATGCTCCTAAGTATTTTGAGAATCTAGAATATTTGATTTCACAAGAAAAAAATCATTAACTACAAGAAATCACTTAGAAAAAACTAGATTTTAAATGTACTAAATTATGATTCAACTCATGACATACCAAGTTACAATTCTACCAAATACTATCTATGTGTGTGATTAATTTAATTTATTTGCATTCACACATAATAATTTAGATTTACATATGACTAGAACTACTAAAATAAAAAAAGGTTCTATAATTTATCTTTGGGGGGAGTGGTATGGGCATTGCTTTAATTCCATCTAGGTGTTTATATCCTTGACAAAGATACCTCTAGTCCCTTCTAAAGACCTTGCTCTTATGTCAACGAGGCTAGAAATCCTATGGTGGAAAATGCCAATATTTCCCTTTCAAGGAAAATTTTCATATTTTTCATAGGGTTTAGTTTCTTTTGAAAGGATATTTTGAATTTTCATCCATAGAGGGTTGGGGACCAAGCCAAAGGTAAAAAGAAATTAGCAAGTTCATGAAAACTCAAGGAAAATTAGAATTAAATCAATGTTGCATTTATTTAGATATTTCATTAAGTGTATTGGATGGTTTTGGAATAAGATAATAAATTCTCTAAACTCATAAGTTCTGTTAAGAATCATTGACCTTTAAAATTTAGTAAATAAATAAAGAAATCATGATAATTCACATAAGATTTTCAAGCAAAATGCAATTAGGTTCTTTGAGTGCCATATATGCTACCTATGCAACAACCTTTAATTTCATTTCTTTGATTAACAAGGGAAACATAGGGGAAAATAGTTGAGATAGACCCAACAAAAAAATTAGGAAACAAACAAAAATAAACCTAATCAAACCCACACTAACAACAAGGGACATGAAGGAGAAGCATGTAACAAAGAAAGAAAAGAAAATAAGTTATTTATAGAGGTTCATTCAGATAGAGTATGTCTAAATTTAGTTAGACACATATGTTCTAGGATTTTGTTAAGGTAAAAAGAAACATCTACTTGTGTCTATGTTGTCCTTTATGTTGGAAAAAACTATCCCATAGAGATTTATCTATGCTCTTTTCATGCAAATCAAGCAAATTAAGATTGAAAAGTTCAATAACATGCTTCGAGTTAATTTGAAAAAACACTTGGGATAGGGTAAAGAAACACCTTATCCCATACATTATAGTATGATGAGGGATAGAGCTGGGTATCTACACATACTAGCCTGATTAGAAGATCTAACTTGAGAGTGGTGTTGAGTTGTGGAGCTAAAAGCTTCACCAATGAGCTACATAGTAACCGACATTGGCAAAATCGGTCAGAACCAACTGACATCGGTTAGGGGTCGACCGGCATTGGTCATCTTTAGAATGACACTGACTTTTGTGTGTTTCCAGGCATTTCCAGAATTGCTAATTTTAGACGAACAACTAGTTTGCATGTAAAGACTAAAATTAGTCTTGAGTCTATTTTTTTAATTATTGTTTGCTTTCAATTCTATTTAAGAGACCCATGGGGTAGTATTGTAATTAGGGGTGAGTAAGATGAATTATATCTACAAGGTGTAAGATCAAGAAGATCTGCAGAAGGGTGCAAGATCAGGAAGATCTGCAAGGAGCAACATCAAGAAGATCTGCAAGGACAACTCAATTGTTGAGTTGGTTGTAATTGATCAAGAGAGAGAGAGAACTCTTGAAAGAGATTACTGTACATCTAAGAGGTGTGAGGAGAAAGAGATTTCTTCATTGTATTTCCTTATAGAAGAGTTTAATACAAGATTGGTTATTTCTTGTATCTCCTATTATTTGTTGTTTCTAATTTCTAGTTACTTATTACTTCTAGTTTCAATTCCATGTTTAGTTGATTATACAAAAGTAATCAATTATATTCTAAGATCATAACAAATGGTATCAGAGCTATGTGTATACACTAATAATTGGTATCAGAGCATAGGTTTCAGAGCGTGTTAGTGTTTGTTGATTATAGAATTCACTCACAGGGGTTTCTGATTGAGCGGGAGTAAAGTAATGGCAGAAGAAAGTAAACTAAGAATGGAGAAATTCAATGGCAAGAATTATCAATTATGGAGGATGCAGATTGAAGATTATCTATATCAGAAAGATCTGTATTTACCATTGGGTGGGGTTTCATGTAAGCCCACAGATATGAAAGATGAAGAATGGAATGTTCTTGATAGAAAGGCTCTTGGATCTATAAGGTTGAGCCTGGCATCTTCTTTGGTTTCCAACTTATCATAGGCAAAGACAATGGTAGAGTTAATGGATACTTTGGAAAATTTATATGAAAAACCCTCAGCTTCGAATAAGGTATATCTTATGAAGCAATTATTTAATTTGCAAATGCATGAATGTGGATTTGTATATAGTCATCTTAATGATTTCCATACAATTGTAAATCAGTTAAATTTAGTCAAAATAGTTTTTGATGATGAAATTAAGGCTCTCTTAATCTTATGCTCTTTACCTAAAAGTTGGCATAGTTTGGTAATGGCAGTTAGTAATACTGCATTTGTTTCAAATATCTTGAAAGTTGATGATGTTGTTAGTGTAATCTTGAATGAAGAAATTCATAGTAAAAGCACAGGGGAAACATCAGGTAATGCTTTAAGTGTTGAAAGTAGGAGATGGCAAAGAGAGAAGGGAAAGCAAGGGAAATTAAGGTCAAAGATGGGAAGTAGATCCAAATCCAGAAATGGAAGTATAACTTGCTGGAATTGTGGAAAAAAAGGGCATGCAAAGAAAGATTGTTGGTTGAAGGATAACAAAGAAGATCAGCATGAAGGTAATAAAGAAGCAGAAGTTGCAGGTATTATTGCATAGGATGCTCTTATATTTTCTTTGGATAATAAAGTAGAATCATGGGTTTTAGATTCTGGTGCCTCTTTCCATGCAACCCCAAATAGAGAATTTTTCAATGATTATGTCCATGGAGACTTTAGAAAAGTTTATTTAGGGGATGATAAGCCTTGTCAAATTGTTGGCAAAGGAAAAGTGTAGCTGAAATTGCATAATGGCAACACATGGGTGTTGAAGGATGTCATGCATGTACCCATCCTAAAGAGGAATCTAATTTTTGCAAGAAAGTTGGGTGATGAGGGTTGCACAGTAACTTTCACCGCTGAATCTTGGAAAGTTTCCAAGGGTGCACTTGTATTAGCAAGAGGTAAGAGAGTAGGTACACTTTATCTATCTACTTGTATTACTGATTATTCTCCTTCTATTTTATCTACTTCAGATGAAGATGCAAAGTTGTGGCACTATAGGCTTGGTCACATGAGTGAGAAGGGAATGAATGTTCTTAAGTCAAAAGGTAAGCTTTCAAATTTGAAAAGCATAGATTTAGATTTCTGTGAGCATTGTATTTTTTGGAAATAGAAGAAAGTGAGGTTTCTCAAAACTGGGTCAACAAAGAAGAAGCATAAGTTGGAGCTTGTTCACACAGACGTGTGGGGACCAGCTCAGGTAGCTTCTATTGGAGGATCACAGTATTATGTTTCTTTCATTGATGATGCTACAAGAAAGGTATGGGTTTATTGCATAAAGAGGAAATCTAATGTTTTTAACACATTTAAGAAATGGAAAGCCTTGTTTTTTTATGAGAAGGTGATGTACAGTGATCAGCTTAAGAGGCTAAATAATTTTGAGCAGGGTAATCTTGATTTGGATGAGGTTATGATCCAAAATGAGCTTGTGGGTAAAAATCATCACTCAAAAGAAAACATAGGAATTGATGTTCACCAGGTAGGAACTAATGTCAATCAGGTAGGAATCGACATCAGTCAAATAGGAACTGACATTGGTTAGGTGGAATTGACATCGGTCGGGTGTAGACCAACATCGATCAGAGATGACCAGAATTGGTCACTATTAGAAAGAGATTTGGGTGGACAACAAGCTATAAATGAGTCTCAAACACCCATAAGGAGGTCTGAAAGGGTAAGTAAACCTCTAATTCATTATTCCCCTTCTTTATACTACTTGTTGCTCACTGATGGTGGAGAACCAAAATTTTTTGATGAGGCAATGCAAGTAGAATCCAGGAAATAGTGGGAGCATGGCATGAATGAGGAAATTGATTCCTTTGAAGAGAACCATATGTGGGATTTGGTTGAGTTACCAACTGGAAAGAAAGCACTAAAAAACAAATGGGTTTACAGGTTAAAGGAAGGAGATAATGGACAAATGAGACATAAGGCCAGGTTGGTCTTGGAGAGGTTCAATATGCAAGATGCAAAATTGGTAAGCACACCTATGGCTAGACACTTCAATTTGAGCAAAGAACAATGTCCTAAATCACATGATGAGGTTGAGTACATGAGTAGAGTTCTATATGCTTTAGTAGTTGGGAGCTTGATGTATGCAATGGTATGTACTAGACCTGATATTGCTCAAGCAGTGGGAGTTGTCAACAAGTTTATGGCCAATCTAGGAAAGGAACACTAGAAAGCAGTTCAGTGGATTCTCAGACATTTGAGAGGGACCAACAGTAGGCATTTATGCTATGGAGGGTCAAACACTTCTCTACATGGGTATGTAGATTCAGATATGGCAGGTGACTTGGATGGCAAGAGAAGCACCATAGGATATGTGTTCACTACTGGTGGAATGATAGTTAGTTGGATTTAAAAGTTGCAAAAGGTTGTTGCCTTGTCTACTATAGAGGCATAATACATTGCAGTCATAGAGGCTAGCAAGGAAATGATTTGGATGACTCGGTTCATGGAAGAGTTGGGAAAGGAGCAAGAGAGTTGTAGATTATACAGTGATAGTCAAAGTGCAATTCATTTGGCAAAGAATTCAGCCTTTCATTCAAGAACCAAACATATATAGCTTAGGTACCACTTCATTAGACAGGTATTAGAGGATGGACAATTGAAGCTATAAAAGATCCATACGGATAAAAACCCTGTGGATATGTTAACAAAGCTGGTAACAAAGGAGAAGTTGAATCTTCATTCATCTTTTGTTGGTCTTCAAGATTGAACTTGAAGATGGAGAAACAAGCCAGAGAAACAAGCTAGAGGATGTTGCTATACAAGTACAGGTGCAGTTTTTTATCTCCAAGTGGGAGATTATTGAGTTGTGAAGCTAAAAGCTTCACCAATGAGCTACATAGTAATTGACATTGGTGGAATCAGTCAGAACCAACTAACATCAATTAGGGGTTGGCTGACATCGGTCATCTTCAGATTGACACTGACTTTTGTGCATTTCCAGGTGTTTCCAGAATTGCTAATTTTAGACAAACAACTAGTTTGCATGTAAAGACTAAAATTAGTCTTGAGTCTATTTTTATAATTATTGTTTGCTCTCAATTATATTTAAGAGACCCATGAGGTAGTATTGTAATTAGGGGTGAGCAAGATCAATTAGATCTACAAGGTTCAAGATCAAGAAGATTTGCAGAACGGTGCAAGATCAGGAAGATCTGCAAGGAGAAAGATCAAGAAGATCTATAAGGACAACTCAATTGTTGAGTTGATTGTAATTAATTGAGAGAGAGAGATAACTCTTGAAGGATAATTATTGTACATTTGAGAGGTGTGAGGAGAAAGAGATTTCTTCATTGTATTTCCTTCTGGAAGAGTTTAATACAAGATTGGTTGTTTCTTGTATCTCTAATTATTTGTTGTTTTTGATTTCTAGTTACTTATTACTTTTGGTTTCAATTCTGTGTTTAGTTCCTTATACAAAAGTAATCAATTGTATTCTAAGATCCTAACAAGTGGTATCATAGCTATGTGTATACACTAACAAGTGACATGTTCTTAATGGAAAATGGATGATTGGATAGCATTTTCTTTGTTATCTTTGTCATCTAAAAGACATGCTAGTGGTTCAGGTTCTTCCTATATTAGATATATTCTAAAATTTTCATCAGTGGTTAAATTATATGGAGAGATGGCCTGAATTAGGTCATTAAAAACTTATATCTCCATTGGTGTCACTTATCTACTTAGACCATTATGATTATGATCTTTTATTTATATCTTGACCATCACTACCATCTTGAATGTGGAACATGTTAGTGTTTGGAAATTAGTATGGTTATGGTGTCATGAAAGGAACTCATGAGCTCCTCATTTTCCTTTAACCCAAGCCTAGAGAGGAAATCTACTTCATTTAGGCCTGAATGTTCTCGACTTCCCATTTTAAGCTTCACTACTTCTATTGTTGGGAATGACATAAGGAAACCATATTTAATTGATTTGAAGGAAATTTGATCTGAGGGAAACGATCATCAATCTTTATTTTTTATAACTCATCCTCCTTAAAGGGACAACCCCATTATTCTTTGTTTTCTTCTTCCATTTCATTCCCTTTTGTTGATACAGGGAAAGTCCCATCACTGCCATATAGATGCCCATTATCTTGGACTAGCTCTTTAAACGCATGAGTAAGAACATATGAAAAGGATGTTTTAGATGCATAATAGGCATCTTCCTCTTCTATCTACTCCTATTATTTCAATGGGTATTCTAGTTGAGCTCAAGATTCTTCAAGTTATTTTTCTTCATTTTTTAGGGGCATCTCTTTATTATATATATCTTCAAAAACTACTGCTTCCTCATATTCAGAGTCATCATCACCAATGTTTTAGAATTCAAATAATGGACTAGGATTTTGAAATGGGATGTTCTTAGTGTACATGATTAGATCAACATTAACAACATAGTTAGGTTCATAGACTCTAACTGGGGCATTTTGGTATGCAACCTCATAGATTAGATTATGCATTTCCTACTAATCATTTCCAAAAATAAATGGTATTGGTTAGTAATAACACCCAAGTATACTAAATTTATAAAATAATATAAATTATCCTACTGATTATACACAAAATCAACTAAGTTACATGCATTACAAGAGTAAACAATGCTCTCACTTGTCATAGGAAGGTTTGGTTGGGTGAAGGTTTGGGGCAATTATTTGTTGGGATGGACATATTGGTCTATGAGATTACTTATAGATATGAAAATTTAAGGAGTTTAGGCATAAATTCCTTGATATAACAAAGAATAAGAAGGGTAGGCAACAAGTCCTTGAGTCATTGATTATTACTCTACATTGATAGCCTCTTGGTAGACCAACACTAATGAGATAAGAATAGATAGATTCATCCTAATGAAAATTAAGGTTAGAGGATCCAATGCATTGATGTATACTACAATAACTTCAATATTTGATTGTAGGAAAGGATCCTCCAACCTAGTGTATAACTAATGGGATCTATGGTTGAATGCACTAGTTGGTTCATTAGCCTTGTTATGGGTTGTGACAAATTGATAAAATAAGATAGAAGGGTTAATGGGCACATTAAAACAACAAAGGAACAATTTTTCAAAGATGGTCCAAGTGGTTATGAACCCTTATGGTAGACCAAGATATAAATAATAGGTCATTTGATCTAGAGAAAAGGAAAATAGGTGATAAATCACATCCTCACACTAAATTTATCTTCTGATAATAGATTCTTTAAAAGCATGGACATGTTCCTTAGTAGTCTTAAACCCACCATGGATGTACATAAAAATATTTTTGGGGTTCTTGAGAAAGTAATGGGAAGGTCATAGAATATTCATAATATATCTATGTCCTCCTAGCCAAACAAGGACCATAAGAGGGCTTAGATAATCAATTTTTCTAGTCTAAGAAACTAGAAAACAACTAGGTAACTCCTTAAAAACAAATAATATGTTTGAAATAATCTAATTAAACCCTCCTTATAATACCAATTATGTTTGGAGGTCTTTTTATTCAACCAAAAATAGGTGAGGGTTATTAATCCCCATCTCTCCTAAAATGAGACTTTCACAAGCAAATCTCTCCAAGGTCTTGGTTACTATATTTTGGTATGCAGGGTAACTTAGTTGGCTTGCTGTGACCATTCCATTTCAAGGGGATTCAGTGAAAATGAATCCAAATAATGGATTAAGCTATAATAAATATGAGACCCGATTAGTCCACCACTAATCTTTTACAAAATGCTTAAATAATGATGGTCAACATTCAACCATCATGATTTAACATTATAAGCAAATTGTTATTACTCCTAAGCTAACACAATAATAAAAGAAATAAAAAGAAATAAAAAAAGGGAAGACAAAAAATTACAACCATAAACATGAATTTACACTATATGATTGAATAAATCTCATATAAACTAGTCCTTGGTTGAGCTAGACCTAGTACAACTCCAACTAAAGGATGGTAAGAGAGGTTAGGGAAAAGTTATTGTGAACCAAGAGGGGCATAACCATCATACAAAATGCATAGGAAATGACCATTTGAATACAAAATAATTGAATATCAAGATGTTTCATATTGATCAATAGTGTTGAGATTTACAATAGTCATTCAATTACAACCTTCATTTCCATAACAAGGAAAACACTAAACTAGGAAAGCATGAAAAATGTTTGGTCTACTAACTATAGATAATTAAATCATGTTTGGTCCACTACTTTATGCTCTAATATATTTAATTCAATTATTTCCATATAGTTCAAATGAAAATTTATCCACTAATGGGGTAGTTACATAAATCATCAATGCGATTGAGAGATGGAGTTTAGGAGGTAGTGGGGATCTATAACATATTAGAGGCATGCATAAAATTTGTACAATTAGTACCATGTCTCAATTTAATGTTGGTAACTAAAATATATTAGGATTGCATTAGGATTTCCATACTCCATGATTTTGGATAATCCAATGCCATGCCTCTTTAAGATTGAGTTTTGTCTTTTATGCTTTATGATTGATCCCAATGTGCATGTCATACCTTGATTAATGCCATTACCTAATATTTTATTTAATTTTTCCATTTTTGATCATTTATTAATGGGAAACTATCTGCAACTTAATTCTATGAATCAATTTGAATTCATAGATCCATCTTGGGTTTTTGATAGTTTTGATGGTGAGATGGGCCATCAAAGTTAAACTAGTGTCTTACTAATGCCATCACTAATGTGTCCTCTATTGGAAAGTTTATGCCATGTGGTTTCTCCATGCTCTTCCATTGCTCAGCTGAGGCTTGATATGTGTTGATTATTCTTTTATCTAAGATGAAGTAGGATTATGCCACATGGCATCATCTTGCTTAGCTAGATCCTTGATGGGTATGCCAAATTACATGGACCACATTAGGTCTATAGAGTAGTAGGATGTTTCTACATGGTAACATCCCACTAACCCACTTACTCAAGGGTATCTAGATTTACAAGGGGACATCCCTTAGTTAGTAGGTCATTGGGATGGTGCCACATGGAAAAATCTTGCTAATATACTAGCTAAGAGGACTTTACTTTGTATGGAATAAACTAGGGTAGTGGGTTATTAAGATAATGCGACTTGGAACCATCCCAATGATAAAAATTTTTAGATAGATTTTACAAAAGTTAGAGACCTTTGGGAAAATATTTTGAATTGATTAAGTCTTATGAAGCAAAAATTTGACACATGACTCTAAGAACGTTTAAGAAACTGACTAAGTTCTAAAAGCCTTTTTGAATAGGTTATGACTACAAAGATATGCAAAAGATCACTGCATGGCACCAAGATAAATTTAGGTACTTGCAGGCAACATAAATAAAATCCTAGTCAACAATTTCAAACATAAAATCCAATGGCTAGGAAATTTCAAATGAAAATAGTTACTATAAAATCTAAAAAATGACTAAGAATAAAATAAAAACTACATGACGACTTAGTCATTTACTTGATCTTAAATCTAATTTAGTCAATTTTATAGAAAAGTGACTAAGTAAAAAAATAAATTTTTATGAATACTTAGTTGATTTAAATCAAAATGAAGTAGAAATGGATTAAATTACTTAGGAAAAGAAGCATGAAACTCTAAAATAGTTAGATAGTTTTCATAAATCCATGTCAAAATAGTCTAAAAGAGAAGCTTTAAATGTGTTCTCAAACACAATCATGAAGATAGGCCAAGACTTAATAAAATCATGAAAATTTAACTTTTAAAATTAATGTAGCCATAGGTGTGATTTCTATGCTAAGTATTTATGATGCAAATTTATTATTATTCAAGATCAGATAAACTAATGAATCACACTCAGATTTAAATTTTCATATCTAGAAAAAATGCACTTCCAAGATGGCTGATTTAAACAAGAAACAACCAATGAACTCTTTAAAGAGATAAGAGAAGACTCCAAAACAAAAAAAGAGGGTCCCAATTTTTAGTTTATAAATGGGGCATGTTGTGCAAGCAACAATAAAACCTACCTAGTCAGATCCAGGACCCTCTCCACATTAGTAACATTAGAAAAATAGTAACCAATATGGCCGCACTAAATTTAAGAACATGGGAGACTAGAACTTCTAGGGTTAGAACAATGTTAGACAGCTATATAAACATTGTAATGGGTCAACACAAACTCAATAGTATGTGTAGGTAGGACCATCTAGTACATGGAAATTGAGTACATGACCTTTAGAGCCCTATTTGGGTGAGAGCACACCATATAATTTTAATTTAATTTATGATAACCTTATAGTTATGCACACTATTTTCCATATAGGATTATTTTTTTAAGGCAAAAGGCTCCAATTTTGGAGTAGATAATAGGAAATGTGGGTTGGGGCACATGGTGAATGCATTAGTGGATAAACACTGTATCTAACACCAAGTGATGTCCATTGAGACAAAATGTATTATTAATATAGTATTTGTTATAGTGATATTTTATTCTAGAGCCTTAGACTCTGTAATCACCTAAAATTGGTATTTGACAACTAAGAATGCTACTTGAGACTACCTATCCCTAGCTTAGCCCTAAACACTTATCTATCCTTTGTGCATGCCATAAGCATCCCTAATCAGCCCCAAAGTAGTCCTATAACCTCATTTCTTTATCTTGGCCCTTCATGCCTAGTGTTCTACCTACTTGAAACTAGTGCCATAATAAGGATGCTAGCACCACATGACGCTAGTTTCCCCAAAATGGTGTTAATGTTTGTTTCCATATCTTTTCTTAAAAAAATATATTTTCAAAACTAAAACCTCTTAAAGTTGGCCTATACATCTTTTATCATCTACATAAGTAACATTATATATATATATATCTTAGCCCTCTAACCACTATATGTAAATTAGATGCAAAATACACATTCAAACATAGAACAAGCTAAGCAAAATTAAGGTTATCAATCCCTATTCTTCCCTAATTCTACATATTACCATCTTCAATAACCCTATGCTTATATTTTCTATATTTCTAGTCTCAAGCACATTCAAGGCACTCAAGGCCACTATCATACTAGAATCACTTTTAATTGAACTAGCACTTAAGTGGGGAAATTTACATTGATATTGATCCCTCTTCATAGTATTGGTATGTAGATAACTCTCTTCATAGTGGGGTGTTGAAGATGTCCAACCTACCCTAATAATGAACACACTTTTTAGCTCATGCCCTAGTTACATGAAGGATTAGGGTTTGGACAATAAATAATTCATTACAAGTAAAATACAAGGTTCAAAAACTCATATGTGCAAGAATATACCCTAGAGATCCATATGTAGGTACACACAAAAGTTTAGGATAGTCATTCATAGAGGACACTAACACCACTTTTCCAATAATTACATTACTATCCAATTTTGGCACTACTATAAAAGAGGGGTTATGACACTGGGATCTAGTTTATAACACTCAGGCCAACTTCCATCTCAATTTAAAACACCTACATCATCTGTATCAAGTGTCTTCCAACTAAGTCATTTCTTGCATAATCTATTATAATTTTCAAAAAAGTCAAAGCTAGCCAATTCTATAACAAATCAGTGGTTGTATTTAATGCATATTATTTCCATGATTTAATTTACTCATATATTTAAAAAAAATAGTATTTACACTTTCTAAGGCCTAAAAGGTTAAAACATTTGGTGAACACAACTTACTTTAAACATTGATCAAACCCTAACCATAGATGTTCCTAGGGTTTGTAACCTTCTTTTTCCTATTTTCATTAGTTGGTTTAATTTAGCTTTATTTAAATTTGTTTACTATATTCCATCTAAAAAATATCTCTCTTCCATTAAGAATAAGTGCTAGGTTAGTGGTAATCCTATTGAGCATATTCAGATTCCTACTAATCGACCTTATATCATGGATATGGGACCTATTGTAACTCCTATTATTGATCCTTCACACCTTGATTATGTGGATTTAAATGATAATGCATGTAAAAATTAACATATATAATCAATATCAATATGATATAGAAACTGGAAATTGGGACACTTTCCCTCCACTTAAAAATGACAATCTAATTGTTAATAAGGATGAAATACTATAAAGCTTCATGGATAGACTTTGGGAACAACCCCTTAATTGTGCACAAATTTTACAACCCATAATGGAAATTAAGAATAAATAAAACAATGGTTAAAATTCAAGTCCCCTATATAATAACATTATTAGATTTATAGTGGGGCCAACTCAGCTAGCACAACCAAAAAATGTAATTCAATAACCTTTAGTGATAGCTACACCTCTTATGGCTTGTTCCTCCACTCCATATATACAATCCATGATGCACGAGGTTCATAATTTATAGGATAAGGTGTTACATATTGAGAAAAGAGCTATTAGGACATCACATGCCTTGGATTCTAATGTTCTCTTACATATACCTTTTGCACATCATATAACAACAAATCCCTTGCCATACTATTTCATTGCACCTAAGCTTACATTGTATGATGGCAAGGGTGACCAAGAGCACCATATCCAAGATTTTCATGTATCATGTTTAGAATACATGCCTAATGATTAGCTTCTCACAAAGTTATTTCCATGAAATTTTAAGGATTATGCCTTTTAGTGGTTTTATGACTTATCGAATCAATCTATCACATCATTCAATCCTTTGGAAAACATGTTTTTAGTACACTTCCCCATAAATATCAGTGGCAAGATATCATATGTTCAAGTTACATAGTTGAAACAAAATTCAAATGAATCTATTGTATAATATATATTATGATACAAGACTATATTAACTAAATTGACTAGCCCCATGGTAGATAAAGGGTTTCAGGACATCTTCAAATATAGTCTTCTACCAACATTACATGAAGCTATCTTGTTTAAGAAGTTTCCAACATTCATAGATTTGTGCCACACATTAAAAGAAAGAGAATTCAAGCTTATATAGATGGGTAAACTAAAATATATAAATGGATAAAAATTAACTGCTAAGAGTTCAAGTAAGCCTCCATATAAGGTAAGGGCCACTAAAAACAAAAGTGATTAAAAGGGCATAGTTAACACAACTTTAGATCCATCTCCTCACTTGGTTTTATAAGCTCCTCCTTGTAGAGTCTTCACTAACCTTCTCAAATTTATAGCATGAGTTTTATAGTAGCTCTTGGAATTCAATGCCATATCTCTCCCTCCCATCAAATAGGTTGATACAACATGAACTCTTCCAAATAATTATGATTCTAATGTATTCTACAAGTATCATAGGGTACCAAGCCATAAAAATAGATGCATTAACTTAAAAAATAAGATACAATATTTGATTGAGGCTAACATTACTTATGTGGGAACACCAATAGAGGAAACACAATTACAAAAAATGGAAGATAAGTCATTAAATATATTCTCATATCATAGTGAATGAGGCAGGGAGCACTTTAGGTGTTCAATACATATATCAGGCACATCCACAACTAGCTCCATATCATACTGTTATGAGGAGGCACACCCTTTGAAAAATATCATTGGTATATAACACACTATATTTCTAGTTAGACCACTCATAATATTCTCATAGTAGGAAATTATTGATGATGATATAGATTTATAGGCACTCTTTATATGATCCTATATAGATCATCATCCTATCTAGAGTGTTATGGTTGACAACGGGTCAAGAATTAATATGTTAACTATTAAAATTATACATCATTTAGGGCATGAAAATTAATATACATCCCTTATAGACACAATTATCAATGGTCATGTTTAGAGCTCCATCAGGGAGATTGTGCTTTAATTATAGGTTGGACCAACACATATGGCCCCTCGGTTCTTAGTAGTACCTAGTGTAGGCATTTTTGAAATGTTTTTGGATAGGTCATGGATAAAAAACCTATGATAGTGCATAAATTCCTAAAATATATAAATGAAAATTAGGTGGTCAAAGTTGAGGGTCTTACATATGAGTATCCTCTACTTATTCCATAGGCAGTTACATCATTGTTACTAGTTACAACCCAATTACCCAATACATCATAGTTATTAGTTACATCTTAGAGCATAGTTCCTATTGATATACCATAGATTTTAGTAGAGCCACTAGTGTATGCAAGATATAATACTATGGTATTGATATGTATGCATAATCTCCCATAGAGACTTTTATTAGAGAGACCCCTATGTCAGCGATATATTACATATTCTATATGGCCTCCCTCTACTCACTTTCTATTGAGATCAATATTATTGAGTTCTTGGGGTTCTCAACATAAGTCACCTATGCCACATAAAACTAATTATACCATATGGGTCCCTAAAACCCATATAATTCATAGGATACCACAATCAGTGCCACAAATTCCTATCAACACTACATAGGGAGATACAAATATAGATCACTTAGTATAGTAGATTATGGGACCATAGTTTCCCTTTAATACAACACACATGATCAAAGTTCATTTATTTGACATAGGCTATAGTAATATTGAGTCTCCCATGAGACTCATGGTTATTATGGACTCTCTCTTTTTGTACATACTTTCTATCTCTTTTTGCTTCTTGTATATAGTTCATTTTCATATTGCTTGTACATAGCTTATATTTCAAAAACACAAAAACATTCAAATATTACTCTGAAAACACAAAATTATAGATTGTATGTATTTCTATATTTTCATTTCTTATATTTTATAGACACTACATATGCTAGCTATCTTAGTATAGTTGGTTTTATCATACATACACATTTCACTTAATCTTATCAAGTGCTTACAAATTGCTATAGGACTTAGGTCTACTAACCAATCTAGACTTGCTATTATCTACCCATTAGGGGCATATACACTGATACATGGGTCTTCACTTGACACATTCTCCAACTTGGGGGCACCCTATACATAGTTTTTCTTACCAGGTTATATCCTTATACAATTTACATCCTATATTTAGCATTGTTATATCTTGATATTGATCATGCTATTCTTACTTATATTTTTATTTATCTATTACTATTTTAGACTTATCATATGTACATCATATCTCTTACATAGATTTGTATCACATATTCATGTATACTTGAATAGTTCTAGATTTCTTAGTTTAAACTTGTTTATATCTCTATGCTTCTTATATTTAAGGGAATTTGAATATGCCATTGATTTGGATTTATGTCACTTCTATTCATAGTATTTATGATTTGGACATGTGCCCATGCCCTTGTGTGTGCCTTTCCTAGTTGTGTATGTAGACATTGGAACATGTCTTTACATGTGGCTCTAAGCTAACTTGCTTGTTGCTTGCATATGTGGACATTTGAACATGTCCTTATATGTCTTATTTTATTAGATTTAGTGACATGTGCCCATATCCTTTGTATTATGGCCCCTTGGTCTATGTTGTGTGACTCATGTGTTTTGTATATATGATTTATTGTATGCATCATGGCCATGACACTTGTCTTTATTTGTTACACACACCAGTTTTTGATGCCATAAGGGACCTCATGCATCTACGCTTCCTACTTGGGTATTGTGATAGACATCATGCCCCATCCCCCTAGGTAATTACCCAATTTTACTCAAATTTATTGTTACATACATTGTTGCATCTATCTTGACACCCTTGTGAATAATAGACATGACATACATCTTACATTACATACTTATGCTCAAATAATCATACATTCTGATGTTATGTATGCACATTATATTGTATTATTATGTAGTTATCATATATGCTTTGACTAAGACACATGTTATAGATATCTATTTATTTATCTTAAGGATAGTTATTGTACAAGTTCAACAACTCCCATTAAAAAAGGGGGCATTCACATGGGTTTATCATAGATATTAGTCTCCTAAATTGCATTCATAGTAAATTTTTAGCACACATTCTTAGTTATAGAAAATTAGACATAGGTAAACATAGTGGGAAAATAGTAACATATAATGTAATACAAGTACATAAAATTCAAATTGAAAGGAAACTAACACCTAAATTGGGCACTATAATAACATGATGCTACTATCTAAGATATGGGACTACTATCTAGTAGCCTTAGTTATAAAAATTTTAGGTTAACCAGAATAATACAATAGGTACAATATAAGTTTTCACATATTTAGCTATATATTTATTAGTTATACTCAATTTTACTTAGATTCATATAAATTTACTTAGATTGGGGGCATCATACACTATATCACAATTCCCATATTTAGTTCAGATACCTAGTTATAGTTTATTACAACTCAATCTAGAATTAATAAACTTAGATATTAGATTTGGGGGCATATACGAGACACATTGTTTCCATATGATCACTTACATAGTGTTTAATTAGATGGAATGAAAAATTACATGTCATTATCTATGTTGTATACACTTGACATCATAGTATAGGTTACACACTAGTTTCATGCCTTATTCCATCTGTAGTGGTTAGCATCACCAAGTGGCCCAGAGTCGCCTAATGTACCTGAGTGGCTGAAGAGATGACATAAATAGTTAGATATACCTAGTTAGACATTTACAATACTTTGCATAGTTTAGTTTCAAATGCATCTCATACACATGGGTGGGAAATGATGGAGTCATAGCCTACTTGAGTTCTTGAGACACCTACATGATAGGGTTGGGTATAATATCGATCCAATCCAAGCTATTCAAGGTCATGATCCACCCAATATGGGTGGGCAATGATGGATTCAAAACTAGATTGAGTTTTTGAGCCACCCACACATGAGGATTGAGCAAGCCACCAACTCAATCCAAGATATTCACTGATTAATCATTATATACATACACACATAAGGGTTGTCACCAAGTTCATGCATTGGTTCATGTACCCAATGAGGTGTATTCATTCCTTTCCTTTTCCCCATCTCTTTACTCAATTTTACTTCTTTAATAAATTTAGTCTTTTATTTTATACATATCTTATGTAAGGACTTATTTATGCATATTTCATTTGCATGACATGTATTGGAGCATGCTTCACATACTCAGACCCAACTTCATGGGCTTTACCTCCTAGGTAGGTCTAGGTATACTTATTTTTCCTTTATCTTAGTCATTTTAATTTGCTAAATTTATAGAATAAAGGTGGGGGGGGGAAATGTAACCACCAAAAAGTGGTATTTGAGTGAAAAGTGTTACTTAAGACTACCTATCCCTAGCTTATCCCTATACCTATCCTAGAGCCTATTGTCACACTTATCCAACCTTTATGTGGGCCACAAGCATCTTTAGTTAACCCCGAAGCAATCTCAGACCCTCATTTATTGATCTTAGCCCTTTGTGCCTAGTGTTCTACCAAATGGACACTAGCACCATAATAAGGATGCTAGTGCCACATGGCACTCCTATCCCCAAAATGGTGCTAATGTCATTTGTCCTATATTTTCCCAAATATATATCTTTTCAAAATTATAACTTTCTAAGGTCAGCCTAGACATCTTTTATGATCTAAAAAAATAATAAAATAATAGTTATACATGAATTTTATCCCTTTAACCACTAGATGGATGTCAAATTCAAAATACACATTCAAACATAGAACAAGTTGACCACAATTAAGGTTATCAATCTTATTCTGCTATACTTCTATAAATTACCATCTACAACAACCCTAAACTCAAACTTTCTAGAATTTCAATCTCAAGCACTTTTAAAGAACTCAAATCCACTATCATAATAGCATCACTTGCACTTACACCAATACTTAGGTGGGGAGAAATACATTGGGCTTGATCCCTCCTTAGAGTATTGGTATGTAGACAACTCTCTTCACATCATGTGTTGAGGATGTCTAGTCTAATCTACTAATGAACACACTTTTTAGTTCATGCCCTAGGTATATGAAAGATTAAGGTTTTCACAATAAATTAGTCACTATAGGAAAAATACAAGGTTCTAAAACTCATACACATAAGAACAAACCCCATATCTAGACACAATTTCACCCAAAAATTAGGGATAGTCCTATATAGAGTACACTACTGCCAATATCAGGACACTACCACCACTTTAACAATAATGGCACTACTGTTCAATTGTGGAACTACTATCCAGGAGGGGTTCTGACATTGAGATATAATTTAAAACACTCAGACCAACTTCCATCTTAGTTTTCAACACCCATATCATCCATATGAAGTGTTTTCTATCTAAGTCATTTATTATACTATTTATTACTATTTTCAAAAAAGTCAGAACTAGTCAATTTTATAAAAAAATAGTGGATATATTTAATACATATTGTTTCCTTGATTTATTCTACTCAAATATTTAAAAAATATAGGATTTACACTTGCTAAGTCCTAAAAGTTTAAAAAAGACTCCTTTATTTCCCCTTCCATCCTGGATCATTATAAGTTGGTGGATTCTAGATAACATGAGAGTTGGGAGGTTGAGTTACCCCCTAAATCTAAGGTGTCTATTAGCTCACTAGTGAGATGTTGTCTTCTTGATTTAGGTGACTTTATCACAAATGTTGAAATCATATTATATCCTTAAGGAATTATGGATTTTTTTGGTATGGATTAGCTCACATCTCATAGAGCCAAAATGGATATCCTCAATAAAGTCATCAAATGTATCGATGACCTTGGGTTCAACATATTTATCAATAGGGTCAAGAGACCCATCTCTAGTTGTATGATGTCTATGATGTATCTTAAATAAAGCATGAAAAATGGATTTTGTAGATGACCATCCCATTTTATTAGAGTTTTAAAACATGTTTTTGAGTGAGTTTTTAGGCATGTACCCACATAGAGAGTTTGATTTTAGGATAAACCTTATTCTTGGGGCTAAGTTGATATCTTGATCATCATATCAAATAACCAGACCTAAGATTTGTGAATAAATATAAAACTAAATGAACTATTGGATAAAGGGCTTGTTCTTTATAGTGTTTCCCCATGGGGTGCACCTATTATATTCATGAAGAATAAAGATGGACCCCTTCAATTGTGTGTTGATTATCATTAGCTAAACAAAGTAATAATAAGAAATTGTTATGATTTACCCAAGATTGATGATTTTATTGATCAGATGTAGGGATACAAAGTGCTATCTAAGATATATTTTAAGTTTGGGTATCATCAACTATGAATTGCAATGGCAAATATAAACAAAACTGTGTTTCAAATGCAATATGAGCACTATGAGTTTACAGTTCTACCCAACAGTGTTCATGAGACTCATGAACATAGTCTTATGTACCTTCCTAGATAATTTAATTTTTCTCTTCCTTAATGACATCTTGATCTATTCATGAAATAAGGAGGAATATGAGGATTACTTGTCGTAGTTTCAACAAGTTCTAAGAGAACCAATTGTATAAAAACTTGGGGAAGTGTGATTTTGTTCAATCAGAGGTGTAGTATATTTAAAATATAATTTTGGATGGGATATTAATATACCCCTCTAATATACATGATATTATGGAGTGGATTACACCCACAAATGTTAGATAGATTTACAGATTCTTGGGTTTGATAGGTGACTATTTTTAATTTGTCAAGAACATTTTTCACATTGTGAACCCTATAATAACACTTTAAAGAAAATGGTAAAGGCTTTTATAGAGAGAGGAGTGTGATAAGGAATTTTAATTTATGAAGGCACATCTCACTAGTGTTCCCATATTAGTGGTACCTTATCCATTTGAGGAGTTCATCACCACTGATGTCTCCCATGCAGGGTTAAGAGCCATCCTCATGCATGGAGGTAGGGTGATTATATGTGATTATAGAAAACATAAAGACTATGAAATGAGATATATAAATTATGATATTGAGTTCAAAACCATAGTTAACACATGTTTAAGATGAAAATACTTTCTTATTGGTTGACACTTTTTATTGAGGATAGATCACTGACTCTACAACACATTTTCAATTAGCCTAATCTTAATGCCCATTGATGATGTTGGATGGAACTCTCGTGTGAGTGTTAATATGATATATTGTACATTAAGGGAAGGTATAATGTGGTTCTACATGCATTGATTATGAGACACTATGAGTTGGTAGAGATGAGGCTACAAACTAATTTGTGAAACTAATTTTTTGATTAATTTCATGAGGATAGTTTATACTGGGATTTTTTTACTGATGTTAGTTTCAGGGAGGGATATAAAGGGAAAGTATGAGGGTTTAAATATTGAGGCATATATGGTGTTTTTACTCATAGTGGGTGTATTTATGTACCTAATGTAGGTGACTTGCATAGTTTTATATTGTAAATGTTTTATTGAGCCCCTTATTAGGCACATATAAGAGGGAAAAATATTCATACAAAGCTAAGACAATGGAATCATTGGGCTAGTTTATGTCAAGACATTTTATACTTAGTATCTTATTTCTTTGAGTTTTAAGAGGGTTAAGGCCAAACATTAACATCCTATAGGGTTGTTATACCCCCATGAGAATACAAAATGGAAATGGAACACCATATCTATGGATTTAATTGTTGGACTTCTTACATCATCCTATCATAATGATGCACTCATGGTGATAGTGGATAAGTTGAAGAATATGTATCACTTTTATCTAATAAAGACCACATATAATTCCACATCAATTGTAAAGGTTTTATTAGATGACATAGTTTGATTACATAGGATTCCCAACAAGATCATATATGATCAAGATCCTATTTTCACATCCAAATTTTAGACCACTTTACAATAAGATTTGGGCACTTATCTCAATTTATTTCCTTTCTATCATCTTGATATAAATGGACATATTGAGTGAGTGAATCAGGGTTTAGATGACATAATTCACATGTATATCATGAAGCAATAATCCCATTTGAAGGATTAATTTTACCTTGATTTTTTTTTTATAACAAAAATTACCGTAGTTTGATCAAAATGGCACCATTTGAGGTGATATATAGTAGAGAGTGAAAGACCCCTTCAAGTTGGGATCACATTGAGTATTGAGTTTTCCTTGGTCCTTCCATGTTGTAGAACATGGAGTGATAGTTTGTTTAGATTAGATAACTTCTTGAGGAGATGCAAGAGTGACATAAGTATGCATATGTAAAGAGGATTTATTGACACTTCAAAGTGGGTCACAAGGTTTTTTTGAGAGTGAGACCCAACAAGATCCCTATTGATTATGGAAAAGATTCAAAGTTGGCACCTTATTTTGCTAGGTTGTTTGAGATATTAGAGACCATTGGCCCTATAGTTCATTATCTAGCACTATCACCTATCCTATCATATGTGCATGATGTGTTCCATGTTTTTATTTTGTGTCACTATAGACTTGAAACTACCTATTATTAATTTGACTTGTCAAGGTCAAATTACTACCCCTATCATTCAAAACTTTCTTAAATCTCACCAATATCCCTTTACAACAAGTCCAATTGATCAATTATGGCCTAAAAGCAATAGTTTTGGTAAAAATAATAAAAAATAGATTGTAAATAGGTAAATTTAATTTTAGAATAACATTTTTAAGTTTAAATATGCAAATAGTCCATGCACAAGGGTCATTTTGAGGGAAATTTAAGGATTTTGGGAGCTATAAGTGGTTTTAGGACCTCAAATTTTGTACACAAGGTCATAATGAGTTACATAAAATTTTTATAAAGTATAATGGCCATTATATAAGTGGAGATACTCACTATTTTGTAACAATCCTTAGCATGTTTGTTGGAGATCACCATTGGAGTAGGCATCATTCTGGAGTACCATAGAGGTTTCTAAGTCTAGGTAAAAGTTTTAAAAGCTTGGGATGATGGTTTTACATCATAATAATATATTTAAAAAGTGTAAAAATCTAAATTTTAAGTAAACCATGCTCATATAAGTTTTTGCAAGCAAATAAGCATAAAGGCCAAAAAAGGTTTTTTTTGACTTTTCAAGCAAAATGTGCTTTCAGAGTGTTTTGATAGCATGGTATAGAACCAATGATGGTGTTTTCAAGAATATTTAAGTATGTGAATAATTATTTTCATTTTGGTGAATTTTTCATTTTTTGTAGTTCTAGACACCCTTCCAAGCCTCCTATTTAGATGCTCATATATTTTGCCACATGTGGAGTTTTGATGAAAAATATTAGTATGTTTTTAGGACCCATATTTAATTATAATTAATAAAAAATTGAGACTATTTTATGGGTTTTTATTTATGAACAATCGTTAAGAGCATAAGTAGCTCAGAATGCAGTAAAAACCCCACAGGCAGATTTATCCAAATGATAAATTTTTATATATTTTGAATGGGAATCCAAAATTTTCAAGGATATTAGGGGGGTTAGTTTTATAAACATAAATGGAAATATTTTAAGATTTGGAGGTTTGTACTTCATGACCATCATTTTGAATATTCAACTTTAAAGCCCTCTTAAACCATCAAAAAATTAGTTTTGAAAAAAGTTGATTTTATTTACATAAAATAATAATGGATAAAAATAAAAACTTTTAAAATTTAAATTAAAATTAGATATTATTCTAAAAATGTCAATTTTATACATGTAATTGCAAGGATGAGGGAATAAATCATGTTTTTATGGAAAAAAGTATGTAAAATGAAGTACATGACACTTAAATGAAATATAATGAATTGAGATAAAATTATAAGACTTTTTATTCATAATAAAATTTTAATTTGGTAAAAAATCATCCCTTAAGTATCCCAACCAACTCAATCAAAATGGCCAGTCTGTAGGAAAATGGAGCAAAATAGGATTAGTCAGCGCTGTTGACTGAATGGCGAGTGTTTTCTCATCAAAATCAAATATGTTGTGATGAGAAAAGTTTTTAAAGTTATATTTAATTATTTTTACAGGTTTTATGGCATATTTTTGTAGGTTTAATGGAATCCAAATGCATGAAGATAGGCCATTAGGCCTAATTGGCCTTATATGCTTAATTGGTCAATCAAGCAAGTAAAGAATGGCATTAAAAATATATCAAATGAATTAATTTTGGAGTTACCACATGCCACACACACACACACACACACACACACACACACACACACACACACACACACACACACACACACACACACATATATATAAAGTGGATATATCATTATAAAGTCAATCCACAAGTTTCAATTCATGCAAGTTGAGCTCAAATTGAGTTAACTAGCCCTTAAGGGTCAAATCTCTTTGGTTGACTAGTTTGACTAGTTTCATACATCTCCCATGCTTTTCATGCAAGATAAAGAAATTAAAGAACTTAAAACCAATTTTAATTTGGGTTTATCTTCTAATTTATGTCATTATTTTCATGCAAGGAAGGTTGAAAATTCAACATGGGTCCACCACTTCTTAATTTTATGCTAAAAATGAAGAACATGTAATTTTTGAAGACTTGGAATATTTTAAAGCCTTTATTTAATATTTTAAAAGGATTTTAGTCTTATTTTAACTCAAATAAGACTAATAATTCTCTTTTTAATGTCAATTTGGCTTTAGTTAAAGTTTTGGACTTATATATTAGCTTTTTGAAGCCATTTTTCAAAAATTCCTGAAGTAGAGAAGAAATTGTAATTGACACCATTTTTACCAAATAAAGAAGATTTATTTTACATATGAGTTTTATATCAGAATAGAGTGTATTTTGAATGTGTACTAGCATACAAGTAATATCTATGTTACCTTTTTGCATGTCCTTTCCATACCTACTATAAAAATCTCACCCTCTACAGGTCATTTGAAGAGATATGAATATAATTTTGCAATCCAAATCCTCTCAATCCTTCATATAAAATACTAATGTTTAGGGGAAATTTTAATACTTCTTAATTATTTATATGTGCGCCCTAATTTCAATATAAGGGTCAAATATCTTCGATTGACTAGTTTGACTATTTTTATGCATCTCCCATGCTTTTCATGCAAAGATAAAGAAATTCAAGAACTTAAACCCACTTTTAATATGGATTTATCTTCCAATTTATGGCATGATTTTCAAGAAAGGAAGATTTACAAGTAAGCATGGGCCCACCACTTCTCAATTCAATGCCAAAAATGAAGAACATGCAATTTTTGAAGACTTAGAAGGTTTTAAAGCCTTTATTTAATATTGTAAAAGGATTTTAGTCTTATTTTTACTCAAAGAAGACTAATATTTATATTTTCCATGCCACTTTGGATTTAATGAGGGTTTTAGACTTATATATTGGATTTTTGAACCCATTTTTCAAGAATTTATGAAGCAGAGTAAAAATTGTAATTGACACCATTTAGCAAATAAAGAAGATTTTTTTACATATGTTTTTTAGATCAAAATAGAGTGTAATTTGAATATGTATAAGCATAAAAGTGGCATATAATTTCCCTTTTTGTAGGTCCTTTTCACACCTAATATGAAAATTTCATCCTCTACAGGTCATTTTAAGAGCTAAGATTTAAATTTGTTTTACAAACTTCTTTCAAGCCTTCTTTTGAAACATTGATGTTCAGGATTGAATGCAGAGTTTTATTTCAGATTCATATGTGTATCTTACTCAATTTTATAAAGATTTCAAAGAATACCAATAATTTTAGTACATCACCCAATTAGATAGGATTTTCGATTTCAATTTCCTTCTCTTTTTTCATCCAAAAAGATCAAAATAGTTTAGTTTTAATAGATAAATCTTAAGAGAACCAACCCTCTCTGGAGGTTCTTCTCAACACAGAGTCACCTATACTCTGAGAAGATCCAATTGTATCAAATAGAGAGAGGGTGTGTTTTACACATCTTCAAATAGGGTGCTATCTAAAGTGATAACAATTTTTGGCATGCCCAGTGGGATATTTAGAATATTAGTGCAACTTTTAGCCATTCAAAGCTAGTTCAAAAAATCAGATATCATTTCAAATATTGATTAATTTTAGCATTTGGATTACTAATGGTATCTAATGGCTTGTTTTAGTATGAATCAATATTATCCTCACTATGATTAGTATGATCAACCACACTATGATCCCTATCAAGAGTTTAAGGATCTATATCAAGCATATATATAGGAGTACTACCTAGATCCTCCCTATGAAAAACCAATCCATTCATAATATTACCTCTTACATGTCTAATCATGTCCATTTTATAGCTTCCCAATCCATACCAACACTTAAATAAACTTTAGTGAGCCTTGAAAAACATGCACTAGAATTGTATTTATAGAGCTATTTGGCCAAGATACCCATACTCACGATTCATCATGTGAGTGTAGATGCTAGTTTTATACACCCTTGTGTATTAACGTTGTCCATCATCACATTATCATTTCATCTTTAGCATAATGACCCCATTCATAATTATTTTAAATAATTACATTCACCTCACCCATTTACTTTTACCATATGTGTTAGTTAAGCTATTACTATAGTTAAATAGTAGTTAATCCTATTTACCATCCCTAACCATAAATTCATAAAAAACAAATAAAAACAAAACCCATCCAACCTCTAAACAAACTCATCTCATGGTTAAAATAACTCAACAAATTTGAAGTTGAATAAAACCATTTTTTACCCCCATAAGCAACCCTTTTGAATGGCCTAAGGATTAACTTCATCCATTTTTGGAAAATCAATGTTGATTCTCTAAGATCGACATTGATCTGCCCAAAATAACATCAATCTATAAATATACAACAAGCCTCCATGGATCGTGATGGCATTTTTGGACTTCAAAACTCTACTAAAACTATATTGGAGCCTACATACAGACCTTATAGACATTCTACTACCTTGTGGAACCTTTGTTCATGAGATCATAAAAATATTTTGAAGATTTCTAAGCCTACTTTTGTAGTATTCTTTATCTGTGTGTTTTTAACCATCTAAGGTTAGTATTGCATGTTAATTTACTCACATTTAAATTTTATAGTCTTTTGCACCTGTATGTCATTATTTACATTTAGTTTTCATCATTTTATCAATATTTTAAGTCATTATTATCTTTTATTTTCATAGTTTAACAATTTATTTAGAATCGATGTTGATCCATCTAAATTGACATTGATCTTACAGGATCACCATTGATCCTTGCTTAACTATTAAAACAAACCTAAAGTCTATTTTCATAAGATTCACAATCATCAAAAATTGTTAAAATCTACGTTATTATTTTTGAAAATATGTCTTTTACATGTAGATGACTACCTAGATTAGCACATGATATTACTAGCATATTTGATCTCCCCATTATCCAACAAACTTTATTCACTGATCAAAATGACATTGTATTTGAATTAGGTCTTTATATTATGGTTTTCACATCTAATCAGGAAAACATTCATGAAAAATTATCTATAATTCAAGAGGATATCGATATAGCTACAAAATTTTGGGATGATTACTTTGATCACATAAATCTTGTTATAGATTAGATATATTTAGTGTTGTCTATTTATATCCTATCCATATTTATCTTTATAATTTCATGTTTATTTGTAAACTTGAATGTTAAACATGGGATAACATCCACCTAAGGTATCATATTGCTTCTTGAGATTGGTTTCTTACTAGGCAACCCAATCATCTTTCTATTAATACATTTTTTTGTTAGTGTGATTTACAGGTCATTCCTCCTCAACCAAAGAGGAGTTCCCACATGCTTGATCAATGTCACACAACCGATCTCCATCTCTAGGTAATATTTAAAACCCTAAATTTATTTTGTTTTTAGTAGCTAATTAGACCACATTGAAAAAAACAAAATAATACTAAAATAGTGAGAGGGTCATTGAAGCAAATAAAAGAGTAATGGGTACCTGTTGAGAGGGCAAATTGGGGAAATCTCACTGGTGAAATGATAGATGTAGGTGGTTACATTCAAAGTATCAAATACAAATTAAAAGTTCTTGGAATAATAGGTTCAACCTCACTCTTCTTATATGCCATCTATTCCTTCTCAAGAGACCATTCTAAGAGCCCCTTTGAGTTTGCCAAATTCTTCATATATTTCTCAGGAATTCCTTTATTAAAGTTCTATCCAAGAGAAATGTCAAAGAAAGAAGGATATTGTTATGGTACAACCTACTATTGAGATCATTGACTAATTTAAATAGAAGATATTCCAAGAAAATATTGATAAATAGATCAGAGAGTTGGAGCTAAAGACAAGGAAAGATGAGGAAAACCAGAATCAAAAGGTCCACAAGGAGCCTTTATATTTCCCATCTTGGAACCAAATCATGGAGTCAAGTAAGAAAGAGGAACAATAAAGAATAATTTAGGATGCTAAATTCAAGAAAGAGATCATTCAACCTTCATCCCTTCTTCCTTAGAAGCCTAAATCCTTTGCTTCATGGAAAGCCATTAAAGGAAAAGTGCAGTAGAGAGATGAGGTGAAAGTGATCCAAGAAGAGCAACCTCATGAGAAAAATTAGGTAGCTATGGTAACTTGTATAGATTTTAATCATCTTATTGAATACTTTCAGGGATCTACCATGCCACTTTTGGAGCAAGAGCCTCTTCTTTGTGAGGCAAGTGAAGAAGATGCAACTAAAGAGATAAAAAATGATTTAGTTTTCCATGATGCCAAAGAAGAAGAGTTGCAAGAGGTTTCTCAAGAACTTGTAGCAACTGATATAGATGAAGTAAAAAAAAAAATTTCTTCAGAAGGTAGGCATGAAGACAACTCTCATAGAGCCATTAGTGAGATGGAGAATACTTATGAAGAAGATGACCATTGGTAGCAGCTATACCATGATTTCTTGAATGATATTTAAGGAACTTAAGATGGAAGATATTGATGATGAGATAGAATAATAGGTTGATGATTCATCTAAGGATTATAAAAATGTTTTTTAGCTTCAAGAAAGTAATTCTATTTTAGATATCCCAAATCAAGATGAGATGGATCTTGAGTGGATAGATGAGATGCCTTTCTCTATAGAAGATGAAGATGAAGTGCAATAGATCAAGGATCTTCATTTGACTCCATCCAAATGGTATAAATATGTGATAAACTTGTTTAAAATGGTGAGAATACTATTAATTTTCATGTACTTTCAGTTAATCATGATGAAGAGGCTTTTTGGAATGATTTGTAGAGTATTTGTGCAAATTTTGATAGTCCATCTCCACCCCAAGTAGAGATTGATAATTTTTTTGTAAAGAGTACTATTGCAGCTATTCATCAGGAAGAAATTAAAGTCATATTACAACCATATTTGGATGATTATTAAGGATCTAAATACTTTTAAAAAACACCACTTCAAATGGAGTCAAGTGAAGACATCAATCAAATTATACTAGCTGAATTGCTAATACAATTATTGAAGGATAATGTGTCAAATCATGATCAACCTATGAATGAGGCAGACATAATAGTCTCGATGAAATAAAGAAGAATATGGGAGGAGGATGATTGGATATTAGATCCATTTATTCAATCCATACACTTAAGAATGGAATTTTGAGGCCTAGTTGCATCATCCAGAACATATGAACATATAAGTGCTCCTATTTGCAGAAGAGAGCTATCAAAAGGATGCAAATATGTTTCAAAGTTTCATAGTGCATCAAATATCTTTCCTTTCTATCTAGGAGGAATAGAAAGGTGGAGGTTAGTTTCTTATTTTATATAAGTGGATATCCACACATGCTTTTAGTTGTTTTTGACCTTTTTGGTTGTTGTTGTCCATTCCTCTAAGTGCACACGTGCACATGTTTGTTGTTGTTTGTGTCAATTGTCATATTTATGTCTTTGCCTATAAAAGATCTTCCAATATTTAGTGTATATAAATTTTTTTCATAGCCAATGTTTTTTAGTTATTTAATAAGTAGGCTGGTTAACCCTTGAAATTAGCCAAAATTATTAGTAATTTGACTTGTCAAGGTCAAAATACTACCCCTATCATTCGAAACTTTCCTAAATCTCACTAATACCCTTTTACAGTAGGTCAAACCAATAAATTTTGGCATAAAAGAAATAATTTTGGTAAAAATCATCAAAAATGGATTGTAAATGGGTTATTTTCATTTCAAAATATCATTGTCAAGTTTAAATATGCAGACAATCCATGCATAGGGGTCATTTTTAAGGGAAAATTAAGGATTTTAGGAGCTCCAAGTGATTTTAGGACATTAAATTTTGTACACAAGGTCATAATGAGTTGGATAATTTTTTTATAAATTTTAATGGATATTAGAAAAGTGGATATACTTAATTTTTTGTAACAATCCTTAGCATGTCCGTTGGAGATCACTACTAGAGCAAGCATCATTCTAGAGTCCCATAGAGGTTTCTAAGTCTAGGTAAGAGTTTGAAAATAATGGGATTATGTTTTTAAATCATAATAATATATTTAAAGAGAGTAAAAACTACAAATTTTAAGCAAACCATGCTCATCAGGCTCTTGCAAACAAACATGCATAAAGGCCAAAAAGGGGTTTTCTTGAATTTTCAAGAAAAATGTGATTTCAAAGTGTTTTTATAGCATAGTATAGACCCCATGATAGTTTTATAAATAATTATGAAGTAGGTGAAGAGTTATTTCAATTTTGGTGAATTTTTCATTTTTTGCAGTTTTAGACACCCTTTTAAGCCTCCTATTCAAATGCTCATATCTTTCACTATGTGGGGATTTTGGAAAAACAATATTATTATGTTTTGAGGAACCATATTTAATTATAAACCCCACAAACAGATTTATCCACATGATAAATTTTCATATATTTTATAGGGGAACCCAATATTTTTAGGGACATTAGGGGGGTAATTTTTATACACATAAATTTATAAATTTTGGGATTTTGAGGTTTGTACTTCATGAACCATCATTTTGAAGATTCAACTTCAAAGCCCTCCTAAACCCTCAAAAAACTAGTTTTGCAAAAAGTTTATTTTATTTACATAAAATCATAATGGATTAACCTAATTTTTTTTCAAATTTTAAGTAAAATTAGAGAGGATTCCATAAATTTCAATTTTATACATGAAATTATATGGATGAGGGAATAAATCATGTTTTTTGTGGAGAAAAGCATGTAAAATAAATTACAAGATACTTCAATGAAATATAATATGGATATAAAAGCATAAATTTTTTAATTCATCCTAAAATTTTAATTCTATCATAAATCATACCAAAAGTGTCCCAACAAGCGTAATCAAAATGGTTAGTCTGCAGAAAAATAGAGCAAAATAGGACTAGTCAACCTTATTGACTGAATGGCGAGTGTTTTCTCATAAAAATCAAATATATTGTGATGATTTTTTTTAAAAAGTTATATTTAATTATTTTTTAATGTTTAATGACATATTTTTTTAGGTTTAATGGAGTCCAAATATAAGAAGATAGGCTATTAGGCCTAATTGGCCTAATAGGCTTAATTGGTCAGTCAAACAAGTAAAGAATGGAGTTGAAAATATATAAAATGAATTAATTTTGGAGTTACCACATGACATATAAGTTTTTAAGTGGATATATTATTCTGAATTCAATCCACAAGTTTCAATTCATGCAATTTGAGCTTAAGTTGAGCTAACTAGTTCTTAAGGGTCAAATCTCTTTGGTTGACTAGTTTAACTAGTTTCATGCAGGTCTGATGTAATAAATCTCATTATGAGATCGTGATGTGATTGTGTCACTGTCCCTATTATATTTCCATTTGGTTGAAGTCAAATAAATATCTGAATTGTTATTGAATTTTATTACATGTTCTATTGAGTATTATAAAGGATGCACAATTGAAGGTATTTCTCAATTGGGACCCCTACCCATAATTGCACAATTTGGTATCAAAGTAAGGTTATAATCCTTGTTATTGATTTTTGATTTCCATATTTTTGAGTGTGGGTAATAATTAGTTGTAGATATTTTCCATATAGATCATTGGGGATAATGTGTAAGTGAGTTGTAAGGTCTAGATTCCTAGTTGATCTTTAATTTATGAGTGAATGGCACATAATGGAGGCTTAGGTGGTTGAAGAGCCCGAGTGGTTAGAGTACCTAGAGTAAAATATATAGAATAAGTGATAAGGGAAATTCAACCTAGAATGGATGCTGTGGAAACTACACATCATCATGGAGTTGAAGTATTTAATGATGAAAGTGATACAAAGATTTTAGAAGAAGCCCCTAAAGATCAAAATGCATAAGATGATGTTGATGAACTTGAAGATAGATTCTTAAAAGCTGTTGTGAGAATGAAAAGTAAACCAAAGTTGGAACATGGAATTTATTATGGATGTTTGAGCCCTTAGCACTCATTGATTAAATCATCAAGTTAGAGATATAATTTAAACATAAAATTATGAAATATCCCAATTGGGTTAAGTTCACTGGAAAAAAGTTGAAAGGTCATGCATATTTATGGTGAGAACATATACACACTGAGAGAATACACAAAAGCAAAGAAAATATTAATACAAGGAATATAATATGAATTTTTTGTGAAGCCAAAAGATAAATTCATTCACGTGGATTATAATATGAGTTTGCTTAAGAAACTCTAAAATCTGAGACAAAGAGAGATGACTATCAAATAATACATTGAAAAATATTATAGACTTATTATTAGAGTGGGTCATGAGGAAGATGGTGCTGAGAAGATCTCAACATATGTGAATGGATTGCACATGACAATTCAAGATGAATTTGGTATGATCAGACTGTAATTTATGGAAGAAGCCTATCAATGTGCACTAAAAGTTGAGGAAAAATTGTGATGAAAATAATGAGTAACATAAAGAGTAAGAGGAAGACTCATGCATGGATGTGGATATAGCATATTTTATTCTTCACAAACACAAAATGGTGAGGCATAATTTTTAGTGTAAAGGTGATAATAACCAGAGAAGTAGAAGTAATTTCAGAGGAAGAGGATATTATATTTATGGATGAGGTATAGGTTGTGGATTAAATGGTACATGTTATAGATGTGGTGAGGTTGGCCATAAAACATTTGAATGTCCTCATATGCATATTGAAGGAAACAAAATAACTGATACAAGTGCTCATATCACACAATTAGATGAAAAAAGTGTTGTACCTATTCATAACATAGATGAACCAGATACTAGAGAAGATCTCATGATGAAGAGGGTATTGTTGAAACTTGAAAAAGAGGAAAATAGTCCTGCATAGATAAATAATTTGTTCCCTACCATTTTCAAGTTTGAAGGTAAGTGTTACAAATTGATTGTTGATAGTGGAAGCATAGATAATATTGTTTCACAAGAGATGGTAGATAAACTTAAGTTGAAGAGATATTTGCATCTGAACCTATAGAAGATTTTTGGTAATTGAAAGGATATAAAATTTTGGTGAATGAACAATGTCTGATAAGTTTTTACATTAGTGCTTATGAAGATGAAGTTTTGTGTGACATAATACCTATGGATGTTTGTCATATTTTACTTGAAAGGCCTTGAGAATTTGATCACAAAGCACCACATGATGGCCATGTTAACACATATACATCGTGGAAAGATGGAATAAAACATACATTGAATCCTTTGAAGGATAAGACTAAAGAAGTGGAATATAATCCAAAAGTGTTGCTAGTTTCTAGAAAAGAGTATCTAAAAGAAATAAAATAGAATGAATATTGTGTTAATTTTAGAGTCAACACAAGAAGTTACAAAAGAAGAAATACTAACACAAGAGGTAAATGAGATACTAATTGAGTTTAAGGAGATTGTATCTAATGATATTCCAAATAAATTATCACCAATGAGAAGTATAAGTCATTTCATGGATTTGATACTTGATTCAAGTTTACCGAACAAAGTAACACATTGATTGACTCTAAAAGAGATCATAGAGGTACAAAGACAAGTTCAAGAGTTGTTGAATAAGGGTTTAATTAGATAAAGTTTGAGCCCATGTGAAGTAGAAATAGTGCTAATGCATAAGAATAATGGATAATGGAAAGCATGCATAGATTTTATAGCCATAAATAAGATTACTATAAATTATAGATTTTTATTTCTTTTCATGGATGATCTAATGGATTACTTGAGAAAGTGAGATACTTCACAAAGATTGATTTGAATGGATGTTCTAATAGATTGCTTGAGTGGAGTGAGATACTTCAAGAAGATTGATTTGAATGGATGATATAATGGATTAATTGAGTGGAGAAAGATAATTCACAAATATTTTTTTGAAAAGTGGATATCATCAAATTCATAAAAAGTGATGCATGGAAAAAAATTCAAAACACAAAAAGGGTTATATGAGTGGTTAGTTATATCATTTGGGTTGAGTAATGCACTAAGTACATTTATGATATTGATGAATAAAGTTATTAATTTTTTTTTTAGTAAGTTTGTCATTATGTATCTTGATGACATATTGATTTTCAGTAGAATAAAGGAAGAATGTTTGCAACATCTATGCAAAGTGTTATAAAGCTTAAGGGAAGAAAAATTTCTTATAAATTTGAAAAAATGAAATTTCATGTAGAAAGAATTTGTATATTTGTGATTTGTGATTTCTTAAGAAGGTTTTAAGATGGATCTAGTAAATGTGCAAGTTCTATTGGATTGGCTGTCATCACAAGTACATTTGAAGTATGTATTTTTCATGGACTAGCAAGTTTTTATAGGAAATTCTTCAAGAATTTTAGTGGGATATGTGCATTGATCATTAATGTGATGTATAAAGATAAAATAAAATTTGTATGGACAACAAAAGTAAAACACTGTTTTGAATAGTTGAAGAAGAAGATAACATAACATCTATTGTTGACATTACTAGATTTAAATAAAATATTTTAAGGAAATTGTGATGCATGTGGCACAATAATAGGTTCATTATTGAGTCAAGAAGGAACACTTATTGCTTATTTTAGTAAAAATTTGAATGATTTAAAGTGCAAATATCTAGTATAGGATCAAGGTTTTTATGAAATTGTACAAGCACTAAATAAATGAAGGCATTATTTTTTGCCAAATGAATTTGTATTGTACACAAATCATCAAGCATTATAATTCATTAATAGTCAAAGTAATTTGAATTAGAAACATATAATGTACCATGAAAGTTGATAAGGATTAATTTAATAATATTTGTGACCTATTTTGGGATGTGCCAAGTTATATCATGTTATTGATCCTTAGAAATATGAAGACATTAAATATTAGTGATATTTAAGGTTTGGGGATCACTAAAGTTAGTATTGTTAGTGGGGTAAAATCACTTAATGTAATTATACAGGTCTTACATCTATATAAGCATGCCCTATACTTATGTTGAGGATTGAAAAATGGGAGATGGGATAACGATTAGATCTAAGAGATATTTTGTAAAGATTGTGAATTAGTAGAGCTGAGATTTATGGATTTGATATTGTAACAAATCTTATTATGAGATCATGATGTGATTGTGTTATTGTTCCTATTTTATTTTGATTTGGTTGAAATTAAATAGAGATCTAAATTATTGTTTTCTCATTTTATTTCAAGTTCCACTAAGTATTTTTAAGGTTGCTTGTTTGAGATTATTTCTTATTTGAGATCCCTAACCATGATTTCATCATTTTCTAGTGGTTATTGTTGACCATTTTTTTCACCATGGAGGAGTAGCATTTAAATTCAGTTCAAGTTTTAGATTTAGTCAAATTTTGACAAAAGGGCTAAGGAAAAAAGGGAATCAAAACTTCATGTTTTAAGGTTTTGGTCTTCACATGTTTTGACATGAATGAATTATAAAGAAAAATACTTAGCACATTTTTAAAAAGTTAGCCTTCACACTTTTTGATAAAAGACTAGTAAAATTTTTTGATTAGAATAAAAGTTCTGAAGACTTCATGTAAATTATTCAATATTTTTGGTTTTCAAAAAATTGTGCAAACACTAGTTGTAAGTTTTTTATGGAAAAAAGTTTTGAAGACCAATAATTAAACAAAAGTTTTGAACAAAATTTTTAAGCAAAAGTCATAAATAAAAATTTTGAAGACTTCGTAAGAATCGACTAAGTATTTACATCTTTAGGAAAATTGTTTACGATTAGTCAAAATAAAATTTAAGCTATCAAAAGTCACAAAGAGGAGGAAAGCTCAAAGATTTCACAAAAAACTATCTAAGCCTTTCACCTTTCAAAAAAAAATTATGAAGTCTAGTCAGAACTTTTGTGAGAGAAAATCTTTCGAAGACTAAGGAAATATTAAAAATCATGACAACATAAGATCTAAAGACTTGGGTCTCTAGAATGGAGTCAGATATTTTGTGAAGTGTGAGGATAAAAAAAACCATGAAGGCTATAAGTTGAGTGAGATGAGTTGATACAGAAATCTAAAATTATTTCCATGTGCCTAAGGAGAAGCATAAAATAATAGATCATGGTTGATGGGCATCTACCCATCATGAAGGCATCATGACTTATTAGCTTGACAACATCAAATAGAAGTCTAAGCTTTTAGTGAATGATATTGACACAAAAAGATGAGATCGATCCTAAATTACTTGATGAACAAAGACAAATAGATGGTGGCTAGGTCAGCTTTCTACAATAGATGATGTTTGTCTAAGGACATATCAAAATCATTAAATAAGATGTGTTAAACTTTAAATCAAGTAGATGGAAGGAGTTGAACTACCCAAAGCATGTATTGAGGAATATGGTTGGGCTACTTCTATGAAAAGTGACAGAAGTGGTAGAATCAAGCCAAATTCTTCTATATAAGTTGATAGGACCTAGGTTCCCCAAAGCTCTGACACAACTTGTCAGAATTAAGAGCACATATGATTACCTTTGTATAAGCAACTTAAACATGTGGAAGTAACCAGAAGAACAAATAACTATCAATGAGAAATAACACATAATATGAGAGGCAACACACAATTGTATTCAACTTAGTTAGAAGGAAATTACAACAAATAGATCACACTCTTCTTCCACTTCATGGGCTTACAGTAATCTTCCCTCAAGAGTAATCTTCTCTCAATAGGTCACAACACACAACTAACACAAGCTGTTGTTCACCTCATTATACTACCAGTACAACTGAGTACGAACCGGTACTCTAAGTAGATCTCACCATGATCTTGCTCCTTGATGTATTGATGTCACCTTGGATCTTGCTCCCCCATTGATCTCCTTTTGACCCTCGCATACACACACCCCTGCAGACCAACCTGATCTTACTTATCACATGTAGATCTCCACCATGATCCTGCAACACCCTGCATATCAAACCTGATCTTACATACATGAAGAACCCTACTTGATTCTACCATGGGAAGAACTCTCCTAGTTCTACACTTAACAATATAGCCCATGAGTCTATTATATAGATCTCATGCATACAATGATTAGACTTGTGGCTCAAGACTCAAACTAGTCTTTATCATGCAAACTACCCATTCAACTAATTGACTGTTTGTCAACAATAGTTCTGGAACCGCATAGGCAACTGACATCGGTCCCTGTCTGACTAGAGGTGACCAACGTCAGCTGACTATTGTCGAGGTCAATTTCCTTCTGCACTATCCATTGACTGATGTCAGTGATCTTGTTGACACCAGCGACTACATACTCAACATCCTCCATGTTTGCAACAAGGTGAAGCTTTTAGCTCAACACCCTAACAATCTCCCACTTAGAGATAAATAGCTGCACCTGTACCTATACTAGTAGTTTGTCTAATCTACATCCTGGCTTGTATTCCTCTTCAAGCTCAATCTTGAAGACTACCCACCACACTCCTTGTGGTGTTAATCATGTGCCTAAATTTCTCCATTCTCAGCTTACCTTCTTCTGCCATTGCTATACTCCCACTCAAACAGAAACCCCTGTGAGTAACCGGTAATCAAAAAACCACTAACTAGATCTGGGCCATCTATTAGTCAAACTCACTCTAAGAACGTCCAACCTCACTTTGATACCATTTGATAGGACCTAGGTTCCCCAAAGCTCTAACACAACTTGTCAAAATTAAGAGCACATATGATTACCTTTGTATAAGCAACTTAAACATGCGGAAATAACCAAAATAATAAATAACTATCAATGAGAAATAACACAAAATATGAGAGGCAACACAAATTGTATTCAACTTAGTTAGAAGTAAATTACAACAAAGAGATCACACTCTTCTTCCACTTTGTGGGCTTACAGTAATCTTCCCTCAAGAGTAATCTTCTCTCAATAGGTCACAACACACAGCTAACACAAGCTGTTGTTCACCTCATTATACTACCAGTACAACAGAGTACAAACCAGTACTCCAAGTAGATCTCACCATGATCTTGCTCCTTGATGTATTGATGTCACCTTGGATCTTGCTCCCCCACTGATCTCCTTTTGACCCTCGCATACACACACCCCTGTAGACCAACCCAATCTTACTTATCACATGTAGATCTCCACCATGATCCTGTAACACCCTGCATATTAAACCTGATCTTACATACATGAAGAACCCTACTTGATTCTACCATGGGAAGAACTCTCCTAGTTCTACACTTAACAATACAGCCCATGAGTCTATTATATAGATCTCATGCATACAATGATTAGACTTGTGGCTCAAGACTCAAACTAGTCTTTATCATGCAAACTACCCATTCAACTAACTGACTATTCGTCAACAATAGTTCTGGAACCACATAGGCGACTGACGTCGGTCCCTGTCTGACTGGAGGTGACCGACATTGACCGACTGCTGCCGAGGTCAATTTCCTTCTACACTATATACTCAACATCCTCCATGTTTGCAACAAGGTAAAGCTTTTATCTCCACACCCTAACATAAGTTCCATGAGATCTATTGTCTCATTCCTACACATGAATTTTTTTAAATTAAGATGTGGTTGGTGAGAGATTTAACATTAGTTACTGCACAACCAATGAGAAGAAATGGATGAACTAAAAATTTCAAGTTTGAGGTAATCATCACCATGCCTTGAGGAAATAATCATGATCCCAATTAATTTTGGCCATCCCTATCTAATGTAAAGAGAAATCATGTCTCAAATTCTAATATTCATTCAATTTTCTTAGTTCTATTTTTGATTGTAATCAATGACCCATGGGATTCTCATTGCCTATAAAACCTTGAGATTTACATTGTAAAATGGTCAATATTTATAGGCACAATAATGATACCAAAATTTACCCTCTAATAACCCTTTACCACCTAAGCCTTGCAACTAATGAGAATTGAGCTTGCATTTCTTCATGATTCTTGCATTCTATGTGCATTTATTTGGTTTATCAATCTTTGCCTATGGGTAATCCTCATCCCTCTCATTACCATCCATCCCTCAACACCTTTATGTAGAACTTGGCTCTCTCTTGTAGGTCATATGTTATGTGTACATAGATCTATATAGATGCCATCGGTGGATCATATGTCATCTCTCTTAATGTTGTATTGTGTCTTGTGCCTCCATGCAAATAACTTATGCAATTAAAGTGTCCATTTTGGATTTTGTGTGATAGTTTATCATTTTAGGCAATTGTAATGTGTTATTCAAGGCTTGTAGAGGTGATCTATATAAACTGGGTGTATCACTTTTTACATTTTAGAAACCCCCTCTCTCCCTTTTCCCATCAATAAGTTTTAGATTTAACATTAGTAGTAGGTTTATTTTTTGCTTTTTGTAGGCCTACATACTAATCCTAAATTAGATGCATTTAGATTATAAGGAAGTTAACCTTATCCAAAGGTTCATCCCAAGTATCACAAGAGTCCCACACCTTAGGGGACAACCCCATTGTCTCACTAAACCATCTTCCAATTCAGCAGGTGCATATTTTGAGTGATAACAGTTACATTGGTCTTAATAATTTAATTCTTGATAGTTTGTCTACAACATTTGAGTGTAGAGGAACACCAAAAAATGACAAATTTAACTATTTTTTAAGTACATCATAAAATTACAAATCTAAAAAATTATAAGTACTTAATTAATTATAAAAGTATACATTATTATTAAATGATAACACCTACTTGGTAAATATTTCATTCTTTTCTATTTGCTTAATTTAGCATAAAGTTACAAATTTCAATTTTTTTAATTGTTTAATTCATCATAAAAGTACACCTTATTATTAAAATATAATATGTACTTGGTAATTTTTTCATGAACTTTTCAACATAACATTTGTTCTTACTAAAATTACATCACTTGAGTACATCTAGGAATTACCATGACACATATTTGAATATAAATGATACATTACAACTTGTGATCATCAAGATTTAATATTATTAACTTATAACAAATAATTACATCAATTGTTTTCAAATGAACATATAAATGATTAAAATAATTATTATTTAACGAGAGACGACACTAAGAGTTGCGTTCAATTCCACTTTAGAGAGCTTGCCTTCAATGGTTTGCCAAAATGAGAGAGTGGTGAATACCCCAATCCATCTAGACCATATGTTTGTAAATCAATGTATAAAGTGATAAGGACCAAATGAATATAAGCATGCAACCATCATGATAAAACACACACAAACCATGCTCATGCAAAGCTTGAAACTAACATTATCAATATACATGACCATGCTCCTATAGCCCTAAAATAACAAATATAATTTCAATTATATGGATATAAAAAAATATTGACTATGCAAAACACTTCCTACCTTCCCACAAGAGAAAGATTTGTAAAAAATCTCAACTATTCCCATAAATTCCACGACATGGTCTCAACTATAACATCTTTCACATCCTTCAAGAAGGTATAATTCAATCAACATTTAAATACACACATCAAAAATATAATGTAACATGGTACTTCTTATCCCCCATAAGAGAAAGAGATGCAATGATCCCCAATTGTTTCCCAACTAAATTATTGATAACATGACATAACATACAACAAGGTATGTCTATCATGCAATCATATTTCAGTAAGAATACTTATGAAAAACACCAACCATAGGGTTTTTAAGATACACTGCAATAATCAACATCAAGGTACATGCTACCATCACCACATAAAACCATAGTAATAAAAATCATTCTATCCATAGTAAAACAAGATGTAAATGTTTAAAGACAATACGATGTAGTTGAAAATCCACCTGAAACATTCATTCTTCCATTCATTCAAACTTACTAATATGACAATTTACATGACATAATTATAGATGTCTTAGTTGGTGGCTTAACATTATTTGAGATTAGTAAATAATACCATTAACATAATAATTATGTATTTTCCTATACAAGTAACCCTCATTAAATATTATATACCACAAACCATCTCCCTAAAATATAATCCTTTTCTTTTGTACCTCTACCACATATGAAAACATAGTTATCACTAAATGAAAGTAATGCAAATTGAAAATGAAGGCCAAACTATTGGGTGTCTACCTTTAGTCATCAATTAATCCATTTAGTAAGAATAACCTACTCTTATACCAATTAATCCCTAGATTATATATGATCATCACTTTAACTATAATATAATTACGTGCAATTTATGTCAACATATCCATTAATGAGTATTATTCGTCTAGTAGCATCTATCCTACTAGTAACTCTACATGGTTTTTATGTAATTATATTACTTAGATGTTCACATAGAGTGATTTTATATCACACAAAATAAGAAAATATGAGAGATCACACAACAAAAATTGAAAACAGAGCAAAATATTAGATAATATAGCAAAGCCACTTCGAGGGGGAAACCTCTACAACAATGCATTAAGAGCAAAATACTTGATATGATCTCCAAAGACTAACCATTACCTCTTATATATAGTCTAATTAGCCATGGTTATTCCATAGGTTGACCTAACTAATAATATAGAGAAATGTAATAAGAATATAAAAGAGATATGTAAGCCACAAGTCAAATACACATATCCCAAGAAATGCCAAAGGTTAGGGGCATAACATGCCCCTCCCCTTAAAAATAATGTTATCCTTAACATTGAGTCAACTCTAGATGTTTCTACACAAAGGATTCATCCTCCCAAGTATCATATTCATCAGATAGATTCTTCTATTTGATCAAGTACTCCTTAATCACTCAAGACTGTAAGTACTTAGTGCACTTTTGAAGGATCACCTCAAGATCAAGAATAAATATTCCTTCCTCATCCAATTTTGGTAACTCAGTTTGGGTAGTAAATTTGTGTCCAATGACTTTATTCAGGCATGATACATGAAATACTAGATGTATGTGAGTGGAGAAAGGAAACTCTAACTTGTAGGCCACACTACCAATTTTTTGCAAGATCTGATAAGGCCCATAATACTTAGGGGAAAACTTGTCATCCTTTTTATTTTTCTTCAAGGACATCTACTTATATGGATGTAAGAGAACAAAGACTAAATCACCAATGTCACAGTGCCTCTCACTCTTGTGTTGATCTACCTACTATTTCATGTGATTCTGGGCTATGGCTAAATTTTCATGGAAACTGGTAAGGACCTCCTATTGATGGTGAATATGTTCTTAAACTACATGAACCTTAGGATGGACCTTCAAGGTTAAAGTGATGGATGCATGGTGGTATCCATATAGTGCTAGAAAAGGAAACATTTTGGAAGAAATATGAATAGAAGTATTATACCACCATTCAACAAGTGGTAACCAATGAACCCATTTATCCTGTTTACTAGAAACAAAACAATGGAGATATCCTTCCATAATTTTTTTGACTACCTTAATTTGACTATTTGATTGATGATGATAGGATGAACTATGAGCCAACTAGGTACCCAAACATGTAAATAACTTAGTCCAAAAATTACTAGTGAAGATGGGATCTCTATCATTGATAATGATCTTATGGATACCATGCAATTTCTGAAATGTATTAAAAAAATTATAAGCTAATGTACTAGAAACAAATGGATGTGATAAAGAACAAAAATGAGCAACTTACTAAGATGATCTACCATAACCATGATAATATTTTGACCATCAAATCTTAGTAACCATGTAATGAAATCCATAAACACCTCTTTCCAACATTGGCTATGGATGGATAAAGGCTGCAAAAGACCTGGGGTTTTTATGGTTTCTCCTTTATTTTTTTGATAGATCATACATTCAACCACATATTTTTTGACATTCCACTTGAGTCCTTATGAAAAAATCCTGCTTGATTATATGACAAGTTTTCAAAAATCTTGAATGACCCCCAATTAGAGTTGCATGAAGTTCCTAAAGTATTTTTTTGTTTAAGAAGAGAATTATTACATAGGTAAAATCTATCTTTATACCATAATGCACACCCTTCCATGTGAACTTTTCAAATCCACCCAAACCTTGATAAAGATTCTAAATCAAATCATGGGTAGAACTATCCTTGTCTCATCTTGATCATGCATCCTCTAACCAATCTACCTATAGAATGGTCATAGCATATAGTAATGCCTCAACTAATTCATCTTTATTATATAGTGCATCTGCCACTACATTGTCCTTACCTTTCTTGTAAATTATTTCAAAATCATAACCTAACATCTTAGTTACCCATTTATATTGTTCTTCAGATGATAACCTTTGTTGCAAAAAATATTTGAGACTATCATGATCAGTCTTTATCTGAAAGTGATGACCCATCAATTAAGGCCTCCATTATTTGATTGCATGTAAAATGATCATCATTTCCTTCTCACAAATGTGCTTGTGCTGATTTTTACCCTTCAGTTGATGCATTTTAAATGCAAGTGGTCTTCCTTCTTACATGAGTACAACACCTATACCATACCTTGATGCATCACATTCAACCACAAAAGTCGTGGAAAAATTAGGAGTAGACAACATTGGAATTGTGTACATCACCAATTTCAATTTTTCAAATGCCCTAGTAGCTATATCAATCCACTAAAATATTTTTTCTTCAAGAAAGATGTAAGTGGGGTTGTAATTCTACCATAATTTTTGACAACCCTGTGATAGTAACCAATTAACCCCATAAATCCCCTTAGTTATTTGAGTGTCTTAAGAATCAACCAATCCACCATTGTTTGGATTTTTTTAAGATCTACTTTTACTCCTGTATGTGAAACTAGATGACCCAAATACTTAACCTCATGAGCTGCAAAAGTCCATATGAAAGGTTTGACATACAACTAATGTTGTTCCAAAATTGAGATTACTTGTTTCACATGATGCAAATGATCTTCCCAATTTTTACTATAAATGAGGATATCATCAAAAAATACCAAAACATATTTCTTCAAAAAGGGCCTAAAAATAGTATTCATCAAACTCTGAAAGGTAGATGGTGCATTTTTTAGCCCAAAAGGCATAACCAAAAACTCATAATGGCCCTCATGAGTCTTGAAAGTAGTTTTGGGTATGTATTCATCATGGATCTAGATTTGGTGATACCTCAAATTCAGATCTAACTTGGTAAAATAAGGAGCACCATTTAATTCATGTAACAAATCATCAATGATAGGAATAGGAAACTTATCTTTGATAGTGTACTTGTTGAGTTCCCTATAGTCAGGGCATATCCTCCAAGTGTCATCTTTATTTTGCACCATGACAACTAGTGAAAAATATTCACTTTAGATATGGTGAATGATTCTTGCATCCAACATCTCCTATAACATCTTTTCAATTTCATTTTTTTGGGCATAAAGATACTTGTATGGTCTAATGTTGGGTTGTTTACTACCAAAAATAAGTTTGATAGCATGATCATGTATGCAGATAGGTGGAAGTACTTTCGATATGTCACTAAAAACAAACAATGGGCATCAATCACTTGTTGTAGATTAGGAGGTTTAAATGACTGAGTTGGTGAAATTTCATAGAAAACAAGCAAGCTATGAATCCTTTAGCGCCCATTTAGAGAATCTTTATCACTTGATGAGAGCTAAAAAGTTATGGATATTTAACCCTTAATCCTCTTAGCTCAAGTTCCCTTCCCTCATAATGAAAATACATGAATAATTCCTAGAAATTTATCTCAATAGTGCCCAAAGTGGTGAGCCATTGTACTCCCAAAACAATATCAGCTCTCCCTATGGAAATAGCAAACATAGGAGAATCCAACAAGTAGTCTCCCATGACCAGCTTAATACTATGGTATTTTCATAAGTAGTTGATAGTACCACCATCTACAATCATGACCTAAAATTTTGGAGTGAGATAAATGAAATAGTTTAAGCGAGCAACTAACTTATTGTTGATGAAGTTATGTGTGCTCCTAGAATCAATCAAAATAATGACCTTATATTTCTTTAGGAAATACACCACCTTAAGAGTTTGGGGAGTACTAATACTTGAAAAGGTATGACAAAAAATAGTAGGCTGAGAGTCTTTAAATTCCTTCTCAAGACCTTCTTCATCCTTGCCAAGTGCCTCTTCATCATTATCATCTTCATTGGCACCTTTGATATAAAACAACTTTTCATCACAATAATGGTCTTTGCTCCATTTTTTATTATAATCATAACACAACCCTTTGGTTCACTTTTACCCAATTTATTGAGGTGTCAGTCTGATGGGTTAAGAATATGATGGCACTAAAAAGATGTGATCATGATTAGTAGTGAAAGTTTTTCATTTGACCATCTCTTTTTCCTCTACCATGCATGCTCATGGGATAGCTTTTGATACAGATGCTGGGTTAAACATTCAAACCTCTAATTAGATGCTATCTTTGAGACCACCAAAAAATAGATTAGTCAAATTTTCCTTAATGATGTCTTCCACTCATAAGGATAAATTATAAAATTGATGAATATAATACTTCATAGTTCTTATTTTCCTAAGTTTGGCTAATTGGCTGAAGTAGTTTTTAGAGATATTATTTTGATAATGAGCCAACAACTCATCAATAAAAATAGACCATATAATAGGAGTACCATTTTTTTCTTTTGAGCACACAACTAGTGATACCAAATGAATTGCTTAGGTTCTAGATATAAAAATGCCACTATCACCTTCTATGAACTAGGATTTTGATGCAGATCAAATAAATTCTCAATTTAGATAATCCAAGTGAGAGAATCCTTACCATCAAACTTACACATGTCCACTTTGGGCAACATTAGTTTTACACTAGAATTGGAGTTATTAGTGTTGAGAGGACCCGAATGATGAAGTGGAGGGCTATTTGACTGTAACTAAGATGAAAGAGAAACCAATGAAGCAGTGATTTGATTTAATTGATAGTAAACCACATTAATCTCTCCATGCATCCCTTAAACATTAGTTTGAATTGAAACAAAGCCATCATGCCACACCAAGCCCTTTATGTCAGCCTAAAGTTAAAAAATCCATGGATCTAAAGTTCTAGATTCCATGTCACTGATAGGAGTCTTAAGAGTTATTTCCCCCCCTTTTCATCCCCGTCTAGAAGGACTGGCCATATACAAATCCTAAGAGGATATTTTCCCCAAAAAAAGTGTACCAAGAGATGGTAAAATTGTGATCACCTCACCAAGCCAAATACAATGACTACCTTTATGCACTAGGGTAAAACATTTTGGCACAAAAAAGTGTACCGATGGAATATACTATTGCAATTGTCTCGTTGAGATGAATCCAATGACTGCAATTATGTAAGGTGAATTTTTTTTACAGACTATTTTTAAATTAATTTTTTTTCAAAAAAACATTTTGAACAATACTACGTTGATAAAAAAATTAATTCTTCTTGGATAGTTAGTTATGTTTTTTTGCTCCTTCCCCTCATAGAAGTCGCTCCTCGCTAGATCTAAAAAATGTCATAAAAAACTTGCCCAAATCAAAATTCTAATACCACTTGTAATGAAATTAATTAGATGTTTACAAATTGATTTTATATCACACAAAATAAGCAAATATGAGAGATCACACAACAATAATTGATAGTAGAATAAAATACTGGATAATATAACAAAGCCACTTCAAAGGGGAAATATCCACAATAATGCACTAAGAGCAAAATACTTGACATGATCCTCAAAGACTAACCACTACCTCCTATATATAGTCTACTTAGCCATAGTTATTCCATAGGCCAACCTAATTAAGATCATAGAGAAATATAATAAGAATATAAAAGAGGTATGTAAGCCATAAGTCAGACACACATATCCCAAGACATGCCAAAGGTTAAGGGTGTAGCATTCTAATTTTATAAATTTAGAACTGATCTATACATAACATCTTTAATAAATCATCAAACATGATTCTTTGTGACTCACTATCCTATTATTCCTACCATTATTGAGAATCAAATGTGCACATCATAGTTTTATTATAGGGATTACTATTTTGAGGTTCACCCAATAAAGAGTAGGCAATGAACAAATATGAGATGAGTCTCAACATATGCCATAGTTATCTCTTGCTTAGTCCCATGTGATACAATTGCTATGTATAAAAAAATGATCATGCAAAGTACCTTATTTATAACTAAAGTTGGATGTCAATTTTTTTACTCAAAGATCTCTCAAAATAGAACAATTTATGTTCTAAGTATAACACTATAGTTTACATGCATTTCATAATGCAAATATAAGATTGTGACCCTTGTATGATTTTTTGTTGAATAATTATTTTAGTAAGTTTCAATTCACATTTAACCAAATTGATGAGGCCATAATATGCCTCATTATAACACTATTTTTCCTTCCATAAGTTACCTATAAGTGGATTTAATTGTAATATTTAAACTTATAGTTTATTTAAGATGAAATAGAGGATATTTATCTTGTCCATTCTTTGAAAATAATTGTTATCTAATTTTTTAAATATTATATAAAAAGGATGCAAAAATATTTCATATGTAGGCCAAAATAGTCCATAAATATAAACAAAATGTTTTGATCACCCAAAATGCCAATTCAAAAATTATTTTGGAGAAGATTGAGAATCTTATATAACTAAAAAGTTTTATATGAGTTACCTCTCAAGTTCCATAGTATCCCTTGAGTTAGATCCTAAGTTCCTTAGTATCTATTGAGATCTATAGACAAGATTTTGAGCTAGTTTTCGAGGTCATCAGCTTAGCTTTGAAGTCACCAGTCTAACTTTGAAGTTCACCAGTTTGGCTCTAGCGGTCACTGATCTAGCCCCAGAGCTCATCAGTTTGGATCTAAATATACACAAAATCAACTATAGAGATCTACAACTTCAAAAATATAAAATAAAATAAGTCCAAAGATGACTACCATATATTCTTGGGAAAACATTTTTATTGAATCTATACAATATTTTAAAAAATAGATATTTGTAGAAATAGTAAGATACAGTGTTCCAAAAGTGCTAAGAATATCTTAGTTTTTTTTTTTGAGATATTAATGGAAAAAAAATGTCAATATTTCAATTGATTCTCTGCATCAAAATAGAAGTTGTTGGAGGAAAATTAAAGTTGATCAGACTAGATTCTGTCCAACAAACTAGAAGATAGTGGATTTATGAACTAAACACTTCCCACTATGTTATCCTTGGATAATGGGGAATAATATTATTATCCAAATAATGTATGAACCTGATTTTTTGTATTTTTAGTTTAGAATACAAATCATTTGAAAATTTAATTTTATGTTGTTAGAAAAGTTGTTGAATAAGATGTATTATAAATACAACGTTCTCATTTGTCATTAAGGAATAAAAATATGTAACTCGATTATACTAGATTGGATTGAAAAATAATTTGAGGCATTTTAACACTTCAAAATCTTCAAATTAATTATTTTATAGTCATTATACCAAAGGTGGTAACAAAGGCCTACTAAACCTAAGGAATAAGGACAAAACTTTACGGTATCTAGAAATTAAATTTATTTATATTTTGTTTTCATTTTAGAATATTTATTTTATTCCTAGAATATCATATAACCTGCAAAATAACTAGATCTATAGACTAACAAATATTTAGTTTCCTTTTATACAACGTGTGTTTCAATTTTTAAAATTTTAAATATGCAGTAATTTTTTTTAAAAGTGTGTTTTAATTCATGCAAGTGTGTTATTAGAAAAAAATATCACTTGAAAATATTCTTGTCTCTAATGCATGATTCAGGCATCAACTCTAGATTTATATGACTCAACTGAATAAAGTTAATTAAATGAAGAGTATTTACAACACTCATCACAAATATGAATACAATATCATGCCTTTTATCAGAGCATATGTGTTGGATTAAGTCAACACACAACTTGTTACTCAAGTATTAATTATTAATAAATCATTTCTATGAGTAACCCAATTCTTTTATGTTACTAATTCTATATAAAAATGAGTAAAATGAAAGAATACAAATTAGTCATTATTTTAATTTATTCAAGTCATAAACCAAAGGTGGAACAAGATTATAATTGATAACATGGAAGTTTTTGGTCCATCGAACCCATTTATCCAAATTCATTATCACAAGGGTTTAACCAATGTCACAACACAAGTGTTATCAACATATGTCCCATAAAATGTAATGTTGTGGTTCAATATGCATAATACATTGTGGTAAGGGATGTATGAATTTTATTAGGACATAATATTTTTGTACCAAGTGTTATGGTATTATGTTGGGTTGTAATAACCTTATTCATATTTTTAATTTTAGTGGAGTATTTTACTATAAATTTGGATTACTAAAAAAATTTCCATGAGATTTTTCAATTCATAAATTATTTTTTAATTCAAATAAAGTGTGCATTTAGTGTTAATGCATCTGAAGTCAACACTACAATACCTTAAGTTATTGACATTCAAATTAAGTTTCAGAATTATTGGCTTCAACTTATCTAATTAGTAATTTAATTAATCACTGACTCATATAATCAATTATAGAATTTATAATTTATAATCCACAATTGATACATAATTTATATTTTAGGAATTTTTTTAAATCTATAAAATAAACAATAAATATTACAACCAGGAATTAATGCTACTTAACATGTCTACCTGTGTATTGAATTCAATTAAAATATATTTAACCAACTTAAATAAAAACATTTAATTCCCACTCTAGATTAGGTAATTAAATGAAGGATTTTATTTTCAATTATTAGATGATATTAATTTTAATCATCCAATTTAAACATGTTCATAAAAAAACTTGTCTTAATTCAACATTCACCTTTTCTATAAAAACTCTATTTTAATTATTAAAATTTCCATCTAATTAACCCTAACCCAAAGTGAGATTTATTTCCCTAATTTAATTATAATTTTATACAACTTTATTTCATAAATATTCCTTGATTGGGTTTCAAACGTGTTTTCTCAAATTTCCATGTTTCAAATGTGGCATCTTGGAATAATATCAAAATTATGCTTTTAAGGAAACATGACGGAATTATAAAAGGTCATTTTTTACTACAATTTATGCCCTTCAAATTTCTCAAAATAAAATCAATGAAACATATTTTATTTCTATAATTAAATTAGAGTTTTCTTTAATATATTAACTATATATTTTCAAAAATTTTAAAGTTAATTTTTTTTTGATAATTTTACAATTTTTTCTCTCCAAGTAAAAAATCTACCTATTCTTAATTAAATAATTAATAATAAACTAGTGTTTAAACAAAATTACGCATCGCCTATTTTCAAAAATTACTCAAAAAAATGCCATTTTTCTAAAATTTCAGCAAAATTAAAAACATAAAATAAACAAATTTAAGAGAGAAAGATGACACTTATCCCATGATATTATCCTTTCAAAGATTTCATTTTAAAATCCTATATTAGGATGCCTAGGGTTTTCAAAGATTTTTTTTGTACTTTATTAACTTATGAGGCACCAAATCTCAAAGTAAAAATAAGATTCTAACCTCATAATTTTATGACAAAAAATAAGAATGGGATGCTTAATTTAAAGGTTTAAACAATAATTTTTGAAGAGAACCAAATTTTAGGGTATTTTTTAAAGTATCGAACATATATATAATAGGAAAATTTTAAAAATAAAAATATAAAATTTAATATTAATATATGCATATCTTGACACATTTATCAATTCTATGGTCTTCTTAAAAAAATTTAAGGAATAGTTTTTCAAAAATTTGTTCATTGGTGAATCTAAAATTTTAGATTTTTTTCAAAAAATAACCAATTAATGAAAAATAACCTTTATAAAATACCTTAAAACCAACAAATAATCCATTAAAAAGGATACATAAAGTTAAAAACTATTTTTTTCATAAAAACCACAATTTTCATGAGGTCCAAATTTGAAAAAAACCCAAATTTAATAATTAATTTTATTTTTACAAAAAATTATAAATTAAATAAATATTTTTTTTTCACAATAACTTATTGGATAATTTTCCATATTTAAAGGCTAAATTAGGATGCCAAAATACCAAGTTTTAATATGAAATTAAACTTAGAATTTATCATAACTAGTGCACATAATAAGACACCATGTACTGGGGTTTAAAAAAAATTAATCATATAAATTCTCATAAATAATGCTCAAAATTGGATGCCTTGCCCTATGGTTTGAAATATAAATTTATCACCCATAATTATCATACAAACTTTAAATGTTGGGGTAACCAAATCTAGGGTCTTATCAAAAATAAAAAACCATTGAAAGGGAAAATGGGGTACGTAGATTTAGGGGATGCCCCTTAAAATTTACTCTATTTTTATTAGAGAAAAAAAACCATTTTTATTTTAGATTTAGGGGTTACCCCTTAAAATTTCCTCTATTTCTATTACAGGAAAAAACCATTTTTCCTATAACTTATTATTATTTCTTTATAAATTTTGCAAAGACAATAATTAAACTTTTAAAGTTTCACGATAAAATTATTAGAAATAATTTTCATCTTTTATTCAATCTTTTCTTTTCAAAATAAAATAAAATCAAGTAATTGAAAGGAACTTAAGTGCCTCCAAAATATGACAACATGTTATTTTCACTCAAGCTTTCCTTTTTCATCAAAACTTTATGTAGTGTTTATTTATGCCAAAATAGAATGGTTCTCATCTCTGTTCTTCCTCATTTTTCTTTGTCCTTTGGATAAGTGTCCATTCATGAAGAATACTTATTTATTTTTATATTTTATGTTTACTTCATCTTTTTATTTTATGTGGCTGAAGATTCAATAGCTTTCTAGGGAATAGACTTGGCAGTTAAATTAGGCATAGAAAAACTATATCTAGAAGGAGACTTCCTCAACATTGTTAATTTCATAAATGGTAACTCTAATCCCTCTTGGACCATCTCTAAGGTCATGAAATGTGTGAAAAGTATCTTAGGTAGTTTCAAAAATTATACCATATCCCATGTCTATAGAGATGTTAATAAGGGTGCTGATCATATAGAAAATATAGGGGTTTAGTGTGAGGCATTCAAATATTGGACAAACATGGGTGATCTCCCATCTAAGGCCTCATTATTAATTCATAAAGATAAGCCATATCTTACATGCAAAATGATGCATCAAGTCTCCTCATGATTGATAATATGATGAGTAGATCTTGAAGTATGATGCATATCATTAACACTAAATTATTTCCCATGCTATGAACCATGGGAAGATCCATGCCATTTCATTCAATAAATGCTTAAAATTTGACAAGGGCACCCCCATCAAATTTAAAATGGTAATTTTTTGAGGAACTCATAGCTTTGCATTCAAAGATAATATAGGAGGCGAGAGAGATATGATATAACCGATTTCCTTCACAGGGGAAAATGAGGACCCAAATATTTGAAGGAAGTTGGTTAAAGGAGGGATTTCAAAATTGATGGAAATAATTATTGAACATGACTCAACCATCTCTAAGGATTTTTATAAAGTTTGGGACAACTGTATGGTAAGGATAAGGGGGATGAGCACTATGATCATAGAGGAGATTATTGACAAAGTGATTGGCATGAGCTATAATGGAGTAAAATCCTACAAAGACAAAAAGAGGAATGAAGAGGTAATGAGTGTTAAGCACAAAATATACTGAGAGAGGGGGGGTGAATCAGTCTATTATATACCTTTTGACTTAATCTGATTTCTTTTCTTTAATCACTTAATCACACATTCAAGATATGCAATCAAAATGAAACAATAATTTGCACCACACAAGATAGAGAGAGAGAGACACCAAATTTTTACATGGAAACCCAAAGTGGGAAAAACCATGGAGAATAATCTCAAGTATATGAATGAACACCAACTCAAAATACAAATTTTGCAAGCACCAGCTTGTAGGAGCATCAACCCCTTTGCCGAGCACCAACACAACAATTATTTGTGAGCACCAATCCACAGGAGCACCAAACCCTTGAAATTTTTTATGAACACCAACCCACATGAGCACCAAACCCTCTTGTGTATAAAACAAAACTATCTCTCAATTTTAATTACTTAAAAAATGATAGAACTCTACAATATCTCCTTCTTTTCTCTCTTTGAAAACAAATACAAACCATGTACTCTCTTGCATATTACAAATGGCTTCTCAATCCTTTATTTATATCTTTCGAAATGACCTTTGGCATTCACCCTTTGTGACCCTTCAATCCTCATATAAAATGGTGCCAAACTTGCATGACCCTTCATATCCTTGAATTTGAAAAGTCATATGGTGACCCTTCATAAGAAAAAGCATCCTTTCCTCTTTTGTCTTTATCTTGGTGACTTTTCATATTCCTCAAAGTGTCCCTTCATGGAAAAATGTGCCATACCTCTTTTTTCTTCACATGGTGACTATTGGAATTCCTCAAGATGACTTTTCATGAGAAAATGCATTCCACTAGTTTTTGTAAGGGCATAAGATGATCTTCCAAGTTTCTAACCATATATAATATTTTTTTTTACAATTTAGTATTTTATTCATTTGATATGTGTGTTTGTGAAAATAAATACAATGCTAAATTAATTTTTTATTTTATAGTGTAAAGGTTACAAGTTTTAAAGATCCCAAAATATAATACAAAAGAGAGAAAGATGACTCATTTATGTATAAAAAGTATGCCTCTACTAGTGGTAATGGGATGAGTATAACAACAACATGCAAAATACAACTAACAAGATAAAACATAAAGTGATTCTACCCAACCACTTTCTATGTATATTTAGTGATCTTCTACTTTATTTTTTCCTTTAACAACTATCTTCTATGGTTATGTTCTGAGTCCCTCTGAGCCAAGAGTTTTTGCATAAATTACCTCTTAATAAAGGGTCATATAGGATGGATGTAATATTGCTGTAGTAACCTTTTTTATTTTGATTAACCTTTGTACAAACTTCCTTATCTTATATAAATACATAGGGCTGGGATTTGTCTTTTACTACTGGGCCTTCAAATGTTTTTGCCCTAGATAATTTCATACCTAGGTTTTTATCAGAGGAGACTGGTACAGAGGGGACTACCATGTTTATGTCTTTTCTTGAAGAGATTATATCTTTGAGCAAAACATATTTAGATTTAGGAGGAATTTTAAGGTCATCATTTAGAGTAAAGGGTTTAGGATCATTCAAAGTTAACTCTCTATTAGAACCATCTGAATCTTCTTCAGTATCCACCTATAGAAGGTTAAGGTTGAAGTCTTTCCACCAAGAAGATTCCATATTTTTTTCCTGATGGAATTGTAGTTTTTGGTTAAGTGTCTTGTATTAAAATAGCTACAACAATGAAATAGTAAACCTTCATAATCCAAGGGTTAGGACCAAGAGTGGTCCCCAACTTGTAAGTGATATTTTTAAGAAAATTATTGGAGGTGTCAATATTCACCAAAATTATGGCAAAATTAGTGTGATAAAAATGATCAGTATCTAGATGCATTTGTAGTTAATCACCTAGTGAATTACCAATAGACTTTAGACTGAATTAAGTCCAAAATTGAAGAGGAAGATGAGGTAGTAAAACCCAAATGGGTTTAATATTGATTGGTTCTATGAGGGGGTTGAAGGTAGGGGACCATGGTTTGATGACAAGGGGGTGGTGGTTCATGAACCAAAATTTATTTTTAATCTCTTCTTTATCTTTAATATTACAAAAGACAATAATAAAGAATTTTTTTTCACAAAGGTAAACATCAAGAGTAACTATTAGGAGGGGTTGTCAATGATTCAAGATCTAAGTGTATAGCTCTTAAAGTTTTGGCCAATAATCCATGAATCTATAGATGACACCTTTGGATAAGAAGGATTATTTTTATCTAATCTCCTCCTTATGAAAGGTCACACTAGGGTTAGAAGATACAAGTTTGAGAGGTATGGGATCTAATTTTGGATTTGTCTTACAAGATACTAATCTAATGAAAGATAAATGATTTCTATGGTTCATCATAGCTTCCAGATCTATGACATCCATGACTATTAGTAGTAGGTGTTTTGCCATTGGGTGAGTATATCTAAGTTGATTCAACTTTATGATTTTCACCTTCTACCATAGTCTTCTACATAGGATTTATTTTATACACAATGTCCATTTTCTATACCGCTTCAAACTTCAACATATTGATAATGTTTTACCCAGAGTCACCATACAAAGGGGAGCTTCTACCATGAGTGAGAAGGGAAGCAACATCAATCTTCCATGTAGCAAAGGAATTCTACCCAAAAATGCTAGACATAAAAGACATTCTACCATGGGCATGAAGGGAAGTAGTGTCGGTATTGATGGCCTTCTACCTAGAATCGCTAGACATAGGAGAACTTATGCCATTAGTATGAGGGGAAGCAATGTTGATCTTCTATGCAATGATGACCTTATACCCAGAGTTTCTAGATATAGGGGAGATTATACCATGAGTGGGAAGGAAACACCATCAATATTCTATATAATAATGGCCTTCTACCCAAAAATGGTAGACACATAAGAGATTATGCCATGGCCATGAAGGGAAGTAGTGTCAATATTCTATAAAATGATGAACTTCTACCCAACATTACCAGACATAGGGGAGCTTATGATATGAGCATGAGGGGAAGTAATATCAGTCTTCTGCATAGTGATGGCCTTCTACCTAGAATTTATAGACATAGAAATTATACCAAAAGTGTGAAAGTAATCAATAATGGTCTTCTATGTAGTGATGACCTTTTATCTAGAAACTTTAATACCAAGAGAACTTATGACATGAGCATGAAGAGGAGTGGGAGGACTCATTTAAAAAAGTGTTTAGATATGGGAGGAAATATACCATACACAAAGAAACATAAAGAAAATTTAGCATTTTCATGCGCACAAACATATACATATAAATAAGTGAAAATAAACAAAATGCCAAATTAGAAAATAAACATAAATAAAATATAAAATTTTATTTATTTGCGCGTGCGCGCGCACACACACACACACATTTATACAAGTGGAATTATATGTGTGTGTGTATAATTATATCAAAAATAATTATATTTTATATAATTGTATATTAAATATAATTATTTTATGATACACACACACACACACACACACACACATACATATTATATACGTCTAGGCAAGAAAAACAATAATGGCTAATATCTAAGGGTTGCTATCGACTAACTAGTTTGATCAAATAAAATACACCTAAAAAATTCCATATAATAAAAAAAATTAAATCAAGCATACTAAAATAAAAATGAAACAATAATTAGTGAAAAAATGACTAATGAAATGCTATACCTTGTCCTTTCATGTTTTACCATACTAAATTGTTTGGGATTCATCACTCTCGTCACTGTCCATATCTCTTACATTGCTCCAATGAGAACAAGGTATGACCTTAAATAAATTATAGGAAGAATTCATCAACAACATTATGAATCAATAATAATAATAATAATAATAATAATAATAATAATAATAATAATAATAATAATAATAATAATAATAATAATAATAATAATAATAATAATAATAATAATGTTAATTATATTATATTTACCATAATTAAAAAAAAAAACATATCAATGGATTTTAAAACTAGCGACCACACAATGTTATAAGAATATCAAAGTACATCCAAAAATTATTTATATTCATTATTTAAATAATCATACATTAATATCATTGATAGTGTATCCCATAATCAAGATGATTAATAAAAATGGTCTAATTAAAAATAGAAATAAACTAGTATTCAATCATGCATGATGCCTATCAATCTTAGATTAGTTAGTTGACATCTTAATTATCAAAGATTAGAATTTGGTCCAATTTGAAGGTTGTGAAATCCTTACCTCCTTTAAAAATGTGTTGAAATTCATGCCACTTAAGGAATTAGGAACAATAATGATGGCAAACTCTTATCTTCCTAAGATACATGTGATACTACATTATAGGTTTATTATTTTCCCATTGTATCATGTTAGTATGCTGGTTAAAATGTCCCATTAGACATTGGTGCACCTATGCATGTCAATAAACTAGATCTAACCCTATTAAACATATAATTAGGCACACAAGCTAAAAAAACATGCTTTTAAAGAAAAATACAAAAAAAATCATTAAAAATGAACAAAAATGTAGATGAAATCCAATCTAGTAGGTATAAGGTTGACTTCCCTTTTGAAAATTTAATGATCTAAAGGACCAAAATAGGTCACTTGGATATCTTGCCAACATACTTGAGCTATTTTGAGATAATACATTGAATTTTTTATCATCTTCAACTTGAAATTTTGGGAATCCTCCTCACATATGCATACATTTATGATGCTTTGATGCCCCATTAAGTTGTTTTATGATCCATAATTATGAAGAAGTTCAAGCCAAATCTATGTTCTAGTCTTTCAAACTACTACTTCTTAAGGTGTCTTGCACTTCTACTTAGAAAAGCTCAGATGAAATATTCTAATTTAAGAGGGATGGAATTACTATAGATAAACTCCACCAATTCAAGTGATTTATTTACTTTCCATGTCGACCCATATATAAACTCAAGGCATATCATTATTGGAACAAATAATGGTTAAGTGGTGTTATTTATGTACTCTTAATACATTAAATTACATTGGTTAAATAATAATATATTTTATTATTTATCATGAGTTTATCCTCATGTATTAAATAATAAAATATATTAAATGACCTTTAGAGAGGTTAGACCTATTATAGGCTTAATTTTCACCCTTAGAAAGGGTTGTTCAGGGTCTCTCCAACCAAGGTATAATATTGGGACAACCCCAAGCTATGGGTAACCTATGTTGGGGCTGAACCTCCAGAGTAGGTTGACTTCCTCTTTGATGCTCACCTAAAACTAAAGTTAGATTAATACTTCATGGGGAAAAGGGTTAAAAAGGGGATAAGGGTTCCTAAGAAAGTTAACTAGATAATGCACCACATTTAAAGGGGAAACTCCCATAAGCTTGAACCCACACTAGATCTATTAAAGACAATAATAGCTCACACAACCTCAAGATCAAGGTAATTTGCATAAGTATGTCATAGAAGAGGTTCATAGTAGAAAACTAACATAGACCTACAAATAACATTGAAAACTCCCTAAATAGGTCAGAAAGGAGGATAATGGATGAGGAAGATTCTCCTTCACATAATTCCATCATGCACAACTCACCAAACTAGATCTAAGGTAGGATATAGGTAAAGAAAGTCTCATATTTCATACATAGGTAGTTCTTACAAATGCTTTATAAGGTTAAGCCTAATCAAGCTGAGCATACTTTATAGTATCTCAAAGAGTATCCCTATCTCCCAAAAAGATAAAAAGTCAAATATGAGAACTTTTGTAAAAGAGAAGAGAATGGGATAATATAAGACAAAGGGAAAAGAGAGAAGAGATGTGGGAACATGCCATCAAAAAAAGAACAATTTGTCTTAGGTCATTAATTAAACTTGAGATGCCACATTTTCTCCTTAGCCAATGAAAGCCTTGCCACCTTTTTGATCAATTAGGACACTACCCATGGCTTATTGAGTGAGGAGGTCCCCAAAGGTTTTGAGGATGCATTAAATGTCCCTAGCTACACTTCACAACACCTAACCCTTTATTTGATATTCTATGCATATTTCACTTAACTTCTACATAAAGACAAAACCCTCATGGCTATAAACCTGACTAAGCTTTGATTATGTTTGCCTTGGGTGATATCTATCAGGAACATGGTTTAGGATGCTCCTCCATTGATTATACAAACCTGATTCATGCTTTAAAAACTAGATCTAGATTAATTATAGATGAAAACCAATCTAAGATTATTGGTTTTCCTATACTCCATATAGGTACAACATTCTTCTCGATGCTAGGTCTAATTTAGCCACCAACTTTCTAATATTTGATCTTTATTAGGTCTAAAAGACCTAATCTACCTCTGTAAAGCCCTAAAAATAATGCTTGGTCCTTTATTTATGCATTTTGGTCCAACTCATATTATATTTGAGCTTGGTTTTACACATTTCCACCAGCTCAGGTCGATTCATTAGATTTACTCAAGTCGATCTAGTCTATCGACCTAGTCAAATATGTCTAAGCTCAATCCTTTTTAATTGTCTATCAAAGCTAACTCAGATCATTAACCCTTTTGAATTAGTTTTCTTTGTTGATCCTTATTTTTATGATTGAGCTAGAACCATGGATCCTCTACTCAAACTAATGTGCTATTGACACTTGGCATCTGTGTATTTACTTATTGTATTTTCTTTGTCCCACTTACATCATCTTTGACCTGATCTATTAGATTTTCTAAGTATAACCAAACATGATCCCTCAAATCTATCTTTGAATTTTAAACACTATCTTTACTTATACCACATGTCAAATATGCATTAATCCTTAAGATCTTAATGTTATTCTATTAATTTACACACACCACATGGTGGCCTCTTGAACTCTCTGATTATTTGACCCATATTTCACTATTAGATCTAGAAGTATGATCAAACATAGATCATTAGATAACTAGGATCCACTATTTGAAAGCCAATGACTAGTTCATGATCTTAAAATTTACATCCTCACTCCCATCAAATGATATTTTCTTGACCATCATTGATGATTGCACAACTATCAAATTTAAGCTCAATCAGATTTGTCTTGTTCTATCTTAAAGTTGACATCTCATTGATCATCAATTGACATTCTACATAATGTAATTAACATCCTATAGACCATAAAATTTAAGCATAGAAATATTTTTGCCCTAGCTTTAACTTGACATTAGCATGAATGTTTTATGCTTTTTGACCAAATTTAAAGGCTTGGATCTTGAAGTACCAAAATCATGGAGGAAACAAACTTACAAGAGATGTTCTTGAGTCTATTAGGAATAAACCCATTTGATCCACTAGTCCCTAGATATTTCTAGGTGAATATATTAAATGCTCAAGTTTGATGGTCCATATCTACTCCTATGTCATGATCGAGCTCATTTGGCTAAGTATGGAAAACTTAGCAAAATTTGACTGAGGAACCAACTTTTATCATGCATAAATTCATTTGCATTTTAGTGGAGGATCTAAAACTTGATACATAGCAACTAGGGACCAAGATGAATGAACCCATGTGATCACTTACCCCTTTAATTTCCACACATGTGAGATATAGCTTTGTGAAGATGCTCACTTGGCTCTGTTTGAACTTCTTTGAAAATGGATAGGTATGGAAAAATAATATAATTTGGTTGAGAGGCCAACTTTGGATCTCCATAAATTTTGATGTGCTTTGGAGGACCTAAAACTTAGTGCATATAAAATTGGCACAAATGTGAACCAACCCATATGACCAATTTTCCCTGACTCATCTATATATGGTAATGGTGATGTTAGTAAAGGGCCTACTCAAAAATTATGCCACTAGACCCAAGATGCCTAGATGAACACAATGAAGAATTAGATGGATCTCTTGCATGTCCACACTCATTATAAACACTCTTGACATCCCATAGGGTTTCTATAATATGGTCCATGATCTAAATATTTAAAACACATGAGAACCTATATGGTCTCTTCCAATTTTCAATCTTGGACCCACTTTCTAAGCCTTTAATCTACTACTTCATCAAACCATGCAAGAGCTTCTTATGTGGGCCAAAATTTGGCCAACATCTTTAGTGACTCATAGGGGTTGCATACCTATATATGCAAAATAACCCAAACCATATGCCTTGTCTAGTCCATTGGGCATGGAGTCTCCTCTATGCAATTGAGCTGATCATGAAGATGATACAAGGCTGACCCTTCCTTGACAACCCTTTTTTGAAATAACAAGGAACAAAATAAAATAATAAAGGTAAATACATGTAGGCACTTGCAAAAAAGAAGGAATAACTAACCTAATAAACAAATGTGCGCAAAGGCTCTTAAATAAAAGCATGAAACTACGCTAATATATATACAAGGTTAAAATTCATAGGTATTTTCCACTTGGATCAAATGGAAAACTTTGAGCATCATTCACTTGTGATAAAATAGGATGAAAAATACCTTTCTTTTAAGAGCTCTTGATATGTGAGTTAAGACACCTAAATACTAATCCCTTTGGCATGCTCTCAAGTGGATGAAATGGGACAAACATGTCTCCAATATAGACATACTGGTCCATTTATTCAAGGCTTGTTTATATTGAGCAATTAGATTTTACCTGGCTCTTATATTTTGATGCCCCATCATTATGCTCCTTAGGCACAAACAAATCATAGTTTCCTTGGAGAGGAACATATCTTGCTTATAAGACCTTAAACAAGTCTTACAATATGACATCTAATGACTTATTAAGGTCATGTTCAAAATGCACATTTTAATATCACTTGTTTCTTGGACCTAATTACTTGAAGGTATAGGTGTGTCATCTAAAATTGAGCAAATATCTTCAAGTTCATCCCAGAAGGCAGCCTCTTATTGGTCATACAGAGGGATGCCAATATCAACCTCATCAAGACTCAATATATAATAGCTAGATTGGTATTCTCCCTCTAAAGAGATGGGAGGTTCATCTTTTCAAGAAAGGTCTAACTCATCATGATTTTGGTGTTCTTCACTGGCATGCTCATCAAATTGCATCACTTGAGCACTTGAGATATCTTCTTCATCTACCTCATTCAAGGTTTCATCTTAGTCTTTGACTACAAATGAGGGTTGATCTGACCATCCAAGGTCTAAAGTATCACACCTATCTTTCTCAAGATTGGATTTTATTTCTTTTAGCTCTAACACATTAGGTATCTCTTCATTTGGCACCTCATCTTGAAGTGTACCCACCTCAGACACCTAGTCTTGAACCTCTTATTGATATATGTAGAATGGACCTTTAATGGTCCATTCAAAATTTGTTATATTATCATATTGAGGAATAACTTCATTAGGATCCAGTTCATTTGTGTCAAATCCATGCCAAGAAGGTTTGTCTAAACCTAACTATCCCCCTTTTAAAAGAAGTTGACTATCTATCATGATCTCTTCATCATAGATACTTTCATTGTCCTCTTTAAGCTCAACTATGAATATAAGCTCCTTCTCTATCCTTTGTTAAATAGGTTTCATGAGGGAGATGGTGGGAGGGTGAAAAAGTTCACCTCACTTGCAACATAGAAGAGTATCCTTCCAACTAGGGAACTTGAAAGTTTTTTTAGATAGTTCTTGAGGGAAGGAGAGAGAATCTTGAAACTCTTGTACACCAAGATTATTGAGATGAGCTATCGTTGTTTGATTCATTTCTTTCATAAATAACTTTTCCTCTAAGACTACTTCAACTGACACCTCTTCCTTCTTCTTTATGCCCTTCTAAACTAATTTCCATGATGGAAATGAGTATGGGACATAAACTTTTGCTTCCTTTTGAATGGTTATAAGTGAGGGTAGATTTAAAAGTAGGGCATGACATACCCATGTTTAAAGGATTTGGAGAAGATCCATGATGGGATGACTTCATGTTATTGAGTGGGAATGGGTATAGGGATAGGAGAGGGTAAACCAATTGTTTCGTGTTTGACATACTCTTTCTCCCATTGCTAAAATGCTTCCTTAATGGACAATACCCACCCTTTCATCTCTTTCTTCTCAAAATGTGGGTAGTCAACTTCTTTAATGGATGCCTATACATTCTAGAACTCTTGTAAGAATATCTATATCCCTTCCATGTCATGAATAGGGAAAACTTGTCCAAGCTTGACCCCTTCCTTGATTTTCATGATTATTCTTCCTTGGTCCAATATTGATTCTCTAAGTTTGGACAAGGATGGAATTTGACAAGACTGACTAGGGGGATGATTAGGGACTCTTGAAGGTTTAGATTAAGGCTCTGAGAGTGGAGAGGGCACATAAAGATAGTATAAATGAGCCTATTTGCCTTCATAATATATTCACATATTATCTAAATTTTGGACCATGTCTCTTATCATTGCTATATCTTCATTCTTACAAGGTGATCACTGTCCTTCCTCACAAACTAACCATCTATCCTTGACTAATTAAAGAGCACTCTTTACATTTTTTAGAACATGGATAGGGATAACTGGAGAGAAATCCAAACCCTTACTAATCTCCCTTATTAACTTAATATAAAATGATAATGCTTTCTTGACTCCTGATAAGGATGTAACAGGGTAAGCTTGGTCTTGACTAGGGGAAGTAGAGGATTGATTTGAATGCAAAGGAGGTTGACCTTGGTCATATGAAGGGGTATAAGGAGGATAAGGGTTATGATAGGATTGATAGGCTATTTGAGGGCCACTTGGGGGGAACACATAAACATTATTTGCCTAATAAGTATGATGTTGAGGTAGAGGATAAGCATATTGATCAAAATATGACTAATTGTACATACTAGATTATGATGATTAGGCACTCAGTTAGGTTGTTTGACCAACTAATAGATGATCGAAGTCATCATTGATGTTTGTATAATGCCTCTAAAGGTTGATATGTAGAAGAAAAACATCAAAAGTCCTTCCACTAATTTAGACCTTAGTCCCATTAGGCATGCCATAAACTATTATAGGCTTAATTTTCACCCTTGAAAAGAGTTATTTAAGACTAAGCATTAATATTGGGACAACCCCAAGTTTTGGGTAACCTATGTTGGGGATGAACCTCAAGATTAGGCTAAATTCATCTTTGATGCTCACCTAAAACAAAATCTAGACTAATACTTCATGGGGAAAAGGGTTAGGAAGGGGATAAGGGCTCCTAAGAAAGTTAACTAGGTAATGCACTAAATTTAAAGGGGAAACTCCCATAAGCTTGAACCCACACTAGATATGCTAAAGACAATACTAGATCAAATAAACTCAAGATCAAGGTAATTTTCATAAGTATTTCATAGAAGAGGTTTAGATTCTAAAACTAATCTAGACCTATAAATAACATTGAAAACTCCCTAAACAATGTCAGAAAGGAGGACAATGGATGAAGATTCTCCTTCACAAAATGCCATCATGCACAACTCACCATACTATATCCAAGGAAAGAGATAGGTAAAGAAAGTATCATATTACACCAAGAGGTAGTTATTATAAATTCTTAATAGGTTCGATCCTAATCAAGTTGAGCATACTTTTCAGTATCTCAAAGAGTATCCATGTCTCCTAGAAAGATAAAAAGTCTAAAATTTGAGAACCTTTGTAAAGGGGAAAAGAATGGGATAATACAAGAGAAGGGGAGAAGAGATGTGGGAACACGCCATCAGAACAAGAACACTTTTTTCTAAGTCATTAATTAAACCTAAACTACCACATTTATTCTTTAGCAAATGAAATCCTTGCCATTTTTTGATCAATTATGACTTTGCCCATGGCTTATTGAGTGAGGAGGTCCACAAAGGTTCTGAGGATGCATTGAATGACTCTAGATGTAGTTCCCAACACTAGACCCTTTCTTTGATCTTCTATGCATATTTCACTTAGCTTCTACATAAGGAAAAAAACCTTACATCTATAAACCTAATAGAGCTTTGATTATGTCTACTTTGGATGGCTATCTGTCTAGAGCATGGCTCTAGATACCCCTTCATTTATTACATAAACTTGATCCATGATTTGAAACATAGACTTGGATTAACTATAAATGAAAACCAATCTAAGTTTATTTTTTTCCTATAGCCCATATAGGTATGACATTTTTCTCTATGCCTTCTCTAATTTAGCCACCAACTTGTTGACCTTTGATCTATGTTAGGTATAAAAGACATAATCGATCTCTGTATAACCCTGATGATAATGCTTGGTCCTTTGTTTATTCATTCTTGTCCAACTTAAATTATATTTGAGATCAGTTCTATATATTTCCACCAGCTTGGGTTGATTAATTTGCTTACTTGAGTCAAGTTGGTCTATCGACCCTATTAAAAAATGTCTTGACTCAATCCTTTTCCATTGGATATAGAAGCTAACTTGGATCATTGACCCTTTTGATTTAGCTTGCTCCATTGATCCTTCTCTATATGATTGAGTGATAACTATGGATCCTCTACCTAAGCTAATTTACTATTGAGACTTGACATCCTTGTATTTTCTTCTTAGATTTGCTTGGTCCCACTTACATCATCCTTGACCTCACTCCATTAGATTTTATAGGTATGAACAAATGTGATCCCTCAAATCTATCTTTGAATTATCAACTCTGTCTTTTCTTATGCCATGTATCAAACATGCATTAATCCTGAGGATCTTACTATCATTCTAACAATTCACACACTTATGATATGTGGTGACCTCTCAATCTCTCTGATTATTTGACCCATCTTGTGCTATTAGATCTAGAAGTTTGATCAAACGTTTACCATTAGATCAATTAGGACCCACTATTTGAAAGCTAATGACTAGTTTATGATCTTAAAATTGATGTCTTCACTCCCATCAAATGACAATCATATGAACATCATATGATCACATGACTATTAAATTTAAGCTTAATAAGATTTATTTTATTCTATCTTAAAGTTGACATCTTACTGACTATCAATTGATGTTCCATAGAATGTAATTGATGTCTCATGAACCATCAAACTTAAACATAGATATATTTTTGCTCGAGCTTTAACTTGATGTTAACATGAATGTCTTATGATTTTTGACCAACTTTGAAGGCTTGCATCTTGGAGTGCCATAATCATGGAGGCACCAAACTTACAAGAGATGTTCTTGAGGCCATTAAGAATAAAACCATTTGATACACTGGTCCTGAGAGATTTCTAGGTTAAGATATTAAAATTTCAAGCTGGCTGGTCCATATCTGCTCTTGTATGATAGTTGAGCTCATTTTGATAAGTATGGAAAACTTAGTGAATCTGATTGAGGAACCAACTTTGATCATGTATAACTTCATTTGTGCTTCAGTGAAGGATCTAGAACTTAGTGCATAACAAAAAGGGACAAAGATGAACAAATCCATGCAACCATTTTCCCTTGCAATTGATGCATGTGTGAGATATAGATTTGTGAAGATGATCACTTATCTCTATTTGAAATTTAAAAATGGACAAGTATGGAAAGACAATAGAATTTTGCTGAGAGGCCAAATTTGGATCTCCATAACTTTTTATGCACTTTAACAGAGGACCTATAACTTGGTGCATATAAACTTGATACAAATGTGAACAAACCCATATGATCAATTTTATTTGACTCATCCAACATGACAATGGTGATGTCAGAAAAGTGCTTACTAAAAAATTCTACCACTAGACCCAACATGCCTAGATGAACACAATAAAGAACTACACATATCCCTTATATTTCCACACTCATTCCAAACATTCTTGATATCCCATAGGGTTTCTGTAATATGGTCCACACTCTAAATATTTAAAACACATGAGAACCTATATGGTTTCTTCCAATTTTCAATCCTAGATCCCCTTTCCAAGCCTTTAATATACTGTTTCATCAAACCATGCAAAAGCTTCTTATGTGGGCCAAAATTTGGCTAATAGGACCCATTAATATGGTGGTTAGAAAATGTCACATTATAATTGGTAGATTACCTTGCCTATATAATAAATATTTTATATTTTAAGATGCAATATAAAAATGTGAGAAGAGAAAGCTTGTATTGGGTAAATTTTGTTTCTCAAATAATGAATAATTCTGGTGGGTTTTTTACCTCTTCATGAGGTTTTCCCATGATATATCTGGTGTTTCATGGTGAATTTATTTGATATTGTTCTTACATCTATATATGATATTTGTATGTAATCATATTGATTTTTCTATCATGGTATCAGAGTCAGGTTGATACATGATCAAGTGGTAAGATCATAGATCAAAGTTTTGGATTGTGTTCAAGCCTAGATTCATCTATTTTTCAAGCCATGGTATGTGCATGAAATAATTTGAAGTTTGCTCTTTAGTAAAACTAAGTTATTTCATTTATTTACCTTTTTGAGCTTAGAGATTTTAGATCTAAACATTTTATCATATTTCAAGCTAATTGTCATGTCAAAAATCGAATTGAGTCTTAAAAATAGGCTAAAAATGCTTCCTTGAGCATTAAAAATCTTAAAATTTTATTTTTTAGACTAATGATCTATATGAAAGTGTTTTTTTAATCTCTTTATTTATAGATCTAGCAGCTAAAGGTAGTTTCAAGCTTCAAGAAAACCAACATTGAAAAGAATCCATTATTTGACATTCTTGTATGGCCTTCTTTTTAAAAATTCTATCAAAATCTCCCTTATTAGCCTCAATTGACTGACTCTTGTGCTCCAAGGAAGATTTTATCTATTTTTTGGCCACCCAAAGGTTCAAAAAAACCACTGAGGTACTTTTATTATTTTTTATTTATTTAATTTTGGAGTTTTTCATGCTCATAAGCTTGCCATAGTATGGCCTTGTACAACCTCCCTAGTAAAAATTTTCATGAAAAAATTGTTTTAGATATCTTTCTCTTTGTTTTTGGATCTTGAAAGGTGTTACAACAATTCTAAGCCTTCCTAAAACTCTGAAGACCCTACAAACCCCTACTTGAGCTTGTATTTTTATTTTATTCATCCTCTTTGATGCCCTTGTATGGCTTGGTATGGCCATGGAAGAAGGAAAAAATAGAAATAATGTATTCTCGGTCATTTTTCAAGATTTAAAGGTTGATTTCTCATTTTCTACAATTTATAAGCTTGTTGGAGCTTTTTTTAGATCCTAAAGAGCAACAAGAAAGGGTTTTTGATTTTTCCCAATCCTCTTGGGTGCCATAGCTGTAACAAAGCATTAAAAGATCATTTTACAATTTGTAAAACCTAGATCTGGGTCTACCAATAGCCTTAGAAGGTTGTTTTAAGGTAGATTCAAGCTATAGATCATAAAAAATGGTTCTTTGGAGATCATGCTATCCTCCCCTGGTCTTCACCTATGCCATACTTCTCCCTATACTACTGCAAAATAATGAGTATGTCTAATGTTTGGGGTAAGTGTTTAAAAAATTAAGTTTTTATTTAATACATTATTTTCCACATAAATCGTGGAGCCCATGTGGTTATTTTTTTTAAAATTAAAATATTTACATGAATTTAATTATTTATTATAAATATTAAATTATATTTTATTTTTTAATTAAAAAATTAGAATTAATTAAATATTTTAAAATCATGTAGCTTGCATGTGAAGTCTTGTATTGAACAAAGGGAAGTTGACTAGTATTTTTTTAAAAATACTTGTATATCCAAGGTACTTAAATCAAATCCACATCCCAATATATATTTTGGTCAAATATAATTTAAAAAAAAAAATAATTAGTTTAAATGATCTTTTGTTAGGCATTCAATCTCTCACGTGTGAAGATTGTAACACTTTTGACACCCTTGATTTGTCATATTCTTTGTCAAAGATGGTCATGTGACCAGTCAATCTTTAGGTTTTTACACTTTCTAGACACATTGGGGTGGTCTTTTATTTGAATTGAAGCTCTCTAATATGAATTTTAGTGTATAAATTGTCTTTACGATACTTACAACTTTTGCCCTTATTATGGTTATTTATGTTTTTTGAAATGTTTTTCAATCAACTAAGTGGATAGTGTTGTTTATTCACTAGAATATTTATTTTTATTATGAAATAAAGTATAAAACACGTTAAAAAATTTGCTTTTTAAACCTTTTTTTCTAGTTGAGTATAAAATGCAAACTCGTAGTGTCGACTTTAAAAAGAATAAATATTCATGACTCAAATTATAATATGAATTATTCCTAATAATATGTGTAATGTTTGATTAAATTAGTATCAAATTATAAGAGAATTTATTGTATGTGTATCACATAACCTACTTGTTAAATTTAACATGCTTGATTGCAAGTTTACATATATTCTTATTGAACGTTTTGTTAAAACTTGATCCAAAAACTGTGTGATAAAGCTAATCCCTATTTAAAAACATCTTGTTGGTAGTTTGATTTATCTAAAAATCACTAGGATAGATATTTCATAAGATGTGCGTTGCTTCTATATTCATGTAGGATCCATACTTGGATAATTAGAAATTAACAAAGTAGATACTTCAATATATAAAAGGAATTATAAACTTTGGTTTATATTGTTCTTCCTTTGATTATGTTAATTTATTTGGTTATTGTGATGTTAACTATACTATGATGAATCTACTTTTGGATATGTGTTTATGTTTGGTTTAGGTCCTATCACTTGGAACGATTCATGTAGAAGTTGCTAAAGAAGCCTTGTGGATATGAAGGATGATAGAAGAACATCATGTGGAAATTCCTTATTGTACCAAATTTATTCTTGATAGTCAAATTTATATAGATTTGATGAAAAATATAATGTAAAACCAATGAACTAAAACCTATTGAAGTTCATTCAATCATGGACCTATCAAAGTTACTGATAGAACAAGTAATATAATTATATATGAACACCAGATCTAGATGTGAGATCAATAGAAAATATATTCACCATGAAATAATGAGAGAAAATTTAAACACACCATAACACAAATATACATGGGAAAACCTCCAAGAGGTAAAAAATCCACAAATATTATTCATGTAGTGAAAAAAAAGTGAGAGGAAGAAAGACTATATTGGGTACTTGTTAGTTTCTTGGACCAACTAGGAATCAAACCTAGGAAATTCCATTTGATACTAGAGTGCTCTAACAATTGAGCTAATAGAACCTATATGTCTATCCCATCATTGGTCTGGGTGTGGCTTATTTTGAACACCCACCCTTAAGCCACATTGTAGGTTCTTGGGGCTCCTAGCTTAGCTCTGATACCACATGTTGAGTTACAACTCATATGGACTAGCTAGGACTCAAACCTAGGACATTTCATTTGATGCTGGAGTTCATTACCAATTGAGCTACTAGCCCCTCTATGACTAACCCATCATCAGTCTAGGTGTGGCTTATTTCCAAAAATTGCCATTGAGGGGAAATGTGAATGATAAAGTCATTTCTTAACAAAAATGTGGGTCGTGTGTTTCATTATATATATCTATACTAATTTTCATTTTAAAGCATTATAATATATCAGTCTATATGATTTTGGTAAAATTTATATGGAAGTATACATTATACCCAACACATAGTAGCATAGAGGTCCTTATGTTATAAAAGATTCCAATATGCTTGGTTGATTATTCATGAGAAATTATGGGATGTATTCTCACTATGGGATGCAGTCTCATGATCATGCTAGCCTAAACTCACTATAAGTGGTTTAGGGAAACATAATGTAATTCTTTTAAAGATGACTATATGACTATGGTTACATAGTGTAATACATTTGGGTATATATAGTTGTATAGTGTAATTCCTTCAAAGGTGACTATGTGATTCTAGTTACATAGTGTAACACCTTTAGATATATATAGTTAAATAGTGTAATACCTTTGGATGAATATGTTTACATATCATAATTCATTTAAAGGTGACTATGGCATGATGTAGGATGTTTCCTTCAATTATTATCTCCTAAAACTCATCATGTGGATGGTTCATGGAGTGTAAGTTTGTTATGTTGTTACCTCTTAAAAATAATCATGTGGATAGTTCATGGAGTATAACTTCATTTTTATTAAGGTGATTATGGTATGTATCCCCACTTAACATTAAGGGAGAGTATTGGAAAAATTAATGGTTAAGTGGTGTTATTTATGTACCCTTAATACATTAAATTACATTGGTTAAATAATAATATATTTTATTATTTATCATGAATTTATCCTAATGTAAATAAATAATAAAATATATTAAATGACCTTTGAGAGGTTGGACCCATTAATGTGGTGTTTGGAAAACATCACATTATAATGGTTATATTACCTTGCCTATATAATAAAGAGTTTATATTGTAAGATGCAATGAAAAAAGAAATGAGAGTCTATATAATGGTTATATTACCTTGCATATATAATAAAGAGTTTATATTATATTGTAAGAAAAATTAATGTGGTGGTTGAAAAATGTCATTATAATGGGTAGATAACCTTGCTTATATAATAAAGAGTTTATATTGTAAGATGCAATGGAAAAAAATGAGAAGATAAAACTTGTATTGGGTACATTTTATTTCTCAAATATTGAATAATCTTGGTGGGATTTTTACCTCTTCATAAGGTTTTCTCATGATATATATGGTGTTTCATAGTGAATTTATTTACTATTGGTTTCACATCTAGAATTGGTGTTTGTATACAATCATATTTCTTGTTTTGCTAGTCATCAAAATTTGATTAAGTAATTTCTCAACCTATTGAATAAGGCTAGGAACATCATCCATGACATTTTGGTTTTGAAATGTTCAATTTTAGTTGGTTTTTCTATCTACTAAGATATGAATATGTGGATGTATACATTATATAGATTGTGTGATAAAATTTAAGAGTATTTTTGACATAAAATATAACATTAGGTATAAATTTATATGGGATTGTGAAACTTTGGTTAGATCTGATGTTGCATAGGGGTGAATAGTGGTGGGAAATAATTTTATTACTTATTCATAACATTCAAAATTTAAAATTAAATTAGGTTGATACTTTATGAATATAACTCTTACACAACACAAATATTTCCTAAACCATCTCTTTATTCATACATAAATACTCCATTACAATTTTACATATAATCTTTATTTATGTACATCTAGTCTCTCTTTTACAAAATCTCTGTATACCTCATCTTATTATCATTTACTCAATATTCACCAGATTTTCATAGTATACTATTTTATTAGTCTAATCATGATTATACACACTTATCTTACATTTTATATTGGTGGAATATAAATACTTATATTACATGTATTCTTTTCAATTAGTCCATCTAAATATGCCACAAAATGTTTCATGATGCCATGTAGTATAAAAAGACATAATAATCTATCTATCTATCTATCTATCTATCTATCTATCTATCTATCTATCTATCTATCTATCTATCTATCTATCTATCTATCAATGATTTTGATGATTAAACATGTATGAACCCTCTATCATATATATTTATACTCATATTATGTTTTTGAATAATCCTTCCAACATTTACCTAACTTTTGTAACATTATCTCATCCTCAAGACATTTTTTAAGAATCTTGTGTCGTATCCTAACTTTTTGGAATCATCTATGAGAGTTGTTGTTACTCCTATTTGAATTTTATTATGGCATATTTCATATGATGATGGTTAGCATACTTACTAGTTACTTCAATTAGATTATTGATATGATTATAATGCTCTAATTATTACAATTGTTAGATCATTTATATGACTATTGTTGTTTATATGGTTATGATAATATGATGTGATAACTTGTCTAGATACTACTGATGTACTATTCTATGACTACAATAAATTCATATTTGAGCTAAATTTGATGGTGGATTCTAGTATTCAAGGATGTGTGGCTATTCAAATGGTACTATGATAGATGGAATGTGAGATATTTCAAGATTTCAAGGACCACCAATTCATATTAGTATTATATTATTTTTGTTGATTCTTTATTTTCCTTAATTTGACCTCTATCATTTTTCTTCAGCCATCTTTTTATTGTATAATTAATTTGAATTGTCATTGTATTGATTTCAAATATTTTTTAACTTTTAATTTTACACCTTGATGAACTTGCATATTCACCTAATTTAGTGTCCATCAAGATATGTTTAGTTTAATATGCAACCTTATATTAATCCCTTATTGTAGCATCCTTAGTGCCACATGCTAGCATGCTATAAGATATGTTGATTGCATCATGGATTCACTTTTGTCACTGTCTTGACTTGGCTTTGATTGCATAATTCCTACCACTTGGCATGAGTCTTTGTTTTGTATTGGTTTTATGACTTGATCTTGGCCTTGGGCATTGCATGTTATTCATTAAATGGACTTTAATACATCAATTTTAATTGCATGGATAATATTTTTCATATAATTATGGATCAAACCTTAGCCTATAATATTTCATAGGATAGAAATGATATTGGCATAATTAACCTTATTATTGATCTAGGTCATTATGGTCGATGTGGGTCTTGTGCACACCCCTAGATTTAAGGAGGTAGTCTCTAAATTTTTTGGATATTGATGGAGGTAAACTTCACTCTAGGATATGAGTTTTAGGTATGTATTAAATAATCAAGGGATGGAATAATAGGCCAAGCATGTGGGTTATTAAACAAGTGTGCATGTGGATAAAATGAAACCTAATAATAAAATCAAAACCTAGTTAAGTTGGATGGATGGACCTTATTCTAAAGTGGGTAGATCTCAATTAAAAAAGTTCCAAAAAGAGGGAAGGGTAGAGAAGAAAAGAATGCTCTATAGTCTTAAGGTATTAATTCTATGGTTGTTTTCTTTATGGATAAGTGTTAGCTAAAACTAATGCTTATTGCTGGTAGCTATTACGCACTCACATACAAACACAACTATGCAGTCTAAGAAGATATAATATAGGAAACTCAAAGATTTTAGCTAAAAGTTTCTCCTTTTAGAGTTTCTATTGCACACCCTTACTTAAGAGATTACATCTTAGATCAATCTAGGGTGGATATGGATCACACTTAGAAGACTATATCAAAGAAAAACACTTTGCACACTTTTAAAATTAAGATAGTCAACATAATTACTTACAATCAATAATACTTGATAATTAAACAATAGTTATTTCACATCTAGATTAAAATACATTAATGATAACAAAAACAATTGTCCATAGATATCGTACACTTAAAATTAATGAATAAAAAAACTAAGGAAATAAAAATTTAATTACATATAAATTAGAATGGAAACACATCTACACAGTGACAAGAAAATAAAAAAATGATTTCTTCCTATATTGATAATTTTCAAATCCTTTTAAAATGAGGGATTTACATGTATAAATAGACTTGGGGAGGGGTTTCCTCATCCTCCAAGTTCATGAAAAAATCCAAGTTACATGTTTGTAATCAAAACTTTAGTTCTAATTGATACCAAAAAATTACATGTACAATGATTGTTAATCACAATGGTGTCTATAAATAGATTTATTTACATGATGCCATATAACATGTGCATTCTTAAAAATTACTTAGGATAAATAAAAAATGCATAAATTAAGTATGAATATACTATAGTTATGTTGACTAATCTTAAATGCAAAATTACATACAACATTAACCTTAGACAACTAAGGTTTATTCAAAATTGGTGATTGCATGGTTGAGCTTGATGTGGTGGAAGAAACTAAAGTTGGTAGTAGAGCTGAGATGAAAAGTGGAATTAAGATATAAGTTATGTCCTTAGTCTTATTTTTCACCTCTAACTCTTGATAATATTTTAAATTAACCCCATGCTAAAATCTAATGATGTCCATGTTCAAAAGTGGCAACCAATGTAACCTGCTTATTTGCTTCATTAAACATACATGTTCAGCCTTGTTGGTTCAAAAATTAATCCAAAAGATTTTAAAATTTATAAAATTATTCCTTGAAAATTTTAGTTTAGACTCAATCTCTTCCAATGCTATCCCTTAGAGATTTTACTTGAAATTAGCTGAAGCCTACTAGAGAAGTTGATCAAGACCGACTCTAGGTATTAATTGTGTTGTAGAGTCCCTAATTTAGGAAAGCTTGATCTCATCCAAATTTAAAAAATTAGTTTCTTGTGATCTATAAATTTTGGTATTATTACATCTACACTTGCTACTCACTCTCTTGCCTCTTGTGTTTAGATGACAACCAAATTGAGGGCATTAGATGCCTTCAATAATATCATTAAGTTCAAATGGTTGTAAGCCTTATTTGTTATGTACAAAATAAGTAATTTCATTTTTTTCTCATCTTCTTTTAAAGAATTGAAGAATTTTCTATTTTAATGATATGAGAGACTAATTCAATCCTCATTAAAGCAATAGTGTCCAACATATTATATAATCTTGAGGATGTATTATGTACATCTATCTCTATTTATCCATGAACATGAAAAGTTTGTTTTTATTCTTGGACTTACTCCAATTCTTCTTCAGATCTTTAATTACTTTCTTGGTCCCCTCATGAAGTTAAAGTAAATATTCCTTCTATGTTTTCAAATAAAATCTAAAATCTTCATTGTAAGGAGACTACCCTAGTCCTCTGTTAATTCTCTTGGAAATATAGAAAGCATATTATCTCTCTTCCAAAATTATGCCTCTTCTAGCATCATCTTCAACCTTCCTCTTATTTACTCTTTGGATACTCCCTATATATTTATCAAAGATTTAACTTATAGTGGGAAACTAAGTTATTATGATATTTGGCCATTAGAAGGCTTGAGATTCTAAGTCTATGGCCCACTATGGGATCATCAATTGAATAGAGTCAATTAGTTGAGTGTCTTTGGCAATAGTCTCAACCAATAGGTCCCCTAAATATTACATCAATGATTATGTATGTAATGGGTCTGGTAGTGATGGCCAAATGATCTTTGACTAGTCAACACCACCATATTGGAGCATATGATGTACTGTGTATACCAACTTATTATTCCTAATCTTATTAGATTATATTATAGTAGTAGCCTAGATAGGACTGGAAGAAGGCATTGGAAAGCCCAATTAGGTGTAACACACATGTAATTGTGCACTTGCCAATGCTCCCCTAGTTTTCTTAATATGAACTTTTTTAGATTTAGGGGTAGCTGAGGAAATAATAGATGTAACAATAGTGGAAGTGGGAATAATAGATGTTGAAGAAATAACTAGAATTATAGAAATAGTTGGGACTATGGAGCTTACATGATTATAAGAAACAACCTCCACTTTAGGAATAATTAACTATGATAGGACACAAGGGTTGAGAGAGATAGGATTAAATGAACTAACAAACATAAATAATTGACACAACTAAAATTATATAAATAAGAGGAATTAAAAAGATAGTTGGGGGCATATCCTCCACTGATTTATCTACTTTAAGTGGTGCTTTTCATTTGACTCCTTGGAGGCTTAGGGATTTATTTGTTTATAAATATTCCTCCTCATCTTCATCAATGGGCTCACTTTTAGTGAATGGTTGGTCATGCCTTATGGATATTTCTATAAATGATGTATCGACATTTGTGATTATTGAACAAATTAATGGTTAAGTAATGTTATTTATGTAGCCTTAATACATTAAATTACATTGGTTAAATAATAATACATTTTATTATTTATCATGAGTTTATCCTTATGTAAATAAATAATAAAATATATTAAATGAACTTTGGAGAGGTTGGACCCAATAATGTGGTAGTTGGAAAAGGTAATATTATAATAGTCAAATTACCTTGCCTATATAATAAAGAGTTTACATTGTAAGATGAAATATAAAAAGAAAAAGTGAGAGGAAGAAAGACTATATTGGGTACTTGTTAATTTCTCATAATATAAATAATCTTTGTGGGTTTTTAACCTCTTGGAGGTTTTTCCATGTATATCTTGTGTTGGTTTCATATATGCCTTTACTCTTAATCTCATATCTATATCCATTACGTGTATGCATTATTTTACATCTTTTATTATGGTATCAGAGTTAGTGGATGCATGATCAAGTGGCAAGATCATAGATCAGAGTTTTCGCTTGTGTTAAAGCATAAATTCATCTATTTTTTAAGCCATGGTATGATCATGAAAGAATTTGAAGCTTCCTCTTTATTAAGAGTAATTTTTTTCATTTATTTCTCCTCTTAGAGCCTAAATATTTTAGATCCATGAATTCTATAAAATTTCAAGCTTATTTTCATAACATGGATCTATCTGGGTGTCTTGAACATGATATAAATACTTCTTTGAGAATTAACAATCATATATTTTTTCTATGTTAGTATAATGATCTTTGTGAAGAGGTTTGAAGCTATCTAATTGTATATCTAAGAAAATAGAAGCATTTCAAAGTAAGACCAATCTTGAGCATCATAGTTTGGTCTATTAAAGGCCTAAATCTCATAAAAATTAGAAAGAATTTCATTTTTATTATTTTTACATCGTGAAATTTATTTCTAAATGTCAGATCTCTATTTTTTGGCCTGCTAACACTCCAATAGAAATATTTGAAGCTACCAATTGTAGATCTAGAATTTTAAGTAAACTTAAGGTGTCATTTTTAGCATAAAAAGCTAAAAATGAGTAAAAAAATTGTTTTTGGGCATTAACTATTTGTTCTAGTTACTCCATATGCTTAGTTTTGCCTTTTCAAATCATTTTTGACCTTTACTTCATCTGATTTGGACCCCTATAGGTGATTTAATTTTTTCTCTCTCCTTTCAAGTGTTTTTGTATGACCTGTGAGGTAGAAATTTAAAAAAAAATTAACACCTGCATATTTTTTGATCTTTTTATGGTCTAGAGAGAAATTAGGTATATTTGGCAGTCTAAAGCCTCTAGAGACTCTGTGAAGTACTAGTTTATCTCATTTTATTTTTTTCTCTCCCCAAACATCATTTTTTAGCATATTTTTTTGTTATATGACACATGGAAAAAAAATCATAAAAAATCAATTCTCAATCTTTTTTAGATATGTAAAAGGTGATTTCTTAGTATTTTGGCCATTAAAAGCTATTGGAAGGTCATCTAAAGGAGCGGAGAAGAGTTTTGATTTTTTTCACCTACCTAGGTGCTATAATGAGCCATAGTAGCAATAAAAACAAATAAATATCATTGTATAGAAAGAAAACCTTTGATCTGATGCTCTAGAATGCTTTGGAAGGCATTTTCAAGTTAGTTTCAAGCTTTAATTCATTGAAAATGGTCATCTGGAGCATGTTCTACCCTCCTCTACTCTCTACCTATGCCATGGTTATGCATATGTGTGCTAAAACTGAATTAAAATGGTTAGTAAATATTTAAATCAAAGTATTTGAAAAAAAAGTTTTTTATTTAATTCTCTATTATCCACATAAGCTTGTGGATCCCACCTGTGCTCTTTTAATCTTTTTTCCAATTTAAAATATTTGCATGTATTTATTTTCATGAAATTATTTAATTCCATTTTATTTATTAAAAAATAAAAAATAAAAAATATTAAAATTAATCTAGTGAAATTAAATTGTTAATAAAGCTTAGTGGTGAGTTGGTTAACCTAACTTTGCTAACACACTTGTATGAGGCAAGTCTTGTGTTCAAATCCCTTCAATCCTTCATTTTGGTCAAAATTAGTTTTTATTATAAACTAATTTTTTAATTTGCATTTTCATTCACATAGGAACTTGTGCCTTGTTTACATGCTTATTCACGTAGGAACTTGTGCCTTGTGCGATAACTTTATTCAACATTTAACCCTATCAATTATTTGTCAACCATAGTTATCCAAATAATTGATTTATAAGTTTTGGTATGTTCTATACATATTAGTAAGGCCCTTTATTTGATTTTAAACCTATTACTATTGATTTTATAATAATTTGGTAAAATAGTGTAATTTTTGACACTATTTATGACACTTGAGACCATTTTTATGACACTTGTAACTTTCACCCTTATTGCAGTTATTTATGTTTTTTGAATTATTTTACAATCAACTAAGTGGCTAGTTTTGTTTATTCACTAGAATATTTATTTTTATTGTAAAATCAAATATAAAACATGTTAAAAAGTTTACTTTCTAAACATTTTTTTATTAGTTTAGTATAAAATGTAAACTTGTAGTGTCAACTTTAAAAGGAAGAAAAAATATTCATGACTCAAATTATAATATGAATTAGTCCTAATAAACATATATAATATTTAGATAACTTAGTATTATATGATTAAGGAATTTATTGTATGTGCATCACATAACTTGTCTGTTAAATTTAACATGTTTGATTGCAAGCTTACATATACACCTATTAAAGGTTGTGTTAAAATTTGATTCAAAAACTGTGTGATAAAGATAACCATTATTTAAAAACATCTTCTTGGTAGTTTTTTTTATCTAACCATTACTAGGATATATATTTCATAAGTTATGGGTGTTGATTTCATATTCATGCAGGATCCATACTTGGATCATTAGAAATTAAAAAAGTAGATACTTAAATATATAAAAGGAACTATAAACTCTAGTTTATATTATTCTTCCTTTGATTATACTAATTTATTTAGTTATTGTGATGCTAACTATACTATGATGAGTCTATTTATGGAAATGTGTTTATGTTTGGTGTAGGTGCTATCATTTGGATAACTTCATGTGGAAGTTGATAAAGAAGCCTTATGGCTATGAAGGATGATAGAAAAACATCATGTGGAAGTTCTTCATTGTACCATCTTTCTTGGTGATAGTTAAAATTATATAAATTTGGTGAAAAATCCAATGCAACACCAACAAACCAAAGCCTATTCAAGTTCATTCAATCCTAGGCCTATAAAATTTTCCAGTAAGGGGGAGTGTGTATGAAAATGTCACTTCTTAACAACTGCATGAGTCATGTATTTCATTCTATCTCTCTATACTTCTCATTATAAAACATTATAATATTTCACTTTATGTGATTTTGGTAAACTTCATATGGAAGTTGACATTGTACCCAACACACAATATCATGGATGTCCTTATGTTATAAAAGACTTCAATATGCTTGATTGGTTATTCATGAGAAATTATGGGATGCATTCTCATTATGGAATGTAGTCTCACGATCATGCTAGCCTAAACTCACTATAAGTGGTTCAGAGTAATATAGTGTAATTAATTTAAAGGTGTCTATAGGGACATAGTGCAATACCTTTGGATATCTATAATTATAGAGTATAATTTCTTTAAATGTGAGTATGTGACTATGGTTACATAGTGTAATACCTTTGGGTATCTATAGTTATATAGTGTAATTCTTTTAAAGGTGACTATGTGATTATGGTTACATAGTGTAATACGTTTGGGTATCTATAGTCAAATAGTGTAATAATTTTGGGTTACTATGTTTACATAGCATAATTCCTTTGAAGGTGACTATGGCATGATGAAAGATGTTTCTTTCAATTATTACCTCCTAAAATTCATCATGTGGATGGTTCATTAAGTGTAAGTTCATTACGTTATTACCTCCTAAGAATAATCATATAGATGGTTTATAGAGTATAAATTTATTGTTATAAAAGTGATTATGTAATGTATCCACACTTAAAATTAAGGGGGCGTATTGGAATAATTAATGGTTAAGTGGTGTTATTTATGTACTCTTAATACATTAAACTACATTGGTTAAATAATAATAAAAATATTATTCATGAGTTTATCCTCATGTAAATAAATAATAAAATTTATTAAATGACCTTTGGAGAGGTTGGACCCATTAATGTGGTGTTTGGAAAAGATCACATTATAATGGTTATATTGCCTTGCCTATATAATAAAGAGTTTACATTGTAAGATGCAATGAAAAAAGAAATGAGAGGAAGAAACACTATATTATGTACTTGTTAGTTTCTCATAATATAAATAATATTTATGTGTTTTTTTAATCTCTTGGAGGTTTTCACATATATGTCTTATTTTGGTTTCATGTATTACTTTGCACTTGATCTCATATATGGATCCATTGATTGTATGCATTATTTTGCATGTTTTATTAGTACTTATAGAGGGTCCATGGGATTTGGGTTTCCTCTTGTAGTAAAGAATTACCTTTTATGTTGAGGAGGAATCCATTTTAGTGGGGGAAGTTGGGACCTCCACACTTGAAATCAATATGGTTGGAGAGGTAGTAGGAAGATTATGATCTTCTAAATCATAATAATCAATACAGATTGGCTATTATACTCTCCCAAGGGAATTTGTAATGCTAGGAACCTCTTCCACTCTAGGCTATTATTTTATAATAATCATCAAAATGGGTGGTGTTTGGGATGGTTCCCCTTTGTCCAATAAGGGATGATAAGGCCTATTATTCCAAAATCTTGTTGTATCCCATCCTCCTAAAGGTGGAAGCCCAACCTATGTATCTACAATTTAAGTTCATGACTCCTTTTGTATTATTTTCAAAATTTATTTAGTCAATCCAACCAGTTTAGCCCTATTTAGGACATGGGAATCACTATTAACATTCAAAAATAAAAATTCATGGTCCTAAAATTCATGTTGGTATGGGATACCAAGACCTTAGATGTGATTTTGAATTCAACCATGAGGGTCCCAATCTTTATGTGATAGGATGACCAACAAATAATATTCTTTGAAATTGCTAACTTATCCAAAATTCTTGTGATTAACATAGAACATTATTACAATCATAAAATGAGAGCCGTGAAAAAATTTCTTCTTATTCTTCAAATAATTATCAATGTCCCACCATAACTGGTATGCTATCTCCTATTTAGCTAATTTATCTGACACATATTTTTAGAGATGCAACAGGGTAATCTTGTGTCCTACGACTATGATCATCATATAATCAAGGTAGAGACAATATTCCCCTTTTGACATCAATGTATCCATGATTATTTATAGTACTCTAGGTAATGGTGCCTCATGGATAACCATATATATGTAAACATACACATCTTTTACAATTATGACTATATTCTTGTGTATGTATAAATGTGCATGAATGAGTAAGATTCACATATTCAATTCTTGATGTAATATAGAGTTGGGATCCAAAGTGATCTATTATGCACATATAATATACACATTACTTCATTTAAGAGGTAATACATCATGTATAAATGACCTCTTGTAGGCCTTTTGTCTTTACATAATACTTTCTCTTGTAGCTTGGTGCTAATTATCTCTCTTAGGGCAAAGGTTAACTCTGAGATCATCAATAAATATAGAAATATAACCCACTCTAGGTGAAGAAAATGGATGCTAGGGTATCCATATAACCTATTCAAAAGGGCCATTCAAATGCTGACTCCCATCTAAAACTTGGGTATAGGTATCGATAACTTTTTCTTAAGGACAATAGTTTCCCTAGGGATAATCCATTTGCTTAGTATTTTATCAATTATGTTCTTTTTCTTCCATGCTACAAATCTATGCAAGTCAAATGTAATGTATACAATAGGAAATGATAGGCACCTTTAGAAAGTATCTCTAAAAACATAGGTGATGACCATTTTATGCTCCATGTGATGTATAAAAGTACCCCCAATTACCTTTCCTATAAAAAAAATATCACAGTAGGTCAATACATGGCATTACCTCAGTCTTGGTTGTTGTAAATTGTAGTATTTGTCACTTGAGTGGGTGAAAATTTATAGGTGATTGCCTCTGCATGGGTATTAAATTTTATTTACATGTATGGGTGTTTAACTTTCCAATTGTGTACCATAGAGCTGAGTAGTTGGGATACTCATCATTAAGCATTATCAAATAAAAAATGATGTACATATACTTGGTGGAGTCTTTGATTTAAAACATAGAAAGATGGATGAACTCCCCTAAATGTCTTGGATGAAAAATCCATTGTTAATTTGCATTCTCATAGAGTTCTAATTATTCAAATTAATGGCTTGTCTCTTCTGAAAGAAATTCATAGTTTGAATGTAGGTGGCTAGGGACTCAATTTCTCTCAAGGATGCAAGTTCACTCGAGATCATTAGTGATCAATGGGTATGATGTTCAATTTTAATTCATTGATATAAATTTTGGTTTTCAATTCTAATTAATTCACCATTAATTCTAAACATATATAAACTTGATTTACTCATTCAATTTGAACTTTAAAACTTTATTTTGGTGGGTATGTCACATAGACCTTATAGATGTTCAAAGGAATGCCACATCATTGACTTTGAAAAGTGTCATGTTATTGATATTTTTGATCTAATTCAGTTATGCCATGGAATATTTTGATAGTTGGGTGTTAGATGTTGCATTAAAATAGGGTCAACCCAAATTATTATGATGCAAACACTTATCATGAATAAAATTTCCAAAGACATGGTAGACATCTTTTGCAAAGGATACAAAGGTTGATTTTTATGAAGGCCAAGTTTTAAACCAAAATTTATGAAACTTAATTTCCAAACATTTTTTCCAAAGACCAAATGCAGATGGAGACCTTCCAAACCAAAAGTTTTGAACACCAATTATGAACAATTTCTCTGACTACTTTTACTGAACATTTTTTTGAAGACCAAATTTTGAACAAAAATGCTAACCATGTTTTTGAAGATGCAAATGCTAAACACTTTTTTCATAGTGTAAAATAAGTGAAGTACCAGAGTTATAAATAGAATATATAATAAAAATGAATGCCAAAGACCAAATATGTGATCAAAACCTATTAAAAAAATGTACGAACAAGGGCTTTGAAGAATTTTTTTGTGAAGGTTTAAAATAGGTTTGAAGGATCCAAGAATGTTGAAGGTCAAATTTCAAAAAAAGTTACAAAAACCTAATTTACATGTATAATATTTTTGGCGATAGGGAAAATATGAATCCCAAGATTTTATAATTACTATGCATGTTTATAAAACCTATGTATATGCAAAAATTCTAAAGAGTATTAATAAGTTAGTCCAAATAAGCTAAACATATGCAAATGCCTATTTGCATTTCTATCAAATAGCAAAGTTAGGTGCACATATAAATATCTGTGAAAGAAGATTTTCAAAACAAGCCTAGACCTTTTAGAATATAATGGGTCCCTATTCAAAAGAAAAAGAATAGAGGTATGTTGAGTAAAAAAAATGGTGATTCAAAAGGGAATAATATTGAGTATTCAACAACTTAGAACATTTGGTTAGAAATTCCAAATAAAAAATGAACCATTTCATAAGATATTGATTGAATCAGAGACATGAAAGAGACTCCTTATCAACATACAACATACTTACCTTGATTATACCCTAAATCTATGTGTGAGGAAGTGATTTTCCTTTTACCCTTTGTTTTGAGGATTTTAGCAGACTTGGGATAATTATAGATTTTAATCTAGTTTAGTTTTAAATATATATTTAAAAATAGGGAAGTTTAAGTATTGCTCTACTATCAACCAGGTGTCCATATCCCTGACAGAGATACTTTCGGTTCCTCTTCTTTATTCCTCTTTTATTCTTACATGATGCATGATACATTGACCTTATTTCATCATGTAAGTCTTTGATCACCTTTATATTTTCATTAAGTTTTATTCATTGCTCTTTTAGGATGCATTAGTCCTCATTTTCATACATTTATTTAGAATATGGTTGGAAAGAGAGCATAAACCACAATGAACTAGTATATGTGAGAGAATAATTCTACTAGATTGTCCCTGCCAGCTACATCCATATCAATGGTTATTGCCTTAAGTAATTATTAAATTGATAATTATATTTGATCTAAGTGAAAATGAAAAAACTTTCTAAATTTGTATAGAGTAATGAGAGCAGCCTTTATATACCTGATATGAGTATTCAATGGTAACATGACTATGATTTTTTTTATTGAATACCTAAATTCTAAAAATATTAAACATAAGAGTGTAAAACTTGAAAGTTAACTAATTTGTGTGCTTTATTTTATGTCCTTCCCACACTAGTCCTTTCTTCTAAAACTTTTCCCATAGATTAAAATTTTAGCCTTAAACATGGATAAGAATTCCAATGGATTGGGTACTTACTTGAGTATACTAAGAAAAGTCAATGAGATTACCACAAAATAAAAGACATCTATTCTAGAAAGTAGGGAACTAAACTAAGGAAAACAAAATGTTGAAAATAGAAAACACTAATCTAAAAAGTAAGGAAACTAACTATGAAAATAGTAAATCTATTCTACTCCTACCTTTACCACAACACTTGTTACTCAGGGACATCTCCAAATGATATAACCATGAAGTAGTACTTCAAAAAATGTCTATTTACTAGAAGTGTTATTTCATTACCTTGGAGGTCTCTTAAATGGAAAGCATTATTACCTAGGATATCTAAAATATGATAAGGTCCAATCCATAGTGGGGTAAACTTATTATGATTTCTTTTATTTTCATGGGCTTTATCCCATAGAAGCACTAGGTCAAATATTTTGAATGCTTTAAATTTTCTTATTCTATCAAACCACCTTTTTACTATCTATTGATGTTTACTAAAATTATATAAGTCTTCAATCCTTGAATTTTCCATATCTATTATGTATAATAATTAAGACTCCAATTTTTCACTTGGTTCCATGTCCTCCTACATAAATTGATATGTTGGTGATTTGATCATGGTTAAGAAAAATAGCCATCATCTATATACCAACAAGTAAGGTGAAGCCTTGAGGGCCTACTTGTATCTTATTCAATCAACCCATAGTGTATATTTTAGTATATGATGCCACTCTCTAGGTTTATTTAATACTAAATTTATAATGGAATAAATAAGGTTTTTGTTTGTTGATTCAACCAATCCATTTACCTATGAATAATGTTTTGAAGATAACCCAATGGTGATTTTATTATGATGGGCTCATTCAGTGAATTTAGGATTGGTTTTTGACCCATTATCATAAATTAAAAAAATAGAGGTACCAAATATAGTTGTGATGTTTTGCTCTAGAAAGTTAATTACATATTATGATATGGAATACGTAGTAACTATTAATTTAGCTTATCAGGTGAAATATGCTATGGTAGTGAGTATAATTTTGTGGCCCACTGAAGAATTTGGGTTATGAAACTAATGAAGTATAAGACCCATTAAGCAAATAGTCTTCCTTCAATAATAAGCTATAACAACATTGCTGCATGCACTTCTCTTTTTTCTAAGACCTAACATTTAATTCATGTTCTTACATAAACATGTGCATCCTTAAAGACTATTAGCCAATAATAGCCCATTTTGAAGCTTTTATGGGCTATTATGTTTCTAGAGTGATGACCACTACCTATTTTATGGTTTAATTTTTTCATAATTTATTGATCATCTTCTCATGATACACATCTCAAGTAGATGTATTCATAATTCCTTCTATATATAATCCCCTTTCTAATCATGTAGTGAATAACTTTGAGCCTCAAAGATCTCCTTTGTTCATTATTAAGTTCTAGAGAATAAGTACCTATGAGTAATTATTGAATAATATTAGTATACCAATATCCTATAGATACTTGGGTTTCACAAACCTTCTTAATGGTGATGTGTGGGTTAGGCTCAATCATGAACTGAATGATGCTCTGACCTTTGAGAATTTTGGTAGGTTTGATTTCTATGTCAAACTTCTAGAAATTTTCCATCCATTTTACTTTGTGATCTCTCATTTCATTCTACCCCTTAATGAGATTGATGGTAGGGTTTGTGAAAATGGCGATGGTCTTATTCCTCAAGATGTAGTGCCAAATTTATTTTACCGCTTTGACAAGGGAAAAGATTTACTTATCTATCATAGAATATTTGAGCTTTGGTTCTTTTAAGTTTGTGATCATAAATATAATAGGATTCTCACTTTCATCTTTCCTCTAGGTAAACACAATGATACTGGTATGCTTTGAAGTGAATGAATACAAGAAGAAATCTTTAATGAAGTCTAAGCTTATTAGCACTAGGGCCTGAGATATTACATCTTTGATGGATTGAAAATACTTTAGGGCCTCTAATGTCTATTCTAATTTAGTGTCTTTCTTGAGAATTATTTTCATAGGTTTTAAATTTTTTTCAAAGCCTGAGATAAACTTTCTCAAAAAAATTATCTTTCCAAAGAAAGACTTGAGCTCCTTCTTGTTGTTTGGGAATGTAATCTTTGAAATCTCCTAAACTTTATCTGGGTCGATTGTAATTCCATATTTGGTGATAATGTGCCCTAAGAGATTTACCTCAATAACACCAAATATGGTCTTCTTAGGGTTTAGAGAGATGTCAAAGATTTTGCATCTTTCAAAGATTGATTGTAGATGGCCTACATAGTCAATTCTTGTCTTTGAGAAAATACTGAGGTTGTTTATTATTATGCATTTACCTATTATCCCTTTGAATAAATTATTCATTTCCTACTTAAAAGTAGTTACTATGTTAATTAGGTTAAATGGTATCCTCTTGTATGCATAATGACCCCAATTTATGGTAAATATAGTTTTCATTCTATCTTTTGATTCAACAAGCACCTCATTATATCTTAAAAATCCATCCAAGAAGGACATCATTCCTGAACCACTTATTATTTGGATCACCAAGTCCAAGGAAGGTAAATGATAATTATCTTTCTCAGAAGCTTTATTCAAGTTTATGAATCAACAAAACATAATTTACTCATTCTTATTCATGACTAAAACTAAGTTGGCAACCTAGGTAGAATATCTGACAGGGAAAACTATTTTTGTATTTAGAATTTTTTTTACTTCCTTCTAAATCAGAGGCGCTAGAATAGGATTAAATGGCCTTTATATTTTTATGAATAACTTATGGTCTAGCTTCAATGGGATTTTATGGGTGATGAACTTTGGTTGAAAACTTTTAATTCTTCATACGTCCATGCAATCACATTTTTATACTAGGTGAGTAAATCCTTTACCCTTTGTCTTTATTCTAGAGTGCAACTAAGGCTAATGCTGATGTACCATGGATCACACTCATATACTAAAATTTTGTTCTTGAATTTATATTCATTTAATTTATGTTGTCTTTACTATTGGGATTGGGGATCCAGATCAAATTCCCTTTCAAAATAAACCATTCCTAAAGGAAGGAAATTTTCTTTTAACTAAATTATTCCTTCTCCCAATTCCTCTTGGCAAAGATAACTTATCTCCTTATCAATTATTTTATACTTAAATTGTATTAAATTAATCAATAATTGGATAATCTACTAGCCATCATCAAAGACTTAGAAATTTTACATATTATTAGGAATAGATAGACAAGGTACTAGTTCGATAAATAACCTCTACCCTTAGAATCTTGTAATGGTGCCAAGTTGGTAGGTGAAGTAGTTAGTGAGTTAGCAACCTAATTTTTTCTCTAAGAATGACCACTATATTTAAGGCCTCAAAGGAATCAATCAAATTCTAAGCTATATGTTTGTATCTCCTCAAATATGATAACTTGTATTGGTATTTTTCTTGACCTGATTAATTACCAACTCTAAATCTCCATATATCAACAACTTCTTTACATTATTTTTGAGAGCAAACTGCAATCCCAAAATTGGTGCCTCTTACTCTAATCTATTATTGGTATAAGATAATTGTGATCTATAAGCCATCAGGTAATTTTTAACTTGTGGATCAAATAATTCAACACCAATGCCTGATCCTTGCTTGGATCTTGCATCATTGAAATAGAGAGTCCACAATTAGGAGGGTCCCTAGACTTCTATTTCTTTCACCTCATACTTTATGGTAAAGGTATAATTTTCAAGATTAGGAGATTTTTAGCTTATCTCTTCATTATTAGTATTATATTATATGATGGGGTGATTCATTATTGGTTCCTAATTAATTATAATATGCTTTGAAATACCTATCCATGGAAACCAAATATGAAAGAAGTTTGTTACTACATACCCATTCAACATCCTCAACCAATCTCTACTCAGGACTCCATATCCTTCTGAGATATTTATTGACCAAATTTGAACTTTGGTCAAATTGTGTCAACCCCATAATTTTTATAATTCTTAAAAGTTTACCCATGTCCTATAGGGGTGTCATTGTAATCTAAATGTTCCACTTATGCCTAGCCTAGTCTTAGCTCAAGTCTAGCCCTTTGTACTAACCAAGTTAATGATGGTCAACCCTAGTCAAATAGGGTCAAACCTAGTAAAAGGCATGCATTATGTTATTTTGATCCGAATATTGTTTTGAATATTATTTAAGACACATTTAGTTCATTTAATTACTTTTATCATGTTCAATATGCAAAAATTACCTTGTGGGCCCACTTTGAGCTAAGAAGGAAGGCTTGTACAGATGGATAAAGTAACTAACTTGTCACAAAGCTAGGATTAAATGTGGGATAAGTCAAAAAAATGTTAGAATATGGTTATGATAGTTCAAGAAGTAGTTATAAATATAAAAGGTTAGTTTCCCTTTGTTTTGAGGGCCTTTATGGCACTTGTATAGAATAGATCATCTCATTTTTAGGTGGAAATGTCAATAAGGTGTCTATTTAACTCTAAATAGTCATTTAAATTATTTTATTGTAGGAAAAATGCATAAAATTTCATCTTTTGCTTCTTTTCCTCTCTTCTTGTCTTGGCAAGAAAAAAACAAAGCAACTTCAAGCATGTGGTATGGACCGTACAAGTGGAATGGGAGGAAGTGATTCTATAGGGGGATAGTGCTTTGATTCATATTTACATACATAATAGGAAATTACATTTTATTTCCTTATCCTTCATGAACCAATTCTAACACTACAAGTAACCTTGTTTGGGTTTACAACTAAGAGGGCGGTTATTATTTACAATCATCTTCATTTTCTTGTTTTGGTTTGATAGTTTCATGTTTTGAAGAGGTGCCCAAATGTTTTCCAAGGTGTTCTTTCAGGTTATACATACTTCATTTGGTTTGAAAGGTATCATGAATGCAAGGAAGCCTTCTCTAGGCTTGTTTTCTACTTTGGGTCAGTGTATTACCTTCTTCTCAAAAGAAGTGCACCTACAGATGATCTTGAGCAATATTCCATGCCAAAATGAGAAAATTGGACAAGGTTATATCTCTTTTGGATGTCTTGAACATGATTTAATAGCAAAAGACTTCTCATAAGGCCTAAAACTATGCACTTCTTCATTATTTCTTCTCACTGCCCATTCTAACTCAGTCCAACCTATAGGAGGCCAGGGATAGAGAATAAGGAGTCTCAAAAAGAATGAAGATGGTATAGGCCTGATATAAATTTTTTCATATGGTAGATCATATTTACTTTACCAAGGACATAAAGAGAAGGTTAGATTACAAAGCAAAAAGGATGACTGAGTTTTGTTCTTCAGTCCCTAAACACACCAAACAAATATCCTAGGGGTTCTTGTGATTTTTATAAAGTTAATGTGTGATTGTTTTGGGATATCCTCTTATTTTAATTTTGTATTCCCACCTAAAAACAATACCTTTAAAAATTTTAATCTTAAAAGGAGAAGGAGAAGATGGATTTTGAAACCTTTTAAAATGGCTAAAAAAGCATTGAAAAATAGTAGTAATGTCTACATGATTCTAAGGGGAAAGTTGATATTTGCATAATAAACACTTCCAAGGAATATAAAAATTAGTCTTGAGCACTTAGGTGATGGAGAAAGAGATGAATATGTCAAGTGACCTCTTTGGCCTATCCCCTATTTGTACACAAGGCAAAGAGGTAGTGAGGGAAATATTACTTATCTTGGTACAAAAGAGATGGTGTAAAGACTCCTAAAGAAGAAGCTAAGTTAAGTATGAATTATACAAACTATATGAAATATCAACAATCCCTATACAAGGTGAAACATGATCCAAATTCTCTAAAGAAACCTACATGCCTAGAAATGAACACCTATAACCAAGGACAATAGAGGGTTAGCCATATTCAAGGTGAAAAAGGGTCATTTGTGCTAAACATGAAGAATGTAGATAGTGAAGTAGGGATAATATGATTACAAAATCATAAGGGAAAGGTTTTATACCTCAATTTTGGACTAGATACCTATCAAAATGTACTTATAGGCTTGTAAGCTTGTATACATAGTTAGAGGTATTAAGGCTGTAAACTCAATTTGGAATAGGGTGGTTTTTGAGCCCAAGTGGAGCATGTAAGGATGTGAAATGAGGTAAAATGATGATAGGTAGACAAAAAAAGATTTTTATGTGATTTTTAGGCTAAAAAAATCACCTTGGAAACCTACAATCAAAGCAAATTATGCACCTATATTCATGTAGAAAGTTGAAACATAGTCAAACCATGGGAGCATATGTAGAGCTTGAAGAATTATGACAAGGTGAGTGAAAGTTTATTTATCTTAAATGGATCAAATTACCTTTATAAACTCCATTCCAATGATCATTAATAAAGGGGTTAAAGATTGATCCAAAATATCCATGAGATTTAAATTAAGATGATAATTTTTTTTTAGTATCATTTTATCATGTAAATTACATGGAGGTAGCAACTATAGGCAAATTTGAACAAAAACATGTAGAAAACAAGGTTTTTGACCCCTTTTGGAGGAAATTGAGATAGTTAGACCACTTAGGCATGGAATATAAAAAAAAATTAAGTAAAAGTGGTAATAAATAAATTTTTGATCTTAAAAAATATTCACTTTTCTCATCCAAGTAGGCCTATTACCCTCTATTTTGTCTCGTAGGTAGGTTAGTCCTTTCATGCACAACAATGACAGTTTTTGGGAAAAGTGAAGAATGGAGGTATTTTACTCATTTATATTAGTAAAAAAGGTTTGTAAATTTGTGGGAAACATTAAATAAAATTAAAAACCATCTTGGAAGATTGGAATTATAACAAGGTGGTTTGGACAAGGAGGTCTACAAGCAGGATTGACAATAAAGCATGTAAATCTAGTACCTAAGGCAAAGTCACTCTAAGTTATAAGATTAACCAAAAATTCTAGTGACTTGAATGACTTACATGGGAGTGAGTATGATGTGTTAAATCTGTTATAATACTTGGTAAGTGAAAATAAAGGGTCATGTAGCTAAAAAATGCAAATTGGCTCATTGACAAGAGGAAGGCCTTATTCCAAACCAAGGGTCATTTCCATTTTTGGCCTTTGGTGATTAATTAAAGCTATTATATAGTTTTTATGGATTAGATATAGATATTTTGAAACCTATGGTTGGAAAAATAACTCCATAGGAATCCATTTTTGACTTGAAGAGTGCTTAAACCCTCACGAGAAGCATAGAAATAACTCAAAGGTCAACTTTGGACACTCATACCTCCCACAATATTTTGCATACAACCCTAAGAAATTTTTGGCTTTAAGATCCCTCAGTGGAATTTTGAAAGAGTTTTAATGTTTTATATTTATGAACAAAGGTTAAGAGTTTAGGCCACTCAAAACCCTTGTAAAACCCTCACAAGGACCTGACTGGAGAAAGCTTGCCATTAAAGAATATAAATGAAGGTAAATGGACATGATACCATATATAAGTTGTAGAGGACTCTTAGAGGATCCCACACATGTGTTTTTTTATACAAAATTATATGGTTCAGGGGGAAATAAGTCTTATTTTGACTATTTTTGATGATTTTAAAGCTAAAGGAGGATTTAACAGATAAAATAAAATTTGGAAGGAATATTTACATCTGAGATAACTCTAAAAATCCATCTCATCTCATGGCTCAACCTCTAAGTGTCCCAAATAGGATCTCACTTTCAGCCAGTCTAGTGAGCCAACTAGTGAACACTTGTGGAAAGTGGTGAAAAGTAATTAGGGAAGTCTTTTAGAGGGTTTTTATTGAAAATTATGATATGGGAACATTTTATAATTTTAATTACCTCTTGTGCATGGATATATTTGGAAAATTGGGAGATTTTTAATGCCAAGTGTATAAGGTACATGGAAAAGAGCTATTCTGAAACTACTAGAGATGATTTTGCATGTCCACAAGAGTAGGGATGCTCAGTGATCAATAAAATACATTTGGGAAATTTTTTATAACCCCTTTTTCTTAGAAAAACCATCACACCTGACCATATGTAGAGAAAATGTGGTTTTGGAAGGTGAATCATGAAGGTAGTTTCCTATGCTAGAATTATAGGTTTTGTGCCACTTTTCACCATTATTATGACTTATTTTGGATGAGTATACCTATATTAAATGGAATATTTCACCCCATACCTATTAAAAATTAAAATTTAACTTATTCTCTCAAGTTGACACATGTCTAAGTGACCCTTAGACTTATTTTGCTTGCTCCTACTCTCAAAGCTATAAATATGCATTCTCTTAGCTCATTTAAGTAACCTCAATTTGTTGATGGGGAAAATATATCCATATTTGTACTTGAATAACTCTTGAATAAATATACAAGGGTTATTTCCACTCATATATTATAATATTGAGTAATGACTTGAATCATTGTTGGTCTAGTCTAGTGAAAGATTGTCTTTTCTAGTTTGTACTCTTGATGGTCTACCCATTTGTAGAAAGGAGATTATTGAAGGTATTTGATAATATTCTTTCCTAAGTTTAGAGATATCATATAAGTGGTTTATTATTGTATCCATCTTTGGAATCATTCATCCCCTTCCTAAGAATCACATACCTTCTTGAATCTAGCATATGAAACATTGATGTAGCAATGGATCCTAAGTTGTGAGTGTTGTGTATGAAACATCCTTGTTTGTATTTAGTTAATGGTTTCAATAAAGTGAGAGGACATTATGTATTGGTGCATCACCCTTTTTTTGTGTTATTTATCTTTCTTAATCCTTTTTCATCTTCAAGTTATTAAGTTAAAGAGAAAACTTCAAAGAGTGTATCAACGGGAGCTAGCCCCTTATCTAGAGATTCATTTCTCAACATTTTCACCCATATCAAGAGAAATGTATCCATGGTGCCACTTGGATGAGGAGATTTAGGCATCTCCTCAGGGGTGAAAATCCAAGTGTCAATAATATCCACCATACGTATTTCAATAGTCATCTACACACATGGCTCAGATGTCACTTGGATGTGTACATCATTTAGTTCACCAACTATAGGTACCATTATTTTGTCTAACTATGAAACCATCCTTTTCAATGGGCTTGGAGTCAATCCAATATTTTTAGAAATAAAAATTGACATTACAGTAGCCAAAACTCTAGAATTTTAATTGTGAATATTTTAAAAATATTCTCTAATAGTTAATAATAAAGGAGGAACTTCTAACTTACTCTTATATATAATGTTTTTATGAGTAGCCTTTATCTTATCTACAATAAACTTCCCTATGATAGACCTCTATAAGAGATCCTTTTATTTAGTGATCTGAGCCAATTCATGAAGAGTGATATTTGATTTAATATTTTTCATGTCCTTAATAATGTTGTATTATCCTTTGCTCTATTCTTCCTTATTTTGGGGCTACTCATTACCTTTTGGAGGAGGTGGATTATTACCAGCCTTTAGATTTGTTATAATAGTGTTATTATTTAGAGTAGATGTTGTGAAGGGAAGATTTTTCCTCATATTATAATTACACTTTTGGTACTATTGGAAGGCATGCATCTCATTAAAATTATCATCTGGTTCATTTTCATCCTCACTTGGGAAATGATATTCATGAGTTTTAAATACCATAGAAATGTTTTAGAAACTATATTTAGGGTGAAACTCTGGTGGGTTTTTCATCAAATCCTACTTCACCATATCCCTTTAGAATATTTCAAATGCTTCACAAAATTAAACACATTCAAGTTCACCATAATATGATGTATTATGAACTCTACACCATTTGGGTAGACATGTTTACACTTTATTGATTTTTGGAAACTTATTGGATTGTTTCTAATTTGCATTATTTATAGACCAATTGAAAGGTTTGTTATATATTTATAACCCAAAAATTTTATTATTATTCTAATGACTAACATTACCCATATTCCTTTGCATGCTCAAGAAGACATTTCTCAACTTTTGGACCATTATTTATATAAATATAATTACACTTTAGTTGAATCCACACTCTAGGAAATTGTAGTATTGAATGGGATTAAATGTTGGTTCTATTGATGACCACTCATTTGAACATGATTTTTCATATAAACATAATTCTAATTTGGTGTCTATTGCATTAGAGGAGGTAGTGAATACAACTAATTCTAGTTGAATGCAAGAACATTTTTATTCACATGAGGCACTTGATTCAAATATAGGAAACTAAAATTGATGTTATGGATACTTGGTACACAAGGATTTAGCTATCTATCAATATTGATAACTTTTTCATATGTTAATGATAGAGTGTTGGTAGTAAAAAATCTTTGTAGTAACACTGTAGTTATTAGATCCAAGACATTCCTATAAATCTTCATCGTTAGAACTTGATTTGGTTTATATGATAGAATCAAATAGGTGTACATCTTTTGAAACCTTGTGTTGAAATTCCATATTGGCTAATTAGGCTTCCTCTTCATATGGTGAAATGTTGATACACCAGACTAGGGTCAGTAACTTGTCCAAATTGGGAAATAAAATTACTTTGACATTCATTCTAAAAAGTGATTGATTTTTATTTGAAATTGAGGTACCAATCATAGGCAATACCCTATAATGTGAATGGGAAAAACCTATATGTAAAATCTTCATTAGTGATATTCATTAACCTCAAAGTAACTTTGAAAGACTTGATATGTTCCTATGTAGTTCTTCCTCCTATAGTGGGGAAGGAAGGTAGATACTTATCTATGTTTCTTAGTAAATTTTGCACATTCCCTAGAATAACAATAGTAGATCTGACTAACCAAGGTGGATGGGCCATATGATTATTAATAGGATAGATATCTCTTATTGGATAAGGTGTCCTGGATTGAGGTACTACAACGATAACTAGTGTAGATCTAGGCCTTCAATGTACTAATAAAGGTGAAACCAAAATACTGGTTTAGACTCTAGACTAGGTAACTCTCCTGGGTGTGCCAAGTTTAGCCTAAATATAGGGGATAACCTCTCACTAGGGAAGGCACACAAGTGGTCCTCATTATACTAACAAATTATTCTTATTTATGTGGGTCTTTTTCACATTCCCATATTTAATGAGGTAGCCTCTACCATTTTCAGATCTTGATGGAGGTAAACTTCACTCTAGGGCATGAGTTGTAGGTATGGGTTAAACAACTGGGTAGTTGAATATAAATTTAGTAATGAAAGTTGTTAATCAGGTGTGCATGTGGGTTAAATTAAATATAATAAGGAAATTAAAACCTAGTTGAGTTATATGAATATATCTTATTATAAAGTGGATAGATCTCAATTAAAGAAAATTCAAAAAAGAGAGAAGGGTATATAAGAAAACAAGGCTTTATGGTCTCAAGGTATTATTTATAGGGTTGGTTTCTTTGTGGAAAAGTGTTTCTAAAACTAATGCTTATTGATGGTAGCTATTACACACATATAGACATAATTTGCAGTCTAAGAAGATATACTATAAAAAACTCAAAGATCTCAGCTAAAGTATGCTCTTTTCAGAGTAGTTATTACACACTCCTATGAGATTCCAACTCAAATAAAAAAGGTATCTAGGGTATCTATGGACCACATATTAAAGACTACATCAAAGGAAAGCACTTTTTCACACTTTAAAAATTGAGACAACCAACCTAATTTATTACAATCAATAGTACTTTCTAATTATTCAATCACTATTTCACATCTAGAATTAACAAACATTAATGATAACAAAAGGAATTCTCCATAGATATTACACACTGTGAGTTACTGAATCAAAACAACCAAAGAAATAAACATTTAATTACATATAAATTTGAATACAAATGTATCTACATAGTTACATGATAATAAAAAATGACTTCTTTTTGTATCACTAATTTTCCAACCCCTTTGAAATGAGGGATTTACATGTATAAATAGACTTGGGGAGGGGTTACCTCATCCTCTAAGTTCATGCAAAACTCTAAGTCACATGTTAGGAGTCATAAATTTAATTCTAATTAATTCCAAAAAATTGCATGTACAATGATAGTTGATCACAACTATGTCCAAAAATTAATTTGCCTACATGATTCCATGAAATGTGTGCATGCGTACAAATTGCTTAGGCTAACTACCACATGAATACATGAATTATGAATAAAATATAATTATACAGTGTAATCTTCCATGAAAAATTATATACAAAATTATCTTCACATAACTAAAGTTTATTCAAACTTGGTGATTGCATGGCTGAGATTGATTTGGTGGGAGGCACTAAAGTTGATGGAAGAATTGAGTTGGGAGGTGGATTTGAGCTGGAAACTATAGATTTATCCTTATTTTTTCCCCTCTAACTCCTCATAATATTTGAAACTAACCCCATGCTAAAATATAATGATTTCCATGTTTTAAAGTGGCATTTGATGTACCTTGTTTACTTACTTCATTAAACATGCATGTTTGGACTTGGTGGTTATGAAATTAATCCAAAATATTTCAAATTCTATAACCTTCTTCCTTGCAAAATTTAGTTTTGCCTTAATCTCTTATAATGCCATCCCTTGGAGTTTTTTATTGAAATTGGCTAAACATACTAGAGAAGCTGATCAAAATTAACTCTACTTATTAATTGCCCTATAGAGTCCCTAGCTTGGGAAAGCTTTAGCTCATCCAAAATCTATAAAATTCATTTCTCGTGATCTATAAATTTGATATTATTACCTCTACACTTGTTACCCACTCTCTTTCCTCCTATTTTTGGATGACAACCAAATTGAGGTCATAAGATGCCTTCAATGGTGTCATTAAGTTTAAATGGCTATAATACTTATTTGTTGTGTATAAATAGGGAATTTTAAATTATTTTCATCTTATTTTACAGAATCAAATATTTTTCCTATTTAAATGATATGAGGGGTTAATTCAACCCTCATTGAAATAGTAACATCCAAAATATTATATAACATTAAGGTTGTATTCTATACATTTGTGTCAATTTCTCTAAGAACATGAATAATTTGTTATTGTTCCCAAACTTGCTCTAATTCTTGCTATAACTCTCTTCTTTATTGCTCGACCCCCTCATGAAGTTAGAGCAAGCTTATTTATATGTTTCCAAATAATATCTAAAATATTCATTGTAAGGAGACTTCCCTAGTCTCCTATTCTTTCTCTTGGAAAGAGAGAAGACATCTTGTCTCTTTTCCAAAATTATATCCTTGATAGTATCATCTTCGATCTTCCTCTTCTTTACTCTTTATATACTCCTTGTATATTTATCAAATATTGAAATTAAAATGGATAGCTTATTTATTGTGAGATTTGGCCTTTTGGAGACTTGAGCTTCTAAGTCTATCTCCTAATGTGGGATCACTAATTGAGTGGAGTTGATTGGCTAAGTGAGATTTGGACTTTGGGAAGCTTGAGCTTCTAAGTCTATCTCCCAATATGGGATCAATAATTGAGTGGATTTGATTGGCTAAGTGCCCTTGGCATTAGTCTTAGCCAATAGGTCCCATGAATATTACATCAAGAATTTTTCATGTAATGGGTCTAGTAGTTATGGCTTAATGATCTTTGACCAGTCAAAACCACCCTATTGTGGCATAAAGTGGGTTGTGTATACCAACATCTTGTTCCTATTTTTCTTAAATGATACTAAAACAATGGTCTGGATAGGATTAGAAGAAGGAATTGGCAAGCTCAAGTAGGTGGAAATCACATGTAATTATACACTTGCCAATCCTCCCCTAGTTTTATTATCATGAACATTTTTAGACTCCGGGGTGGATGAAGAAATGGTAGAGATAAAAATAGCGGAAGTGGGAATAAAAGATGTTGAAAAAACAATTAGAATTGTAGAAATAATTGGGATTATGGAGATAGAAATATTAGAAGAAAAATATTTCACTTTGAGAACTATTAGGGATGGTAGGACACTATAACTAAGAGAGATAGATAAAATTAACTAAAAATCATAAAATAAATAATTGACATAATTACAATTTTATAAACAAGAGGAACTAAAAAGATAGTTGGGGCCATATACTCACCTAATTTATCTACTTCAAGTGGTGATTTTACTTTGGATCTTTGGGGGTTTAAGACTTTAGCTCTTTGAAATTCTTCCTCCTCATCTTCATCAATGGGCTCACTTTCTATGGATGGATGCTCATTTCCTATGGGTCCTTCTATAGATGATGTGTTGATAATTATGCTCATAGGGGGTCCATGGGCCTTAGGTTTACTCTTATAGAAAAGAGTTACCTTTTATATTGAGGAGGAGCCATCTAAGTGGGGGAAGTTGGGAATTCCATAATTGAAATCATAATCCCTAAAGAGCCATTAGGAAGAGTAATTTTTTCTGAATCAAAAGAGTTAACAAAAATTGGATCCTCTACTCTACCAAGGGAACTTGGAATGTTACAAACCTCTTCTACCCAAGGATATTGCTTTATATAATTCATAATAATGGGTGGCATTTGGGATGGTTACCCTTTATCCAATGATATATAATAATGAATATTATTCTACAAGTCTATTGCAACACATCCACCTAGAGGTTGAATCCTAACATGTGCATCTAAAATTGAAATTTAGGGCTCCCCTTATATTATTTTCAAAATTTCTTTAGTAAATCCATCCATTTGAGCCCTCTCAAGGACTTAGACATCACTCTTATCGTTTACAAATAAAAAGTCTTGGTCATAAAATTCATGTTGGTATAAGATAACAAGACCTTGAATGTGCTTTTAAATCCAATCATGAGGATCCCAATCTCTATGTGATAGGGTGGCCAATGAATAATATTCCCTGATCTTTCTAACTTCTATAAAATTCATCAATTATCAAATGAGAGCCATGAAATGTGATCTTATTATTATTCAAATATTCATCAATGACCCACCATAACTAGTATGTTATCTTTTATTCATCTAATTTATCTATCACATATTTTGGGAGACATAATGGGGTAACCTTGTGCCCTATAAACATGATCATCATATAATTGGGGTATATCCAATAATCCCCTTTTAGTATCAATTTATAGATGATGATTTTTGATATTTTGGGCAATGGTGCCTCATGGATATCCCTCCATACCTGAGGATACATGTTCTCTACAATTCTGACTATATTTATTATGTATGCATATATTTTCATGAATGAGTAAGAGTACATATTCAATTATTGATATAATTTGGAGCTTGGCTCTAGATCTATCTATTATTCATGTATATTGTGCCCATGACTACATCTAAGAGGTATGACATCATGTAGAAATGGCCTCCCACATGCCTCTTATCTTTATGTAATACTTGATCCTACAACCTGGTGCTAATTATCTCTCCCAAGGTGAAGGTTAAGTATAATATCATCAATAAATCTCCCACTCTAAGTAAATAAAGTGGATGCTAGGGTATCCATATAACCAGAACCCACTCTAGGTGAATAAAGTGGATGCTAGGGTATCCATATAACCTATTCATAAGGGATATTATAATGTAGAATCCTATCTAAAACTTGGTTTTAATTATTGGCAACTTTTCCTTAATGACAATGGTTTCCCTAGGCATAATCTATTTTCTTAGTGTTTTATCAATTATGTTGTTCTTCTTCCAATTACAAATCTATACAAGTCAAATGTAATGTCTATAATAGGAAAGGATAGGTAACTTTGGAAAGCATCTCCAATAAATGAGATGATGATTTTATACTCCATGTGATGGAGAAAAACACCCCCTATTATCTTTCCCATAAAGAACAAATCCTACAGTAGGTCAATGCATGACATTACCTTGAGCTTGGCTATTTCAAAGTATAGTCCTTGTCACTTGAGTGGGAATAAATATGTAGCTGATTTATTATATATGGGTATTAAATTTTATTCAAATGTATGGGTGTCCACCTTTAAAATTACATCCCATAGAGCTGAATAGTTAGGATACTCACCATTGAACATTGTTGAATCAAAAATAGTGTTTTTATACTCGATGGAGTCTTTGATTGAAAATTTGGAAGGTGGATAGACTCCCCTAAATGTCTTGGATGAAGAATCCATTATTAATTTGATATGATAATAGAGTTCTATTTCTTTGAATTAATGGCTTGGTTCTTCTAAAAGCAATTCACAGTTTAAACGTAGATGGCTAAGGATTTGAGTTCTCTCAAAGATGCAAGTTTTATCAAGCTTGTTAGTGATTAATGGGAATAATGTTATCATTAAATTAATTGATATAACTTTTATATTCAATTCTAGTTTGTGTGCCATTAATTCCCAATGTCTCTAAATTTGTTTTACTCATTCAATTCAAACATTTCCACTTTATTTTGGAGGGTATGCCATGTAGAACTTATAGATGTTCAGAGGAATGCCACGTTGTTACCTTTGAAAAGTGTCATATTCTCACTCTTTTTGCTTTAATTTATTTATTTCATGAAGGGATTTGGTAGTTGGGTATTATATGTTATGTTATTATAGGGTCAACCCAAATTCATATGATGTAGACATAACTTGTGAACAAAACCTCTGAAGACTTATAACAGACATATTTTATGGATCATGAAGGTTATTTTTTTTGAAGGCCAAGTTTTGAATCAAAATTTTTAAAAATTAATTTCTAAACATTTTTTAAAAATAGTAAATTTTGATCGAGACCTTCCAAACCAAAATTTATGAAGACCACTTCCGAATAATTTCTCTGACTACTTTCACCGAACACTTTTGCCAAAGACCAAATTCTAAATGAAAACTCCAACCATTTTACTAAAGACATAAATGCCAAATAATTTTGATGAAGTGTAAAAGTTGAGAAGTACCAGAGTTATGAATAGAATCTATGATAAATGTGAATGCTAAAGACCAAATATGCAATCAAAACCTATGAATAAAACCTGTGAACAAAAGTTCTAAAGAATATTTTTTGCAAAAGTTTAAAATAGGTGAAAAGGATTCAAGAATACCAAAGGTTGACTTCTTTTTTTTTTTTTAAGACCTAATTTCTATGAAGAACACTTTTGGCAATTGGGAAAACACACAAAGCCTAAGATTTTATAATTACTACACATGTTTCAAAAACCTATGTATATGCAATTTTTTTGAAGAGTATTAATAAGTTAGTTTGAATAAGATAAACATGTGAAAATATCCATTTATGTTTATACCAAATAGTGAATTTAGGTGCACATATAAATATCTATGAAAGAAGATTTTAAAAATAGGCCTAGACCTTTCAGAATATAGTTGGTCCTTATTAAAAACAAAAACAATGAGGGTATTTTGAATACAATAATTATGGCACTATTACCAAGGTCATGGTTCTTAAGTTGTTTTATATTATCAAATTTAGACATTATTATTGATTATTTTCACTAAGATTATCTTTGGAAACCCTAAATCATGTCTGATATTTTGATGTGAACAAAGTTATGATAGGAGTATCTAGGGTTTTTGTTGTTAAATTGGATTGTCAAGGTGGATATGGGGAGGTTTTTATATTTGCATTTTTGTCAAAAATAAATGTTAGAATATGGGGGACATAGAGTGATGTTTTATCCTTGTTCAACCCATGATCTAAGATATTTATAGTTAAACTATAGTTTTGGTGAAGTCCCAATTTATTAGCCTTATTTTTACATGGATGGGTGTGGTAAAAAATAGGCAAGGAAGATTTTGCTAGGAATGACTACCACTGAATTAGGTAATGAGATTTATAAGTAAGTTTTAATATTTGTTATTTACTTGTTCATGGAATTATTTTAGTTATTGTGAGAAATTCTTATGATGAAGAACTTGGGTTATTGAAAGGACTATAAGTGGTCTTTGTATCACTAAATTCCATATTAATTTCCCTCGATATGTTTATTCCAACCTTAGCCTTGATTTATGTTATGTTTTATTTTCTATGTTTTTATTTTGGGTTATTTTTTCCTTAAGGTTTAAAACTCTATGTTTAATAAATCTTCATGATTTTTTATATTTAACCTATGCCTTTTCTTGTTTGATTGGAACCAATGTTTGGGTGTGAATAAATTCATTTATTTGGATATTTATTTGAGTCTTTTGGTGACATTAGAATCTTAAATCTCTTTAGGGTATATTAACACCCCTTTGTTTCCTAATTCCACCATCAAACTGATGGTTGGCATGGATACAGACACTAATGGGGGGTTCATAGGGATGGAAGGGTGGGATTGACCATTATGATTATTCAATTTTTTAGATATAGAATGGTAACTAGAGGTTTTTCTTGCTTATTTAGTGATTATGTTAGAAATAATATCACTCTATAGGCGAGGATGAAATCTTGACTCAATTGTGTCATTTCTATTTTTATGCTTCAAGCATCTTATATTTAGTTATGTTTGATTTATTTTATATAGACTTATGTTAGATTTATATATTAAAAAATATTATGAGTTTTTTTGTTATAATATGGTAAATATTTTATATTTTGAACTTTAATTGAGTTGTAGATATATGCACATATATGTATTAAAGGTTAAATTTATGTCCTGGTTCATTGACACTTAGATTTGTCAAGTTTTTCATTATTATTATTGATGTGTTTACTTATCTACAAAATAGTTGGATTATGATTTATGTTAGGTTTGATCATTGGGCTTTAATGATGTTACCTATAGTCATATTTATTACTATGATTACCATTTAATAGTTTATTCCTCCCTACTTAAAATTTCTTATACGGTATGAGTATGCTTGATTGGTTGTTTAATACATTGGTGATAGTTATCTATATAATTCATTATCATTATCATTATCATTATGAAGTTTTTATTTTATTCTTTAAATTATTTATTATTTTAGAAACCCTAATTTGGTCAAGTAACGCAAGTACTATGTCTTTTGTATCTCTTTGACAAGAAATTTTTAATGGTGAATGAAGGTCTTGTTTGCATGGTCATTTTGGTCTTTTGGGTTCTTATTATGAATTATTTTCCTTACTTGTTTCACCCTTAGTGGTCTTATGTCATGTTATCCTAGTCAAAGGGAACCCTTGTCTATTTGTCAAAGTCACTACCCAATTTTTTTCCTATAAGACAATAGCGTGACCCTGGATAGTAGTACGTTGTGATAGTGTCCACATCAATTATAAGGTCTAATAGTCATATTTTTAGCTCATTTTGGCTCCTTACCCTTCCTTTTGATTTCTTATTATGTTTTTATCTATCATTTCACCTTGTTAACTTGCCAAAAAAGTGTATTACATTTAAATTAAAACAATTTTTATATAAAGAGCCTCATAAGGCGTTATACATATATAAATTAATACTTTGGCACATAATTACATAAAAACTAGTCAATATAGCTCAACACTTTGCATATTACTCAAAATCACACATAGATTTGCATGCTTGATCAAATAAGGACATAAACAAAAGTCATTTTAGCATACAATGAATGTTAATTATACACATTACCTAAGGGAGAAATATATGCAATATGAGACCCATATCATTGGGGTTAATGTAGGTAATGGTCAAAATAGTAGGATTTTTGCATTGCATGATTGTAATATTAAACAACCCACTTTCCCCCTTATTTTTGCATTTGATTCCATTATTATTTTGTGTGTGCAGATGTTCATTAGGGTTTTTAATGGAAATTGGCCAAACAAGGACACATAAAGATGATCAAAAGCTCATGATAAAGCCTATAGAACCCTGAAGTCCCCTTAAAGCATCCCCAAAAGTCTCAAGACCCTTGCCCAAAAAAGGACACTAGAATGGTGATTTAGACACTAACACAATGTTCTACCATCCCTTTGATCACAATATTATCATAATGGAGTCAAATCTCCATTTATGGAATGAAAGGACTTCATACTCTTCCGCTAACCTATTTCAACATCATCACCATCTAGGGACACTCATTTTATTCCAGATAAGTGAATATTCTCCTTACACATTATTTTGAGTAAATCAATATATATATATATATATATATATATATATATATATATATATATATAGTTACCCTCTATACTTATCCCTTTACCAATCTAGGATTTACACTAGTAAACACCATAAAAATTTAAATCATTTGGTGAAATTGACTTACTTCTAATATTATTTAGCAACCCTAGTTCCACCTAGGTTTGCCTTCTCCATTTTTTGTGTAATAAATTAGGTTTCTAAAATTCTATATTTTATTTATTTTTTGCACATCCTAATTGATCCATATTAGTACTTTATTATGGTTTCATCATTTTAATATATTTTACATTTTGACTACAAACCCTTCAAACCCTAGATCTGTATATTGGGTCCTCATACATACAAATATTAGCCCTTAAAGTTTCAAGTCAAATTTTGATTTTTATATACTTTTGGTTGAATATATAGCAGATTTTCAAATATATCTATGTTAGATTATATTCTACCCATTATTTTATTTTTGTTCATTTTTTGTGTTCTCTTTTGTGGACAATTTAAAATGACTTCTATGGAACCTCTTATCCCTCACTTAGTTGACCAATTTATAATTTTTTTGCATAATTATACAAATGAATGGGCCAATTTTAAAAATTATATGCTAACACATGATAATGAGCATGATTTAATTTATAATGATGATGATTATTATTATAGTAATGGCTCTGATGATTACTATGAGCATGATAATGATGATAGATTAGATGCATCTTCTTCATCTTTTCCAATTCAATTCAAAAAAGAAAATACAAATAATGTTACACCTTTTATAGATTCACAAACCAAAGTAGATGATATTATATTGTCACCTTCTTTTAAATTTCAAGCTCAACATAATGATTGGATGCAAAATATAGATAATTCAAATATCTCTAACCCTTCTCCTACTACATGTCATAATAAGCCAAATGAAAACATGATTGATAATTCTTCTACCTTGATTCAATTATTGAAAATAATGATTAAATATGTATTCCACTCATAGATAATGAAGACACAAATTGTATTTCACTTACACATGATGATATATTTCATATTAGGAAAAAGATAAAATCTTCTTCTACTCCTCTTATTGAGCATGAAAATGACAATTCTTCTACTCTTACCTCTACAAGTGAAATAAATTCTAATTTTGATGAAAATTAGAATAAAAATGATTACTATGACCTTAGTGAATCAAAAATTGAGTCTAGTCCTCTCTCTAATTCACCCATCTCTCATGTGAAAATTGATTGCATATTTAATGCTAATTCAAGCAATAATATGTCTTCAAATAAAAGTGTGCAAAAATTATACTCGTGTTCATAGTTTACATGGTTTACATTCACATGATAAAAATGGGTCTTCCATTCCCTTATCATGTGATACTAATTTAATAATTAATAATATAAGAGATACTGATGAATCCCCCCACCCTCATTACTACAATAAAACACATTTCTCATACTAACCTCCACAAGAGTGATAGACAATTTCCCTCTCACCAAGTCTAAGTAATCACCCCTCTAAAGGTTATGGTGAGCAAACCCATTATCTCTACCAATGTTCCCCAATGTAGTGTGGCAATGGCTAAAATTAATAATAAGATTCAAGGTTTAAATGAACCTCTTTATAAGGTTAATATACCTTCACAAGTGGTCATCTCTTTGATGCATGTTATGATTAATTTATAACAAGTAAACTAACTCACCTTAGAAAGTAAAACATACTATTCTTGGGTTTATTCTAATAATATCCATGGAAATCCTATCCCATGCAACATCTTCAATACAAAATTAACAAAATAGTTTGAAATACCAATATTATCAAAGTTCAATGGACATGGAGATCCATACTTGCACCTCAAAGATTATAGAAAGGCTATGGCACATATCACTCATAGTTTGATTCTATTTTAGTTATTTCCATAAAATCTAGAGGGTGAGGCCTTAAATTGGTTCCATATTTCACTCCCTAGTGGCTCACTACATATATAAAATGAGTTAGAAGAAGTCTTCCTTGTGTATTATATTTAAAATAAGGGACCTTGAGTCACATATGAAAGGTTTCCTTCACTACACCAAGATGAGTTAAAAAAATAAATAATTACATTTTATAATTAAAATCATGTAGGTAATAGTTGATCTACTAGACGACAAATTTAGAAACACAATACGTATTTTCTAGAGGCCTCATTTTTATTCTTATTGAGAAATTCTTATATGAGACATCCAAATAATTTTGACATCTATGTTACACAACTTTGGCATTATAGAATAAGTTGGGACTAGTTGAGACATATTCAAAGGTAGATTTGGATTTAGATCTCTCACAATCACAATCATCTAATATGATACAAGCACCTAATCCATCCATAATCAACAAAAAATTGGAATAAAAAGAACCAATCAAGATACTCAACAAAGGCAAAGAGCCACTTCATAGAGCATCTCCCACAATGAATAGAGCACATGACATAAATAGAGTGGTTATATAATTTTTAGACATAGACAGGCCTCATGATATATTATTTACATTATTAGAGAGGAGGATGATCATAATTACTCCTAATAATCACCATCTAACACATGATTTCCACATAATAAGGAATAAACCATATTAAAATTATCATTAGATTAATAGACATCAAGATAAAAATTATTTTGAACTCAGATACCATATTGACTAGTATGTCAATAGAGGCATTAGAACATCCACACATGGGGCATCAATATCTCCTTCCCCACACTCTCCTAGATCACATTCTTCTATGAGCAAGTTATCCTATGACATTCCTTTCAAGGAGCCATTAGTACTCATTGTATGATCCATGTGGTTTCTAGGACACCTACTTATATGAGATCTCATGAACCATAAAGTTAGTAGTGATGGAAACTAGTTCAGAGAAATTAACCTACTTACAACATGGTAAAAAAAATAGAAAGAAACTTATAACATATTTTAATATAAAAAAATTAAAATATTTATAAGATATAATGCACAATATAATATAGCTCCAATATGATAACTGATTGAGATATTTTATAGAGATCACAAAGATTTCAACATAATTTTAGTATGACAACTGATTAATATATTTACTATAAAGTCTATAAATCTAGCTACTAATAGTGCACCATAAGCAATATCAGCTCCAAAGTCTACTTCTACACCTACACAATATGAGTAGTAGAGTCACTTGTTTACTATACCATTAGGATTCAAATAGTGCATGCCATAATCACATGATCCAAACTCAGATATACTATGATACTTATATGACATCAATAATAAAAACTAACACTCTTAATCTAATATCAATATTTACTCAAATAGATATATACAATTATAATCAATTACCATTATCTAACCATATAATACATTTATATATCAACACATAAGCAATGCATATAATCAAATATTTACTCAAATAAATAATGGCACAAATCTAAATGCCAAGTAACATGATGTCCATGTAAACACAGGTCCATATATATGTATATAAAATAACTGCATAAGTTTTTGTATAATAATATATAATTAATCAATAATCAGAGTTTGGTCACCAAGACCAATCTCATTACCCTCACTCTCATATACATACGCACTAAAACTAGATGATCTCACATGTCCTCTAGATCTAGATCGATACTGAGATCTATGATTACTCTCCCTCTCTTGTATCACAACTTCCTTAGCACCAACTCTACATGATCCTATTATAGATGAATATAGTCATCCACGATCCTGCTACCTTCCCCACACAAATCATTAGGTGGGGTCATAGCTCACCTCTACAAATTAACATGTGCATGATATATATCTATACATACCCAACTATACGCTATAGTGATAATAACCACTTGTTAAAACAAGTGGGTATGGACACTTGCAATTCCTATAGACTTCTTCACTAACCCATCATCCATGGTATTATTAAGAATATGTCATGTTAGCTCTCATAGAATAGCCTCAATGATGGTCTCCCAACACTTGTCATTTCATGCACCTATGTACACACACATAATACATTAGACCAAATTTAACAAACTAATAAGCTAATACTAAATAAAAAAATCATGAAAAATTTGAAAAAAATAACATATCCTCAACTATTCTAATGGGCACTAGATTTAGTATATCCTCTATAATGGCCTCATATCCCATAAATAGTGGTAGTGATTTATGTCATCCCCACCATAATAATAAGGCATTGATATCCCATATATCATCTACATCAAGTATATCTATCACAAGATCCCACTCTATCATTGTAATCAAAGACAACTTAGTTACTATGGGTCTCGATCTACTACTTAGCCTCATTAGAGCTCAACTACTCTTCACCTACACCCATGATATAGGAAGCACATTCTAGACCACACCAAACTATTGTGACACTTGTTCATACTAGAACTTCTCAAAAATTTTGATCCATTGATCATGTAACCAATAAATCACTCAAATTTATTTTAATTGCATCTCATCCTTGAGCCATACCTAAAATGACCTATAGAGTCTCCAAATAATGTATCTAGCTATCACCCAATCCAATACCCATTGATAGTGCATTGCATTCATTAATCACATGGGAGCTATGCTAGTCTATATCTCACCCCTTAGGCCTAGTTACTATAATGTGATCATAAGCCTAATAATGCAACAATGCCAAGGATCTGATCCCACCACCACACAACTCCTAATTAAAATGGTAAAAATATCAATATAATTAGGATAGCATAATGTGACTGCATAAGTATACAATCTTGTTCTCATGCATAATTCTATGCATCTTGTATGAGATGGATACCCTAGTACCATCCATAACAATAAATGAAGCAAGTAACACCACTAAAAACTTCCATAACCATAGAACATTAGCTATAATAATCATAGATGATATCACATCACTTCTACTCCCACAATGATGGGTCCTTGTAGGTATGGAAACAAAATACCTTAAGGCTCAATCTATAGCTATATCCACAACTTCCTCCTACAATACTACCCACTAACTAGTAATGGGAAATCTATTATACATATCTTCTAGGGTAATGGTAATAGTATTCTCCCCGATGGGTAGACAAAAAGTACATGTATCAACATTCCACTACTCACATACTGCAATCATTATATAGAAATCCCATGACATAAGTGCAAGTGATTCCACATAACCCAAACTAGCCCTATCCATAACTGATCTATCAATATCTATCAAGGGTAGCTCACATAAGCACTCCATCATCTGACCACTATGAAATTCCATTATACACATCTACCTGAAAAATACATAGAAATAGACATTAGCATCTCCAAATGACAAATATAAATGCTAAATCAATCATTAAATGCAATTGAGAATAAAAATTTATAGTGTTTAGTCCACAAGATATTAGTGTTATAGTTAGGACACTAGTGTTAGACATTAGTATGGTCCCTCGATGATAGTGCGATAACCTAGGACACTAACTCTCTTCTTGGGATATTACCATGACCCTCACAAAAAGGTTCATAATCTAGCTAAATTATGCTAAAAATTTTAATCAATAAGTGAAAAATATAGAAAGTGAGGGGATCCTTACCATATTGACCTCTTCATCAGCCTAGTTAGGTACTTCTACCGCCTCATAGTGGGTCACATTCATTCCTCATTTCCTTGGCATGTTTCTAGGCTTAAAACAATAATTATCTCAAATCAAAAGGTTTAAATGATTTTTGAAATCAATCAATCCACCTATCTAAACCGTATTTTAAAAAAGCCAACTACCTAAGGTTGCCCCTATGTGTGAATTTCTCTAACTAGTACCCAAATCTTCCCATCCCAATATCTCAAGAAATATACATCTGATTTCTAATCCATTTCTTGTGTGCAGGACTTGATAATGATATCCCCTATAGTGCACAAGTTACATTTATATCCCATTCAATTTGACTTCACAAATGGCAAAAATCATATTTACTTAGCAAACTCACTATAGACCACATGTCTATCTTAGTCCTAATTTACAAATAATTCCTTTACAATTGCCAACATATTGATCTTTTAATCATGTTATCTAAGTTAACTATTACTAACACGCTGACTAGTATCAATTTTGGTTCAATAACCTTACCTCAACTTTGGCTCTCTCACCAAAATGAGGGCATATATACATTATTCAAACCAACAAAGTTGACTCAGATTTTATGATTTAATGACTTAGATTTACTGATTCAATGACTTATATATTTAAATACATAGATTGTCTCATATATATTTAGGTACACATAATGGCTTCGATACATAGATTGGCTTAGATACATAAATTGATTCATATATTTAGATACTCATATTGGCTTAAATATTCAAATACATATATTTACTTAGTGACTCAAATATACAGAAATAGTTTTCTTTACTCATAAGCTCATATACTCATATAACTAGATGCATAGCTTAACTCAGATTTCCAAGGTCCTATGATAGTAGTTTAGATTCTACATAGAATTTCAACACATATCTAGAATTATATTATGACTATGGGGGCACAAACATGGTACACCATACCTATACATACACATGACTTTATGCATACGATACACAACTACATTACTCAGATATCAGGTTTGGGGTATGATGTAAGGCACTTATCCTCAACCCCATAAGATTTCACCAAGTTATAAAGATGGAATGGAAATTTATACAATTATTTATGCACATATTATTTGATTACACTTAGATTAACACCATGATGTCACTAGGATTTCACCTTATTGGGTCATATGGCTAGCTATAGTAGTTGATACATAGTTTCACACTAGACCCAGATTACACAAGTTTATGTAAGACCTTGGTCAAGTAAATTTTTTTACCTCTGAGTCAATCTACTTATTAGACTCAGTACCATGTTAGAGTAGGGGCAAGTAGGGCTTATTCCTATAAATTCACAAATTACTTCTCAAACTTAGTTACATGTCAGAGTGGGGGAAATCAAGGCTTATTTCTCCATAGTTACATATTACTTTTTAGATAAAGTCACATATTAGAGTGGGGGAAAACATGGATTTTTTACTCAAAAACCCCTCACGATCTAGTTAGTTAATCAAATTTAGTACAAGGGACACCCACACTTTGTATTTTTTCTTCACAACTAGTATTCCAAATGTTTGTTTGCTTCTCTAGCCAAGAAGTGGGTGAGGTCTATAACAGATCCACATAGGTAAGTACATGTATGCATTTTATTTTACTTTTACTCTAGTAATTTTTTTCCCATTAAATTATTAGAATAAAAGGGGGGAAATGTACGTACCCTAATTTGGTCAAGAAACACAAGTACCATGTTTTTTGTATCTCTTTCATAGGAAGTTATTAATGTTTAATGAAGGTCTTATTCACATACTCACTTTGGTATTTTAGGTCCTTATTATGACTTATTTTCCCTACTTGTTACAAGATTAGTGGTATTTTTTCATGTTATCCCAATTGTAGGGACCCCTTATCCTATTTTTCATAGTCATTACCCAATATTTTGCCTACAAGATAATAATACATCCCTAGATAGTAGTGCACCATGCTAGTGTCACCTCAACACTATTATCCAAGGTCACATTTTTAACTTATTTTAGGTTCTTACCCTTCCTTTTGGTCTCTTATTATGTTTTAATCCATCGTTTCACTTTTTTAGCTTATGAACAAGTGTTTTACATTAAATTGAATGTTCATTCTATATAAAGAGCCTCAAAAGGCATTATACATATAACACTTACTATTTTGACACATAATTACATAAAAATTAGTCAATAGTATAGCTCAACTCTCTACATATTACTCAACATCACACATATATTTGCATGCTTGATCAAAGAATGGCCTAAGAAAAAGTCATTCTAGCATACCATTCACATTGATTATACATATTAACTAAGGGATAACTACATGTGATATGAGACCCCTATCATTGGGGTTAATGTAAGTAATGGTCAGAACAATAGGGGTTCTATATTTCATGATTTTAATATCCCAAAACCCACTTTTCCCCTTATTTTTGCATTTGATTTCATTGTTATTTCATGTGTGTAGGTGTTCATTAGGTTTTTAAAGGGGAATTGACCAAACATGGACATATAAGGATGACCAAAAGCTCTTGAGCACACCTAAAAAACCCTAAAGTCCCCTCGCAACATCTCTAGAAGTCTCAGGACCACTATCCACAAAAAGACACTAGTACGGTGCTTTAGACACTAGTGTAGTTGCTACTATCTTAAGGTATTCAAAGATCTAGTTCTAGAATGAAAAGACTTCAGACTCTTCCCCTGACCTATTTCAACATTATCACCATCTAGGGACACTCATTTTATTCCAGATAAGCGAATATATTACTTACACTCATTATTTTGGGAAAATCAATTTAATTATATATTTGTAATACACACACACACACACAGAGAGACACACACACACACACACACACACACACACACACACACACACACACACACACACACACACACACACACACACACACACACACACACACACACACACACACACACACACACACACACACACAGACAATGTACTTAACCCTTTAAAAATCTAAGATTTACACTAGTAAACACCCTAAAAAGTTAAATTAGCTATGATATGCACATGTTTAATTGAGTTATGAGTTCTATTGATCTTTATCTAATAATATAATTTTGAATATTAGTAGGTGGGTGCTACATTTAAGATTGATGGAAGTAGGTGAAATTGTTACTAGGTACATTGTGTAATTATTAGTCCTGTTATGAAGATATATTACAAATGTTAATTAAAAAAATATATTTTAGAAATAATAGTCTATGTTGATCAATATTTTCAATTTATATTAGAGAATAAATAATACTTGGTAGTAATGAGTTCCATTATCAAAGGAAGTTTTTCCTATTAAGATGATTAAATACCAATTGTAGAGTACCACTTTTTGGTGGATGCTATGTAAGAGCGTATTTATAATACTAAGTTAGTAATTGATAGATATGATAATTAAATATATTTATTAATTGAGGGTGTACCCTTTGTATCATTTTTTAAATGTTTTAAAATCACCATATTATGTAGATGGGTTATATTTGGAATTTTAATTTCATAAGAAACATAACCCGATTGACATTGTTAAAATATAAATAAACTTGGTAGTAGTGCTGGATGACTATTCATTTAAATCAAGTTATAACTTATATTTGTTTTTTATAATGTAGAATCATGTGAATAATTGGTTAATATATTATTTGACCAAAATAATTTTTATATGAAAAATATATCAACTTGAGGAAAAAATGAACAAGAGATAAGTGGAATATCTGATGTTCAAAGAAAATTCATTATTATGTTCTATTTTTGTTGGTATGTACTATCATTATTGGAATTAAATTATAGACAATATTGAGTAATTAAATTTATTAGGGTATTAATAAATTATATACCTTTGATTTGGTATTACTATGACATAAGAAGAACCATTCAAATAAATATTAATTATATTACTTAATCAAATTTTATACTATTAGGGTTGTGTTGACCATTTTGACCACAAGTCAAAATGGTTCAACCCCCTATAATACAAAAATTTATATAAGGGTATAGTATAATGTTATAGGGTGTTTTATATTTCATTTTATATCATTTAATTTCATTTTATCCTTGGCCATGGTCTAATTAGTCTTTGTGTCATTTGATGTCACTTAGGGGTCATTTTATGGGTAATAAATGAGGTGGTATAGTTTTCAAGGTGTCCATGTGTTCCAAGTTTTTTAATAAATGTCCCTCATGTTAGTATATATAATATTCATTTTCAATAAGGTCATTATTAATATAAACTTGCATTTCTAAACTAAAAATCAAGAAAACAAGTGCAAAAAAGGGAGTTTCAAAGGTTGTACAACCTATGGTAGAGAATGGTATGTGGGAGAAGATTTTATAATGGATATTAAAATTAATTGGACTAATTTAAATAATTTAAATGATTTTTAAGTGCCAAAATTTGGATAAAACCATTCTATCTCTCCATTGCTCCACTATGCACATAAAACTAGTCAACATGTTTTTGGTTGGTACGGATAATAGGAAGACTCCTAGGCCAAATGATATTGGTGGTAGATAATAAATTTTTTTAGATTAAATTTAATATTTTTAGTTTATATAATGGTTTATTATACTTTATAATCCATATTTAACAAGTTGACTATATTTTTTTGTCTATTGTTTCCCACACCCTGTAGGTTTTGCTCCTGTTTGAGCAAGTTTGTACAACTAATTTATTGAATTTTATTATATATGATTTTAAATTTACCATATCATGTTTACCATTATTGGTTTCATGTTTTTAAATTATTTCATGGGAAAAATAGTTCAAATTTTAGGAAGGTGTTACCAAGTGAGGTTGCAATCAAGTTTCACCACTTAAAAAAGGTTTATTTCTCTCAAGTGGTTTTAATGAAATGTGTGGTGTTTTGTATTATAACTCAAATTTATCCTTTACATACTCTCCTTATAAGTTAAATCTCCAAAACCAACATCATAGAGTTGTATCCAAAAGTATAACACATAGTCAACTCCCTACAGACATCCATATATAGTATTGATGTTTTGAGCTTTGAGCATGATTATGAGGATGTTATGAAAAGTATTATGTTATTTAACACCTAATTTTAACATGAAAAAACAAACTAAACCTCTCTAATGTCATGTAATGGACTATGATAATCAATTCTCTTATATGCACAGTCATACACTATTAGCTTGCACCTATAGGTGATTAAAAAGGAGATTGACCATGTGGAAGTGAAACATTCGATCTAGTTTGAGTACCCATGAAGTATATAAGTTTAATTTAAATACCTCATGGATTTATAGAGTTAGTAAGAGAAACATACATCATATGCACATCCTACATCTTACCATATCTACCTATTTGTTACTATATATGCATCTGTAGGCTCTCACAGAGACTTGAGGTGGTTGTATAGAGATGTTATAACATGTGTTTATAAATTAATTATGCTAGAATAAGATGCATATACATTTAATTCCAAGCATGAGGTTACATATTATTCATTCAACCCATAGTCTAATTCACTTCCTGCACATGGAAATGTCCACCTACAGGTGGCACCAACAGAGATATATAAGAGTTATCCAAAAGTGGTGTCATATGTTTTGATACCCTCCTTGAGGTAATAAGATGTTGAAGAGATAAGGATAGTCATGTTTTAATAATTGAATAGGTAGGTAGGCTAAAAAACCATGTTCAAAGATGAAATATATGAGTTCAGGAATAAAATCCCTAAAAGTCCCAAAATAAAGACCTAGGCCCTTTTGTTGATGCCAAATAAAAATGTTTCATAGAGTTTGACCAGGTTTTAATGCATCTAATTTTTATCACTATCCAAGGGGAAGATCCATGCAAAAATAAATGGATGCATGACTAAAAAAGCATGATTTTCAAGGACCTCCAAGTTGTAAATTTGTTCATTGAAGTTTCTTAGTGATGTCTATAGGACTTGAACTTCCAAAGTGACCTCTACACCCAAAGATGACAAGATGATGCATATATTCATGTTATATGGTATGGTCGAGTTGATATATAAAAAAGGTCATCAAGAAGGAGTTAAAATGAAATTTTTGAGTTGTTCACCACCTACAAGTGTTTTGCCTTCAAAAGCTCACCTACAACTGACTGTAAGTGCTTTTTTGCAAGTTTATAGGTGAACTTAGTGGAAACATGATAGTAAGAACACTTTAAAAGTTCACAAAAGTTTATAAATATTAAAAAGGGCCCTAAGGTTTGAGTTTGGGTTTCAAGGGTTGATATGTCACCTACAAGACATGTACCTACTCCAAAATAGTTGACTGTAAGTTATAGTGAGCAAGAATATGGTATTTTTGAAGATAGTATAATATGGACATGACTTGGATTGATCAAAATAGATGATAAACAAAATTGGTAATTATAACAGGGTCTTGGGGTAGTAATATGAGGCATAAACCATGAAAGGCCACCTATAGGTGCCTGTTTCAAACAAGAAACATAGTCAATAGTCTAATTAAAGTCAAAAGCAAGGACATGGGTTAAGGGTGCAAGCGTTAATGATAAAAGTTTGTGAGCATTGAAAACACCTTTAAAATGATGATGAAAATATAGTGACACTCCTATATTAGTGAAAACATGACATGGAGAGGTTTTTAAGAGCATCACATAGTCTACATCAAGACACTACACATAATGAGCTTCACAATGAGTTTGTCTTAGGTTTTGATGCACTTGGTGCCTAATGATATGATCAAGTGCTGAAACTTCGTAAAAATCATATCCATTGCTTGGATAATCCCACCATATCATCCTTTAATATGTGGTAATAAGGTATGTTCCTTATGTTTTTTCTTAGAAAGAGGGCACTCCCCAATGGTGCAATCCTACAGATTGGTCATGAAAAGGAGAAGAAGGAAGGTTAAGGGTTGATTAAAGTTTGTATAAAGATTTAATGGGATGTGAGATAAATTAAAAAACATATAAAACCATCCAAAAATTATTGAAACACAACATAGTGGTCAAAACTCACATGAGAGTAGATAGACCTATTAGGTCTCAACTATGCCTAAAGCCCAATTAGGGAGTCAATTTAATTTCCAACATTAAATGAGAATTTAAAATCATTGGGATACCTAAATGGAGAGATATGAGATGTGTTTAAGATTTTAATATACCATTTGATAGGACCTAAGTTCCCCAAAGCTCTGACACAACTTGTCAGAATTAAGAGCACACATGATTACCATTGTATAAGCAACTTACATGCGGAAATAACCAGAAGAACAAATAACTATCAATGAGAAAACACACAGAACATGAGAGGCAACACACAATTGTATTCAAATCATTACAAAGGAAATTACAATAAAGAGATCACACTCTTCTTCCACCTCTGTGAGGCTTCCTCCTCAAGGGCTCCAAGTAATCTTCCCACCTGAGTAATCTTCTCTCATATGTCACATCACACAGCTAACACAAGCTATTGTTCACCTCATTGTACATCTGTACAACTGAGTACGAACCGGTACTCCAAGTAAATCTCACCATGATCATGCTCCTGATGTATTGCTGTCACCTTGATCTTGCTCCCCCGCTGATCCTGTTCTGACCCTCGCATACACACATCCCTGCAAACCAACCTGATCTTACTTATCACATGTAGATCTCCACCATGATCCTGCAACACCCTACATATCAAACCTGATCTTACATACATGGGGAATCCTACTTGATTCCACCATGGGAAGAACTCTCCAAGTTCTACATAGCTCTTCTACAAGTTCTCCACTTAACAATATAGCCCATGAGTCTATTATATAGATCTCATGCATACACTGATTAGAATTGCTGCTCAAGACTCTAACTGGTCTTCATCATGCAAGCAATGCGTTCACTTAACTGACTATTCGTCAACAGTAGTTTTGGAACCGCCACATGAGACCGACATCGGCTGATCCCTGCCGATGTCGGTTTCCCTTGCACTGTCCCCTGACCGACGTCGGTTGTGGCCTACCGACGTCGGCAACTGTCATGCGCAAAAAACCTCCTTGTTTGCCTTAGGTGAAGCTTTTAGCTCCATATCCTAACAGTCTCAACTATGCCTAAAGCCCAATTAGGGAGTCAATTTAATTTCTAACATTAAATGAGAATTTAAAATCATTGGGATACCTAAATGGAGAGATATGAGATGTGTTTAAGATTTTAATATGCAAAATAATCCATAGGAAAGCCACTTTTGGCTTAAGACCAAGTCAAGCCTATGCAAAATGGAGAACAAAGCTCGAGAGGCTCAATTAAAATTCTCATATCTACTTGGAGGTTGTGCATGGAAATTTTAAAATTTAGGAAAAATTTAATAAGGTCTTAAAAATTTTCCTTGTGGATTTTTTTTGTAAATCCAATGTCATATATTTATGAAGAAAGGCTAAGGGTGAAAATGGCCCAAAACCCTCTAAAACCCTTGGTAAAGACCCAATTGGGAAAATGAATTAAGAGAGACATATATATGGAATAAAATGGATTTGGAAATGATTTTATGTTGTATAGGACTCTTCAGGGATCCTCCCTAGCATACTGAATTATACCCTACCTATATAGACAAGGTGAAAATTGGTTTTCTTTGATTATTTTTGGTGTCTTATAGGTATGGAAGGGATTTAAAGGATGAAATAAACTCTGGGAGAGATATTGAGACTTAATATATCCTATAATATACATTTATTATATAAAAATATCTCACAAGTGTCTCTTTAAGTGCCTTCATCTCAGCCAATCAAAACTAGCATAATGCAATATAAGCTAATGAGAGAGTGAAAAATTCAAGTGGGAAGATTTTTAAGGATTATATAATGAATATAAGGCCATGAGGTGTCCTAATAGGTGAAATAAACTCATATTTATGGATCATATTGGAAAATTAAAGGAAATTTTTGTGCCAATTGTGGAGGGTGAGTAAAAGAGGAGTTACTTGGACTGCAGGCAGTGATAACTCATATTTAAGAAATCCTACTGATTAGGAATGCAAACAATGCATGGTGGATTATGTTTATAACCCTTCCACCTTATTTTAATCATCACATATATCTGTAGTATAATATGGACATTCAAAAAAGGCCAAATAATGAAGGTAGTTTTTTGATCAAGCAAAAGGAATCCTACACCACATTCATGAGTTTCATGGCTTTGAAGGACATTTTTCCCATGAGACCTTGAAATTTATATTTCCTAATTCATTATATTTCATGTGTAACTCATCCTTTCAATTTTAAAAGTGTTTTTATGACTCTTGGATTTATCTCTTCTCATTTCTCTCTTTAATTCTATAAGTAGAGGCCATTTTGGTTCTTGTAAACTAATACCACACCATGTATGGTGAAGCCCTACTAGAATGACATTACATTATTTCATTTGAATAATTAATGAAATTTTAGTTTTGAGTTCATGGAAATTTGTCTAAGTGTGCAAAGTGATGTATGGTGAAGATAGTGATAATCTTTTATGCTTATTTTCCTTAGCCTCTCTTATTTATACAAGAGTTCCTATTCTAATAGGTCATATAGAGTGTAGATAGTTTTTTATGATCCTTTAAAGTGTATAATTATTCTTAGAGTGTGCATTATACCCTCTATTTAATTTACCTTGTGTTGTCTCATGCATATCACCTCTATGTTGAATCACTTATGTTAGAACCTTTTAGGACTTAGAAGCTAGTTTGTATGCCTTATTTTTTAGTGAAATAAGTGTGATGGTCATGTGGAAATAATATTGGCTATCACCCACTTAGATTAGTTTCATTTCATTAAAAATTCTAACTCTTTTCCCCATAAGTAACTAGTTAGTTAGATGATAAGAAATTCAAGGTACATTTAAGGAACTAACCCTTAAACCTAGAGGTCTACTTCTACATATAGGTACACCCACATACATATATGTATTATCATATTGAAAAAATATGGGAGAGGATTTAACATCCTCTTCTAGGGTGAAATATTTAGTGACAATAGTTTTAGCACACCCGATGAGATACATTATCTTCAAAACAAGTTGTCAAGGTGATTGCTAGTCTTGATAACATCAACAAAAAAATGGTGTTTTACTCAGCATTTGGAAACTCCATTTAAGGTAGAATATGGCTCAAGGCCATTATTTTGTCATAAATTTTCTCTCACGCATCATAGTTCTTACTAGGTCATCATCTAATATATTAATCAATCCAATAAATCCACCTATTTAGCCTGAACTTCCTCTTGAAGTTCAATAGCCTCATCCTAATCTACCTTTTAAGGAACAATTTTTTTTTTATAGCCAAGGAAGTGTAGAGGTTGAATAAATTGAAGATCTTGAAGAAAAAATGGATAGACCATATGCCTTCCCTAACATTAATACTGAGAATCCAATTAATCTTCAAGCACATGATGTTATTCCTCCTAATGCCATAAAAGGCATTCCTGCATTCAATGGTGAGAGTTATGTTACACCTAGTGAACACATCAAGGATATCTTAAATTTTTGTAGTTTTCACAATGTCACTCAAGAGACCATTGCCATTAGACCCTTGCCATGTCCCTTAGAGGGAAAAATCTTGATTGGTATAGTACTTTTCCTGGTAGATGCATCACATTATTGGATGACTTTGGAGTGTTTTTGACTTTAAGGTTTGAAGATGAAAGTGACCATACTTTTCTCATACATCAACTCAATGTGATTAGAAGAGGCCCCAAGGAAACAATGCATAAATTTAATGAGAGGCTTCAAAAGACTTAGTATATATTTCCTCCTCCCATGTTACCACCTAATAGATTTATGTTCCCTACATATTTGAGATCCATTGGTATTGATATTTCAATCATGCTTCAATCCATGGGTGGTTCCACTCTTCTTGAAGTATATGAACTTACCATCAAAGCTAAAAATGGTCTCATTCAAGATGGAAGGTTTCCTCCTAAGGTATCTATGCATATACTACCTAACACTTCTAATAATACTCCAAATGTGGCCCAAATTAATTATGCTAATACCAAGCCTAAGACTATTCCTAAAAAGGTAGATAATTTCATGGATAAGGATGCATATATTCAATGGTTAGAAGTTATGGTTGGGAAATAAGGTGCTTATCAAAATCCATATTCTTATCAACATAAATATTATTGGAGAGTTTTAAATGATGTCATGGTGATGTCATGGAGGTGTCCAAGTGAGTGTATGAAGTGATTTTATTGTCTAATGGGCAATGACAAAGTGTGCAAAGTGCTTGTCCTAGTATGCTTGAAGTTGACTTGGTTGATCTTCAGTTTTAACATGGTTAGAGATGTTTAGGGATGTGTATTTTGATTAAAGGATGTAGAAGAGGTACCATAATATGTCTTCCATGATTTGAATGTTTGTGTGCATTAGTGGAATTCATATGGTAGTCCATAGTTTTCATCTAGACATTTTGAGTCCAATGGCAGAAAATTTAAGTAGGTAGTTTGTTGGCATTACCATTACCACATGTGGATGAGTCAAGGGGATATGGTCATATGGTTGTCATAAAATTTATACCTATTTGATAGGGACTAATTATTTTTTCATGATATGAAGTGAAACATAAGATATGAAAGTGCAAAGTTGGGATCCCAGGTAGTTTGATAGTTTTTTCCCATACTTAGCCAAATTTGCAATGTGACAAGAAAAAGTGAGTAGGAATTTTGATGGTGTTATATTTTACACATGTGAAGGTTAAAGAATAAAATTATCATATGGGTTTATTTAGTTTTGTGTATATTTGATTTTTTATAAATTTTAGATCATGCAATGAAGCACATCAAAAGATATGCATGTGAAAAGTTGTCCTTTCAGGTAAGTTCTTGACATAGTTAGTTCTATGATAGAAAAATCTAAGTGAGCAGATTAATGGAGTTATATCTCACATGTGTGAAGGTTTTAGGAGCAGTTTGACACATGTTTGGATTCTCCTATGTGAGGAGATCATATGGTTTAAATTTTTAGATCATTCATCTAAGCACAATAAAAGTTATTAAGGTCCAAAGTTAGCCTTCCAGGTAGGTAAGCAATGGTCCCCATACTTAGTCATTTTTACATGATGTTAAAGACTAGGAACAGATGGATATCTAATTGTTTTTTGAAATTAATACATATAGATATATGGTGTGAAATAAGTCAAATAGGTCAAAGTGTTCATTGGTTAATGAAGTTAAAGATCGAGTTCCTTACAAAAGGATTAATGGAGCATGTTCATTTCAAGATGTTAGGAAGCAATGAGATGAGGAAACGTGTTCAAGGTTTAACACTAAAAAAAGGTAAAGGATATGGATCTAATGGTGAGTTGGTATTCATACATATTATTTAATGGTGTTTGTTTCATGATAAAGACCTGGCTGATCTGAAGAGATCGACAGTGCACATTGAGTCAATATTACAAGATTACATGAGATGAGGTCAACTATTTGAGGTTTAACACTTGAGAAGTGGTAAAATATGTGTTAAATTTTGTATAAGGTCAAATGTTTTTTTTTTTTTTAATATAATTAGTGAGGACACAATATATGAGCATATTGTCCAAAGTTTAACTATGACCATTTGAATTCAATAAAGGAAAGACTAGTGTCTGGTTTTTGTCCTATAGCTTTCAATCTATGTAGAATTTACTCATGGTATAAAAAAGAGAATTTGTAGAGGAATACAAGGTGAATTTTGAAATGTATATTTGAATATTTTAAAGTGTTTATAGTCAAAGTTATGAAGGTTCAAAGTTTATTGTGTGTTTGATGTTCATCTGTTAAGAACCTGGGAAGGATGTTTGAGCTTGTTTTGATATATCTTGATGAATTTGTTATTGGGGAGTGTTTTATAGTCCATGAAGACAATTTTTGTACATTATGAATGTTTAGACATTTGTATGTAGTATAAATAATTCCTAAGAAGTTAACTATGTATTTGTTCATAATGTCCCTATTTACCAGGTTAGTGTTTGAGCATATGTAGAAGTGAGAAAAGATGAATATGATCATTTGAAGTGTACCTATGAATTTTAAAGTTTTCCTATGTTCTTTTTTTGATTGATGAATTGATAAATGGGTGAATAAGTCTCCATGAGACCTATAAGAGCTACAAGGGCCTAATTAAAAGGTGTAATTGCTTAAGGGTGACCCATAGATGCTATGGCTGATGTATGAAGATTTTTTTGAGCCATGTCTTAATGTGAGATAATAATTAATGGTTAATGAAATTCTAATGGCTGACCAAAAAGTTATTTTTCATGAAGGCTCTATATATAATGAAATCAAGAAGATGATTTCTAGGCTAGTGTGAGAGTAGTAGGCATTAAAGTGAAGAAGAGAGGAGAGCTAATGTGTTGATGGGTTGATGAGTAGAGAATATTGAGGACTATATGTATGACCTATAGGTCATATTTTGATGTCAGAATAGTGATCTTGTAGGTTAAGGATGAGTGAAGAGATCTAGGTTGATCTAAAAAGGATATTTTTAGATGCTTTATGGATGAGTGAAGGATAGATGATGTTTGTGTGAGCTTGGTGGTTGATCTAAGAGGAAAATTAGAGTGTGATATATATGGATGACCCCATGGTCCTATTTTTTAATTAATATGACATAGATGTTATGGGTTTGCTAGTTATATATGAGCTGAAGAGGAGCTGAGAGTGGAATGATCCAAAAGGTGGTTTTGGATGCATTGTAAGTGTGTGAAGAAGGATGTGTTATTAGAGGTCCATCATCAGGTGTTAAATACATCAATTATAAGATGGATTTTTTCATATCATAGGAGATTATAAGGAATTTATATTCCTTATTGGTATATTTTCCTTGTGAAATAGGTGTTTCACTAAAGGCCTTAGGGCAAAAGGACTTGACCAAGGTTGCTGGTCAGAAGGACTTGATCATCTTAGGGGAAGATGCTCCTTATGAAATTGGTGTTTCACTAAATTTTGGTTAGAAGGACTTGATCAATCTCTTATTTGTAATATGATTAAGAGTGGGTTTTATTCCCCATGAGGGTTTCCCATGTAGATGATGTGTTGTATGCTCTTGTTCATGCTTTAGATGAATGTGATTTCATGTTTATGTTGATAGATCAAGTTGATGTATGATGGAATGGTTTTGAAATTTAACATGCATTGTAGTATACTAATTCACCCCCACTCTCATTAACTAATTCCAATAATTGGTATCAAAATGAGTCTTTTGGAGGAAGCTTAACAACTTGAAGGATATCTTGGATGAGTATAAAGATGGCTAAATAGTTGAAGAAAGAGAATCAATAGTGGAAGGTTGTGATCAAGGAACTTGAAGAGAAAATATGTAATTTGAAGAAATATGCCAAATAGGATGAGAAAGTTATCAATTATCTCAAGGATTAACTAGTAGATGCCAAGATAAGTTTATGTTCAAAAGAAAAAGACATCATTTTTGACAAAGAAAATTGCCATAATAGTAGAGAAGATGATAGCAAAGAAGAAGTTAATTTAGAAGCTAAGATCATGAGCGCACTTGGTGAACTAAAGGAGTAGAAAAAGATGAATCATAAAAAGAGGAATAGATTAAAGGTCTTGAATCACAAGTTAGTTTTCTTGAGGGAAGTTTATTAGGCATGTCTAAGAAAGAATAAAATAAGTATCAAGAATAGATAAATTCTATTGAAGTGAAAGAATATAGATTGAAAGACATGGAAAATAAGGACAAAGAGGATGAAGAGAAGATAAATATTCTTGAGGATGATTTAAGGATTGCAAATGCAAATTTCAAGAGAAGATGAGTACACTCAGCTAAATATTGAGATGGGGTCCTTGAAGACTCAGCATGAGCTTGTTGTAGTCAAGTTGGATAAAATTGAAAAGAAACATGAGAAGCCTAGGTATGCCAAGGAGAATGTAAGATTTGAAATAAATGCAATAAGGTTTGTTAGAAAACCAAATAATTCAAGGTATGCTAGTTTATTCCATGGTAATTGTTATACATGTAATAAGTATGGTCATAGATATAAGGACTATAAAAAGAAGTCGGTCAAGAATGAGTTCTCATGGAGCCTTGGAAGAAGAAGCAATTGGTTTTAGATAAATAATATCTTAGATAAGTCAATAGGTATGTTGGATGATATTATTTGATAAAATTGAAACAAAGTAGGACATATTACCAAATTTTGGAAGAATAGTTTAAATATTAACATAAGTTTTACCAAAAAAAAAAGATGATCCTAAAAGTTACTCAATCATATTGAGATAAAAAACTATGAAGGATAATCATGACCAAGGTGGAATACCTAATACAACAAATAAGGAATTAGATATGAAGAAGATATAGAATTTGTCCTCTATCCATATAGGAAAGGAAGATCGCAATCATCATCAAGTAAAAGGTATGAATGATCCTGTTTGTTTCATATGCCATAAATTTGGTCACATTGCTAGATACTACAAGAACATGATGAATGAATTCTCAAAATATCTCCTAGTGTGGAAGAAATAGGCCACACATGGGTTTGGAAACATAAGTCTATGAAGAGAGATCAATTTGAAACCAAGGATGGTTTGTTTGACATGATAGAGGAAGAGGAAAGTTAAGAGTTTATGTTGTTAGCATTTATTGACAAATCTGAAGCAAAGAATGAATTCAAACATCTATTCAAAATTAATCAGATGATGAGGTAGGAATGTAAGTTAAAGAAAGGTATGGATATATGGGAGTATCCTAAGTTTTGGGACTTTTAGTCTCTCTATGTCAAAGGGGTGTCTCTATATATGATTAAAGGAGACATTTATCAGTTAGAAGAAGCTTGGTGGCTATCACATATTATTTAATGAGAAGGTATAAAAATAAGGTGAATTTCAAATATTTATCTACATATCAGTTTGTGGTAGATGCTAGGTGAGCCTATAAGTTGAAGGCCTCTCTTCTAGGCCTATGTCCTAGATCTTGATAATCCTATCAAAGGCTTTTTGAATAATTATGTATGCCAGATAATTTCATAGTTTTCTAAAAATGAGGTGTCTTTATATAAGTATTGACTATGATTGTATAGTATTTGGAGACTTGTTGAAGATGTCATGATCCAGGTGAAACATAGAGTTAAGGGGAGCATATGTGAGATGTTCTTATCATGATAAAAGAGTGAATATGTTTGATATAGCTGTGAATTTAAGAAGATTGATATGATGACTTGATTAAACCAAGTCATATGTTTTTACAAGGTACTAAATCTTCATGCATGAACAAAGAGAGCTTGTGAGTTCTGTAGGAAGATAAGTCCAAGGATCAAGAAGGATTAAGAGTAAAGGAGCCTATTTTAGGTTATTATTTTTAAGTTTTATGGTTTTCTTGAAGATTTAGAGAAAGTATGTCTAGGTGGAAGATATGATGTAGAGAGGTGGTTTTTTGTCTTGATGATCCTACTTGAGCCTTTTGGAGGTTTTTATGTGCTCTCAAGTTTATCTTTCTTGTTGCTGGTCAAAAACCATGGCATAGGAAGTCTAGGTTACCAAAGGTTTGGAGGGTCATATCTTGGTCTAGAATTGTGTGATGGTTGTCTCCAAGTGTGAAATAAAAGTTTTATAAGTATGTATTGACTGAAAGGTGTTGGGTTGACCTTGTTTGTTTTGAGATTCTAAGGTTTTGGGCTGTATAAAAAAGTGGTTTACCTTATGATTTAAGATCTAATGCTTCTTAATAGGTTGAATGGGCCAAATGGGTTGTCAAATCAAGATTTATAGAGATTTTAAGGTTTATGGTTTTTCAAATTAGTCTTGTTTTTGTCAAGATGGAGGCCTAATTAGCTAGTAGGTTCATGAAGGAAGTATGTTGCAAGGGATGAATCTAGGTGATGATCTGAAGATGTTCAAATGATGAAATGTCTCATAAATATTAAGGGGATTCTATATTATATGTTTATTGGTATGTTACATAATATTTAAGTATTTTTTTGTGCTCTTTCTTCATTGGTTGTAGTGCTTAGTTGAAGAGAGTGTTGGCATGAACAAGGAGTTATCAAGGCAAGAAGAGGTAGGCTCAAGTAAGGGGGAGTTTGTATCATATTTATAAGATGGTCCTATCATGTTGGTAGTATTTTTAGGTCCTTAGGATTATTTAGTGCCCACTTTGTCATTGTGTCAAAAGGGGAGAAAGTTCCTATTGTGGGAGTGCTTGAAAAGAGATAAAGAAGGTGAGATATATATTACTATATGATGGTTGTTGACATTATGAAAATGAGGGAAATTATTGGAGAATTGTAAATGATTTGATTGTGATGTAATGTAGGTTTAAAATTGAGTGGATGAAGTGAATTTATTGTCTAAGTGATAATGACAAAGTGTGAAAAGTGCTTGTCCTAGTATGCTTAAAGTTGGCTTGGTTGATCTTCAGTTTTGGCATGGTTAGAGATGTTCCAGGATGAGCATGGTGATTTTAGGATGTGTAATAGGTACCATAAAATGTATTATATGATTTTAATGTTTGTGTTCATGATTTGAATTCATATGATAGTCCATATTTTTCATCTAGACATTTTGGGTCCAATGGCAGAAAATTTGAGTAAGCAGTTTGTTGACATCACCATTTCCATGTGTCGATGAGTCAAGGGGAGTTAGTCATATGGTTGTGATAAAATTTGTTCTTAGTTTACATGTGATAAATTTTATTTCATGCAACAAGGTGAAACATAAGATATGAAAGTGTAAATTTGGGATCCCAAGTAGTTTGATAGTGTTTTTCCATACTTAGCCAAATTTGTAATGTGATAAGAAAAGCTGAGTAAGCATTTTGATGGTGTTATATTTCATAAGTGTGAAGTAAGAGGAGAAAATTAAAATATGGGATTGTTTATTTTTATGTATATTTTATTTTTTCTAAATTTTAGATCATGCAATGAAGCACATTAAAATATATGCATGTGCCAAGTTAGCCTTTCAAGCAAGTTCTTGACATAGTTGGTTCTATGACAAAAAAATATGAGTGAGTAGATTAATGGATTTATATATCACATGTTCAAATGTATAAAGATAATTTTGACACATGGTTGGATTATAATATTTGAAAATATCATATGGTCCAAATTTTAGATCATGCATCTAAGCACAATAAAAGTTATTAAGGTCCAAAGTTAGCCTTCTAGGTAGATAAGCAATGGTATCCATACTTAGTCATTTTTGAATGATGTTAAAGATAAGGAACAGATGGAGATACAATTTTTTGTGATCATTAATAAATTTAGATATATAGTTCATAATAAGTCAAATGGATCAAAGTGATCATTGGTTATTGAAGTTAAAGATCGAGTTCCTTACAAAAAGATCAATGAAGCATGTTCATTCCAAGATGTTAGGAAGAAATGAGATGAACATAAGTATTTGAGGTTTAAAATTGAAAAAATTTAAAGGATAAGGATATAATTGTGAGTAGGTTTGTGTAAAAATTGATCAAATAGTACACACTACATGATAAAGACTTGGTTGATCCACAGAGATTGATGGTGCATGTTGAGTCAATATTGCAAGATTGCATGAGATGAGGTCAACTGTTCAAGGTTTAATGCTTGGGTAGTGGTGAAATACATGTTAAAGTTTGAATAAAATATATAGTGAATATTTTATCTAATCAATGAGGACATGAGATGCAAGCATATTAAATTAATTTTAACTATGACCATTTGAATTTAAAAAAGGAAAGACCAATGTTTGGTTTTTATGCTATATCATTCGATCTATGTAGAATTTACTCATGGTGTAAAAATAAAATTTGTAGAGGAATCCAAGGTTAATATGGAAATGTATATTTTAATATCTTAAATTGTTTACATTAAAAGTTATGAAGGTTTAAATTTGACTGTGTTTGACATTTGTTTGTTAAGAACCCATGAAGGATGTTTGAGATTATTTTGATATATATTGATGAATTAGATATTTGGAAGTGTTTTAAACTATATGAAGACCATTTTTGTGAATTATTAAAGTTTTACCATTTGTATACATTTAGAACAATGCTTAAGAATTTAACTATGTATTCGTTCATAATGTTCTTGTTTAGCAGGTCAATGTTTGAGTTGTTTGAGCATATGTAGAAGAGAGCAAAGATGACTGTGATCATTTAAGGATGTTAAATGGGTAATGTGAAGTGGAAATATGCATTTTAAAGTGGTAAGATATTATTTTTTTCTTGATGAAGTGCTAAATGGGTGACTAAGTCTCCATGAGACCTGTAAGAGCTACAAGGGTTAGATTGAAAGGTGTAGCTACTAAAGGGTGACCCATACATGTTATGGATGACTTATGAATATTTTTAAATCCATATATTTATTTTAGATAATTTTTAATGGTTAATTAAAATCTAATATCCAACCAAGAAGCTATTTATCATGAAGGATCTATATATAGTGAAATCAAGAAGATGATTTCAAGGCTAGTATGAAAGTAGTGGGTGTTGAAGTGAAGAAGAGAGGAGAGATAATGTGAAAAATGGATGGGTGGATGAGTAGAAAAGATTGAGGGATATGTGTGTGACCTATAGGTCATAGTTTTGATGTCATAATATTGCTCTTGTAATTTGAGGATGGGTGAAGAGATCTAGGTTGATCAAAAAAGGATATTTTTAGATGCTTTGTGGAGGAGCAAAAGATAGATGATGTTTGTGTGAGTTTGGTGGTTGATCTGAGAGGTAGATCAAAGTGTGGTCTATGTGGATGACCCCATGGTAATTTTATTATTATTATGATAGAAATGTTGTAGGTTTGGTAGCTATATATGAGCTAAGGAGTGGAATGATATAAAAAGTTGTTTTGGATGTATTGTAAGTATATGAAGTTTAATTTATTAGAGGCCCATCATTAGGTGTTGAATACATCAGTTATAAGGTGGAGGTGTTAATATAATATGAGGGTATAAGGATTGATATTACTTAGGGGTAGATTATCCTTATGAAATAGGTGTTTCACTAAAGCCCTTAGGTCAAAAGGACTTGACCAAGGTTGTTGGTTAGAAGGACTTGACCATAAGGTGTTTAGAAGGACTTGATCATCTTAGGGTTAGATTATTCTTATGAAATTGATGTTTCAATAAATCCTAGTTAGAAGGACTTGATCAATATCTTGTTTGTAATCTCTTATAAGACAAGTAGTTAATGTGTTGTAGGCTTGAGAGTGGGTTTTATTCCCCATGAGGGTTTTACACATAGATGATGTGTTGAATGATCTTGTTCATGCTTTGGATGAATGTGCTTTCATGTTTATATTTCTATATCAAGTTAATGTATGATGGAATGGTTATAAAATTTAATGTGCATTATTGTATACTAATTCACCCCTCCCTCTTAGTAGCTAATTTCAAAAAATATAGCCAAACATTTGAGAGAGGAAGAGGTCAAAGGCAACCTCACTTCAATAGGCCTACCAATGTGTACAACCCTAAGTCTACTACCAATGCAAGGGAGATGGTACCAGTGCATAGTAACTTGGTGTAAGGAGAATATTAGAAACAAGGAAAATTTATGGATGTAAATGAGAATGGAGATAAATATATTGTTTCTCAATGGGGAGTCATTCCTATCTTATTAGTTTAAGATGAGGTCATGATGTAAGCAAATGAGAATTGGCAGCCTCATGGAAAGAGCTTCACCAACTTATTTGTGTAAGACACTTCTATAATAAATCAAGGAACCTCTATTTCATAAAATATAAGGTCCAAGAGGAAGGATATAGGAGGTGACAATATCATGCCTACAAGTTCATCTAATCTTCCTCTAAGGCAACAAATCATGGCTGAAATCAAGGTAGTCCCAAACACAACTACACTTCCTTTAAATCAAAATGTTGGAAGGTATACTCAAGGTGGATCAATTACTAAAGTTCCAAGAAACTCTTTTACTCCAAATACTCAAGATAAGGTGAGTACTACTACCTTAAACATAGTGTATTATTTGAAAATTTCCAAAGCATCTCTCTTTATGGGATGTCTTCCACATGCCTAGCTAAAAGGAGCTATTACAAAAGAAGCTATCCATAATTCCTACTAGTCCTTCATCTTCAATTAAAATTCATGGTTATGTTTCTCTTTAAAATTCCCATAATAACATTATTTAACCCTCTACTAGGAATGAGAAACATCCACCATTCTACCTCACTCTCATAATGGGTGATAAATTGGTCCACAATTGCATAGTTAATAGTGGTACTTCTACTTTAGTCATGCCTAAAGTTGTAGCCAATAAGTTGGGCCTAAAATATGAACCCCATATCAAAGGAGTGATTAAATTATATGGTACACCTACTAAGATAATAGGGCTGATAATTTTTTTTAAGGTTCTCTTACATGATTGTCCTCGCTTTCCCATCCTGTAAGACATTGTTGTGGTAGACCTTCCTGCTCACTTTGTAATCTATCTTTCAAGAGACTTTAAAACCAAGATAAGGGGATATATATTAGTTGATTAGTCCTTTTTAGACTTTATAACAAGGTATGTAACCAAGGTGACCATAATAACTGAGCCACTTTCAATATTTTATATTGATCCCTACATTTAAACAAGTTCTAATTTGAATCATGTGGTCAATTAGAAGGAGGAACCTAATGTGGATGATGGAGCCTATAAACTTGAAGGAATATCTAACTTTTTTCTAGATGAATATTGTATAAATTATTATGAACATGATCTTTATTCATACTTTGATAAAACTGACTTTGGCACTTATATCATGCATGATTATCCATTTGAAGGAGCTACAATAAGTGCCAAATATTCTTTCTCACAAGCTACTGAGGGTAACTAAATGATTCATGAGTATGATGATGATAGATTAAGGAATATAATTAAGCACCATAGTGGGAAAAATGATGTCTTTCTACTTGATATTGATGAGGATGCCACTGATGATGACGCTCATGAGGTAGAGGAGGATGACTTATGGAAAAGATATAATGCCATATGTTAAGAATTTGATCAGCTAAGTAATGCTACTTCCCCTCCAAAATTTCTATATTTGGTTTTTTTGATAATTAATTTTAAAAAAATGATGTTGAGTCTCTTACTAATCATGAAAAAGAGTGTCATGTTATGAAGGAGAAAGAATTATAGAAAAGGTTCAATGTCATATGCAAAGAGTTTGACAAGCTTGGTAAGACTCATTTTTCTCAAAGAGATTCTATATCTGATGTTAAGGTTGCTGATGAGACTACCAAGTAGGTTGTTGAGTTTTCCATCAAGCAAAAATATGAAGGTTTTTTAATTGATCAAGAGCCTAAAATCATGAAAGAGTTTGATGAAAATATTTCCTAAGAAGTTATGAACATGGAGAATGAGGTCAAAGTAGTTTTTTTTGTGCCTAGAGAATAGTAAAGAGTTTCATATGATGTTGAGATACATTCAGAGGCAATGGGACATAAATGATAAGATCTTGATACTCCCAAACATCAAGCACATTTTATCCAATAAGGTGGAAATGTTGAGGCAAATGTTATATCTTTAAATTTACACTTTGAAGAGCATCTAATAGATATAAAAAAATAAATCAACTTACAGTCCCAATAAAAGTATTTGAGGAAAAGAAAAGAACACTCATGAAGGCTTTGAATAGTCCACTTACAAACCCAATAAGACACAAAGGTGATAGGCTTCTAGATCAAATCCATATTCAAGTGTACAATGACGATGAACATACTTCTAATTCTAGACTACCTTCATGGAATGAAACATATGCAAGGGGAACTATCTTTGACCTTATTTGAGGTATGATCATATGTTTCACCTCATTAGTGAGATTTTGTAAATAGTATATTAGGTGTGTGTGCCTTTCTTTCAATTGTGTTATGTTACATAAGTGTTATAGTTAACACATGTGTATTTCTTTGGGTGTGTCTTTTATTTGTTGTTTAGTGTGGTGTCAAAGACATATTGTGTGTCAAAACTATGTATAGGTGACTCCATGGCCCAATGGACAAGATTAGGCTACTAGTCTTGGCATAACAAGCATACCAACCTTGGGAAATTACCAATAATGTTGACCATTTTGACCACAAGTCAAAATGGGTCAACCCCATATATTATAAAACTTGATATATGGGTCTAGTATAATGTTATAGGATGTTTTATAGTTCATTTTATGTCATTTAGTGTCATATTGTCCTTGGTCATGGTCTAATTAGTCTTTGTGTCATTTGATGTCACTTAGGGGTCATAAATGAAGTGATATGGTTTTTAATGTGTCCATGTGTTATAAGTTTCCTCCTCAATAGCAATCATGTCAATACCTATCATATTCCTTATTAGGAATGCCAGTACTAAGAGAAACTTGTAGGTGTTAATTGAAAATCAAGAAAATAAATGCAAAAAGAGTTTCAAAGGTTGTACGACCTATGAGAGAAAGTGGAACATGGGATAATATTATGGGATGGATATTTAAATTTTTTAGAATAATTTACATGCTTGAAATGCTTTGGAAGTGCCAAAATTTAGCTAAAACCATTCCATCTCTCCATAACTCTAATATGTACATGAAACTGGTCAACAAGTTTTTGGTTGGTACATCTAGTAGGAGGACTCCTAGGTCAAATGATATTGGTGGTGGATATTACACTTGGTCAAATTCAATTTCATGTTTAGATTTCAAGTAATGGTGGATTATACTTTATGAACCATCTTTAACAAGTTGACTATGTTTTTTTGCCTATTATTTCTCACACCCTATAGGTTTTGCTCATGTTTGAGAAAGTACATACAAATAAATTATTGAATTTTATTTAATATGATGTTGAATTTACCCTATAAATTTTCCCCTACTTTTTTTCATGTTTGGAAATGATTTCATGGGAAAAATAGTTCAAATTATAGGAAGGTGTCACCAGTGAGGTTGCAATCAAGTTTCACCACTTGTAAAAGGTGTATTTTTCTACAGTGTTTTTAATGTAATGTGTGGTTTTTTTTATGAATTTAATGTCTCATTTCCATAATATCCTTCTAATTTTAATATCCAAAACCAACATCATGGCGTTGTAGCCAAAAAACATAACACATAGTCAAGTCCCTGTAGACATCCACATACAGTCCTAATGTTTTGAGCTCTAAGCATAGTTATGAAGAGTATTATGTTGTTTAAGACCCCGTTGGAACATGAAAAAACAATCCAAATCTCTCTAATGTCATGTAATGGACTGTGATAGTCAATTCTCTTATATGCACAATCATACACTATTGGCATGCACCTATAGGTGCTTAAAAAAGAGATTGACCATGTGGAGGTGAATCATTAGATCTGGTTTGAGTCCTTATGAGGTAGATAAGTTTTATTTGAGTAGATCATGGAGGTATAGAGTTACTAAGAGAAACATATATCATATGCACATCCTACATCCTACCATATCTACCTTATTTATTATTGTATATGCATATGCAATCTCTCATAGAGACTTGAGGTGGTTGTATAGAGATGTTATAACATGTGTTGAGGCCTTCATTAGGATAGAATAATATGGACATTTCCCATAGTCTCATTCACAACTTGCATATGGAAATGTCCACCTATAGGTTGCATTGACAAAGATCTAGAAGAGTTTTCCAAAGGTGTTGACATATGATTTGATGCCCTCATTGAGGTCCTAAGATGTTTAAAAGACAAGGATGGTCATTTTTAAAGCACTAAATAGGCAAGAAAGCTCAAAACCATGTTTAAAGATCAAGGACCTAAGTTCAAGGATAAATCCCTAAAATACCCAAAATAGAGCACTAAGCCCTTTTATTGATGACAAATAAAAATATTTCATAGATTTTGATTGGGTTTTGATGCATATAAATTATATCCCTATCCAAGGGCAAGATACATGAAAAAAGGAATGGATGTATGACTAAAAGAGCATGATGTTCAAGGGCCTCCAAGTTACAAATTTGTTCATTGAAGTTTCTTCATGATGTTTATAGGATTTAAATTTCCAAAGTGACCTCTGCACCCAAAGATGACAAGATGAGGCATGTATTCATGTTATATGGTTTTTTTGAGTTAATATAACACAAAGTTCATCAAGAATTTACAGGTGCTTTTTATTTAAAAACTCACCTACAACTGATTGTAGGTGTTATTTTTTAGGTTTATAGGTGAACTTGGTGGAAACATACTAGTAAGAACACTTTAAAAATTCATAAATTATTTCAAATATTTCAAAAGGGACTTGTGGTGTGAGATGTGGGTTCCAAGGGTTGATATGTCACCTACAAGATCCCTACCTACTCCAAAACATTAAACTATAGTTGATTATAAGTGATAGTGAGAAAGAATATGGTATTTTGGAAGATAATATAGCATGGACATGAATTGGATAGATCCAAATAGATGAAAAAATCTTGAGAATTTTATAAAGGTCTTGTGGTAGTGATATGAGGCATAAACCATGTAAGTACACCTATAAGTGCCTCTTTCAAGTAAGAAACATAGTCAGTAGGCCAGTCAAAGTCAAAAATAATGACATGGGTTGAGGGTAAAAGCATGAATGATAAGATGTTTTTGATAATTTTAAAAACCTTAAAAATGATGAGAAATATATAGTGACACTCTCATATCAGTGAAAATAAGACATGGAAAGGTTTTCAAAAGCAACACATAGTCAACATCAAGACCTTGCACACAATGACCTTCCCAATGAGTTTATCTTAGGTTTTGATGCATTTGGAGGGTCTAATGATGTGATTAGGATCTAAAAATTTGTATAGATAATATAAATCAATTAGATAATCCCACCATATCATCATTTAGTTTGTGGTAATAGGGGAAGTTCCCTCTATTTATTTTTAGACAAAGGGCACTCCTCAATGGTGAAGTCTTATAGATTGGTCATGAAAAGGAGAATAAGGTAGGTTGAGGGATGATGAAACTTGGTAATAAGATTTCATGGGATGTGATAAACATGTAAAAACATATAAAACCATCGATATATTCTTTAAACACAACATAGTGGTCCAAACTCACATGAGAGGAGACATACTTATTAGGTCTTAACTAGGTGTAAATCCCAATTGCAGGTTCAATTTCATTTCCAACATTATATGAGCATTGAAAAGCATTGGGATACTTTATTGGGGAGATATGTGATGTTTTTGAGCTTTTAGTAAGCAAAATAATCCACAAGAAAGAAAATTTTGGCTTAATACCAGCTCAAGCCTATGTCAAATGGAGAACAAAGCTTGAGAGGCTTATTTGAAATGCTCACATCTACTTGGAGGTTGTACATGGGAATATGAGGAGTTGGGAACATTTAATAAGGTCTTGAACATTATTTTAATGGAATTTGTCTATAAATCCAATGATAAATCTTTATGAACAAAGGCTAAGGGTGAAAATGGACTAAAACCCTCTAAAACCCTTGGTAAAGACCTGATTGGAAGATGAAGAAAGAGGCATCCAAATGGAATGAAATGTCTTGGGAAAGGATTGGATGTTGTAGAGGGATCTCTAGGTCTCCTCCCCAACATACTGATTTGTACCCTACCTGTACAAATAGGGTGAAAATTGGCTTTATTTGACTATTTTTGGTGTCTTAAAGGTATGAAAGGGATTTAAAGGATGAAATCAACCTTGGGAGAGATATTGAGACTTAATCTATCCTATAATATCCATTTATTGTAGCATAATATCTCACAAGTGTCCTTGTAAGTGCCTTTATCTCATCTATTAAAAATTAGCATAATGCACAAGCTAGTGAGAGAGTGAAAAGTTAAAGTGGGAAGATTTTTAAGGACTACCTAAGGAATATACGGCCATGAATTGTCCTAATAGGTGTCATACGCTCCTTTATATAGACCATATTGGAAAACTAAATGCAGTTTTGGTGCCAAGTGTGGAGGGTGAGTGAAAGAGGAGTTACTTGGACTGTAAACAATGCTAACTCATCTCTATAAGTATCTTAATGATTAGGGATGAAACCAATGAATGGTGGAGAATTTGTAAAACACATCCTCCTTAATTCAATTATCAGATCTATCCATAGTCTATTGATGATGTTACAAATAAGCCAAATGATGAAGGTAGTTTTATAAGCAAGCAAAAGGAATCCTACACCACATTGTGGAGTTTCATTACTTTGAAGGAAATTTGTCTTATGAGACCTTGCATTGTCTATTTACTACTTCATTATCTTGCATATGTAACTCTTCCTCTTACTTTTACAAGTGTTCTTATGACTCTTGGATTTTTATCTTCTCATTTGTCTCTTTAATTATATAAGTAGAGGCCATTTTAGCTCTTGTAAACTAATACCACACCATGTATGACAAATCAGTATTGAAATGACATTGTATTTTTTCCTTTGAATAATTAATGCAGGTTTGGTTTTGAGTTCATGAAAATTTGTCTAAGTGTTCAAAGTGATATATGGTGATGATAGTGATAATCTTCTATCCTTACTTTCCCTATCCTCTCATGTTTATGCAAGAGTTACTATTCTAAAAGGTCATATAGAGTGTATCTAGTGTGTTAGGCTCAGTGTAAAATTGTTCTTAGAATGTGCATTATTCCCTTTGGTTCACTTACATTGTGTTATCTCATGCATATCACCTCTATGTTGAAGCACTTATGTTATAACCTTTTAGGAGTTAGAAGCTAGTTTGTATGCCTTATTTCTTAGTGAAATAAGTATGATGGTCATGTAAAAATCATATTGGTGAATCATCCCCTTAGATTAGTTTAATTTCATGAAAAATTATGACTCTTTTCCCCACAAGCAACTAGTTTTTTAGGTGATAAGCATTTCAAGTTACATTCAGGGGGCTAGCCCTTAAACCTAGAGGTCTACTTCTACCTATAGGTACACCCAAATACATAAAAGTATTCCCATGTTTCCCAAATTGGGGAGAAGCTTGAACACTCTCTTCTAGGGTGCAAGATTTGGGGACAATAGGTTATTTACCAAATCAATCATTGATAATTAAAGACTCATGGTTTATTATCAATAAGTGTAAAGTTTATACTTGTATGAGTGTTGTCAATTCATCTCTTACTAATTTCTTAGAAAGTTTATTGATAATAGATAGGATAATATTTGGTGTTGTGACCCAAGCCATGACAATAATTATTACAACCTCAATATTTATCACTAATAATTATTGTAATTAGTTTTATTACTTATGTCCTGATCACATGAATATTAAATAGTTTATGTTTTAATAACATATGTGCTAAATGTGAATTGTAAAATTGTTAGTTAATGGTAACTAATATAATATGGCATACAAATAGTTACATTGAAGTAAAGTTGATGACATTAATATCAAAATTGTTAAGACTTCTCTTATTTATTGAAGGTAATAACCACATTAGCTTAAAAAGGTTATGAACTATTTAAAAGCTGGAGGTAATCACTTCTATTAATATTTAAGTTCTTTGTTTTTTATAATTTGAGAGATTTTACAAGATGTACATTATTTATATTATATTATATTCATAAATATAGGTCCTAATAGATGTTTATGATCAATATTTTGATTATATTGTTCTATCATTATATATCAATTTACCTATTTATAACTTTGGAAAGGATAAGGATATCATTTTTAAGAGATTAATGTCATTTAAAATTTAAAAGGGTTTCTAAATGTTTTGTTTACATATTTAGATATGATTTTTTCTAATAATGATTTTAAAAATTATAGGACTAATATATGTGTGGCTCATATTACACCTATACTACCAAATCAAATTTAATCATGTATGAGACTTAACTAGGTTAATGATCTTAAAATGATTCTATCAGGAAGGTGACTACTAGGTTATTTATATAAGAGTTTATGAGTGTGAGACCATACACCCCAATATTCATATCTAATTTGAAATGAAATAATTTGTTATAGTGCCTTATTAATATGGTTTAACATTATTTAAGCATTAGACAATTATCCTATCCCAGTTCTCTATTTAGAGTTATGCCAAAATAAGCACAAAAAAGAAATTATCTTGTATTACTCTTTATTAGAGTATGTTTTACACTTGATTATACATTCCTTTTAATTTTTTTAGTGGTCATTACATCTTGGAAAGATCAATCCAAAATAATCCATTTACCTCATACCAAAACATACCTAAATTTTTTTCCTAAGGATGTATAACATGATCAACAACCAAAATATTGATTCCTGGAATGAGATATAGTAGTATCCCTACATGAATTACTTGACTATATTTTATAGGACAATGAACTCCTTAAAAAATATACAAGTGACCGGTGTTACCCTTATAGGGAAATATGTTTGCATATTTATTGGCCAATGTATTTTATAAGATGCCCAAATAGATCATAAGAGACTTTTATATTTTTAGTTTGTGCCCAATTATTGCATTCTCCACATAAACTCCATTAATATCTTGACAAATTGATTGAGCATATGAAGTTTTTAAATAACCCTATTATTTTATTATGGTGGTATTCATCTTTTCCATCTTGTGATTTACCAAGGTATCATATTCATCCATGTCATTGATGGTTTCTATTCATTTCACTTGTTTGGATATGTACTCAAATCCTAAGTTTGACAATATATTATACTCATTTCTTGAGGGGTATATGTTGGCATCATACTTGGAGGAAGCATAAATGAGTTTCTTCTCTAAATAATCTTATGATTTATTATTGGTGTTGACCACTTTCTAGTCTCAAACCTAGAAATGGGTCAACCTAATGCCTTAAGTCATGATCCATCTTTAGTACCATGGTTGTCATTCATCTTATGAGTTAGGAGGGTGTTTAAGTAGTTTACTATCTTGTCATGATCACAACATTGCTTTGTTAGTATTCATGTATCCTTTTCAACCCAATTCAAGTAGTTTCATGATGATCAAACATACTTAGATGGTATTTTATCACTTTAATGGGCCCCTAACATGTGAAACATGCCATGGTGAAGATCAACTGAGAAAGTAGTTTGATAAGGTCTCATAAACATATTGGTTCTTCTTGATAACATGAGATATGTCCATTTTCAAGATTTAAAGGAACATCATGGAAGGTATCTTAAGGTTAATTTGAGGTTTCATAGGTCATAAAGGTCTTTAATATGTATTGGCATGATAACTCAATTTATATACCCTTTTAAGGTCATATATGTGTGTGAAGTCAACATTTTTTTGGGTCATAATGAGACCCAATCTAGCCTTGATATACCACTAAGTCACCTAAAATGCCTCTAAAGGACCTCATAAACCTCATCAAGCCACCATTAGACTATTTAATACCTCAATGAATCCATTTACCCCATGATCAATGTTTAATTCCTCCCAAATGGGCCCCACACATGCCAAATAATGACTTTTCAACTTCCTCAATTCATACCATAAATTTAAAAGTGTCATGTGATCCCTATTTTCCCTCCAAAACACTTGATAATGATGTTTTATATCTAAAACAAGAGTAATTGTAGAGAAAATGGCATGTCACAAAGGTTTTTTTAGTAGTACATATCCATATTATACAAACCAGCTCAAGTGAAGTCATGATTTTATAGAGGGAGGTCAAAATGTCAAATGGTAAAGAGAGTAGTGATTCTCAGTACCATGGAAGCTCTAAACCATTAAATCTCTCCCTAGAGCTTATTGGTAGATTTAGAGAGATCCTAAAGATCATTCTCATACTGTATAAAAGAGAGAGAGTGGGGGCCTAATATCATAACCAAATAAAGTAGACTCAAGAAACTTCCACCCATGGGAATTTATTTAGGGATGGTCTCCTAATATTTATGAACATTCCTTAAGATTTTAAATAATCCTTATGCCCCTCTCATTTTCACATGCCAGCTTGGACTAAATGGTTTTGAGTGATTTTTGACTTGTCTACTCAAACTAATAATGGATGTTTTTCCTTTAGGTATTGAAGGATCCTTTTGTTGGCCATTTTGGCCCACATACTAATATTTTTTTTGGTTTAAAAAGATAAGTAGGGTCCCAGTTGATGATGGATCAGGTGGATTTTTAAGCAGGCTCAAATTTTGCAAGTAGAGTGATCTAAGTAGATTTCTTATGGTACTAAACAATTACAGGGGCAAGTCCAAAAAAGGATTAAGTTTAAACTTAGAAAAATATTTCAATGTTTGGCCAAAGTGTTAAATCATTCCTTCAAAGGAAGTGCCTCACATAAAACCCACAACAAAAGTATAAGGCTTATTTATTTTGGGAGGTTTTGTTCCACTTCATTTGGCTAAGTATTGGAATTCTTTTGGGATTTTTGTTTTGGCCATTTTTTAAAGTATGAATAATTGTTTTAGACATTTTGTTTGAAAAAATTTCCTTGAAGGGTCATTTCTTTAAAGAGGTACTTTTTATTTTTTCAAAGGGCACTTTTAAACCCAATGTCCTATACACTTTTCTTGGGAAAATTATCCACTTCACTTTTTTTGAAGGGAAATTTTTGTAGTGAAGTGTCCACATCACATTTTCCAAAAGGTCCTTTTGGTAGCAAGTGCCCTAAATAGTTTACCTAAAAAGTTTTTTCTCAAAAAAATTGTCCATTCAAAAGTCCCAAAGGATATCTTGTAAAGTGATCCGATTTAGAGGTTCCAAAGGGCACTTTTTTGGTAAAGTGTCCTTCCTAAAAGGTCTAAATCAGAGTTTCCAAAATACCATTCCAAAGTTCCAAAGGCATTTTAATGGCATAATTCTTCTGGGACAATTTTCTTGAAGGCAAATTTCTTTTGAAACTTTTGTCCTGAAGTAAAAGACTAAGGCAAAATTATTTTGAACTTTTTGTCTAAGATAGAGATCCCAAAGACATGAATTCTTTCAGACATTTTATCTAAAAGAATTGCTCAAAGGCAAAGATAAAGTAAATAATTTCCTTCAAATAAAGTGCCCCACACAAAGCCTAAAGGATATTTTCATAGGGAAGTGGCCCAAAACAAAATATCTGAAGGGCACTTTTTAAAGTCTCAAAGGGAACTTTTTAAAATTTTGAAGGGTATGACTCTCAAATAAATTGTTCAGTTAAATTTTTTTGAAGGGTAATTTTATTTTGGAAAGGTCACTTTTAAAAAATCTAAAGAGTTAATTTCTTAGGCAAATGTCCTCTACATTTTCTTTGAAGTATATTTCTAGCAAGGTAGACCCAGTCAAAAAACTAACAAAGGGACCCTAAATGAATATAGGCTTGATAATTATCAAGATCTTATAAGTTCAGATCAAATCCAAGATAAATAGTAACTGGTAGGTTTATGGACCCAAATTAGATCAATAAAACACATTTAATTATGAATTTTGGATCAATGGTGTGCAAGTACATCAATGAGTTAGTGAAACTCAAGAACAAAGGCATGATGGACAAGTGACATAAGTATGTGGGTCTAGGCAAGAGATAGATGGTTCATGTTCATTCACCTCAAGCTTATCACATAAAGCGAGATGATTCAAAGAGTTAAGAATCTAAATCAAACATAAAAAACTAATGAAATTAAAGGTTGACCATAAGGGAGATCCCAAATGACATAAATCAAGGTTAAAAGGTTAGTTTTTGACCAAGGCAAGCAAGCATTATGGAGCCAAGCTCAAGCACATTATAGTTTGAACCAAGAGTGGATATTTTGGGATCAAACAATGCTATTGGGGACCTATAAAGCATAAACATAGACTTTAATGACCATTACTAAAGCTAGATACATGAAAATGACCTTTTTCCCCACTCAAGCATGCATTAAAAAATTAGTCATTGAGTAGTTTCACAATCGGACAAAATTAAAGCAACTTGATCCCATCAATTAAAACCATTATGAAGCATCATAAATGAGATATTGTAATGATACAATGGAGTGGAGTGAACTTGATTGGTGGAGGTAGTTGAAATAACTTTTCAAATGGATTTGAACTATTTTTACTCCAATTTTGAGTGCCAAAACTCCCCCTCTCTTATTTCCCTTCATCTATAAATATAGCCTTTGAGTTATTATTTTACTCCCTCAAGCTGGTACAACTAGACTCTACCAAAATTGTATTCAACACCTCTTGGAGTAGTGAATAGAGGATTTTGTAGTCATTTTCCTATTCTATATTTAGTGTTTGTTTAATATGCAAATATGAATGTTACTTTCCATTTGTATGTCCAAATTCAACCTAAGTGCTAAAAATCTTCTTTATAGGTCATATAGTGTGTCTCAACATTTATCTCTCAAAGATATAAAGGTTAGAAAAAATTAAGTGTCTTAAACTAGACCTTATTTTCATTGATCCCTAGTCTAAGTGTAACAAACAAACCTCTATACAAAATAATGTTGCATAGAAGCATAGTAATCATTGCATTAGTTTCTTTCCTAATTCATTAGTGTGTTAAAAAATGCAAGCTTGTGAATGGGTCTGATAAATTCTTGGTACATCACCACAAGTTAGAATAGGTTTTACTTTTCTATCTCCTTCTCCCTTTTCCCCCAACTAGTTTTAGGTTTTATAATCAAAGGTCCAAAATGATGAATTAGAGGAGCCAGCCTCATTAAAAATCCTCGAGGTTTAGTCTAGATATAGCTAACCCATAGCCTTAGACCATTCCAATGCTAGTCTAGGTTTAGAAGCAAGACTTGAACACTCCTCCTTTTATCTAAGGTGAAAATTGGATTGATAACACCTTCCATGGTATTTTCAACACTTGACTCACACATGTGAGCTCATATAACTTGGAAAACTTCATGATTGGCTCTTGTGTGTGACCTAGAAATAAGTTTGTGCAATGAATAGAGGTTTTATGCCTTCATCAAAGGTTATGGACTAGGTTGAAGAGTTTACATAGTTATTTTAAGGTTTCTAATTCCTTCTTACTCATGATGAATGTGCAATGGCCTTTTGTCACCTTAGAAGATCCCAAGGAAGAAGGACCTATGCATATTTTAAGACCATTGTATGACAAAACTCAACCTAAGTGCTAAAAATCTTCTTTATAGGTCATATAGTGTGTCTCAACATTGATCTCTCAAAGATATAAAGGTTAGACAAAATTAAGTGTCTTAAACTAGACCTTATTTTCATTGATCCCTAGTCTAAGTGTAACAAACAAACCTCTATACAAAATAATGTTGCATAGAAGCATAGTAATCATTGCATTAGTTTCTTTCCTAATTCATTAGTGTGTTAAAAAATGCAAGCTTGTGAATGGGTCTGATAAATTCTTGGTACATCACCACAAGTTAGAATAGGTTTTACTTTTCTATCTCCTTCTCCCTTTTCCCCAACTAGTTTTAGGTTTTATAATCAAAGGTCCAAAATGATGAATTAGAGGAGCTAGCCTCATTAAAAATCCTCGAGGTTTAGTCTAGATATAGGTAACCCATAGCCTTAGACCATTCCAATGTTAGTCTAGGTTTAGAAGCAAGACTTGAACACTCCTCCTTTTATCTAAGGTGAAAATTAGATTGATAACACCTTCCATGGTATTTTCAACACTTGAATCACACATGTGAGCTCATATAACTTGAAAAACTTCATGATTGGCTCTTGTGTGTGACCTAGAAATAAGTTTGTGCAATGAATAGAGGTTTTATGCCTTCATCAAAGGTTATGGACTAGGTTGAAGAGTTTACATAGTTATTTTAAGGTTTCTAATTCCTTCTTACTCATGATGAATGTGCAATGGCCTTTTGTCACCTTAGAAGATCCCAAGGAAGAAGGACCTGTGCATATTTTAAGACCATTGTATGACAAAGATTGTGTGTATGGCTTAGTGACATCTACAGAGTTTCAAATGTAGCTCAAAACATGTAATATGGTGTTGAAATGATAGTAGAGTGCCATCATTGCATTAAAATCAAGTTTCTTAGCCTTCATGGTGGCCTCACATGCCTTGAAACCATCTCTCTTATCTACAAACCCACAGTCTCTTTTTAGAAAAAGTTTAAGATCTTTGTGTGAAAGTTAAGGTTTTTTTTGAGTTTTTGAGGTTTCAATTTAGGACTATATATGCTTCACCTATGCACCAAAGTTCCATGTTTGATTAAGTATTTATATAAATGTCTAAAATTTTCATGTGGATAGTTTTAGAAAGGACCTTACCCTCCATCTCACATCATTTTCATACTACTATTATTTCACTATGTTGTTACTACCATCTACACTATGTTACCCTTGTTTTCATACACCACACTCCATATATCTTCATTGCCATCCTCTTTCATTATTACACACTTAAATCCAAGTCTAGGCCTTGTCATGAACCTACATACTCCCTTGAAACCATTAAAAGATAATGAGACCACATAAATATGAACCCATATGTTCATATAGTGGACTAAGAAGGTAAATATCCACCTACAGCCAACAATTTTAGGCTACTATAGTAGGGTCTCATAAAAATCACTTTAAATACCATATAAAGGCATGTAGACTAATGTAAACACGATATATGAATTCTAGGAGATGAGTGGAGATATAAAGGTGTCATTAGGGTTTAAGAAATCTTGTACCACTCTTCCTTCATATAAACATGACACTCAGACCCTACACATAATTAACATCAATAAGTATACACCTATAATAGATCAATGTATATCAGAAACCATACTCTACTTATGGTAGAAGGGAAAAATTCATACAAATGTGATTGAGGTTTAAGTTAGATGATAATGCAAACTTGATGGCCATTACCACTGAAAAGGTAGAGTAATACCTAAACATGGTTAAAACCACATAGGCATATGCAGACATGAGGCCTAATTGTGAGTAGAGGGTAAGGCATACAAAGGAACAAACATTTTAAAACCATAATCTAAACATGATAATTGCCTTGAGAACATTTTGAACACATCAATGAACCCAAATACCTTAGGAGGCAATTTTATAATCCATACTTAGAACTGTCATGTCTAATCACATAGTCAACAGGCTTCTAAATGGCCAATCTGAGCCAAAATGGTGGTTTAAGATCTTTATAGGCATGGAAAAACCTAAAAAATTAGTAAAAATGGTCACCATGATCCATTACAAGAATTATATATTCACTTAGGCTAGACAAATAGTGGGTTTACCCACTATTTTGTCTTGGACCAAGGCTTGTCTAACATAGTTGTTTAGTGAGTTGAAGGATACATCCATGTTATATAGGGTTTTTAGATAGTTTGTGACCCCTAAAAGGTTTTTTTTCAATTAATTATGATGGTCAAGGGTTCCCAAACCTCCTCTAAAGGTTTGACACCTAGAGCTATAGTTAAAATCCTTAGAGATAAACCAACATAGTTAAACACACAAGCTTGAACAAAGACCCTAGTGCCATCTTGAGGTTCCTTCTAGATATTATAAAAAATTAAATAGACAATATGAGGTGTATAAGGATGATTAAGACTTGTTAAGAAGGTTTTAAGTGTCAATAGGTGAGAAAGTTGATCAAAGTGTCTTCAAACCTTGCTTGAGCCAATCAACCTACACATATGTAATTTGAAGACCATCATCAAATGATCACCCATTCCACAACATGAATTATTAAGACCTTATTATATAAAATTTTTATCATGTTACCAAATCAGGGGTTATCTTATCTATTGCTTCAAATGGTGTGGAAATTATACAGACACTTATTGAAAAGGCAAGTTTGTAAGGTTTTAGGCATAAATTATGTTACAAAGACTAACTAAAAGTTATAAACTATGGAAGGGGTAAGCTCAATAAATATTATACTAATTTAATGGAAATTTGATTCATATAAATTACTGAAAGTGTCTCTATTATATCTTCTTAAACTACCAATCTCTAAGGTAGTTTAAGTGGCCTAGTCATGTAGGGCTAATGAGTTTATATGTGAAAAATAATTGAGAGATAAAAATTCCAATACCTAATGGGTTAATATAATAATGATCTAAGTATTTTAAAATGATTTGAGATCCTAATTCAACTTTTTTATCATTCAAACAATGAATACGAGCATAAATTTAAAGGACAAGTAAAATAGGTCTACCTATGTTGCAAATAGTAGAGTCTAGCAGACAAAAGGTGGCATGGAAGTATTGATTGACCATATTAAAACATTGGTAACTATCATATAGGTGAGAAAAATCTAAAATTAAGGCCATTATGATAGGTAAGAGGTATTTTCAAGGACCATTTTGTATGCACATTAAAGTGAGGTTGCCCAATGCCTCTTGGAGGCCTATCTACATCCCATTTGTGTTATGTAACTACCATTGGAGGGAATGTTAGGATATTTTAAGCATGTTTAAATAATGAATAAATTAAAATTAGGGATTTATAGCCTCTATATCTTCCTAAAATTCTAAATTAGACCCATCGAATGGATGCTAATGTTTGAGGATGAGGAACAGGCATGTTATAACTACCGTATACCACATTAGCCTCATTCATGGCCTATCCCACACATGGAATCTTAAATCAGGATAATGTGGTATATGTGGCTAATTTTGATTCCATGTGTAACAAGGATCTACCAAAATTGTGTTGTAACTCTTTTGAATCAATAGAAGATATCTACAGATTTCTTGTTGAATGCTAGTGTGCTCTATGAAAGTTTGTTTTGAAAAATGTATGCATAATGTTATAATTTTTAGGTACTTTCATGTATATAGCTTCATGTTTTTAGTATAATATATGTTGTATTAAGTGTTATCAAGTATGAATGTTCTTGAAGTGTCGTAAGTCACTAGTATCTTGTGTAAATCTAAGCTTTATCCTTCAAGTTGTAGAATATTATTCAACCTCCATAAAAAATAATCATTATTATAACACCCTTAGTTAGTCCAATCAATAATTTTATCCATAAATTTCATTATTAGGTTTAAAATGATTTAACTAATAGGTGATCTTTAACCAATTGGTGCATCACCACTTAACATAGGTCCTTTCATCAATTTTTCGTCTCTTTCCCTTTTCATTGTGATAATTTTAGGTCTTAGAAATGGTATTGAATTGAAAAATTATGGGATATATCCCCATAAAAAATAGAGGCTTCACCTACATATTAGGCAACCATAGTCTATAATTCATTCTAATGTTGGACTAGGTTTGAGGTAGATGTGAACAATCTTCTCCTCAACAAGGGTGCAACCTAGATCACCAACAATTTTGGCACACTAGGTGAGACCAGATATGAAAGGGTATTAGAGACCTGATTTGAAAAGATTTACAATGTGAAAAGACATCTAGAATCCTAAGGAAAATCAATAGTAGATTAGAAGGTAGTTTCATTCACCAAGTTTCTACTAGGTCAGCTTCAAAAGGTAAGCATATTAAGTTTGCTAAATTATCTTTGGACATAGTAAGGAGAAATATGGTCCCTATAATTTATCCAAATACCAAACTACCTAGTTTCTTCAATTCTCCTAACACTATCAATTCTATCCATACATAGCCTACTATAAGTCTACCAATCCCAATGGTAAGGCCTAGATTGATAGCATTTATACCCTTTAATGGTGGAAACCCTCTAAACATAAACTAATTTGATGATATAATAGATCTTTTTTTAAAGAGTTTTCCATAATTCACAAGGGAAAAATCCAACACTCTTATAGAACACATACCTAATATAAAAAACCTATGTTTAGTACACAACATCACCCAAAAAGCATAGCCATGGGACTCTTAGTAACTTCCTTGATAGGCAAATCCCTTTAGTGATATGGAGGTCTCACTCCTACCTCTATAAACACTTGGGATGAATTTTTTGAGTACCTTTTTAAACACTTTGAAGATAGAGGTGACCATGTGTCACTAGTTGAGTAGCTCACCTCAATTAAGAGGGCACCCCAGGAATCTATGGTTGATTTTAACTATAGATTTCAAAAGAGTTGGGATAGAATCCATATTATCATCAATCCTACACCCAATTATTCCTTATTATACTACCTTAGGGCCTTTAATTCTAATGTTTTTGTAATGATATAGTCTATGGGTGGGACCACATTACCAGAGGCATATGAAATCTTTATAAGAGTAGAGAATTGCTTGATACAAGTATGGAAATTGACTCCTAGACCTCTCATGCCCTTATTTCCTAAGTTACAACCTACTTCCCACACCATTTCTCCATTGAATACTCCAAATAGTTAAGGATAATTTGATGATAACCAAGTAGATAGGCTTGCAAATAGTGAAGGTTTGATAAAATCCCAAAACAATAAGTTGGTAACCTTAGAGAGGCAACAACATACTTATTATAGACCCTACCAACATCTATATAAGGATATATATCCATAGTAACCCTATAATAGACCCTATTTCCCACATAATCAACAAGCCTAAGGTTAGATCACATAGGCTAAACCATATAATAGATATAACCCCAATGTTGTAAGTAGCTCAAGGGCATTGGTACCAACACAAAAAAATCTTGCATAAGAAGGTCAATAGTCTAATCCATGGGGTAAATAAAATGATATGGTGATGTCTAAAATTGGTGAATTCTATTAAAATTATTTTTTACAATAAGCCCCTCTATTTTAAGCTCATGACACTATGCTTCCTCCACTACAAGGTCCTCTAATACCTCATGGTGATATGCTTGCCATGACACCGACAAAAGTTTTAAACCAATAATAAGGGAATGTGAGAAAATAACCTATTATCACCACCTTTGTGAAATTATAAGAAAGAGAGCACACCTTTGAGCATGTATCAAAAAACTTGGGGTATAATTCACTAAAGCTAGATGATTCAGTTGTATCCCACACAAGGGATAAAAGGAGAATGGTTGATGATAAGTTAGGGCATTATAAGGTCTCTCCCACACATCCCCAAGTGATTTAAAAACCTAATACTGAAATTATAGTCAATAAGGCCTCTCTAACTTAGCAAACATCTCAAACACATGGGCAATATCAGAAGATTCCATTCATCCCTCAAGTTACTTAAGTCACAAGTGATGCCTCCACTTCCAAGATGCATCCGAAGGGTGCTAATTGTCCCTTCAACATTGTGGAATACGTGAAAAAATGTAATTTTATAATTCCTATGTGGGATTGTCTACTCATTTTTGGCTAGAAAGACATCCTCCAACAAGATCTCTCCAAGCTTTCTCTCATGAACAAGCAAGCTGACAAGGTGAGTATAATTTATTTTAATGAAAATCAACCTAGTGTAGTCTAAGCTTCCAAGGTTTTTAATCCACATCCATTATACTTGTTAGTCATAATAATATATTTTATTATCCATAATTGCATGATAGATAGTAGTACCTCAACCTCAGTCATGCTAAAGCCATAACTGGTAAACTAAAACTCAAGTATAAGCGTAATGAGAAAGGAGTCTTATAATTAAATGGTTATCCCAAAAAGACAATAGGTATTTTAAATGATCTCAAAATTATGTTATCATCTTGCCCCAATTACACCATCTCATAGGATGTCATGGTTATTGATCTACCCCCATACATTTCCTTATGTCTATCTAAGGACTTCATTATAAATCTTGGAGGATACATTTCATCAAATTGGTCATACATGGTCTTGAAGACAAAATATGGGACTAGGGACATTATTAGGTCTGAACCTATCTCTTGTTCCACTTATAACCCTATATGCCCAATCTCTCTAATGTAAACTGCACTATACTACATGAAGATAAGAATTTCAATTAGCAAGAGCCCAAGGATCATCTTAAAGGTGCTCAAATCTGCCCTTTGATAAATAGGCAACTGATAAATATGGATTTGACCCCTATAATACTATTTAGGAGGCATACCTATGGGTATACTACATGCATGAGGAAGGGGCTATTATTCCTAGTCTCACAAGCTCAATTCAAGAACATGATGGCATATGGACCTTGTTATTTGATGGATCAAGGTCAAATACTGGTAGTGGAGCTAGGGTAATGCTTTTTTCTCCTTAAAATTAGAATTACTACTAATCTATGAGGTTTTAATTTAGTTTTACTTTAATAACAATTGAGTATGAAGCCCTTATACATGGGATACACGAGGTCAAGAGGAGAGGCATCAAAATCCTACAAGTGAAAGGTGATAGTGATATTTTAGTGAAGAAAGTGAGGGGTGTTAGTTTACTCAAGAACCATCTATTTAAGGCCTAAAAACATTATGTATGGAAACTTCTAGAGGAGTTATTAGTATTTGACATCTGTTCCATATCAAGGGAATCTAACCACCATACAAATAAACATGCAACTTTTGGTGCCCAATATGAAATTAAATATGGATTCAAGGTCATATTTAGGCCATGTATACTTAATAATTAGGTGAGTTGATAGGTCTTTGATAGTGATGAGAAGATTATGTGCTTTCTCATGCAAGAGGCAAAATTCTATGATAAGAACCATGGTAAATTTCAATATCACTTTGATCATCAGATAGTATAGATAATGTATAATAAATTTATCAAGGGATTAGTGACATTATAGATCATATTAAATGAATATTATAAACTAATAAGAAATAAGGTAGTTATCTCAACTAAAGAAAATCATTATGAGAAGATAGTCATCTTTAAGGACAAGTTACTTAAGTTGGGAAAAGTAAACACAACAGAAGAGAGAGCTACCTTCATTACCTTATGTCAGGAGTATATTGATGTGTTTTTATGGGAATACCATGATGTAAAGGGATTTGATCCCAATCTTTCCCAACGCACCATAGAACTAGAAAATAATGCAAAACACATAAGGCAAAAACAAAGACTAGTCAACCCTAAGGTGGAAGAGTTCATAAGAAGAGAGTTGTTAAAATTGATTAAATCCAAGATAATATTACCCATCAAGCATTACTCATGGGAAGAAAACCTTCTTCATGTGAGGAATAATAATGGAGAGATATGCCTATGTGTTGACTTTAAAGACCTTAATAAGGTATCTTTGAGGGACTAGAACCCACTTCCCTCCATGGATCAGATACTTAAAAAGGTGGTAACCTCTTAGAGGTTTTCCATGATGGTTACTCTAGTTACAATCAGATATTTTTCAAAGAGGATGATAGACATAAGACTACCTTCACTACAAAGTGGGGAACTTATGCATACATCAAAATGCCCTTTGCACTATCTAATGTAGGGTCAAATTCACAAGGAAATGGATGTTAATTTTTAGGGATTGATTAATGATATGGTGCTCATCTATCTTGATGACATCACCATATTCTCAAAGGATCCAAAAAACCACATAACATATTTGGATTTGGTCTTTGATAGGTGTAGGTAGTTTTGAGTGTCCTTGAACCCCAATAAATGCATCTTTGCCATTCATGAGGGTAGATTATTGCATCATGTTGTATCAAATGATGGTATTTATATATAACTTGAGAGAGTTGAATCAATATTATCCTTACCCATACCCAAGCACAAGAAAGGCTTATAGAGCTTCTTAGGGAAGATCAACTTTATAAGGTGGTTTATCTTAGGCTTTATAGAATTGGTTAAGCCTCTTACTCACATGCTTAGGAAGCACAAAGAATTTAGATGGAGTAAGGAATGAAAGAGGAGATTTGAGGCCATCAAAGAGGCCATATCTCAAGCCCTTAAACTTCTTAATCCTAATTTTAGCAAACAGTTTTTATTGAATGATTTATCTACATCAACTGCAATTTATGTTATGATTATACAACATAATGGTGAAGGACTAGAAATACCAATTGACTTTTTTAGTCAGGCCTTAGAAGGATATGAGGAAAGATATAATTTTTTGGAGAAGCAATTATTTATTGTTATGATGGGATTAAATAAGTTTAGGCACATGGTGTCTAACAACTAGGTCATAGTCATGGTAGTACACCCAAGCATCAACAAATTCATGCTCAACAAAGACTTGAATGAGAACAGAGCTAGGTAGGTAACAAAGTGTATAGAATATGAGCTTGAGGTGAGGGTGACCAAGTTGATTAGAGGTAGAGGCCTATGTGAGCATCTTATATCAGAGGTAAAGGAAGACAAAGACCAAGTTTTGGTAATCCATGATAGTCAATAGGTAGTAAAAAGTATCACTCCCCTTAATTGGATGAATGATGTGGTCAAATTCCTTCAAATAAGCTGATATCCTATGGTATTGTATAGGGACAAAATAAGTCAATTTAGATTGTAGACCATACCCTATGTCTTGATAGATAGAGTGCTATTCAAGAAAGATGTAAGAGGCATGATTTTGAGATGTTTTGAATCAAGACGAGTTGACAAGCTACTTAAACAATTTCATGATGGACCTATTGGTGGGAAATTTAACATCTTCCAAAATAATTAGGGATGGATAATTTTGTCCTACACTATTTAGATATTCACATAGGTTAGACAGTGCTCAAAATGTACCATGTTCACTGGCAAATAGAATTTAGCTTCCCTCCCATTGTAATCAATCAAATTTGATCATCCCTTCATGTAGTGGGGCTTAGATTTCATAGAAATAATCCATCCCATTTTTAGTGCTAGACATATATGGGTCATAATAGCTATAGACTAATTGACAATGTGGGTAGAGGCAATTGCACTTAAGGAGGCCATTAAAAATTCTATCTTAGAGTTATATGATAATCTTATGACCATATTTGGTATGCATTCAATAATCATCTCTAATAATATCTTAGTCTTCAATAGTATCAAGGTATATGAGTGGGATATTAGACATGGAATCTACCTAAAGGCATCCTCTAACTATTACCCATAGGGTAATGGACTATTAGAGTCCATAAACAAGAACTTGATAAGGATTATCAAAATAACTATGGAGGATAGTCAAAGAGAGTGGCATATAAGGTTGAAAACTACCTTATGGGTGATAAAGTTACACATAATAGGTCTACTGGACACTCTCCATCATCCTTGTCTATGGTAGAGAGGAAAGATTGCTTATTTCCTTAAACTATCTACCTTAGAGCTTGCCCATCAACTTGAGCTATTAGAAGATGATGCATTGCAAGTTAGGATGAATGAGTTGAGATAGTTAGAGGAGATAAAAAATAGTGTCACATAAATCATGTGGTCTAATGAACATCAAATAGATAATTCATCTAATAAAAGAGCTTCATCTAGGACATTCTAACAAGGAGATGTGGTCCTCAAGTAGGATGAGGACCATACAAAGCTCGAAAAACACTCCAAGTTTGAAAACATTTAGAGTGGAACTTATTTCATCACTAATTTCAAGGAAAGTAATGATTTCAACTTGATATATTTAATGGTGATAAACTCCCCATCCTTATTAATGGGATGTTCCTCAAATTCTCTTTTTGATCTTCATCATGTTCTTATACATAGGTAGTTGAGTTTGTCTTTTCCCTCCAAGTGCTTTTACATATGTGTTATGCTTGTTGCTTAGTATTCTTGTTAGCTATTATGTGTTGTATTTTATTGTTATTATTTATTTATTTTTTATGTCTCATTATTTCAAAGTATGCAAGGTATAAGGTAGATTTATGAGCAGTCAAGTCCCATTTCCTAAGCCATCAAAAGTAGGTTCAACTTTTTTTGAGTTCTTTGACCAACATGCTAGTCAAGCTAGCTGAGTCACTAGAAATGTTGACCACTTTCTAGTCTTAGACCTAAAAATGGGTTTAACTAATGCCTTAAATCATAACCCATATTTAGTACCATGGTTTCCATTCATCTTATGAGTTAAGACGGTGTTTAAGTAGTTTATTGTCTTGTCATGATCACAACTTTTCTTTGTCAATATTTAGGTATCCTTTCCAACCTAATTAAATTAGTGTCATGATGATCAAACATACTTAAATTATCCTTGATAAATTTGATGAGCCCACACCGTGTGAAAGATTCCATGGTGAAGATAAATTGATAAGGCAATTTGATAAGGGATCATAAACACATTGGTTCTCCTTGATAACATGATGTATGTCCACTTTCAAGATTTCAAGGAACATCATGGAAGGTGTCTTAAGGTTAATTTGAGGTTTCATTGGTCATAAAGGTTTCTTATATATATTATCATGGTAACTCAATGGATATACCATTTTAATGCCATATATGTTTATGAAGTCAACATTTTTATTGTCATAATGAGACCCAATCTAGATATTAGAAGTAAAATGTCTGAGAGAGGGAGTGAATCAATATTCAATAATTTAAACAATTTACTTAACCAATCATAGATAATTTAGACAAGCATGATCATCTTCAATAAGCATAAACATCACTCCACAATATCATGAAATATATGAACATAATGTGTGTGTGTGTGAAACTGTCAAGGGGAATAAAACCCACTAAAACACAACTTGGACAACATGTCATATAATACCATGAATCAAATTTAGTTGAGCACCAACCCCTAAATTTATCAAGCACCAACTTGACTTTAGCAACCACCGACTTACTAGGAGGATAAAACCCCCTTGTTGATCAAGCACCCACTTAATCAACACTATAAAACTATCAAAATTTATCTTGTTTACCTCTTAGAAATAATGATGGTATTATTTTTCTCTATTATACTCAAACATGCTACTCACACAAGCAAAAATCGTCCATTACCTTCTTCACTCAATTATCCCTAATATAGCTTGAAACTTTCATGAAAGCACTTATAAAACATTGTAGATGTCTATGGCTAGTTTATATAATATATTTTATATGTTTCACAACTTATTTATACTCACACAATCCTCTTCTTCTTTAATTCACATCTCCTCTCTCTATATACATACTTTAGGCCTAAAAATGCCTAGCATAGATACAAGTTTCTTGTTCATATCCTTCTTGGTAAGCCAAGCACTCTTATACTCTTAGGTCAGATAAGGAATGGATCTTAAAACACTTCATATACATGGATAAAATGTGATTTAAGTCCCTTTAGATCTGACCTTTCTTAAATAGGCCTTATCTCTCCTTTAGGTCTCAGGGAGACCTAATCCCATTAGGCCTAATTAGCACAGATTATCCTTTTATTCTTTTAGAGAAAATTAAACACATTAAATGAAAAAAAAACATAATATTACATCTCAATATACATATTATAAGTTCATATAATCTCCAAAAAACTTTTTAACTCAAATCACTACTTGGAACACAACATTAAAATAATTCATATTAGCCTTATGTAAACCCAAAAAATTTGTCAAAAATAATTGAAGCACATACACAAATTTTTAAAATAACCATGGAAATAAAACATACACATATAATAATTATGACCTTATGGTCATAAACATGTGCATTATACCTCACAACTCAAGGCAAAAGTGCACAACCCCTTCCCTGCAAGTACCTTACTTAGAACTATCAATTGGTCTTAAAATACAATCACCAATGACTTTTGGCACCTATACGAAAATTTTTAAGGAAATAAAATGAATGAATATTATATTAAATTATCATAAATCAAATTACATAAAAAATATCAAAATCACAAAGGAAAACTATTCCTCTTACAGACTAATTTGTTGACCTCCTTTCTCATAGACCTTACTCAGTCAGACATGCATTTTGGATTCAATGTTTCAATATATTATACCAAATTAAAAGATTATTAAAATCATGAATAATACATTAATGTATTAAAAAAAAATAATATATGCATTGGGTGCTTCATATAAGGGCATAGGGCCTCCAAATTATCACTCTCACTTGCTTACCTAGACTTGTCAATACACCTTAAAACAGTCATGGTGAGAATGAATTTAAAATATTGTGTAGAAACTTTTAGAGACTCATAATTAATTAAAATTATCCTATGAGATAATTAGGTAACTTTTAAATAGAAAGATACTATGGTCAAGAGATAACTTCTGTCTTTCAGACCAATCTTACAACCTTACACTTTCACTATCTCATTTGTATAGGATAGGTCAACTTATGAGCAACATTATAAACACATCCAATGATATCAAAATCATAAAACCAAAATTAATTTTTAATAAAGGTATTTAAAAACAACCCCATGCATTTTTATCCATCCATAATCCATGATACACACATTCCTAATCTCATTCCCACTTCTACCTGGTTTATCTCACTATCTGCCTCACTAGGCCTTTTTAGTGATAATATAACTTACATGACCAGTTTAACATATTTGAGTTATAAAAAATAATAAAAAACCATAATGGGAATAATATATAAGTCTAAATCTTCAACCTCCATCCATTTAGTAACTCTCACTCAATCAACCTTGCCTACTATAGTAAATTTGTGAGAAAAAAGGCTTTTCCTATAGGGTCCACTCACTCACCTGACAAAACAATGCCACCTAGAGGTACTTGGGAGAGTCCTATACTTGATAAAATCATAAATTTAGGTCATAAAATCCATTATGATCCATTTATATCAATATATTCCATATTGGGTCATTGTTAGGGTTTTACAGAGGGTTAATACCATCTTACAGTCTTAACGATCATTCATAAGGATTAGGCCCTTATCCCAAAAACCAATGCTTGTAACTTTGATTTAGGACCCATCTAACATGAATGTATTAGGTTACCATACATAGGTTAAACATGCCAATGAGTACAATAACATTCTTCTCAAGTTGAGAATCCTTTATTTTATACACAAGAAACCTCAAAACCATATTCTATGCCTTTTCTTGTATACTTTGACCTCAAAATTTGTCAAAAATACATAAAAAAAATAGTAAATATCTATGTAAATTCTTAAATATCCTTTATTATCTTGTAAATTGATCCTAATACCCCATTGGTCCACCTTATTTCTCTTTGCTCTCTAAGCTTTTGATCTGCAGGTCACATTACGCCTTGAAACTAACCTTGTAGACACTGGTCATGCACTATCCACTTAAATAAAATTATGAAGATAATTATCACATGTTATAACACTAATTTTCATCCTTCATGGGTCTTGACAACACTTCATGGTACCTTATTAAGTCATCTAGGGTATATAACTAGTAGTTACATGCTAGGTCTATAGGACTTACCCTTGTAAGCATACTTTGAAACTCCCCTAAGTAATTAAGTGCTTCATATATATGCTCAAGTTTCCTCAAAAATATTATTATTCCTATATTAATCCATTTAATTTATCCACCATGCTCCTTCATACACAAGACTAGGCATCCTATGCAAAATTCTTCTAAAGTCTCCTACTAAGTCCAAAGACTTGACAACTTGATAACTAGTCTTGAAACATTATTTGGTACTTATAAAAAATTATTACATTCATTTAATACTCCTTATATAATAGCATGAATCTTTACACACTTCTTCATGATCATCATGCACATGCTTCATGATGTGATTATACTTGTTATAACTAGGCTTCTCAAGAACTTCATACTCAAGGACCAGTACATATACATGCTTAATTTGTATTAAACCTTGATATAAAACTTAAAATAATCATTAGGTTTCCTTCAAATTTTCTCTCAATAGAGAGACAATATGTTTCCTTCAAATTCTCTCTTATCACTTTGTCACTTGGCTTCCTTGTCACATACCACTTCACCATGCCTCTTTATTAGATGCACCTTGACATCAATGACATTCATATTGACCTTGAAGTTAATGAAAAAACTTATCAATAAACTCCAAATTTGTCATTTATGGCAAAACATTCCTAAAAATTCCCACTTTCAACTCCCTAAATCTAGTCAATCCTCACTTAGATTTTCTCCCCTTTTGACATTAATGACAAATGGTCGTACATAATTATCATATGAAGACATACCTTCTTATTAAAGGATATAAATACACATAATTTTAATAAATAAGGAAACATTCTCCCCCTTAATAAAATCATACCTTATTTAGATGAATCTTGATAATAAAACTTCTCAATGCAGAACAAACTTAGTCACAAACTTTAATAACTCCCCCTCAAACTAAGCATTCATTATGCTTCTACTACTTAACTAGTGTCTCCACAAATCCTAATGGAGTCACTAATTATTATATGTCATTAAAACATTACAATTTTAGGAGATTCCCATATCTCAATGCTTTCATCTGATTTAATGTCCTTCAATACCTTTTTAGGCTTGATTTGCATTATAGGTTTGATCTCTTCATCATCTATTTGATCAATGTCGGATAATAAAAGGCATTCCTAACTTATTTTATAATTTTAATCATTCTCTATCATATCAATTAGTCCACTTGAGCTTGTGGACTGATCATGAATCATCTTCATCATCTTTAATTTCCAAACATTCATTTATCTTCTCTCTATCACTTTAGAGGCTTCAAACCTCTTATTTTGACTTGATGACCTTTTAAAATTATTAGGATAGAACCTTAAAATGTGTCCTACATCATGATATCTATATAAAACCACCTTATAAATACCTTTTGATTGATGTGATCTATGACTCCTTCCATATTCCCATGAATACTCATTCTTTTTGACATTAATGACAAACGGTCCAACATAATTATCATATGAAGCCATACTTTCTTGTTAAAGGATATCAATACACATAATTTGAATAAATAAGGAAACATGATCCCCCTTAATAAAATAATACCTTATTTAGATGAATCTTGATAACAAGACCACTTCTCAATGCAGAACAAACTTAGTCACAAACTTGGATAACTCCCCCTCAAACTACGCATCCATTATGCTTATGCTACTTAACTAGTGTCTCCACAAAGCCTAATGGAGTCACTAATTATTATATGTCATTAAAACAATACTTTTATGAGACTACCATATCTCCATACTCTCATCTAATTGAATGTCCTTCAATACCTTTTTAGGCTTGATTTGCATTATAGGTTTGATTTCTTCATCATCTATTTGATCAATGTGGGATAATAAAAGGCATTCCTAACTTATTTTCTCATTTGAATCATTCTCTATCATATCAAATAGTCCACTTGAGCTTGTGGACTGATTAGGAATCATCTTCATTATCTTTAATTTCCAAACATTCATATGTCTTCTCTTGATCACTCTAGAGGCTTCAAACCTCTTATTTTGATTTGATGACCTTTTAACCTTATTAGGATAGAACCTTGCAATGTGTCCTACATCATGATAGCTATAGAAAACCACATTATAAATACCTTTTTACTGATGTGAGTTATGAATCCTTCCTTATTCCCATGAATACTAATTATTGTAGGGTCTTCTACATTCTCTTGCTCTATGATAAAATTGATTGCACACAAAACAAAAATCATTGAATGAATTAGCATACCTTATAGCATTTATCTATTTGATAGGTATTTTCATGTTGATATTATTGTGTTCAATAGTCTTATCCTTTATTTGAGGTGCCTCTTTTTGGTCTTATTTGAAACAAATACCTATTTTTTCACTTGAATTTTTTTGACAACTCAAGATATCATCCAATGCCTCAGTGTTCTTCTCAAACTTCACAAAAATCCTCACTTTGATAAATGATTGATTCAAATAAAATTTCAAGGATTCCATTTTAGTTTCATACCTAATTCACTCTTCCTCTAGGCTTGAATTGACTACCTCCATCTATGCCTCCACTTGATTGATGATCTCATCATACTCCTTAGAGGTGTTACCCAACCTTTCCTCAAACAAGCCAATCTACTCCTCATAGTCCTTAACAAGTACTCTTAGTTTGTGATTATTTTTCTTTTGTAATTTCAATTCCTCTAGTAAAATAACTAATTTTGCCTCAATATCTACTTCAACTTCTTGTTCATCTGATTACACATCAACCATAATGCCTTTCCAACTTGAATAATCCTCATTATCTCATTCTATAGACATAAACAAAGTTTCATTTTTGTCATGTTCAGGTTCATGACTACCATCATATCTATTAAACTCACTTGAGTCACTTACATCAAAAGGATTATCTTCCTTAGTAGATAATATTTTTTAATTGAAAATTCCTTTTCTATAAACCTTCATAATTTCTAAGCTTCTTATTTTTATTAGGCTTATAGGTATTTTTATCATCTCCATGATGTTAATCATGTTACTCATCATGTTCAAACTTATCCTTATTTGGAAACATGGATGCAAAGTGGCCAATTTTACCACATTTGAATAGAAAATTACCTTTGTACTTACTAGATTCAAATCTCAACTTCCTTGCAAACATAAGTATCAGTTGATCATCATCAACATTTGATCATTACTCATCCTTGAATTAATTATATTTTATCTTCTTCTCAGCTTTGAAATCTGATTCCTTTTTGGGAGGTATTCCTTCATTGGTTCTCATCTCATAGGCAATCATGATAACATATAGGGCATCCATCTCTAGCTAAATCTTGCATTTCTTCTAATACAGATACCTTAGAGTCAAAATTAGAAGTTAGTGATATCAACACTTTTTTAACAACATTAAATTATTTGAATTATTCTCCCAATCCTCTAATGTTATTGACAACTTCATCAACCTTCAAAAAGTAGGATGCAATGGTTTCATCTTCATTCAATTTTAGGATTTAAAAGTATCTTGTGTGGGTCTAAAATTTGGCCATATTTACGTTGGTGTAACCTTCATAGATGTTATTCAATTTATCCCATATATCTTTGGATGATTCAAAATGTATTACCTTCACTATCTCTACCTCTGATAGGCCACAAATAATGTCATTTATTGCCTTGGAGTTGTTTTTACTAGCCTTCTTACCTGTTACATTTGTTGGTGGAATAGGAGTAGTATAACCATCCATAACTGACTGTCAAATATCATGTCCTTATGAAATAAAATATAAATTCATTATGATACTCTAAAATATAGTTATATCCATTAAACAATGGATCCTTACTAGTAGATAAACCACCTTGAGTTTGTTGACTAGCCATTCTAGCTTCTAAGATCTTCTTTTAGGTCTTTAGTCATGCTTCAAAGGACTAGGCTATGATTCCAAATGATGGAAGAAAAATTAATGAGAGGGGTGGGGGGTGAATCAATCTTAAATACTTTAAATAATTTATTTAAGCAATCATAGATCATTTAGACAAGCATGTTCATCTTTAATAAGAATAAACATCAATCCAGAAGAGCATGAAACATATGAACATATTATGTATATGGGAAACCCTAAAGGGAAATAAAACCCACTAAAACATAGCTTGGAAAACTTTTATTATAATACCATGAATAAAATTTAGTTTGTCACCGACCCAACAAGGATCACCAACCCCTAAATTTATCAAGCACCAATGTGACTTTAGCAAGCACCAACTTGCTAGGAGGCTAAAACCTCTTTGATGATCAAACACCCACTCAATAAACACTATAAAACTATCCACCTCTATATTTTTTCACTCTAAAAATTGATTATGGTCTTCTTTTTCTCTATTATACTCAAATTTGCCTCTCACACAAGCAAAAATCATCATTTACCTTCTTCACTTAATTAGCCCTTTTATGGCTTGAAACTGTCATGAGAGCACTGATAAATCCCTATAGATTTATAATGAATTATTTATATAATTTGTTTTATATGTTTCACCACTTTTTTATACTCACACAATCCTCTTATTCTTATATTCACATTTTGTCTCTCTACATACATACTTTAGGCCTAAAAATGCTTGGTATATATACAAGTTTCTTGTTCATATACTTCTTAGTCAACCAAACAATCTTATCCTCTTAGGTTGAAAATGTAATGGATATTATAAAAATTCATATACATTTATAAAATTTTATTTAAGTCCCTTTATATATTACCTTTCTCAAATAGGCCTTATCTCTCCTTTAGGTCTCATGGAGACCTAATCCCATTAAGCCTAATTAGCACACATTATCCTTTGATTCTTTTGGAGACCATTAAAACACATTAAAAAATATAAAAACATCATATTAAATATAAATATACCTAATATAATTTAATATAGTCTACAAAAAACTTTTTAACTCAAATCACTACTTGGAGCACATTATTAGAATAGTTCATATTAGCCCTATGTAAACTCAAAAACTCTGTCAAAACAATTGAAACATAGACAAAAATTTGTAAAAAAACATGGAAAATAACCATATACATATAATAATTATGAAATTATGGCCATAAAAATGTTAATTATACCTCACAACTCAAGGTAAAAGTGCACAACCCCTTCTCTGCAAGTAGCTTACTTAAAATTGTCAATTGGTCTTAAAACACAGTCATGAAACCAATGACTTTTGACACATGTAGGAATAATTTTAAGGTCATAAAATTAATTAATATGATATTAAATTATCATTAGATAAAATTAAATAAAAAATATCACAATTATAAATGATAACTATCTCTCTTATAGACCAATCTATTGACCTCCTTTCTCACAGACCTTACCCAGTCAGATAAGCCATTTTGGATTCAATGTTACAATATGTTATGCTGAATTAAAATATTATAAAAAGCTTGAATAATAAATTAAAATATTAAAAAACAATAACATATGCATTGGATGCTTTAGGTAAGGATAAAGGGCCTCCAACTCATCACTCTCACTATCTTACTCAGACTTGTTAATACACCTTAAAACATAGTCATGGTGAGAATGACTTTCAACTTTTATATAGACACATTAAGAGAATATTTAAATTTTTTGATGATAATATGAGATAATTATGTAAATTTAATAAATAAATATACTAATTTCAAGTGAAAACTTTAGTCTTTCAGACCAATCTCATAACCTTACACTTTCACTGTCTCATATGTATAGGATAAGTCAACTTATGAACAACATTATCAATATATACAATGATATCTAAATAATATAATGAAAATTAATGTTTAATAAAGGTATTTAAAAACAACCCCATTAATTTGGATCCATACTTAATCCATGAAAACACATCCCTAATCTCATTCCTAGTTCTGCCTAGTTTTTCTCATTGTCTGCCTCACTAGGCTTTTTTAGTGATATAACGACTTCCATGACTAGTTTAACTTATTTTAGGTATATAAAATTATAATAAAACACCATGATCATAATATATAATTATTAATATTTAAATCCATCCATTTATCAACATTGAATTGATCAACCCTGTCTATTATAGCTAATTTCCAAGAAATAAAGCTTTTCTTGTAGGGTCCACTCATTCAATTGATAGACCAATGACACCTAGAGGTACTTGGGAGAGTATTATACATGATAAAAAAATAAAAATAGGCCATCCAATCCATTATAATCCATTTCTATCAAGATATTCCATATCTAATCATTATTAGGGTTTTAGAGAGGGTGAAGACCATCTTACAATCTTAACAATCATTCATAAAGTTTAGGCCCTTATCCTAGAAACCAATTCTTGTAAATTTTATCTAGAACCATTATCCATCTATCATTAATGTATTAGTTTATCATGTAGAGGTTACACATGCCAATGAGTAAAAAAAAGTTCTTAATATGAGAATCCTTTATTTTGTGCACATAGGAAACTTCAAAACCATATTCCATACCTTTTCTTGTATAATTTGACTTTAGACTTGGTAAACATACCTTATAAGGTAAGAATTGATATATATATATATATATATATATATATATATATCAATTCTTACCTTAGAAACTGATCTTGATAACCAATTAGGTCACCATATTTCTCTTTGATCTCTAAGCTTTTGATCTACATGTCACATTAGGCCTTGAAATTGACCTTCTATCCACTGTTCATGCACTCTCCACTTCACTCACATACTAAATAAGCTTATCACATGATCTAACACTTAGTTACATACTTAATGGGTCTTGATAATGGTTCATGGTACCTTATTAGGTTATCCAAGGTCTAAAACTAGTCTAGTTGTATGCTAGGTCTGTAAGACTTACCCTTATGGGCACACTTTGAAACTCACCTAAGTGATTTATTGATTAATATATATGTTCAAGTGTCCTTAAACATCCAATTATTCCTATTTTAATCCATCTCATTGAACCACCATGTTCCTTCATGTACAAGACTAGGCATCTTATTTAGAAAAATTCTCAAGTCTCTCACTAAGTCTAAAGACTTGACAACTAGTCTGGAAATATTATTTGATGATTATACACCTTAATTACATTATTTTCATACTACTTATATATTATCATACATATATACACACTTATTCATTATCATCATCACATGCTTCATGATATGACTATGCTTATTATAACTAGGCTTCTCAAGAACCTCATACTCAAGGACTGGTACATAAACATGCTTACCTTGTACTAAAATTTTATATCAACCTCATAATAATCATAAGGTTTCATTAAAATTATGTCTTAATATAGAGATAATAGGTTGCCTTAAAATTATCTCTTATCACTTTGTCACTTGGATTCATTATCACAAACCACTTCACCATGCCTCTTTACTAGATGCACCTTGACATCAATGACATCCATCTTGACCTTGACATCAATGACAACACATCTCAACACTGGCCTTGATAGAACACTAGTTTAACTCACATGCCTCTAATGGACCTCATAAACCTCATCAATCCACCACTAGACCATTCCAAACCTCATTGAATCTATTTACCCCATGGCAAATGCTTAATTCCTCCCAAATGGGCCCCACACATGCTAAATAGTGAATTTTCAACTCCATCAATTCATACCATCAGTATAAAAGTGTCATATGACCCATATTTTCCATCTACAACACCTAATAATGATGTTTTAGGTCTAAAATAAGAGGTATTGCATAGAAAATGTTAAGTTACAAAGGTTTCTTTAGTAGTAAAGATCCCTACTGTATAGACTAGCTCAGGTGGAGTCATGATTTTGTAGAGGGAGGTAAATAGTGTCAAATGGTGAAGATATCAATGATTTTTATGTACATGAAATCTCAAAATCATTTCATCTCTCCCTCAACCTCATTCAGAGAGCTCCTCAGGTTCATGCTCATACTGTATAGAGGAGAGAGAGTGGGGGCCATAGCTCATAACTAGAGAAAATAGACTTAGGTAGATTCCAACCATGGGAATTTTTATAGGGATTGGTCTCCTAATATTTTTTTAACATTCCTTAAGAATTTAAGGAATCCCTATACCTCTCTCATCTACACAGGCCAACTTGGACTAAATAGTTTTTAGTGATTTTTAACTTGTCCACTAAAACTAGTAATGGATGTTATTCCCTTGTGTCTTGAATGATCTTTATATAGTAATTTAAGAACCTAAATTAGACATGTGAGCTCATATAGATTTAAAACCTTCATGATTGGATCCTTTGTGTGACCTGTAGATAAGTTTGTGCAATAAATAAAGTTTTGATGCCTTCATTAGAGGTTGTGGACTAGGTTGAAGAGTTTACATAGGTGTTTCAAGGTTTCCAATGCCTTCTTACTTGGGATTAATGTTCAATGACCTTTTGTCACCTTAGAATATCTTAAGGACAAAGGAAATATGCATATTTTAAGACCATTGAATGATGAAGATAGTGTGTATGGCTTAGTGACATCTACAGAGTCTAAAATGTAGCTCAAAACATGTAATGTGGTGTTGTAATGATAATGGAGTGCCATCATATCATTAAAAAAAAATTCCTAGCATTTTTGGTGGCCAACAATCTCTCTTATCTGTAAACACATAGTCCCTTTTTAGCAAAGTTTAAGGTCTTTTTGTGAAAATTAAGGTTTTTCTAAGTTTTTGATGTTTCACTTTAATACTGTATATGCTTCATCTCCGTTGCTAAAGTTCCATGTTTGCTTAGGTATGTGTATAGAGGTCTAAAAGGTTTATGTAGATAGTTTTAGAAAGGATATTACCCTCCATCTCACATCATTTTCATACTACTATTATTTTACTATGTTGTCACTAACATCTACACTATGTTACCCCTATTTTCATACACCACACTCCATATATATTTATTTCCACCCTCTTTCATTCATCCACCATTAAATCCAATTAGAGACCATTACATGAACCTCAATACTCCCTTGGAACCATTAAAATACAATTAAACCACAAAAATATGAACCCATATGGTCATATAGTGGATTGAGAAGGTAAATATGCACCTACAACCAACCCTTTTGGGCTACTATAGTAGGGTCTCCCAAAAAGCATTATGTATAACATCTAATGTCATGGATACTAGTGAAAGAACTATAATATATGAATTCAATGAGATGAGTCGAGATATAAATGTGTAATTAGGGTTTAATCAATTATGGACCACTCTTCCTTCGTACAAACATGACACTCAGACCTTATACATAGTTAACATGAATAAGTATACACATAAAATAGATCGATGCATATTAGAGACCATAATATACTTATGGTATAAGGGAAAAATTCATAAAAATTTGATTGAGGTTTAGGTTAGATGAGAATGAAAACTTGATGGCCATTGCCACTGAAAATGTAGAGTAATACTTATACAGACTTAGAACCACACATGAATATGCATACATGAGGCCTAATTATGAGTAGAGGGTAAGGCATACAAGGGAAGAAGCATTTTTAACCATAATATGAGAATTATAATGGAAATTATCACATTTTTAACACATATATGATCCCAAATACCTTAGGAGGCAATGTTATAAGCCATACTTAGAACTTTCATGTCTAAGCACATAATTAGTAGGCTTCTAAACTACCAGTCTGAGCCAAAATGATGGTTTAAGACCTTTATGCTCATGGATAATCCTAAAAAATTAGTATGAATGGTAATAATGAAGCATTAAATGCACTCATATATTCACTTGGGATATATAAATAGTGGGTATACCCACTATTTGTTCTTAGACCAAGGCTTATCTATTATAGCTGTTCAATGAGTTAAAGGGTGTATCTATGCTATATAGGGTCTAAAGATAATTTGGGACCCAAAAAAGGTTTTTTTTCAATAAATTATAATGGTTATGGATTTCCAAACCTAATTTAAAGGTATAATACCTAGATCTATTATTAAAAGCCTTAAAGATAAGCCAACACAGTCAAGGACACAAGCTTGCACACAAACCCTAGTGCCATATTAAGATAATTTCAAGCTATTATAACAATTTGAATGGATAATATGAGGTGTATAATGATGATTAATACTTTTTAATAAGTTTTAAAGTGTCAAGAGGTGATAAATTTGATCAAAGTATCTTTAAACCTTGCTCAAGTGAGTCAACCTACACACAAATAATTTAAAAACCATATTCAAAAGATCACACACTCCACCACATTAATGATTAATACCTACTTATCTAAAATTTGGATCATTTTGAAAACTCAGGGGTGCTCATATCCATGGCTTATAATGGTACACAAACTATATGGACACTTTCTAAAAAGATGAGCTTATAGGGTTTTAGGCATATATTGTGTTGTAGAGACTAACTAGAAGTTATAAACTATGGAAGGGGTAAACTCAAGACTTATTATACTCATTAAATTCTAATTTGATCCATGGAATTGACTATAACTATCTATATTAGCTCTTCCTATATTGCCAGTTAGTGAGCTAGTTTAAGTGGCCTAGTCATATATGGCTAATGAGTTTGTAGGTGAAAAATACTTGAGAGATCTAAATTCCAGTGAATAAGGGGTTAGCCTAAGAATGATATAAGTATTTTATAATGATTTGAGATCCTAGTTCAACTATTTTATCATTCAAATAGTGAATATGATTAGAAAGTTGAAGGACAACCAAAATAGGTATACTTTTATCTTGCAAATATAAGAATCTAGTAGGCAAAAGGTGGCATGGTAGCAATGAGTGACCATCTTAAAACATTGGTATCTATCATAAAAGTGAGCACACCCAAAAATGAAGGCCATTATGACATGTTATAGGTAGTTTTAAGGACCATTCTACATAGACATTGAAGTGAGGCTGCCCAACACCTCTTAGAGGCCTATCCACATCCCATTTGCATTATATAACTACCATTAGAGGGAATGTTGGTATATTTTAGGCATGTTTAAGGCCTGAATAATGTGAAATAAGGGAGTTATAGTCTCCATATCTTCCTAAAATGCCAAAGTGGACCCATTGAATGCATGTCAATGCTTTAGAATGAGGAGAAGGCCTATTGTAACTGCCATACACCACGTTGGCCTCATTCATAGCCTTTCCCACAACTAGAATATTACCTCTTCTCATTCAATTTTTTTTATTTAAGTAGGCATTGAGATCTTGACTTGGCATCCCTTAGATGGGTGTAGCAAAGCTTTACCAAAATTACCTTGTAATTCTTTTGAATCAATATAAGACATCTACAAATTTCTTATTGAATGCTAGTATGCTCTATGGAAGTTTGATTTTTAGAATATATGCATCATGTTGTCATATGTAAGTCCTTTCATATATCTAGCTTTAGGTTTTTTGTTCCCAAAATGTGTCACTTGTTTTTGTGGAAAACATACTGATCATTTTGGTCCTACATGCCAAAATGCTCTCTTTCTTTCAAAATATTTTGAGCAATTAAGTTTTTCAATTATTCAAGCATTTTCAGCTAAGGAAGTCACAGGTTCAATAGGTGAGCTTTATCAAATGGAAGTTCAAAACACTTAAGGCATTTACTTAGAGTTTTAAGAATGATTAAATGCTGATGATCAATCAAAAGACTTAACAGTGGGCTTCAAACAATTGGAATGAACCATTGAATCATTAAACCATTGAACCTTACCTCTGCAAGGTTCAGAGGTTCAACAAGTTTAATAGGTTTAAAGACTTTTGTGGACTTAAATAAAATAAGGATTCAAGGAGTTAATATTCAACTTTGAACCATCGAATCTTGAACTTTGAAAGGTTGAAAAGGTTTAAAGGTTTAAAGGTTCAACAACCTCAAAAGACTTAAGAGAATAAAAGGCGTTAAAGAGTGAAGAATGAACCATTGAACTGTTGAACCTTAAACCAAAAGAGTTCAAAGGTTCAAAGGTTCAAAAAGTTCAAATAGTTTTATGGAATTAGAAAAGGAAAGGATCCAGAAAGTTTGAAGCTTCAAAAGATTCAAAGAAATAGAATGAACCATTAAACTATTGAACTGTGAATTGAAATGGCTCAAAAGGTTCAAAGGGTTCAACGGTTCAAAGTTAAAAAGGAAGCTTCAAGAAAATGAAGGAAGTGAAAGATTTTAGAAATAATTTCAAACAAATGGTTTAGAGAAATGGTTCAACTGAAGAATAAAAAGAGAGTGAATGCGGCCCTTTACAAAACATTGAATTGATGAACCATTGAACCTTTGAACCAAAAGAGTTCAAAGGTTCAAGGTGACCAATGAAATCCCCACAGAGATAAATTTTAGGGTAATGGAATAACTATTGGTTTTCAAAATACCTAAGAACAAACTCAGTGACCAACCCAGAAAGGAGTCAAAAGAGCCAGCAAAAAATGAGAAGATAGCCCCGAGAGCTCAAATCACTAAGAAGAGACAAAACATGGCAAGGAAAGAGAAAAAAACTATAGGAAATATATAAATATTTGTAGGAGAGTTATTTCCAATAGGTGGAATAGTCCACCAGGTAGACATTAGAGAACACAAACATTCAAGGATGCGGCCTATTTTTCTACATTAAGTAAAGGTGAATAGATAGCCATGTAAGCGTCATAAAGAAGACCAGACAACCCATACTTAGGATGAGACATTTGAGATAATTTATAATGCCAAATTCAATTCCAATGACCTATTATAGAATGGCCCTTTCATATATATTCAATGCATTTAATTCAACATGAGCCGATTTCATGAAAACAAGTGCCCAAGTCTTTCTTGAAATGCTATATATTGTAATCTCTCATTTTGTAGAAGGGAGATATTAGTGTTATTATAAGTGAAGCTCTACCCAAATTGAAAGGCAATCTTGAGACTTTGAGCTTAGACTATTAATCATATTTTGTTAAATGAATGAGAAAGTAAGCAACCTTTCAGACTTTGTGTTGGAATAAGCTTGTGTCATCTAGGAAATTGTTCTTATGTCTGTTTCCTAAATATAGTCTTGTCCATTTAATCAAATAAGAAAAATAAGTGGAAGTAAGATGGAAGATGTCCTAAAGCTAACTATGGGAGACTTTGTGCTGCCATAATTACCTTCAGTCTATGTTTTGTGTAAAGGATGCTAGAGAGACTTTGAGCTCACTTTATCCTTCATAATCATTTACTTTGTTATAGTTGAAGTGAAGAATTTGGGCTATGCTTCAAACTAATATGTTCCTTTGTCCTAATTAGTAGGAGAGACAATGAAAGACTTTGTGCTTTCATTGGTTTCTTGTGGTTTTTGTTACTACCAAAGAAGAATCCTACTATTGGCTAAATATCACTTTTGAAAGAAGAAAAGTGCTTTCAGTAATTACACCAGAAATATCCTCTATTCTGTGAACATCATCTCTAAAAAAAGAGAGATGGATGGTATGATTTCACCCTTGTGTCTATTTTTATCTTATATTAGTATATAATAAATTATAGGGAACCTCCCCTTGCTGAGAAGAGAGATTTGTCTCAATCTGCCTGTGGTCACCACATCCATTTTGTTGTATAAATCTCCTTATGTTGTGGTTGATGCACCTATTTTGCCATTAGTTAGTTGGTGACAAAATATTCACCCAATAGTTTTTGGTGACTCTACTAGGGAAGAACAAGAAATTTGAAGCCTCAATCTTCAAATTAAAGCAATTCTAATTCCTTTCCATATCCATTTTACACTTTGGCAGATCCACTGTACACGGGAAGCCAAAGAGCTCAAGGTATTGTTGACACTGTATTTGAGTTGGTGTAGCTAAGTAATTTTGATCTTTCCCCTCCACAAACTTACCTTCAGTGAACCAAGAGTTTTCTTCTTACAAACATTAGGTCCCCAATACCAAGCGAAACTTCTCTTTCCTTTGCTAGCAGAGCTTTGTCCATATGTATCCCATAAAGATTTATTATCCCTCCTTTCAATAGCCATATTTTGGCAGTCCAAGGTCCCTGGGGTAATACTTTTGGTCCTTTGAATCTGACCCCACCTCTACATGAGCTACCCTATAGCTCAAAGAAAAATTTCCCCAAGTTCTATGGTGATGGGGAGGTTCATCCTGATGAACATATAACAGCCTTTTGCATAGCCTGTGGTGTGATAGGTGTTGAATATGAAGAGATTATAGTCAGACTATTTGTGGAAAGATTGCAAGGTACTACTATAGACTAGTTTTATCATTTGCAAGCACAAACAGTGACTGACTAGAACACTCTCAAAGCCAAATTTGAGGCTAGGTTTAAAACTACAGAAGATGCACACGCCTTATTAGCTTAGCTTACATAGATGAACAAGGAGCCTCATGAACCCATGAGAGACTTCATTGCTAAATTTGACAAGCTAAGGAATAAGATTTCCATAATTGCTCAGCTGACACCTGAGAATATAAAATGCTTCTTCATCAATTCTCAGCTTCTTGAAGTGAGTTTCTTATTGAGGTGGGCTGGCCACATAGACCTTGTTGCAGCTCAAATTTTGGTGACTGAGGTTGAAGATGACTTTATCTTGTAGGAAAGATAAGAAGAAATCCTAATAGAGGTAAATCTTCTTCATCTTATGAATATTCTTCTACATGCACCACTGATCCTATGGTGCAAAAGCTAGCAAATGGCACAAGGGATGTCTACTCCTCCTTATTAGGATATATCGAAGAGGATGTTTCCCAGCTAGTCATATTAGGGCAATGATATTAGAAATCAAGGGTAACTAAATCGCCTTCCTCCCCCACTAGGTAAGCTTGCCATTGCAGCAACACTAGCTAACTCAACAGTTGGTTATCTTGAGGCTAAATCTGATTTTTCTTTCCAACCTAAGTTGAACCAAGAAGATGACACTAATCTCTATGCAGAAGGCCAAGAAGAATTAGCTGGTGAATCCAACATTGGTTTCCTGAGATGAACCCAAAATAAAAGGAGAAGCATTTAATGGATCATATGCTATATTTACCAGGTCCCAAAACCAATCAGCTTAACAAGTGGATAAAGGAGAAATAGGGGAAGAATCTCGACTAGCAATTTTAATTACTAAATGAGGAACTTCACTACCTTTCCAATCAAAGGACCTAGTGATCATTAAAAATGTAAGTACCTCAAATATTCCTTCACCTTCTACTTTAAATTCATAGACTAGTCCTACACCCAACAAAAACTAGATTGATTGACTACCTCCCTCTATTTCTAATTCATTTCAGTCATTTGATATAATTGACCATGTTAAGAAGACCAAAATTCAAATGTCTGAGTTTGAATTCTTGCAATCTAACCCTGAGCAGTTGGATAGACTCGTTGAGTGCGTCAAAAATAAAATCATCCCTATAGGACAAGATATATTGAAAGTAACTCCTATTCTCCCAAAGAACACACCTACCTAAAATAATCTTGTGATTACTCCTCTAGCTTCCCCTAGAAATATAGAACCATTTTATGTCTCCCTACTAATAAACAATCATCAGTTGAATAATTGCATAATTGATTCTAGCGCATCTGACAATGTGATGCCTGCCAAAGTGGTAGAATCTCTTGGTCTCATGTTGACTAAGACCTTTGGGAGATGTTTCTCCATGGAAAAAAATAAGTACCTTTACTAAGACAAATCAAAGATTCTCAATTTGCATTTGTGGCCTTCCCAGATAAAAGAATTAAAATGATAGTCCTGGTGGCCAACGTCTCAGCCTCCTATGACATTCTTCTTGGGCAAATTTTTTGCAAGGAAGTTAGTGGAGAATTTAGCATGAACCTATTTGAGGTGAGGATTCCTATCAAGGGCACCATGCAATGGATACTTCCTGAGAAGGAATCAAAGCACATTGTCACCCAAACTTCAGCCCCTGAAGCTCAAATTTTGTTTGAGTCTTCAGGCATGGGTAATTACTTTTTATATACTAAAGATGTTCTTATTTCAGTAGATGAAATCTATATAAGTGACAGTCAAAAAAATTCAGATGAAATATCATAAGAATTAGTAGGGCACAATACACATGAAAAAGGATCTTCCCTTCCTGATGAGGGGAATATGAAAGAAGATCAAATTCTGATGATGTCTAGATTCTAGAATTTGATGGTAGTAATTCTTCAACTGGTTCTAAAGCTGAAGTTATTTTAATATCTCCTCAAGGAGATATTTTTTCCTATGCATATAACTTGTAATTTAGCAACACCAACAACACTACTGAATATTAATCGTTGCTGCTCAGTTTAAAAGTTGCTTAAGATAAAGGTGTTAAGCTGCTTCATGCTAAAGGAGATGTCGAACTAGTGGTTTCTTAGGTGAGGAACTTGTATCAAACCAAGAATGAGAGATTGTGACATTATCATAATCTAGTGTGGGATTGTATTGAAAGCTTTGATGCTTTTAGTATTTCTGCCATGTCTAGAGAATTTAATAGCCGTGTAGATTCATTGGCTGTCTCTACAACTCTCTTGGTCCCTCACCAAGATTTCAAAGAAGATAGGTACACTATCAAGTTGGTATTTCAACTAAGTTTACCTAATAATGTCGACCATTGGTAGGTGTTTAATGGTCACAACTAAATAATTGATTTTTTGGAACAAATAAATAGCTTTGAAAAGCTTCAATTTGAAGGCAGTGAATCTCCACCACAGGAATCAGTGCTAGAGACAAATTCAAGAGCTGATAAAGAGTTCCTTCAGCTCAAAGGGAATAAAATCCCTAAAGGATTAGTTTTTCTTTAGAATTTTTTTGACAAGCATGACAGGTTTGTCAAGGAATAGAAAATAGATTCAAAATCCTCCAAGGATTTTGATCAAATAAATTTGAGTACAAAAGACAATCCAAAAATGGTCAACATTGGGAATTGTTGTACCCCTGATGAAAAACTCAAATTTATCACTCTTCTTCACCATTACATTAATGTTTTGTCATATTCATATGATGATCTAAAACTTCTCAAACTTGAAGAAATATAGCACAAAATCCCTCTCAAGATTGGGTCTTTACCTCACAAGCAGAAGCAAACGTAGTAAAATCCCAGGATATTAGGCATGATTTTGTCTAAGATATAGAAAATGCTGAATGCAAGAATTATTTTCCCAATCCATCATTCCATCTAGGTTGCAAATATAGTCCCTATGAGAAAGAATAATGGAGAAATTTTCTTGTGTGTTGATTTCATAAATTTGAATCAGTCATCTTTAAAGGACAACTATCCCCTACCCATCATAGATCAGTTGCTGTTAATAATGATTGGCACTGAGATGTTATCAATGTTAGATGGCTTTTTAGGATATAATCAAGTAGAATTTGGTGAAGTATACCAGCATAAGCCTACTTTCATAACACCTTGGGGCACCTTTGCATATCATAGAATGCCTTTTAGCTTGATCAATGTTGGTGCCACTTTCCAAAGAGCAATGGATCTTGATTTCAGAAATGAAATGGGTAAGTTCATTATAGTATACCTTGATGATTTGATAGTATTTTTTAACCATCATCTTGATCATGTGCATCATCTACAACAAGTACTGGAGTGATGTAGGTAGAATGGTATTTCTCTTAATCCCAAGAAGTCAATTTTTGGGGTTATAGAAGGTAAACTTCTCGATCACATTGTGTCCCGAGAAGGCATAAAGATTGACCCAAAAAGGGCCAAATCCATTCAAGAGCTTGTTCTTCCTAATAGTAAGACTATAATTCATTCTTTCTTTGGAAAGGTGATTTTTTTGTGAAGGTTCATTCCTGAATTCATAGAGAAGACTCACCATATTGTTAATATGATGAAGGGCAAAGCCACTTTCAGTTGGACTGAAGAAGACAAATCATCATTTTAAGATATCAAGGAAGCTATCACCCATGCCCTAATTCTAGTTTGTCTCGATTACACTAAAGATTTTGTCATGTATAGCTATACTTTTAAACACATGCTTTCAATGATTTTAGTTCAATAGAATAAAGAAGGTGTGGAATCTCCCATATCTTTCATGAGTTGTCCTCTCAAAGCTCATGAGCTGAAGTATTCAAATATGGAGAAGCATGTTTATGCTATGGTAAAGGTGGTAAAGCACTTGCATTTTTACATCCTAAAATCACACACTATTTCTCTAGTTCTTGACACAATAGTTAAGTCCATACTAACTCAGCAGGAGTTTGGAACCAAAAGGGGAAATTGGATTGCTAAAATCCAAGAGTTTGATCTTGTTATCAAACCAATGAAGCTTATGCAGGGAAGGGGTCTCTACCAACTAATTACTGATAACATACTAGAAAAAGCAGAGTATAAAGAAACAAAAGTTGAAGACACGCCAACAATTCTCTTTATCACTATTATGAATGAGTATTATTCGAATATTGCTCATTTACTTACCTATGGTGAGTGTCTTGCTCACCTAACTCGTAAAGAAAAGAGGACTGTTAAGTTGAAATCTACAAATTTTTTCCTATGGGACAACGGTCTGTATAAGAAACTTGATGGGGTGTTCCTCCGTTGTGTGGATAAAGTGCAAAAGAATAAACCTTTGGAGTCCTTTCACAATTTGGCTTGTGAAGGATATTTTTTTACACCTGTGATTTCCCATAAGATTCTATGAGCTAGGTATTATTGGCCTACTCTATTTCAAGATTCATACACTTGGGTACATAGATGAGAGCTGTGTCAATAGTTTATTGGCAAACCCAAATTAGTTGTGTTACCTCTTAAAACTATGGTGATAGCAGAGCCATTTTAGCAGTGGGGGATTGATTTCATTGGCACTATAAATCCTTCCTCAAGTGATGGACATGTTTATATCCTCACAACCACAGAAAATTTACCAAGTGGGTGGAAGCCATTCCAGTCAAGCATGCTACTTTAGAAGTAGTGTGTAATCTCCTCAAGGAAAACATCATTCTAGGTTTGGAGTCCTAACTAAGATTATAACAGACAATGCAACCTATTTCTCTTCTCATGAGATTACTCAATCTTGTTACTCATATGGGATTATTCTCTCCCACTCTTCTGACTATTATCTGCAAGGAAATGGTCAAGCAAAATCAAGCAACAAGAACATAGTGACCATTATCAGAAAGTTGGTAGATGACAATCAAAGAACCTAGCATAAGGCATTTCTTGACGCTCTATAGGTAGACATAATTACACCCAAGAGGGTGATAGGTATGTCCCAATTCTAACTTTTGTATGGTCTCAATGCAGAGATACCAATCACCCTAGAATTACCAGCATTAAAGTTAGCAAAGGCAGTGAAAGATTCAAATTTTGAAGGTTCCATTGACAAAAGGATCATGTGCTTGACTAAAATTAATGAGCAATTAACTAAGGTGGTGGACCAAATTATTGCACATCAAATTCTAGTGAAGAGATTCTTTGACAAAAAAGTAAGGATCCATGACTTTCAGATTGGAGATCAAGTTTTGTTGTGGGACAAGAGGAGAGAACCAAAAAGAATGCATGGAAAATTTGATTCCTTATGGAGAGGCCCATTTACCATTCATCTTTTAAATGGTGAAAATAGTTTTTTGCTAAAATATCAAGATGAAACATCATTTACTCTACCTCACAATGGGCAGTATCTGAAGCACTTCAATCCTTGAAGTATAAGATAAGTCTAGTTGTACATATATACATTTGTATAGTCTTTCTTTGTCTTGTGTTTTTCATTTGTTTTTGGTGTCATTCATTTGTAGCACTTTTCTTTCTAGGTAAGTATGACTCTGTATCCCAATAGCATAAATGAAGGCACTAAGATTCTAGTTTCTACTCCCTTCAATTTCTTTAATTTCAATCAATGAAATTTCCCCAACTAGAGCCATCTATTGTTCCCAGAATCTATCACTTGTTTTTGTGGACAACACATCGATCATTTTGGTCCTACAAGCCAAAATTCTCTCTTTCTTTCTTTCAAAATATTTTGAGCAGTTAAGTTTTTCAATTATTCAAGCCTTTTTAGCTAAGGAAGTCATAGGTTCAATAGGTGAGCTTTCTCAAAGGGAAGTTTAAAACACTTAAGGCATTTCCTTAGTGTTTTGAGAATGGTTCAATGCTGATTATCAATCAAAAGACATAACGACGGGCTTCAAACAATTGGAATGAACCATTGAATCATTGAACCATTAAACCCTACCTCCACAAGGTTCAAATGTTTAATGAGTTCAATAGTCTCAAAGACTTCGGTGGACTTAAAGAAAATAAGGCTTTGAAGAGTTAAGATTGAACTTTGAACCATCAAACCTTGAACTTCAAAATGTTCAAAACTTCAAAGGTTTAACGCGTTCAACAACCTCAAAAGACTTAAGAGAATAAAAGGCTTTGAAGAGTGAAGAATGAACCATTGAACCTTGAACCAAAGGAGTTCAAGGGTTCAAAAAGTTTAAAGAGTTTGATGGAATTAGAAAAGGAAAGGATTTAGAAAGTTTGAAGCTTCAAAAGATTCAAAAAAATAGATTGAACCATTGAACTGTTGAACCGTGAACCGAAATGGTTCAAAACGTTCAAAGGTTTAAAGGGTTCAAAGGTTTAAAGTTTGAAAGGAAGCTTTGAGTGAATGAAGGAAGCAAAAGATTCTAGAAAGAAATGGCTCAATTGAAGAAGAAAGATAGAGTGAACACGGCCCTTTACAAAACATTGAATTGATGAACCGTTGAACCATTGAACCTTCAAACTAAAAGAGTTCAAAGGTTCAAGGTTCAAAGAGGTTCAAGGTGACCAATGACATCCCCAAAGACATAAATTCTAGGGTAATGGAATAACTATTGGTTTTCAAAAGGCCTGAGAACAAACTCAATGACCAACCCAAAAAGGAGTCAAAAGAGCCAACAAAAAATGAGAAGATAGCCCTGAGAGCTCAGATTGCCAAGAAGAGACAAAACATGGTAAGGAAAGAGAGAACAACTATAAGAAATCTATAAATATCTATAGGAGAGTTATTTTTAGTAGGTGGAACAGTCCACCAAGTAGACATCAGAGAACAAAAACATTCAAGGATGTGGCCTATTTTTCTACATTAAGTAAAGGTGAATAGACAGTCGTGTAAGCATCATAAAGAAGAACAAAAAACCCATACTTAGGAGGAGACATTTGAGATAATTTATAATTCCAAATTTAAGGCTAATGACCTATTCCATCATGGCTCTTTCACAGATATTCAATGCATTTAATTCAACATGAGCTGATTTTATGGAAACAAGTGCCCAAGTCTTTCTTGAAATGCTATATATTGTAATCTCCCATTTTATAGAAGGGAGATCTCTCTATTATCAAAAGTGAAGGTCTACCCAAATTGAAAGGAAATCCTAAGACTTTGAGCTCAAACTATTAATCATATTTTGTTAAATGAATGAGAAAGCAAGTGACCTTTCAGACTTTGTGTTGGAATAAGCTTATGTCATCTAAGAAATTGTTCTTATGTATGTTTCCTAAATACAGTCTTGTCCATTTAATCAAACATGTAGAATACATAGAAGTAAGATAGAAGATGTCCTAAAGCTAACTATGGGAGACTTTGTGCTGCCATAATTGCCTTCAGTCTATGTTTTGTGTACAGGATACTAGAGAGACTTTGAGCTCTCTTTATCCTTCATAATCCTTTAATTTGTTGTAGTTGAAGTGAAGACTTTGAGCTATGCTTCAAACTACTATGTTCCTTTGTCCTAATCAGTAGGAGAGACAATGAAAGACTTTATTCTTTTGTTGGTTTCTTGTGGTTTCTGTTACTACCTAAGAAGAATCCTGTTGTTGGCTGAATATCACTTCTAAAAGAAGAGAAGTGCTTTCAATAATTACACTAGAATTCTCCTCTGTTCTGTGAACATCATCTCTAAAAAAAGAGAGATGGATGGTATGATTTCACCCCTATGTCTATTTTTAGATTATATTAGTATATAATAAATTATAGGTAACCTCCCCTTGTTGAGAGGAGAGATTTGTCTCAATCTGGCTGTGGTCACCACATCCATTTTGCTGTATAAATCTCCTTATGCTGTGGTTGATGCACCTATTTTGCCATCAGTCAGCTGGTGAAAAAATATTCACCTCAAAATGTTAGTTTATTTCATGTTGTATGATGTGTTAGTAAGTAGGAGTGTTTTTGAAGTGTAATAAGTCATGAGTATATTGTACAGATCTAAGCTTTATCCTTCCAATTGTAGAATCTTATTCATCTTCCATACAAAATATTCATTCTTAGAACACGATTAATGAGTCTAATTAATCATTGTCTCCATTAAATTGATTAGTAGGTTTCAAAAGATATAACTAAGAATGGATTTTTAACCAATTGTTGCATCACCACTTAGCTTAGGTTCTTTCATCAAATTTTTATCTCTTTCCCTTTTCATTGTGATAATTTTAGGTTTTATAGAGAACATTGAATTAACAAATTAGGAGAGACATCCACATAAAATCTATAGTTTTGACCTGAATATTAGGCAACCCATAGTCTATAGATCATTATAATGTTGGACTAGGTTTGAGGTAGACATGAACAATATTCTCCTCAGCAAGGGTGCAACCTAGATCACCAACAATTAGATTGAGTCATAATCAATGAATTAAAGAAGTATTGAAAGAATATCAATGTATATTTCATATTTTTTGTTAGGATTACCATTTATTTGGGATAATGTTTTTATCCTAATTTTCATTCACTTTTGGAGAATTTGTATTTATGTGAACTATTAATTCACATTAATTTAGATTACATCAGGTGTATGACACTTGGCACACAACTATGAGGCTTTATAAGGTCATGATGGGATTCCTTGTAATTCCCTTTCACCTCTTCTTTCTCTATTTAATGAGCTCTCTCATTTTACTCTATTAAATTACATATTTTTATCTCTCTCTTCTTGTTGAATTATTATTTATTATAATAGTTTTATTGTGGAAAAGCCTCCTAATTTATTACGTGTTTTTTTTCCTGATAAGTTTAGTTTCCCACTTAAAAAATCATGTCTCCCTTTGCATTTTTCTCTTTAGTATTTTATCTTCTTGATATTATATATTTTTGTATTTTAATTTTATTAATTAATGATTTTAGGAAAAATCCATCATGGTTTAATAGATTAATGTTCATTTTTAACATTAGCTTGTGAGTGTGTAGTTTTTGGAGAAATCTCAATTTTTTTTACAAGGGATCCACCCTTGTAATATTTTAAAATTCGTCTCTTTTTATTATATTTTTTCTTGAATTTTTTACCTTCTATTCATATATTTTAGGTTTCTCATAACTATCATTTTCAATGCTTCAACTGGTTTTGAGAGTCCCTCCATGTAGGTTCTCTTTCATTTTTCATTCAGGTTTTTATGCAGAATCAAACAAATTATTTTTACTCCATTTAAGTATATTCTTATCTCTAGACTAAAAATTTTAATTTGAGAGTTTTTAATTATCCTTATATTAATATTTAATTAAAAGAGAAACACTTATAGATTATTTTTGTGCTTATAAGCATTCTTGTTTCTAGTTCTATGTTTTTTAGCTCACTAGTTATTGTTTCTTTTTTCTCCATTAAAGAACATTATCATTAATTTTGTTCTTCTTTGATTGTCACATAATTTTTTAGCTTATATAAATTTCCCCCCCCCCTTTTTATTAATATTTCACTAACTCTATAAAGTATTTAGAATATTTTTTCCTCTTTGTTATTTTGTAATCTTTATATTTATTCCTTTGTGCAGTAGTTTGTGCCTATAACTATTGGTCTTCCTTTATGCAGTATTATGCATTGTATTTTTATTGGGTTATATTTATATTTAGATACTATGGCTTGTGACATTTACATTATCCATAGTCCTTATCCATTTCCTTCATCATTATTTTTATTGCACCATCCCTATCTTCAATTTTGTGTAGTTTACTCTTATTTAAGTTCTCTAACTGTTATTTTCTTGTTCACTTAGTTATTTTACCATATTTAGTGTAGCATTATATTATTCTACATTTTTATATTTCATATTTAATCATCAATACCTATCCTCATCATAATTTTTTCCATCTAGTAATGCGTATTTCTAGGTTGTGTGTGGTTCTAATAATTCAATTAGTTTCTATTTTCTATGTGCCATTCTCTCGTTATGCATAGTTATAACACTTAATCTACTTTTGCATATTAATTGGTTCATATTAAATATTTATAAATTACATTCCTTTAACATATATTCTATTTATATGATAAGCTATGTAGGGATAAATGACATATTGATCTCAACATTTAGCATATCATAGTTTAATATAAGATACAATAGTGTTTAGTATATCAATGTTTATTTATTTGATAATTAAGTTTTTTTCTCTTAAAATCTCCCACTTGCACTCATAAATTCAAATCTAGGATCTCTATTAATACACTTTTTTAGTCTTTATTAATTAATCTTCTCTTATTTAATGCTTTGAGTAAATAATGGTGATTTTTTTAATTTTAAGCATAATCAAATATCTTCTAGTATATTTACATTTATAAGTTAATTGTTATTTCATAGTTTTAAAGCTACTCTAATTATCATTTCTATTTTAAATTTTGTGATTCATTAATAACCAAAAGTATATTTAAAAAAACATATTTGCATTAAATTTAACCATCTCATAGTTTGAACACTATTATGATTTTCTACAATTTTGACATTTAAATGGCCATCAATTTTTCCTTATCCTTTTTCTTGTTCTTCAGCAAATCCCATATTTTTGGCTTTCTTATCCCTCCTCCACACGTCTTAAGTAACTTGGTGACTTTTTTTTCATTTTGGTTTCTAGTATTGGGTGAGATTTCATGGCACAATGATTCAATTATTTCTTAGATTTAAACTCATGTCAACTAATTACCACTTATGGAAATAAAACATGCAATACATATTCACCTTCAAACACTTAGTATATGTAGTAGATGGTAAGGACCCTAAACTTGATGAAAAAATCACTACCAATAATGTCCAATAGAAATGGAAATAAAAAAAATAAAGAAGACTTAAGTTTGATTGGCATGATCATGACTACCAAATTTCATGTACACATTAATGGTTGTATTATTGCATCCAATGCTTAGTTTAGACTTAAATTTGTTTATGAAGTTGTGAATAAATATTAAAAAAATTAAGTTTAGAATTGAATCTATGATTTTAAGTATAATGACTTCAAAATTATGGATGATTTTTTGACTAAAGTTCACTCTTTACATTCTTAATTAATTAGTTTAGTCTTTAAAATTTCAGATTTGAATTTAATTCACATTGGCATATATATATATATATATATATATATGATTGCTTAGACATTTTCAATAGTTTATTATAAATATTTATTCATAAAGTGTTTTTATTTCTTTATCTATTAAGTTGACATTTGATTTATTTTGTAATTTGTTGTGTTAGGAAGAATAAAATTTAACTCAATTTGGTAGTCTTAAAACCAATGAACATGATATTTTTGTATAAATAAAAACATTAAAATGATAAAGATCATGTTAGTTAAAAAAGACACATGATAAAAATATCAAAATGCTAACTCAAAGCCTAAGAAAAATTTATAATAAAACTATTGTGATAAAATCATTCATGATGAAGAACATTATTTTAATAAGAGATGGGATATTAAAAGTGGTAAGCTTAAGTTCAAAGACACTGCAAGAACTAGTAATACTAAGACTCAAAACAAACATAATCTTAATATTATAACTACTTTTAATTTTGCTTTGCATGCTTCTCCCATTAAATGGATTGTTGATTTTGGTGCTACTCAACATATGACATCTAATACTAAGTTATTTACTTATTTATAATTATATATTTCTAACACTCATTTAAGTCTTATGAATTATAATTATTTCAATGTTGAAGCCATAAGAACTATTAAAATCCCTAATGGTGAATTACATGATGTTTTTATTGTTCCTAATTTAAAATTAAATTTGTTTTCTATTCCTTAATTATAAAAATAGTATTATAAATTAAAATTATTTAATGACACTAGTTATGTTAAATTAAGCAAGCAAGATTTTCAAGTTATTGCTACCACCTTTTTAGATAATAATAATTTGTTTAGATTTACTGAATTTGTTTCTTCCTCTTCTTCTTCTCAATATTTGCTTGCTTCTATTGATGGTAACTTATGGAATGAAATATTAGGATATAATACTTATCAAAATATTTCACTTATGAGTAAACTCAATATGTTTCATGGTTTTCCTACCATCTTCTAACTGATTTTGTTTGTAGTGGATGTATAACTAGTAAAATAATAAATAATCTTTTCCTAAATTTCAATCTTGGAATGCAACTTAAAAACTTCATTTAATTCATAGTGGTATTTTAAGACATGCACAATCTCTTTCTATTAATGGTGCTAAATATATTTTAATTTTTTTTTAATGATTTCACTAGGTGAGTTTGGATTTATTTCTTAAAAACTAAATATCAAGTTTTAGATACTTTCATTGAATTTAATGCTTTCGTTGACAAAAATATAGTTTTTCTTTGCATATCTTAGAAAATCATAATGGTACTACATATGTTAATAATTATTTTCTTACATATTTTAAGCAACATGGTATTACACATGAAAAGACTATTTATTATACACATGAGTAAAATAGTGTTGCCGAATGTAAACATAGGACTATCACTAAAATCTCTAGGTGTGTGTTGCCTACTAAAAATATGCATTACATTTTTTAGGATGAAGAAATGCATTGTGTTATTTATATCATTAATATTAATCCCAATATTTTTTAAAAAAAATCTTACCCTTAAATAAGTTCGGAGTGAAAGAAAACCTAATTTACAACATTTACATGTTTTTGGTTGTGATGATTTTGTTTAGATTATTAAATAAAAATGTAATAATTTAAACTTAAAATATAAAACCTTTATCTTTTTTAGATATGATGAATCATATAAGCATTATAGGGTGTATGATACTCAAACTAATTATTGTTCCCAAAATCTGTCACTTGTTTTTGGGGACAACATATTGACTATTTTGGTTCTAAAGGCCAAAATGATCTCTTCCCTTCTCAAAAATGTTCTGAGTATTCAAATTATTCAATTATTCAAGTCTTCTCAACTAAAGAACTCACAAGGTTTCTCAGAAAGAAGTTCCAACACTTAGGCAATTTCAAGGGTTCAATGACTTTGACAGACTTAAAGAAAAGGAGGCTTCGAAGAGTTTCAAAGGTTCAAACGGAAGATTCTAGAAGATGTTCAAAGTGGAAGATTATAGAAGAATATTCCAAGCAAATGGTTCAAATGATTGGTTTAATAAATACATTGAACTCATAAAAAGGACTAAGTGAATGTGGCCCTTTGAAAGAAACATTGAACTACTGACCATTGAACCACTTTGAACCGTTGAACCATTGAACTGATGCATTCCAAAGGTTCAAGGTTCAAAGTGGTCCAAGTGACTAAGTGATTAGTGATGTCCCCATGGATGTCAAATAGAGGGTAATGAAATATCTGTTGATTTTCAAAGATGCACACCTGAGAACAAACTTAGTGACGAACCAAAGAAGGAGCTAAAAAAGCCAGCTAAAAGCGAGAAGATATCCCTAAGAGCTTAGATTTCCAAGGAAAGACAAAATGTGGCAAGGAAATAACTACAAGAAATTGAGAAATATCTGTAGGAGAGTTATTTTTAGTAGGTGAAACAATCCACTGGGTGGACATCAGAGAGCATGAGCATTCAAAGATGTGGCCTATTTTTTTGCATTAAGTAAAGACAAATGGATAGCCATGTAAGCATCATAAAGAAGACCAGACAACCCATGCTTAGGAGGAGACATTCGAGATGATTCAGAATGCCAAATTCAAGATTGATGACCTGTTCTATCATGGCCCTTTCATAGATATTTAAGGCATTTAATTCAACATGGGCCATTTTCATGAAAACAAGTGCCCAAGTCTTTCTTGGAATGCCATATATTGTAATCTCCCATTTTATAAGGGATATCTCTCTATTATCAGAAGTGAAACTCTACCCAATTGAAAGGCATTCTTGAGACTTTGAGCTCAGACTATTAATCATATTTTATTATTTGAATGAGAAAACAAGTGACCTTTCAAACTTTGTGCTTAAATAGCTTGTGTTATTTAGGAAATTTTTCTTATGTCTATTTCTTAGAAGCATTCTTGTCTATTTAATTTAACAAGCAGAACTAGTGGAAGAAATCAGGAAGGTGTCCTAAAGCCGACTGTGGAGAGACTTTGTGTTGCCACAATGGTCTTTAGTGTGTTGTTTTCTATATCTGTGTAAAGGATCTTAGGATGACTTTGTGCCCATATTATCCTTCATTTATTTCACTCTTTGGTAGTTGAGGTGGATACTTTGTGCTATACTTCATCCTGATGTGTTACTACATACAATTAATTTTACTACCTAAGAAGGAATTTGGCTATTGATTGAGTATTAATTCTAAAAGAGGAGAAGTACCTCCAACAATCACCCAGGAATTCTCTTATGTCTGTGAACATCATCTCTGAAAAAAGAGAGATGGATGGTGTTATCCTACCCTGAGTGTTATTTTTAGATTATATTTATAGTATATTAATATATCATAGTTATAGGGAACCTCCCCTTGATGAGAGGAGAGATTTATCCCCTTTTGATGTGGTCAACTTGCAAATTTGGCTGATAAATCTCCCTATACTATGGTTGAAACACCTATTTTGCCCTTAATTAGCTGCTGACAAAATATTCACCCAACAATTTTTGGTGACTCCACTAGGGATCGAATGAGTTGTTCCAGTTCTTTTCCATCTCCATATCCTTATCCATTTCTATTATATACTCTGATCTATGAAACTAGAGATTCTAGGGATCAAACATTTCATTGCTATTGTCTACTCTACCAGCTCCATGCCAATAGTTTTTGGCAACTCCACTGGGGATCAAACAAGTTGTTCCAATTCTTTTCCATCTCCATATCCTTATCCATTTCCATTATATACTCTAGTTTGAAAAACTAGAAACACTGGGAACTGAATGTTTTGTTTCTTTTGTCTAATCTAGTAGCCCCATGCTATATAAGAAGCCAAAAAGCTCATGGTGTTGTTGACCCTATTTTTGAGTTGGTGCAACAGAGCAATTTTGATTTGTTTCCTCCACAACCTCACCTTCAACAAACTAGGAGTCTTCTTCCTACCAACACTAGGTCACCAATACAAGGTAGAGCTTCTTTTTTTCTCTGCTAGTAGAGCTTTACCCATACATACACCACTAAAATTTGTTATCCCCCTTTCCATAGTCATACAATGGTAGCTCAAGGCCCCTAGGGTAACTCTTTTGGCCCACTCAATTTAACTCCACCTCTACATGAGCTACCATGTAATTTAAAGAATCATTTATCCAAATTCTTTAGTGATGGGAGAGTTCATCCTGATAAACATATTACAGCCTTCAACATAGCCTGTGAAGTGATAGGTGTGGAGTATGAAGAAGTAGCAGTTAGGCTGTTCATAGAGACATTACAAGGTGCTACTGTAGACTAGTTCTACCATCTGTAGGCTCAGTCAGTGACTGACTGGAACACTCTCAAAGCTAAATTTGAAGCCAAGTTTAAGCCTACAAAAGATGTGCATGCCCTACTAGCTCAATTCACACAAATGAAGAAGGAGCCTCATGAACCAATGAGAGATTTCATATCCAAGTTTGACAAGCTGAGGAATATGATTCCTATAATTCCTTAGCCAACATCTGAGAATCTCAAATGCTTCTTCATCAACTCATAGATACTTGAAGTGAGTTTTATACTAAGATGTGCTAGCCACATGGACCTTACTACATCATCGGATTTGGATACTGAGGTGGAAGATGATATCATCTTGGTAGGGAAGATAAGGAGAGATCCTAACAGAGGTAAATATTCTTCATCCTTTCAATATCCATCTACAGGCACCACTGATCCAATAGTGTAAACATTGACAAATGAGTTACTAGCTCTCAAAAAGTAAATGGCATAAGGGATGTCTGCTCCTCCTTTTTACTGAGATATACCAAGGAGGACATTCCCCAAGTAGTCATACCAAGGCAACTCTACCAAGAATCAAGGGTAGCCAAATTGTCTTCCTCCCCCTTAGGGGAAACTTGCTATTGAAGCAGCTCCAGCCAACTCAACAGTTGGATACCTGGAAATAGAATCAAAATTTTCTTTCCAATCTGAGTTAAACTAGGAAGATGGCACTGATCTCTTTGTGGAAGACCAATATGAATCAGCTAGTGACTCCAACATTGGTTTCCTGAATTATTAGGATGAACCCATAAGTAAAGGTGAAGCATTTGATGGATCATATGCTATATTCACCTGGTCCTAGAACCAGTCAGCCTAGCAAGCTAATAAGGAAAAAATAGAGGAGTGAGCTCAACCAATAATTTCAATTGCTAAGTGGGGAACCACTCTACCTTTTCAATCAAAGGACCTGATGATCATTAAAAAGGTGAGTACATCAAGTTTTCCTTCATCTTCTGCTTCAAATTCATAGGCTAGTACCACCCCTCCTAAAAACTAGAAGGATGAACTACCTTCCACTATTTCTAATTCATTTCAGACATTTGATATAATCAACCATGTCAAAAAAACCAAAATTCAAATGTCTAAATTTAAATTCCTGTAATCCAACCCTGAGTAGTTGGATAAGTTGGTTTAATGTGTAAACAATAAAACTGTCCCTATAGGACCAAATATTCCAAAGGTGACTCCCACATCCACCTAAAATAAACTTGTCATTACTCCTCCTGTTGCTCCTAGGAAAATGAACCATTTTATGTCTCCCTATTGATAAATTATCATTAGCTAAATAATTGCATCATTGACTTAGGTGCATCTAACAACGTTATGCCTACCAAAGTGGCAGAATCTCTTGGTCTCACACTAACCAAGATATTTGGGAGATGATTCTTCATGGAAAACAAATAATTCCCTTTACTGGGACAAATAAAAGATGCCCAATTTGTATTTGTGGCTTTTCTTAAAAAAAGAATTAAGATGACAGTCCTGGTGGCCGACGTCTCAGCCTCCTACAACATCCTTCTTGGTCAAATTTTTTGCAAGGATGTTGGTGGAGAAATAAGTATGGACCTATCCAAGTAGAGGCTACTCCCTAAAAAGGAGTTGAAGTACATTGTCACCCAAATGACACCCACCGAAGCTTAAATTTTGTTTAAGTCTTTAGGGGGTAATTACTTCTTGACCACAGAGGATGTTCATGTTTCAGCAGATGAAAGTCATATAGGTGGTGATATGGGAATTGATTCAGATGAGATAGTAGAAGAATTAATAAAGCATAGCGTAGGTGCAAAAGGACCCTCCCCTCCAAATAAAGGAAAATTTGAGAAAGGAGCAGTTTCTAGTGGCATATGGATTCTAGAATTTGATGGCAGCTACTCTTCTACTAATTTTGGAGCTAGGATTGTTCTAATATCTCCTTAAAGAGATATTTTCCCTTCTTCATACAAGTTGTAGTTTAACAACACTAATAACACTATTGAGTATGAATCTCTATTACTCAGGTTGAAGGCTACTCAAGACAAAGGTGTCAAACTCCTTCATGCCAAAGGAGATGCTGAACTGATGGTTTGTCAGGTGAGGAACCTATGCCAAACCAAGAACAAAAGATTGCACCATTATCGCAATCTAGTATGGGACTATATTGAAAGTTTTGATGCTTTCAATATATCTGTAGTGCCCAGAGAGTTCATAGTTGTGCAGATTCATTGGTTGTCTTTCAACCAAGTGTGCCTAATAATTCCAATCATTGGTAGGTGTTTGATGATAACAATCAAATCATGTGCTAGACTAAACCAAAAGAATAATGAATTATGTTAATGGACCATACTGTTGCATGTCAAAATCAAGAAAAGAAACTCTTCTACAAAGAACAAGGATTCATGATTTTCAAACTAGAAATCAAGTCTTGCTGTGGGGTAAGAGGAGAGAACCAAAAGGAATGCATAAAAAAGTTGATTCCTAGTGGAGAGATCCATTCACCAATCATCACTTCTAGGGAGAAAAAGGTTTCTTTCTAATATATCAAGATATAATGCCATTTTCATTGCCTCATAGTGGGTAGCATCTGAAGCACTTCAATCCTTAAAGTATCAGACGACATTAGTTGTACATATTTGTATAGTCTTTAGTTTTGTTTTATTTAGTTCATTTTATTTTATTTTTGTGCCTTTATTTTTGGGTATCATAAATCCATATCCCAATGGCATACATGAAGGCACTAGAGATTTTGACTCCCTTTGATTGTTTTTACAATCGATGGAAGTTCTCCAATTGGAGCTAGTTGTTGTTCCCAAAATTTGTCACTTATTTTTGGGGACAACATATCAACTATTTTGGTCCTAAAGTCCAAAATGATCTCTTTCCTTCTCAAAAATGTTTTGAGTATTCAAATTCTTTAATTATTCAAGTCTTCTCAGCTAAAGAACTCGTAGGTTCAACAGGCAGGCTTTCTCAAAAAGAAGTTCCAACACTTAGGCAATTTCAAGGGTTCAATGACTTCGGTGGACTTAAATAAAAGAAGGCTTTAAAGAGTTTCAAAGGTTCAAATAGAATAGTCTATAAGATTTTCAAAGTGAATGATTCTAGAATAATATTCCAAGAAAATGGTTTAAATGATTGGTTCAACAAATACATTAAACTCATAAAAAAGACTAAGTGAACATGGTCCTTTGCAAGAAACATTGAACTGCTGACCATTGAACCACTTTGAACCATTGAACCATTGAATTGATGCATTCCAAAGGTTCAAGGTTCAAAGTGGTTCAAGTGACTAAGTGATCAGTGATGTCCCCAAAGATGTCAAATATAGGGTGATGAAATATCCATTGATTTTCAAAGATGCACACCTAAGAACAAACTCAATGACCAACCAAAGAAGGAGCCAAAAAAGCTAGCTAAAAGTGAGAAGATAGCCTTGAGAGCTTAGATCACCAAGGAAGGACAAAACGTGGCAAGGAAAGAGAGAACAACTACAAAAAATCCAAAAATATCTGCAAGAGAGTTATTTCTAGTAGGTGAAACAGTCCACCAGGTGGACATTAGAGAGTGCAAGCATTCAAAGACGTGGCCTATTTTTATACATTAAGTAAAGATGAATGGAAATACATGTAATCATCATAAAGAAGACTAGACAACCCATGCTTAGGAAGAGACATTTGAGATGATTCAGAACACCAAAGTCAAGACCGATGACCTATTCCAACATGGGCCTTTCACAGATATTTAAGGCATTCAATTTAACATGGGATATTTTCATGAAAACAAGTGCCCAAGTATTTCTTGGAATGATATATATTGTAATCTCCCATTTTATAAGGGAGATCTCTCTATTATTAGAAGTGAAACTCTGCCCAAATTGAAAGGCATTCATAAGACTTTGAGGTCAGACTATTAATCATATTTTATTATTTGAATGAGAAAACAAGTGACCTTTCAAACTTTGTGCTAGAATAGCTTGTGTTATTTAGGAAAATTTTTTTATGTCTATTTCCTAGAAGCATTCTTGTCCATTTAATTTAACAAGTAGAACTAGTGGAAGTAATCAGGAAGGTGTCCTGAAGCCGATTGTGGAGAGACTTTGTGCTGCCATAATGGTCTTTATTGTGTTGTTTTCTATATCTATGTAAAGGATCTTGGGATGAATTTGTTCCCCCATTATCCTTCATATATTTCACTCTTTGGTAGTTGAGGTGGAGACTTTGTGCTACACTTCATCTTGTTGTGTTACTGTGTCCAATTACTTTTACTACCCAATAAGGAATTTGGCTGTTGACTGAGTATTAGTTCTGAAGAGAAGTACCTCCAGTAATCACCCAGGAATTCTCCTATGTCTATGAACATCATCTTTGAAAAAAGAGAGATGGATGGTGTTATCCTACCCTGAGTGTTATTTTTAGCTTATATTTATAGTATATTAATATATCATAGTTATAGGGAACCTCCCCTTGATGAGAGGAGAGATTTTTTTCCTTTTGATGTGGTTGACCCACACATTTGGTCAATAAATCTCCCTATGTTATGGTTGAAACACCTATTTTTCCCTCAGTTAGCTGGTGACAAAATATTCACCCAACACTAATAAAATTAAGATTAAAATACATGTTAAAATTGATGAATATGGTGTACTATATTTTGCTTCCAATTTGGATTATCTTGATATTATTTATGTTTCTTTTCCTTTTGATTCAAGTGATGATCAAAATGATGCTCTACATAGTTATGTTTTTGTTCCTAAATTTCCAACTTATTATAGTCTTATTCTACCTAAATATATGACTAAGTGGGTTAATTCAACATTAGAAACTTATATAAATGATATAGATCTTAATGATAATCATAAAAATAGGCAATGATCTTTAAACTATGATTTGATGTCTAAATTTATGCATAATTATGACCCTCAAACACTTAAAAAAGCTCAAGGTCACCCTCATTGGGAAAATTAAATACATGATGAATATAATTATTTGATATCTAATCACACTTGAGACTTATTCCCTTCCCCATCAACACTTAGAATTTGATTTTAAGTCATGCCCAATAAATCACTCCCTCAAATTCCATTTCATGAATAACACTCCCATCATAAATAGTAGGGGTGGTGAGAGAGATTTTAAATCCAAATTCCATACTAAGACCAGTGGTACCCACTTACGACACACACCAAACCAGGGAAAACACCAAGTGGAAAGCCAAAGGATTAATAATAGTCACCATTCAATTTCCATAAAAAATGCTAGAACAAATAAATTTAGGGTGATAATTAACCAAAATGGAAACCTCTCAATGCACTCATGACATAGGCAAATTGGCATTTAATCCAATAAACTTGATGTCCTTCATATTTAGGAATGCATCAACTTCATGAGGGTAATCATGAAGGAAGATTATGATGGAAAATTTAGCATAAGATTTGATCCCCTCTAAATTATCCACTAATAATTTCCTTTGCTCCACCAAAAATGCTATATTATAAAACTTCCTTTCTTATGATTATTTTTTATAATAAAAAACAATACAAAAAAAATTAATAAAAATTATCATCCCAAATCAATAAGTGAAAGCGATAGGAAATTCTCCTAGGTCTCTCACACATTGTCCATGTGGCTCAATTCAACCTGGTTGGTGCCAAAATTTTCTAGGAAGTCAGCTAACACATTGGCTTCATGATAACAATGGTTTGATTCAATGGAAGTGAAGAGATCCAATCTATCCTAAGCACATGATAAAATGTTTTCTAGTTGCTAGGAAGTGTCAGCCTTTTTTTAAAATATAGAGATGATAATCTATGAATCACCTTTGATGATGAGATTAAAAATATTAAATTGAATTTGAGTTCAATCCCACTGACAAGTGCCTACACTTTTGCTTCATTTTTTGTTCCATCCAAATTTTTTTTGGACATTGATCAGATTAAAGATCTGCTACAATCATGGATAATATAGCCAACCCTTGAAGCCCTAAGATTTCCTCTAGAAGACCCATAAAAATTTAAATTAAACAATCCTATAGGTGGGTGATTTCAATAACACTTACCCTTTCTTTATTTTTCCCCAATGACTATGGTTGACCCATTAACGAGGGGTGGGAATTGAAAATATTGATCTTACTTTATATAAGCAATTAGTTGGAAGTCTGAATTATCTTACTAATACTTGTAATAATATTTATTTTTATGTTGGATTAGTTTCTAATTTTATGTCAAAACCTAAAACTATTCACTTTAAAGTTTCTAAAATAATTATTCATTATATTATAGGTACTCTAACTTTTAGCATTGAGTACATCTCAAATAATAAATTTTCTTTACTAGATTAATCTGATTCTGATTGGGTTGGTGATCCTAATGGTCATATATCCACAAGTGACATTATTTCTCTTTGGTTTCAAACATAATTTCATGTAATAGTAAATAATAAATTACTATATCATTATATTCCACTGAAATTGAGTATAAAGCTTGAAATCATGCTATCAAGGAAGCAATTTAGCTTCATAGGCTTATTACAAATTTGGGCCACCCTCAAAATTTAAGTACTCTAATTTTAGGTGATAATATAAGTATGATTATCTTAGTGAATAATATATTTTTCCATGTAAGTTACAAGCACATTGAGATTCAACATCACTTTCAACATGAACTTCTTGAATACAATCAAATTCTTCTCTTTCTATCCTACTTAAGAGAAAATAGATGATATTTTCACAAAGCCATTATGCAAAGACAAATTTTTAATATTTTGTAACATGTTAGGATTTAAGGAATTTCTCATCAAGGAGGATATTTAATTATGTTTTCTCATTTATTGTTTGTTTTTAAAACCATTGAGTAAAGTTTAATGGGGAGTGTTAGGATTTATTTGAGATATTGTTTTAATCCTAGGTTTTATTCATGTGTACAAATTTTTTATTTATGTGAATTATTAATTCACATAAATATGGATTTCATGAGGTTTCACTCACCTCTTTTTACTCTTTAGTATTTTTGGAGTTACTTGCACAAGTAACTCCTCCGCCCACATGTCATACACTTCTATTCACTTTCTTAGGGAATAAGACACTTTGCACACACCTAGGAAGCCTTATAATGTCATGATGGGATTAATTATAACTCTATTTCCATTATTAGGTATCAATTTAATGACCCCTTTCCTTATCCATTCTTTAACTATGTACTTGAATATCTCTCTTATTATTGAATTCATCTTGCTTCTAAGATTTATATTGTGAAGATTTTATGGACAAGCCTCCTAATTTGTTACATGTTTTTTATGATAAGTTCAGTTTCTAATTTTAAAATTCATGTATCCCCTATGGTTTTTACCTTGAGAGGTATTTTATCATATTTTTATTCATATTTTATGCATTTTAATGTTATTAATGAATGATTTTGGGATAAATCCTTCACTTTTTGAAGTTTACCTACTTTTTTATAGTCTTCTCTCCTTATTCTATTATCTATTAAAATAAATGTAGTAATATATCATCATGTGCCACAATAACACATTTTATGATATGATATTTATCTTATTTTTAGGAATTTGCATATTTTATGAAGTTCTCTATAGTTTCCTCCATTGTTGCTTTAATGACAGATTACCTTTTAGATCATATTGTGGCCTTGTCATATTGAGTGTGATAGTTATTTTATTATTCCTTATTATATATACACACATGGTCATATAATATATTGTTTTAATTTCATGCAAAATATATTCAAAATTATCCTTTTGTATGGGGGTGAGCTTTGTCAATGCTATCATTACTTGTCCACATAGAATAAGCTGTAGTAGGTTTTGAGATTCCTCTATACTTGATGATTTTGTCTTTAGAGGGAGAGGGTTAATTTTATCTAAGAGAGGAAATACCATAATTTTACTAATGATTATGGAAAATTATCCATGATCTCTAATTAAAACATTGATATTCTGAGTCTTGAGCTTATTTTCCCCTCTCTTCCTCTTTACAGAGTACTCCCATCTTTACAAAGTGTTCCCATCTCATGTTTCCACTTACTTTGTTGCCCTAGATGGTACCTAGTCATTTTAATATTATTTGGTCTCCATTTTTACCTCATTTTCATATATATTCTTGAGGCATTATGTTGTAGAAACCTTATCCCCTTCTACTTTATTTTTGAGTTCTTCTTTCCTTTTTTATGTTCTTATTCATTTTGTTTTCTCAATTATTTCTCTTTTTATTTTTTCAATTCATATTTATTTAAAATTTATTTTCATATTTCCTCTTCCTTCTCCTTTTATTTTTTACCATTTTATTCTTTTACCTCTCTTTGTGATCTTATTTCTCAAGGGTCTACTAGACTAAGTTGCTAGTTTAATTTATTTCTATATCTTTTCTTTTTCAGCTTCTACCACTTTCTCCATTTCCTCTCTTTGATTTGATATTTTATTCATTTATTTTACCACCACTAATCTAGAGTAACATTTATCCTATTGTGGTTATTGATGATGTAGTGGATACCTTAGATTCCATTTGTGTTTTTATTTTCCTCTCCACATGTTAACGTTCCTAGGCCTTCTTCATCCATTTTCATTGTCATCAAGGAATATGGTGGAGTTCCTTCTATCTCCTTTTATTATTTTAGGATTACCCTTCATGTAGTATAATAAAATATAATGAAATTTATCATATCTTATGTGGTATTTTTTGGATTTTGATTGTTCTAAGGTTGATTATCTTGATACATCCTAAACATTATAGTATATTTAACATTTTTTGTCCTTCCCATTTTCTCTAGGCATTATAGCATTCAATTCTAATATTATATGTATTATTACACTTATTCATTTGATAATAAATGGGTCCAAAGTAGTAACCATACTTTTTTCACATCTCCAATCTATATGGCTTATCCTACCTTCTATAGTGTGTCCTCATTGAAATTGGGTGGAATTGTCCTTCTAACTTGGATCAATACATATGTTTTTTGATCAAATGCCTTATATTATAGTGGGAAAATAATGAAATATATATGGTTATAGGGATATATATATGTGTTATAAATATCTACCAAAATTTTTAATTCATATTTATATTTCTCAACTAGAATTTGACACCCTATATCTCCAAGAAGACACTTATTTTATTATTTTCTCAAAAGTGAAGATATTAAATATATTAATTATATTAAGTTCATTTACATCTGATTGTTCTTTTACTTATTTCCATATTAACCTAGTTGGAACATATATGAAATGATCTAAAATTGACCTAAAACTAACCTATCTAAAGATATAGACTTGGAGAAGGTAAATCTAGTATATCCCATTGATACTTAATGAAATAATGATATGACAAATGATCCATCAAACTGAGTACGGGGTCACCTACAACACAATGTCAATAGAAACAATTTTAAAACCTCTAGGCAATCAACATAATGTACTAGCCCTAAATAGGTCTCTATCTAGTAAGTAATCAAATATCATAATCAAGTAATGTAAGGGGGAAGGATTATAAACATATCAAAATGTAGAAGGAGATATGGTAGGAAATTAGAGGCCTAGGATACCTAAGGTGAATAAATAACAAGTTTGAATAATATTAAAGCCACACTAAGTTTAAATGTAGAGAGAATTCAAATAAGAAGATACACATTCATTAACCAAACAATAATGAAACTTATATCTATCAAAAGGAAATATTAAGGGTTATAAATACTAAACTTGAATAAGACATGTCCTACCTCAATCTCCCCCTTGGCCAATGGTGCTTAACAAGATATTTTTTTGGTTATAAGGATCTTAAAGGTTGAATAAATATCTAGGTTAAAAGGAATCCTCCTATTGCATCTAAGATTCCATAAGACAAGATTTCTCTAAAAGACAAGATCTAAGAAATAACCTATCCAAATGTAGACTTAGGGAAGAAATGTGAGCAATAAAAATAAAAAATGAATGTTCTTCCCCATTTTATTGAAATGGTAACTTGTATTTATAGTGGTGAATGACCCCAATCCCTCATAAATATTTAGATGATGTTATTTCCCAACTCGATTTAGTCCAAAGCAAGATGAATAACCTCAAACTATGTCAATTAGGTTGACCCAATTATGAAACATGCACTAGAATGTTTAGAACTATATCAATCTAATTGATGTAGATGAGATGGGATAGATAACAATTAGAACTATATCAAATAGGTTGACATAGTAGGAAAATATAGATTTTATTTAGTTAGTGGATGCAAGTTGGAAGGATATAGATTAGAAGTTCAAATTCAAGAAAGATAAAATGAATGTAAGAGGAAGATAAAATGAATATAGGAATAATAAATAAGAAATAATGTCTCCATAAACCACCATCAGTCTAGCCACCCCTTTCTTAGTGTACCATTTAAGGTATGCACTTAGAGAAATTGAAACTTAATAGGTTGATGAAAGAGAGAAATCACCAATAAATGATAAAATTAAAAATATTATGTGTATACATATTCCCCACCCAAATTTCATCACATGTCACCAAAGTGTAACATGGGATGGTGCTTCAGGAAAGAACATATCAACATAAAATGATCTGAGATAACTTGAAAATGAAATATAGAAATTAATGATGTAAAATGAAATAATTTAAAGTACCATATACATACCTTGAATTAAATTTATTATTGAGTGGTAACATGTTATATTTATAATCTTGATCATGAAGGGTGCAATACATACATATGGACAAACCCTAGGAATATAAGGATAGAGAGAAAAACAAGCAATCACATGAAGGCACAAATAGTTGGAAAATTCATAAAATATATTTAATAACTTGGTAAATTGGTAAGCCAGGATGACAATGGATACATTAGGACCAAAATAACAAGGAATGTGAATAAAAAAAGGGAAGTGAAATTGATTAACAAAAAATCCAAGGTTGCTAATGATTGAAAGATGGAAAATGTATCCAAAGGAAAAAAAGTAACATTCAAACAAAATTTAAGGATTTATGAAATAAAATAATTAAAGAAAAATAAATGGAAGAGAATTAATGATCTATACTCAATAAAAAATGGAAAAATAGGAAATGATTAATGTAAACAACATCGATGAAAGATAAATAAAATCCTTACTCAATAAAAGGTAAAAAAAAAGAAATGATTAAATATAAACAACATAGATGAAATATAAGTAAAAATATTTACTCAATCATATATGAAAAAAAAAGAAATGATAATGGGAGAAATAGGACAAAAATGACCCATAAATGAATACAAAATTTAAGGTCCCAAAATAAAACTAAAGGATATCCATGAAGGATAAGGAAAATAATGGATAGAGTATCTCACAAAAACTCAAAGATGAAAATAATATTATAATTATAGATGAACTAAATTAACATATTTTGAACATGTCAAAAAGAAATGGAGAATGGGAAGTATAGGAGTTGGAAAAAGAATTAGAAAAAAACCTTCATGTCAAGGGGGAAATGAAATGGGTGGTGGGAAAAATAGGATGATACCATGGTGAAAACATAATCTTTACTAGAAATATGACACTCCAATCAAGTTGGAAAGACTAAGATACTTTCAACATTAATGATCATATATATCTAAACTTAGCAACACAAGTTTGAGATAACTAATTAAGTATAAGTAACATCCCATGAAGGCTATTGTGCATGAAAATTAAAAATGGACCTACCTTCCCATGAAGTCCCCATTCTTCAAGACCCATTATAGAGTTGTTAGTCTAGTATGAAGATTAAGTACTTGTATGAGAAATTAGGTGGCACTATATAGTATACGATAATAAGATATCCTACCTTAGTATACTATCCTACCGTATCCCAATGAACCTCAATTTTATTATGAGGCCAAATGTGGAATTTGAGATTTGACTAGGATAAGATATGTGCCAAGTATTGATCATGTCTTTTGGTGTGATCTAAATTTTAATATTATATTTTACTTTTGATCATTTACTTTTATCGTATGATATAGATTTGATCTCTTTTATTTTTTTGATTCCTCCTCCATGCAGATTCATAAAACCAAACATGGGTTCTAAAAATGAATATCACAAGAGATTTTTATATTTGTGGCTAGAGGAGAGAAACAAAGGACCATGGTACCTAAAACTATTAGAATTATATTTTATAAGGGAATGTTGTATTGAAATTGATCTTGGTGTGATGAGAGGAGATAGTGAGATATAAGGGAATGATGAAAATGAATATAGAATGATTGGGTTTCCCCAAATCACAAAAAATGTGTAAATGGAGATGGTACAATGATAGGTTGGTATGAATCTTCATCATAATAAATTCTACATGTGAATGAAGACATGAAGATAGGCTATTAAATTTTTCCCATAAAATAATATGATTGATTATAAGTGTTAAAAAACACTACTCTTGACCATTGCCTAATCTTTTAGGGAATATGCTTAGCTAAGTTTGGGAGTAAAATTAATTTGAAAATGGTGGGAATTTTTGAGAAGGGATTTAACTAATGTCTTACTGTGCAACTCAAAAAATTAAAGTCCAAGAGGTATAAGTAAAATAACAAGTCTAAGGGTACATAAACATGATTAAAAAAATAAACCAAAGACTTGAAGAGATTTAAGGTTGACCAAATGAGAAAATGGGTGTATATGAGAAAAGGATGAGTTATATTCATGGTCTTATGATGAAAAACTCATAAAAAAAATAAAGTATGTAAAAGAATAAAAAGGACCAAATGACCAAAGATAAGAACCAAGGCTAATGTGTAAATAACCCATAGGTGTGTAAAGAATTGAAGCTAGTTTTTTTTTACATAAAATAAAATTTTAGATAAAATGTGTAATGTTAGCTTCATAATATATATAAAATATGGAAGTAAAATTCACTAGAAATGGAAAGTAGTACAAAAAATTAAGCCAAGATAAAAAAAATCATCTAAGCAATGTATTTAAAAAAAATGAGCATTGGTCTATTATTTGAAGATGCATCCTTCATTAGTTTGTAATTTGTAAATACTAGGTCCAAGAATGTTTTTGAATAGGTCAGAGACCCACCACTTTTGGGAATACTTGATATTATCCAAATTTTGACTACCATTAGAGAGGCTGAAAAAAAAATTCCAATAAAATCTCCACCTTGATTGACCACCTTGAAAATCTCATTGTGAGTCATGTTTAGCATATATTAAGGTATGTTTGACAAGATTAAGGTAATGGTTATTTAAACATTATGATTGTCTTAGTTAAGTGGTTCCAAGAAGTGTCAAAGGTTTAAAAGTATTTTGTATGGAATTTAACACATGTCTAGGTTCCTCATACTTTCCTTTGGTGTGTAAAAATGCCTCAAAATATGTTTAACTCCTTTTTTTAATGTTGTAACCCATTTCAAGTGCTTTCATATGATTTTATAATGTTAAAAAGGAGATTTTTATAAGAAATTTCATGTAATATATAGAATAAGCTTGATTTCACATAACACCACATCCATACAGGTGTGAGGAAGATTCATGAACACTAGTTACATCATCTCAGCTAGTTTTACAAGTAGAGTTGACAGTTATCATAGTAAAAGAGAGGTTTTTCAAAGGTGTTTATAGGTTATCAATGTTTAATCACATATAAAAGGACTTAAAAAACTCCCTCCATCTTCCTCAAGGCCAAATCCATATTTGTGAGAGATTTTTAGGGTAAAAAATTAAGAAAAACTATTCATATCTCTTATTGACTTCTTTGGTAGCCCTAGGAAGGTCAACAATTTTCACTTGGTGTACATAGGATAGAGAGATAGTTGGATGGAATGAAATTTATGTTTGATATAAGGTCTCATTTCATTAAAATCCTTGGACATAGTTATTATATTGAGGCCTCCTCCTATATGAAAAATCACTAAGAAGTTTAGGCAGTCAAAATGTTCCCTCATTCCTTACAGGCTCAATTTCTAGTAGTTTCAAAGAATGAGTGAGATAATGAATGATTGGATAAGGTCATATATATCTTCAATATCTATTTCAAAAAAATTCATAGTACTTATTTGGCACATGTGAACCTTATAAAGAGAAAAACCTACAAGTGAGTTAAGTTACAGGTTTGAATAAGGGTATAGGTAGGTGTCTTGGTAGATTAAGTGTCTCCTCACTACAAGAGATCTCTAATTAGTTTAAATCAGCCTCTCACTAGTAATAGTGTCCTCCTCACACCATCCCCAAGCATCAAATGATCCAATATGGTGAAGAGAGGAATAATAACATGATTTCAAAGAACTATTATAGGTTGTCATCTCATGTTAGACCTTATTGAGGCCATGGAAAGGTAAAGTAGGAGTTACTAATGAGGGTTATAACATGTTCTTCTATATGTTGCCAAAATAAACTTCTATAAACATGAGATCTATTGGGTGAATATTTTGTCAACAGCTAACTGATGAGAAAAATAGGTCTCTTTAATCATAGCATAGGGAGATTGGTTAGCCAGATGTGTAGGTTTACCGCATCAAAAGGGGAAAAATCTCTCCTCTCATCAAGGGAGGTTTCCTGTAAATAGGAGGAGGCTATATACTATATATATAAGTAGAAAGTAACACTCAAGGGTAGGATAACACCATCCATCTCTCTTTTTTAGAGATGATGTTCACAAACAAAGGAGAAATCTAGATGGAAACACTTAAGACACTTCTCTTCTTTTAGAATTAGTCTTACAGCAAATAACAGGAGTTCTTTCAGGTAGTGACAAGTAACTAGTAACAAAAGATGTAGTAACCAACAGACTGAGATGTAGCTCAAAGTCTCCACCTCGACTACCCAAGAGTGAAATACAAAGGATAATGAGGGCACAAAGTCATCCCAAAGTCCTTTACACAGAAATAGAAAATAGACAAACACACCTAAAAAAAATTGTGGGGGGCACAAAGTCTCTCCATAGTTGGCTTTAGGACACCTTCTTGATTACTTCCACTAGCTCTACTTATTTATTTAAAATGGACAAGAACACATTTAGGAAATAGACATAAGAACAATCTCCTAAAATGACACAAGCTATAACAACACAAAGTCTAAAAGTAACTTGATTTCTCATTCAAACAAAGAAATATGATGAATAATTTGAACTCAAAGTCTCAGTAATCACCTCTCAATTTTGGCAGAGTTTCACTTCTATAATAAAAAAGTCTCCTTAGCATGAATTAGGAGAATACAATATATAGTAGCCAAGAAAGGCTTGGCACTTTATTCCATGGAGTGGCCCATGTTACATTCAATGCCTTGAATGCATTTTTAGTTTTGTCAAGGGACCATGCTAAAATAGGGTGGCTGCCTTAACTATGGCATGCCAATTCATCTCAAATGTCTTCTCCTAGGCTTGGGTCATTTGGTCTATCACTTGATATCTACACAGATATCCACTTCACCTTTACTCCTAAGGAGACAAACAGGCCACACCTTCAATGTTTGAAAACTCAAATATCTACTTAGTGGACTGTTCCACCTACCAGAAATAACTCCTATAGATATTTCCAACCATTCCCTCTTTGTCTCTTCCTAGTTTTGTCTTTTCCTGGAACTGGAGCTCTTAGGGCTATCTTCCTAGCTTTGCTAGCTTTTTTGGCTCTTCTCTCAGTGGTTCTTCCTTTTGGAATTAAGGCATTTGAATGCATTTAGGTATGTGCTCAAGATTTTAAATATTAATAGTTATTTCATTGTCATGAAGTTGACATTCATGATCCCATCACCACTTGGAAAGCCAATAGCTAGTTTGTTGCCCTAAATTTGATGGCTACAGGGACATCATCAGATGTCTATATCCCAATGGCTAGTTCATGGTGCTTAATATTGATGTCTTCAATCCATCACCCTCCTTGGAAATTCCTTCAACTTTCTTGTTTGATCCTTCTTGAAGGGGAGGAATCCCTTCAAGGTCTTGAAAAAGGCCCATTTTTTGGTTGGTGAGAGCCCCCCGCAAGGGTACCTACCCTTTGGGGTTCTTCGAGTGGCCTTCAAGTGGTCTTCAGGGTCCTTTAGCTTCAATTCCTTTGGTTAAAATGTCTGAAGGAAATCTTCCCACTTACTTTCGGTTGGCTTTCCCTTTGGGCAAAATCCTTCGGACAAAAGTTTGAAGGAATTCCTTCAAACTTTTTTTCTGAAGGAATTGCCTTAAAATTTTGCCACATAAAATATTTTTGAAGAGTATCATTTTGCCTTGAACAAATTTGAAGGAAAACTTACCCTTTTGGCCTTCTTTCCAAGTGCTTTCCTGCCCTCCACAAGGGTTGTTTGGCCTCTAAAATTGCTTTCAAAAAAGTCACAAAGGTCCTTTTGTTGCCTAGGTGCCCTCCACAAGGGTACTTGTCCTTCAGGCTTTGGGGCACTCCTTTAAACTGACTGATTGAACCAATCTTTGGTTCAATAGTTCAATGGTTCAATCTTGTGTTTCACTCATTCAATTGACCGCATTGAACCAACCACTCATTGAACCTTTGAACCGTTAAACCCGTTGAACCTTTGACCCATTTTGGTTCAAGGTTCAAAAGTTCAAGACTTCTTATTTTTGTTAAGTGTTTTGACGCTGTTGAACTTACTAAAGTAGTCAAACTTATTAAGCTTGCCGATGCCATTGAACCTTTGAACCCGTTAAACCTTTGAACCCATTGAATCATTTTGGTTCAAGCTTCAACGGTTCATTCCTTTGTGTGAAGCTTATAGATGAACCCTTTGGTTGAACCTCAGTGTTGAACCTATCTTGAAATTGCCTAAGTGTTGAGAACTCATTCCTTTCTTGCAGAGTCCATAGAAATGAACTTGTAGAGTCTGTAGAAATGAACCTGTGGAGTTTGTAGAAATGAGTCCATAGAACCCAAAAACCAACCTGCAGAGTTCGTAGTTTTGTCTAAGTCTCTTGAGCTTTGAAAGAGTCTGTATAATCTAGTCTACGGAGTCCATAGTTTTAAGCCTGTAGAGTTCATAGTTTCAAGCCTATAGAGTCCGTAGTTTCAAGCCTGTAGAGTATATAGTTTCAAGCTTGCAGAGTCTGTAGAAATTTGAAAAAGCTTGAAAAATGGAGAATTTGAATACCTAGAACAATTTTTGAGAAGGGAAGAAATAATTTTGGCATGCAGGACCAAAATAGTTCATATGTTGTCCCCAAAAATGAGTGACAAATTTTGGGAACAACAGCTGGCTCTAGTTGGGGAACTTCCTTTAGTTGAAATCTTGAAACAGATGAGGGGAGTAGAAACTAGAATCTCCAGTGCCTTCAAGTATGCCATTGGGTTACAGAGTCATGCTATCCAAAAAATAAAGGCACCAAAAATGAAAATAAAAATAACAAAATAGAACTAAAGACTATACAAATATACATATGTACAGATGACCTTATCTGATACTTCAAGGATTGAAGTGCTTTAGATACTACCCATTGTGAGACAATGAAAATAGTTTTTCATCCTGATAAACTAGCAAGAAACCATTTTGTCCCTAGAATAGGTGATGGGTGAATGGAACTCTCCACTAGGAATCACATTTTCTATGCACTCTTTTTGGTTCTCTCTTCTTACACCATGGCAAGACATGGTCTCCAATCTAAAAACCATAAATCCTTGCTCTCTTGGTGAAGAGTTCCTTTCCCTAACTTTGGCGGGTAGCAGTATGGTCCACTACCATAACTCATTATTCTTCTGGGCTAGTGAAGCACATGATTTGATTGTCAACATCAAACACCGAACAAACCATCAGTTTGGTGTCTCTTTTAGCATGAAAGAGTTTGACACCTTTGTCTTGAGCTACCTTTAACCCAAGTAACAGAGATTCATACTCGATAGTGTTGTTGGTGTTACTGAACTATAACTTGTATGAAGGAAAAATATCTTCTTGAGGAGATATCAACATGGTCTTAACTTTAGCACTGGTAGAAGAATTTCTACCATCAAATTCTAGGATCCAAACATCATCAGAAACTGATCTTCTATCAAATTTTTCTTCATTAGAGATGGAAGATCCTTTTTCATCTATACTGTGCCCTACCAATTCTTTTGATGCCTTATTTGAATCAATTCCTAGATTGCCAACTATAAGACTTTCACCTGTAGAAACATGAACATCCTCTGTGGACAAAAAATAATTACCCCTGCTTGAAGACTCAAATAGAATTTTGGCTTCAGGCACTGATGTCTGAGTGACAACAAATTTTTCCTCCTTTTCAGAGAGTAGCCTCTTCATGATGCTTTTAATAGGGATCCTTCCCTCAAATAGGTCTATACTTATTTTTCCACCAACATCTTTGTAGAAACTTTGCCCAAGAAGGATGCCATATAACGCTGGGACGTCAACCACCAAGACCATCATCTTGATTCTCTTGTCTGAGATTGCTACAAATGCAAATTAGGCATTCTTGATTTGTCCCAGTAGTGGCACTTATTTTTTCTCCATAGAGAAACATCTCCCAAATGTCTTGGTTAATGTGAGACCAAGAGATTTTACCACTTTGGTAGGCATGATGTTGTCTAAAGCTCTAGAATCAATGATGTAGTTTCTCAGCTTGTGACCATTTATCAATAGGAAAACATAAAAAGGATCTATTTTCCTAGGGGAAGCAGGAGGAGTAATGACAAGATTATTTGGGATGGACATGTTCCTTTGGGGATCATGAGTTACCTTTCTAACATCTTGTCTTGCAAGGATAGCTTGATTCTTCACACATTAAACCAATCTATCCAACTACTCAGGGTTGGATTGCAAGAATTTAAATTTAGTCATTTGAATTTTGGATTTCTTGACATTGTCAATTATGTCAAATGACTGAAATGGACTAGGAACAAAGGAAGGTAGTTCATCCTTCTAGTTTTTGGGAGGGGGAGGACTGGTTTGCGAAATTAAATTTGAAGGTGAAGGTGTACTTGAGGTAATTGCCTTTTTAGTGATCACCAAGGCCTTTGATTGAAAAGGCAGAGTGGTTCCCCACTTAGCAATTGAAATTATAGCTTGAGCTTACTCCTCTATTTTTTCTTTATCAGCATGCTGGGCTAACTAGTTCTTGGACCCAGTGAACATAGCGTATGATCCCTTAACTACTTTAACTTCACTTCTAGGTTCATCTTGGTAATTTAGGAAACCAATGTTGGAGTTGCTAGCTAATTCTTCTTCGTCCTTCATGAAGAGATCAACGTCATTTTCTTGATCAAACTCATGTTGGAAAGAGAAATCATGATCTATTTCCAAATATCCAACTGCTGAGTTGGTTAGAGTTGCTTCAAGGGCAAGGTTCCTCTATGGGGAAGGAAGATGATTTGCTTACCCTTGATTCTTGGTAGCATTGCCTTGATATGACTGATTTTAAAATGTCCTCCTTAGCATATCCTGATTAGGAGGAGTAGATATACTTTAGGCCATTTGTCTTTTCAAGGATATCAGTTCATTTTCCAGCTTCTGCACCATTTGCTCCATGGTGATTGTAGATGGATATTCAAAAGATTTAGAAGATTTTCCTTTATTAAGATCTCTCCTTATCTTTCTTGCCAAGATAAGGTCATCTTCTACCTCAGTAGCCAAATCCTGAGCAGCAGTAAGGTTTATGTGGCCAGCCCATCTCAATAGGAAACTCACTTCAGGTAGTTGTGAGTTGATGAAGAAACATTTGAGGTTCTTAGGTGTTGGCTGAGCAATTGTAAGAATTTAGTTCCTTAGTTTGTCAAACTTAGTAATGAAATCCCTCATAGGTTCATGAGGTTCTTTCTTCATCTATGTGAATTAGGTCAGCAGGGCATGCACATCTTCTATAGGCTTGAACCTTGCTTCAAACTTGGCTTTGAGAGTGTCCCAATCAGTCATTGACTGAGCCTATAGGTGGTATAACTAGTCTACAACAGCACCTTGTAGTGTTTCCACAAACAACCTGACAGCTACATCTTTGAATTCCATACCTATCATGCCATAGGCTATGTTAAAAGCTACAATGTGTTCATCAGGATGAACTCTCCCATCACCAAAGAATTTAGGGAAATTCTTCCTTGAATTGCATGGAAGCTCATGTAGAGGTGGAGTAAGATTTAGTGGGCTGAATGAGTTACCCTAGGGGCCTTGAACTGCCATGATTTGATTATGGAAAAGGGGGATAACAAATCTTGATGGAGTATGTATAGGCAAAGCTCTATTAACAATAGAAAAAGAAGCTCTACCTTGTGTTGGTGACTTGGTACAAGTAGGAAGAGCACTCCTAGATCATTGAACTTGAAGTTGGGGAAGGAACAAATTGAAATTGCCCTCTGCACCAACTCAAAAATAGGGTCAACAACACATTGGGCTCTCTGTCTTCTAGTATAACATGGAGTTAGAGGAAAGTCGTAAGGCTATAATGATAATTGGTAAGAAACAGAGGAGAGCCACCAAAATATATAATGGATAAGGGTAGGTACTGCTTTAATCTAAAACTTGAGGCTTAAGACTACATGTAATATCCCCAGCAAAGTCACCAAAAACTCTTGGGTGAATATTTTGTCAACAACTAATTGATGAGAAAAATAGGTCTCTTCAACTATATCATAGGGAGATTGGTCAGCTAGATGTGTAGGTTTACCACATCAAAAGGGGAAAATCTCTCCTCTCATCAAGGGGAGGTTCCCTGTAAATAGGAGGAGGCTATACACTATATATATAAGCACGAAGTAACACTCAGGGGTAGGATAACACCATCTATCTCTCTTTTTTTAGAGATGATGTTCAAAAACAAAGGATAAATCTAGGTGGAAACACTGAAGACACTTCTCTTCTTTCAGAAGTGGTCTTACAGTAAATAGTAGGAGTTCTTTCAGGTAGTGACAAGTAACTGGTAACAAAAGATGTAGTAACCAGTAGACTGAGATGTAGCTCAAAGTCTCCACCTCGACTACCCAAGAGTGAAATACAAAGGACTATGAGGGCACAAAGTCATCCCAAGGTTCTTTACATAGAAACAAAAAATAGACAAACACACTAAAGATAATTTTGGGGGGCACAAAGTCTCTCCATAGTTAGCTTTAGGACACCTTCTTGATTACTTCCACTAGTTCTGCTTATTTCTTTAAAATGGACAAGAACACATTTAGGAAATAGACATAAGAATAATCTCCTAAAATGACATAAGCTATAACAGTACAAAGTCTAAAAGTAACTTGATTTCTCATTCAAACAAAGAAATATGATGAACAATCTGAGCTCAAAGTCTTAGTAATCACCTCTCAAATTTGGTAGAGTTTCACTTTTATAATCAGAAAGTCTCCTTAGCATAAAGTAGGAGAATACAATATATAGTAGCCAAGAAAGGCTTGGCACTTTATTCAATGGAGCGGCCCATGTTACATTTAATGCCTTGAATACATTTTCAATTATGTCAAGGGACCATGCTAGAACAGGGTAGTTGCCTTAACTGTGGCATGTCAATTCATCTCAAATGTCTTCTCCTAGGCGTGGGTCATCTGGTCTATCACCTGATATCTATGTAGCTATCCACTTCACCTTTACTCCCAGGGAGACAAATAGGCCATGCCTTTAATGTTTGCAAGATCAAATATCTACTTGGTGGACTATTCCACCTACCAAAAATAACTCCTGTAGATATTTTTGGCCTTTCCCTCTTTGTCTCTTCCCGGTTTTATCTTTTCCTAGAATTGGAGTTTTTGGAGCTATCTTCCTAGCTTTGCTGGCTCTTTTGGCTCTTCTCTCAGTGGTTCTTCCTTTTGTCATTAAGGCCTTTGAATGCATTCAGGTCCATGCTCATGCTTTTAAAGATTAATGGTTATTTCATTTCTGTGAAGTTGACATTCACGCACCTATCACCACTTGGAAAGCCAAAGGCTAGTTTGTTGCCCTAAATTTGACAGCTACGGGGACATCATCAAACGTTTGGATCCCAACAGCTAGTTCATGGTGCTTAATATTGACATCTTTGAGCCCATCACCCTCCTCAAAAATTCCTTTAGCTTTATTATTTGATCCTTCTTGAAGGGGAGGAATCCCTTTAGGGTCTTGAAAAAGGCCCATTTTTTGGTCGGTGAGAGCCCCCCATAAGGGTACCTACCCTTCGGGGTTCTTTGGGTGGTGTTTGGGTGGTCTTTAAGGTCCTTCTACTTCAATTCCTTTAGACAAAATGTCTAAAGGAATTCCTTCATACATTTTGTCTGAAAGAAATCTTCCCGCTTGCTATCGATCAGCTTTCCCTTCAGGCGAATTCCTTTGGACTTTTTGTTTGAAGGAATTGCCTTAATATTTTACCATAGAAAATCTTTATAAAGAGTATCTTTTTTCCTTGAACAAATCTGAAGGAAAAATTACCCTTTCCGCCTTCTTTCCAAGTGCTTTCCTGCCCTCCACAAGGGATGTTTGGCCTCTAAAATTACCTTTCAAAAAAGTTGCAAAGGTCCTTTTGTCACCTAGGTGCCCTCCGCAAGGTCACTTGTCCTTCGGGATTTGGGGCACTTCTTTGAACCAAACAATTAAACTGACTGATTGAACCAATCTTTGGTTTAAAGATTCAATGGTTCAATCTTGTGTTTTACTCATTCAATTGACCACGTTGAACCAACCACTCGTTGAACCTTTAAACCGTTGAACCCATTGAACCTTTGAACCATTTTAGTTCAAGGTTCAACGGTTCAAGCCTTCTTATTTTTGTTAAGTGTTTTGAAGCTATTGAACTTGTTGAAGTGGTCAAACTTATTAAGCTTGCCGATGCCATTGAATCTTTGAACCTATTGAACCTTTGAACCCATTGAACCATTTTGGTTCAAGGTTCAATAGTTCAACGGTTCATTCCTTTGTGTGAAGCTTGCTGATGAACCCTTTGGTAGAACCTCGGCATTGAACCTATTTTGAAATTTCCTAAGTGTTGAGAACTTGTTCCTTTCTTGTAGAGTCCATAGAAATGAACATGTGGAGTCTATAGAAATGAACCTGCAGAGTCCATAGAAACTAGTCCGTACAACCCAAAAATCAACCTATAGAGTCCATAGTTTTGTCTAAGTCTCTTAAGCTTTGAAAGAGTCTATAGAATCTAGTCTATAGAGTTTATAGTTTTAAGCTTGTAGAGTCTGTAGTTTCAAGCCTGCAGAGTCCATAGTTTTAAGCCTGCAGAGTCTATAGTTTCAAGCTTGCAGAGTCCGTAGAAATATGAAAAAGCTTGAAAAATGGATAATTTGAATACTCAGAACAATTTTTGAGAAGGGAAGAAATAATTTTGGTGTGCAAGACAAAAATAGTTCATATGTTGTCCCCAAAAATGAGTGACAGATTTTGGGAACAACAAGATCAACATATATCATGCATATACCAAAGTCATCAAGTTTATGATAAGTATAGGTAGATATAGGTGTTTGGAGACCTTTTAAGTGTCTTGATTAAATATTTTTTAACCCTGGTTCAAGTATACAATATAAAAAATATGATAACATAACATATAGAATTCAAGATATGTCAAAGGACACCTAAACCAAGGGGATGTAGACCTATAGGTCTAATAAACCTATAGGTCTCCATCAATTATAAAAAATGAACACTTTGAAAAAATGAAATGAATTTGGAGATACTTAAATAATTAATTTCCTATTCTATATGCAAGGGAACCTTGTAAGAGATATATAATATTATGATTCCTTGTGTTAAGGGAACTCAATTAAGAGGCTTAGTTGTATCCCTAAGATAAACCTATAGGCTTGCCATAAAAAAATTGGAAATGTGGCACTCATTTTTATGGATTTAAGGTACAATCAAGTCTAAGAAACATTAAATAAGATACTCATATTTATTAACTTTTAATAAAGAAGAAAGAAAACTCAAGTGAAGCCCTTTTTAGACTTGGCAAGGTTTTAGGCTTTTATGAAGATCCACAGGCCTACCATGGGTAGATTTGAGAAAAGGTCTATAATGAGGTCAAGTGGGATTCTAAATGGGTCTTGGAGACTTAGTATATGTTCCCTATAATTCCATTCTTGAATATATTGGTCCACAAAAGATAATCTTAGAAGAGAGTGAGTTATAGATCAAATGACTACCTACTAGGTAGATAAGAGTAAGAAATGCATAATGATAGTGAATGGAAAGTGCCAAAATGTTGAAAAAGGTCAAGAAACATGAGGAAATTTATCATACCTCTCCTATTCAACCAAAATATTAAAGTTCCAATGAAGAAAGGGTTTGTTTCATACTTGTATTCAAGAGCCTAAGAGTGATATATACATGTCTAATTAGAAAGATAAGAGAGAAATGTGGGAGTTGATAGGTAAGCATGAGATTTTGAAGGTCAGGGAAGCATCCAAAATCTACTCTAAATTATATTAAAATCTTTATGGATTTTCTTAAGGTAGAAAAAGCAATGAGAAGTTTAGAAGGCCTAATTAGTCCTATAATGGCCTAAATAGGCATACACATGTCTATGTATGAGAATATATGAAGTATTGAAAGTATGGGAATGTTTATTTATGTTTGAAATGTTTAAATGGGGTGGAAAACCTATGGTGAAATGTTCCCATAAGTTTGAGCCATTGAGAAAGGATAAAAATGCAAAAGAAGACCCATTAGGGTCATTCTAGTATGACTATCTATAACCCCTATAGTGGCATAATACCTATTATAAAAGGTATAAAGGTTCAAATTAAATAAATAACCATATAAACATGCCTTTAGTGATATAAAAAATCATTTTGATGTGATTCCAACCTTCATAAAAAATTTTACCTCTGTTCATGCAAGTTTTCCCATACTCAAGTTCATGGTTGCAGGCCGCTAGATTGAGAAGCTACTTTATCATGTGTGTTAGTGGTAAAAGTTAAATGTAAAACCATTTGTATATACAATAAAATCCTAAGGGAAATACAACTATTTTTTTTTTTAGGTTATTAGGAGTTGTTATGAGAATGTCTCTATTGGTTAGGACTCAATCAAATACAATATGGAAAACTATTCTCAGTGTGGTAAATTTGGAAATTAAAACCATTGGAAATAATGCCTATATGTATTTATAAATAATAAAATAGAAGGGTTGATGAGTGTGTGACTAAAAATAATAGTGATTGTTATTTTGATCTGAGATCTTTCTCACAAAATATTGATAGAACTAGATCTTGATCTATGGAGGTTTCTTTGTTGTAATCACTAGTACTAGATCTTCTATTATGAATTATAAGCATTTGTATTCTTTTATGGTATAATCATAGAGTATCTATGTTATTATTAATTTTTCCCTTATTGTTATGATTAATTTTTATTCTTTTTCTATATCTATAAGTAGTTTACATTGTACGTTGAGCTATTAAACAAGTGTATTTCTCTACGATAAACCTTATGTTTTAAAGTCTTAATTAAACCATCCTATAATATTCTGATGTAACTTCACCAATTATATCCTCATAATTAGCATGTTTTGGTGAAAGCCCATGAACCTCTTCTAAAAATGGTATGATGAGCATGGAACTTGTTAGTCAAGGATATGTTGCAATGCTTACCAACCTAAAGAGAGGTGGAGAGATGGTTAGACTAGAAAATCACTAAATTCATAGAGAGAGAAGGCCAAAGAATTGGGTGTACTCTAAGATATATTTTACAAGAACACCTCTACATGAACTTATGATATTTTTGGATGCAAATTATCAATCTTGCTAGTTGATTGGTTGGCTCAATATGAATATCACTATTTCCATCCATGATCAAGTGACACCATTGCATGGATCAAGGGGATGAAAGATAATTTTAGAATCTAAAAATAAATTAGAATCATGTGATCAATCATTGGATAGATACCACTATTGATAGATATATCACTAAGTTTAAAGTGCAAGGATACTTATCATTTGATGTAATGAAGGACCTATTTTTAAGAGGAATCAAAGGAAATTTTCTGCACTCTCGACATTGATCAAAATGTTGGCTATAGAAAAGGCCACGATACCCACTCCTACTAATATGGAGTAAGTTTTTTGGGAACCATGGGGATGTTTGAAGTGGAAATATGAATAGGGAGAAGCTAAAGAGGTAGGACTTGAACGTAAAGGGAGGATGGTAGATTAAAAGAATATTTTAGAACTAGAATGAAGCCTATGATAATAGACCAAATGGAATAAGCTAGTGGATTATAAGGTAGATATGAATGAGGGTAGGAGTAATAAAAATGTGGATGAGAAAGATAAGGAAAATGAGAAAGTGGAAGATTGAGAAGAAGAGAAGGTAAGTGAAGATCCTAGGCCAAGTGTGATGGAATTGTGAAGTAGTGACGTAGATAGTGGACAAGAGGAGAAGAAGGAAGATAGAATAGAAGTAGAAAATATAGAAGAGAGTTTTTGGCTTGATAATTAATAAATCCATAGTTTATACATAGGAAGGTTGAACCATCATAAAAACATCATAGGTTCAAGACACCAAGAAACACTCGATAAAGGTCCCTCTCATAGGTTCAAACCACTAAGAAACACTTGATAAAGGTCCCTTGAGCCCACTCTCTTTATAGATCAGATCACTCAAAATTTAGGAGTATAAGGAAGTAAAAGGTAGGAAGAAATTTCTAAGGAAGTTTAGGAGAACTTAAGAAACTCATTAAAAATCATCCACATGAAGGCTGTAAGAATTTTTTTAGAACAACAAAGACAAAGTATTCAGTCATTATTAATAGCGGAGAAAAATCCTCTTATTCTTGATAAAATAGTTAAGATTTTAGAGGATATTAAAGGTGTATTTGAATTTTAGATCTCATTGAAACAAGATGAGTCACCATAGAAAGTGAGTTTGTAGGTAGTTTCAACTACAACCCAAAAGATATTTAGGAAATAGTTGATAACAGGCTCATAAAAATGATCATAAATTTAATAGATAAATAAAACACAACAAATATCTATGAATAAATAAATTTTGGAAAAAAAAATTAGTATGGAAGGGTAATTGGGTGATTTTATACACCTAACTCCATATCATGGGTCTACAGACTTGAACAATACTTACCTATCTATGACATGAAATGGTAGGCAAAAGCAATCACTAATTATAATATAAAGAAGTATGAATCGATCGGTGATTTGAATAGATGTGTAATATAGTTCATATTCAATAAAAATATAACCATAACATCCTTGGTGGATGTTAAGAAATGGCTCATCATAGAGTTTAAGGTTAAGAAGAGTTCAATCCAAACAATCTATAATTTGAAGGAGATCTGACAAGAACCCTGAGAGACCATTGGTGAATAAAATCACATATTCTCTAATGTCATGAAAAAAATAGATTTTTTTTGGATGATAAAGATAAGGCCACTTATTTTCTATAGGGTTTAAGACTAAGGATCAAATTTTCCATAGCCCAAACCTAGTTTAGAGATAAATCAGATGCAAAAACTACTACGATTTAGGTGGAACAAATTGAAGAGTATGGGGATGCAATTGTGCCATCATCCAACATAAAAAGAACCTTAAAGACTAAATTGAGTAGATTGGATTAGTTTCAAGGAAGGGCTACGAGATCCAAGTTAGATATATGGTGTATAGAGTGTAGACAATAAGGGAATCATAGACATGAGTACCCTAGGGTTAAGATGGAGTTCTAAAAGATATGTAGAGTGGTAGGTAATAAAACCTTGTAGTGTCACCTTTTATAATAGTACATAAAAACCATATAAAACATGTACTATAAATTATATAAATCACCTACACATGCTGATAAGGATTTCCAAGCACTATAAGAACTAAAGTAGGATATCACTAAGAACATTATTATGGTTGCTATATAGAAATCTATAGTTGTAACATAGGCTACTCCTAACCTAAGGAGAATCATACTAGGAGAATCCATTGATGATGTCTTGGGTCCCTAAAGCACAATATAAATCACAACAACTGGAGGGTACCCTACCTTATATGAAAAACTAGAATATCACCTCACAGAACTTCCCATAATAGATTGTGACCTACCCATACCAAGATCAATGCAGTCATATAATTCCTTAATAAAAATAGTCAGGATGGGCCCTAAACCCACAATAATTTTAATTGGTTAGATCTAACAAATATCCATAACAAAAAGGATGGAATTCATCATAAAACATTGGAAATTTTGGACAACAAAAACACCAAGGTAGATGGGGATTTTAGGGGAACAGAGGAGGATATCAAGGTGGTGCATATGGATGCCAAGGTAATAATGGGACCAGGCTACCCATTTGTTATTATCTCTGTGAATAAATAAACCATGTGTAGATAAATTTCCCTACAAAAACCTAGAGGAAACCTTATTATGAATACTATAGGGTGACAAAGTAACATAATACAAAAGACTATCTAGTCTTAGAAAGACAAAAAAAAGAGAGACTTATTATAAATTTTAACATGGTTCATGCACATTCGAGGGAGGATGCCACATTATAGGAAATAACTAGAAAATAACATGTAGAATAGGGATTACCTCCATTGGAAATGCTTAAATACTTGTGTATTAAAAGGTATGACCAGATAGATATCCCAAGCCTACCACTAAATAAGGCTTGATGTGAGAAGTTTCACATATTTTGAAGACAATCCAAGAACAAAGGACAATTTAAGGGGATGATGCAACTCTTTATGAATAGATGTATGAGTATGAAATATCAAAAAGTGGGACCAACTTTCCATGCTCTATCTATTTTTAGACTTAAATTATATGCTCTCCCCATTTTGCAAGTTAAATTCCTGCTCTCACTATTTTTTGATTTAAATTTCATGGTCTGCCCATCTTACAAGTTAAATCCTATGTTATCACCATTTTGAGAATTGATTTTTATGCTCACCATTTTATGAGTGTAACCATCTAGTTTGAAAAATATATCTATCTTGTCCTTGATCATACTTATTATTTTTGGTGCCTAATTTCTAGTCAAACTACAATGGCTTGAGGTCCAATTGGACTATGTAGTAATCACTCATTTATATTAGGTTAGCTCAGTCATCCCTTGTCCCATGATCTCAATATTTTGTGATCATATATATTACCATTTTTTCAAACCTATTCCTTATATGCTCTCATAATTTTACAAGTCCATGTTCCTATTTTTATTCTATAATATGTCTTCTTACTTCTCATCAATTTTATTAATTCATAAATCCTTGGGAGAATTACATTTGGCTTGAAGTCCATATGACTATGTAGGCAACATCCACTTGTATGGGTAATTTAGAGTTAACTTAACCACCCCTTATTATTTTATTCCCCCTTCCCCAATCATGATTATTTTTTCATACCCTTTGTCTCAAAGATTAACACCTTATTATCACAAATACGCCTTTCTGAATTTAATGCTTATTTATTTTTGATTGTATATTGGTGTGTTGATTGTTTGTTTGCTTATCATTATGTTTTTTTGTTACTTAGTTTACTTGATTTATTACATTATGATTTTCACTTAGGTATTGATTCTTCATTTCGTGATTTTGAGTTTTGAACATTTGTATCTAAATTTGAATTGATTTTAAGTGCATTACATGGTACATTTAAAGATTTAATTTCCATATCTTATTTTAAGCTGTATACATTTGAATTTTGAATTTAGATTTAATGCATTTTGATAAATGGATGTTATCATGGTCCTTCTTAGATTATGATGCATATGGTCATGTGTAATATAAAAAATCAAGTATTAATAAGGTTTACATGTCAATTCTATAATCAAACATCTCTATCTATCTAATACAATCATCAAAACTAACACACACCATGATAATTCACAACAAAGTCATCAAATCAACTGAGCGTAACATCAATCTCATCAAATACTAATAGTAAGAGCATTTATAAATCAAAGTCATATGCATCATGTCTAATCTATGTAAAAGAGACATAGGCAAATGAAATAACCATCACATGAGATAAAAATTAGATTCATGGATCTCTCTATGGTCATTTTTTCCTCTTGTATCTCCACTCATCCAAAATTTTATCGACTCTCCCCTCGAGGGGCCATTTAGGGCTTTCCAAGCACTACTTTAGGACACATTTGAACCCATTTACTAGTACATTTATAAAATTCATCAAAATTAACATCCATTAATTATCTTATATAGTCATTTTAATGAATTTTTCATTCTTTGAAAAGTTGTTGCTTCATCTACATCTTCTAACACCTTATCAAATAGAGGAAACTATAGATACTCATTTTTATCACTTCTGTGTCAAATTGCAAAATAGAATGACTTATTGTAATTACACACAAACTAATCTAAAATCACTTGATCATCTAATATAAGAGGTTGAATTCACCTTGGGTCATGTCTAGGTGGGATAATTTACTATATTATATATGTTAAATTATTATTCTAGTCATTTTATTTGGTTAATTCTTATACTTTGATCAATTCACTAATTCTCCTTCACTAATTGATTAATGAAATTACATCCCCCTTCCTTAAATATTTCTTATAATAAAATTCACCACATTATATAAATTAAATTAAACTTTGATTAACTTAATTAATCACTATTCTAATTATAGTTCTATGCAAATGGAACTATAATTTTTTTCAATTATTAATTATTATTTTTCTTCCTCCAAGAGGCATCTTCATTCAAGAAAGAATCTTGAGATCCTATAGAATATTATTTTGTGATCCAATTAATTTACTAAATGAATTAATATGAAATATTATTCTCCACAATTCATCTTGGAGACAAGATGAAGGGCCCATAATAAATGTTGTGAAATATTGTAGGGGAACATTCTCAACCCTTCATCTTGAAAACAAGGTGAAGGGTCTACATTGATTATCTCTATGATTTATTTGAAATGATTATTTGCACTTCATCTTAGAAATAAGACGAAGGGCCCAAAATGACTCACAAAAAGTTATTATGAGGATAATCATCCACCCTTAATCTTGGAAACAAGATGAAGGGATCATATTAATCCTTCTTTGATATTTTCAAGAGCCATCCTCAACCCTTCATCTTGAGAAAGATGAATGGATCACATTAGTGAGCCATGTACTGATCCATGTGAATTATTGAGGACTCATTTTCATCAGTTTATCTTGGATTTAGGATGAAGGGTCATCATTGATCCTGATTTATTTAAATAGACCTCTTCTCATTATAATTTAAATGCTCAAGATATACAAGGAAGTGCTAACAATTTCTTGAGTTCCCTTATGTATCATATTCTCAATTTTTTGATTAAATTAAACTAGTCCATAGATTCAATGGAGATGTATCAACACAAATTGGCATTGACAAATACCATTTGATGCTACATAGAACCAAATCTTATACAAATACATTTCTAATGAAGGTTTGCATGATTTAGGTTTAAATATTATGCATTGTTAGCTAGTAATTATATGCTCACAAGGTCCTAATCTCATTAATTTTAAATATTATACCTTGTTAGCTAGTAATTATATGCTCACAAGGTCATAAGCTCATTAATTTTTCATTTGTTTGGTTTTTGATAGACTTAATTAAGATTTGTGAAAATATTTTTTGTGAATAATCCTATAAACACAATAAGGATGTTTTAGAATAAAAGTTAAATAATTGGTCCTTTTCGAGTGTGTCATAGATGAGTGTGTAATAGGACCTATAAAAGGTACAATAGAGTGTGTAAGTGGCCATGTCATAATACACCTTTCCCACATTCCAATCCATTCCATTGACTTGCCTTTGTGATGTAACCAATGTGAGGTAATAAAATCACTTTGATTTATGGAAAATAGACAAATTTTAATATATGTAATTTTATATTAAAATAAGACTTAGGGTAATTTAATTAAGGTTATTAATTAGCAATTAGAAGAATAATGAACTCACAATGTTAATTTTTCAATCAAATATTCATTATATTTTCATGTAATAACACTTGTAATGGGTTGATTTGATTTAAGATATGTTATATAATACTAATATTGATATATGATCCATTACCCAAATTATGGATATGTCATTATGATTTTAGAATTATGTGTATACATTACCCATCTATTTATGATTTCTGGCTAAATTTATGTGTGATTATGAAAATTCATTCCAATTGTAGTTTAGACATGAAAGTGGTTAAAATGGAGTGTCTACAGATGCCACATGTATCTATAAACTCATAAAAAATAAATAACAAGAAATTTAAGATATTATATTAGGTTCCATAATAAAGTGAACACTTCTAAGAGTTGATACATGGCATTAAAACATATTATATATAAAACATATAATGAAATATATATTCAAATAATTATTATATATATTATATATAAATAAACAAATATTATTATAATTAAAAAATATTATGATATCTAGACATGAGTACATAAATTCTATATAATATATAGATTAAATGAATACATGGTAATATAATGCCTAATTATGAAGATATTATTATAATTAAAACATATTATTATTTCTAGACATGACTACATGATATTAATAGTACATATCATTAAAACATATATAATGATGATGAGGTGTGGTGTGGTGAAGTACATGACATGAGTCTAGAGTCATTTCAATTAAAGTTAAAGCCTATATTCACTCCTCTACCTAATCTATCAACTATTGATTCATTCCTTGAAAATTGGAATATATCCTAAAACTTCATTCTAATTTTAAAGTTGGTATGGAATGATGTGGTTTTTTATTTGAAAACATGGAATAATAATGGAGATCAGGAAGAAATATGAACCAAGTTCAATCTAGACATGAGATGTTAGTGCGGGGTGTTAATTTTCCTTGTATTTAATACATTATGGATTATTTCCTACACATGCCACATAGATTATTCCACCTCACTTAGAGTTTCCCTAAAATTGTGGGATATATTTTCTTAGGTGTTCCATGTCATAGGAGTTACATGTTTGGCTCATTATTATCTAGATGAAGTTACTCTTGATTATCTATTCTAGGTATGAGAGTTACACTTTATTTGTATCTCATTTGACCTACTTTCATGAATGAGTTACACATTTCACTCCCTATTTTTACATCTAAGATATTGAAATATTCATGGAGTATGTTGGATGATTGATTCTAAGCTTGTGAAATATTTATATTTTATGATTTTATTTACTTTAAACAATATTATAAATTTTTTCTCACATTTGGTGAATCAACGCATTTGATTGATCCAATGATCTTGATGAACACCCCAATATGTTATCAAAGTGCATATCTAAATTATTTTTGTGGCTAGTGGAGATTGATTTTATATGTTTAGAAGTTCCTTCCTCTATTGGTCAAAACACCTATATTATCAAGACCTGATGTAGAATTGAGGATTCAATCCTGATTATGATGTATCTAACAAGGACTGATCTTAAAATGATTTTTTCATGTAATGTAAATGTTAAGTTGTTTGAAATGATAATTAAGACCATAAGGTTGAATGAAGTGAGATATTGATCTATTCATGAGTTAGTGTGGATTGATTATATCTTGTTCAATATTTATCATATTTATTTCTTGCTCACAATAACATGTATGCTTGTGCTTATCTCTTGCTTGTGGACCTTGCATTTAATTTATTTATAGGTCCTAACAAATATTCCATTGTTAGATAAAAATGAATTCATTGATCAAATATTTAAATATGTATGGTGGTTTGTGTTTATTCATAAATTTAAGGATTTGATGAGTTAATTTTTAAATAATTGACACAAAATCTTAAAAAATAATAATCCATAGTATGGGGTGAGAATATTTAGGTAAATCATGTTGTCATAAATAAAATTTATGGTATCTTAGAGGAGGGAGAAGAATTTAATGAAACTATATCCCCTTATAGTAAATTAATTAACATTTTTTGTAAAGAAAGAGATTTAAACCCTAAGGTAATTCATGATAAAAGAAATGGAAATGTAAAGGGATTGTCATAGAGAGTCTTTCAGAGCCATGGTAGTCATTATTTTCTTGGATAATGAAATATTTTACATGTGATAGTCAACATACAACTTTTAAGTCTTGAAATGAAAAATGCTACACCATCTTAGATATGAGGTGGAACATAATGAATAAAAGGTTAATTTTCCCAATTTCCTTCATTATTCCCTACAACCTATGGCGAATACATTTATATAAGGATTAGGGCCTTTTAAACATCATGGGCTAGTTCAATTTATGTGAAATAAGCATTTCTTTGAGAAGCCAAATGGGGAAGAAAAATGGTTCAAATTTTAAGTAAACAAACATAAGAAGAAGGGGTATTCCTCAAAACCTTCACATGTTGCATAAGTCCTAGTATTATAAATAAGGGTTAAAAGGAGGTCATAAATAAAAATAACTCTAGATTCTATAAGACATAAAATAAAACATAGCTCAGAGTTATAGTCTAGAGCTAGAGATATGATTAAAAATTGGAAAGGAAAATCCAAAAGTAAAAATCCCTTATCCTTTAGATAATTACAATAAAAATATTTTTCCTCTAACCACATGTCAAGGACTATGAGTAATAACACATAATATTTGAAATTATTTACACCATGCATCAAACTTATGATACCTTGATGGATAATCCACCCATAACTTCCCACGAAGAATAGTTAAATAAAGAAGATGAACCACTTGAATTTTATCATCCTAAACAAAGATTCCTAGTTAATAAAGACAACACATTCATGTAGATAGAAGATAAAGTGAAGAAAAACAATCATGTTAATGAAGAAGCAAAAACCCCTTTAGGTACTAACTTTATCTAAAGCTAAATTTTATTTACAAATACAAAAATAAGAAATAAACTCAATAAAAAATTTCTTCAATGGATGGATGATGTTTTCCTCTCATTTAAAAAATAACTTAAGGAAAAAAAAAATTAAAATATATTGCATATGAGGAAAAAATCAAACAGCTTAAAGAGGAATTATAAAATACTATGAAAATGCATTAGCGTCTTCTCAAGAAAATAACTTAAGATAAAATAATTATAATAACTCTTAGAGAAGAGGATACTACCATTGAAATAATAGCACAAAAGTTTTAGAATTTCATTGTTCTATTTCACCATGGGATTATTTAGGCAAGAAAAAGAATTTAAGAGTTACAAAATGTAAAACATATAGCTATTATAACTCCAAAAAAGAGGATAAGATGGTGCAAACTTGTTTTGTCTTTCTACAAGTAGTAGTGACAAAAGGATTGAAAAAATTGATTTAAAAATGTTATGCATTGATAAATGTGTGAGGATAAAATAAAAAATTAAAGTAGGAGCTTGATAAAGTAAAAGAACAAAATGAAATGTTAGAAGGTAGATTGACTATAGCCTACAAAATTGGAAACTCTCTCCTTGAATTTATAAATCTTTCCCATTTCTATGCTATATTATTAAGAGAATATATCCTCAAATGGTAGTTATTTAGGATATCATGTAGGAAACCACATGAATTTAGTTATGGAAAACAATCCATGGAGGAATATTTGACTATAAATATTATACTATAGGATTCACTATGTGAATCCTTTTTACATAAATTACCCCTTGGACACATCACAATCTTTATTATATATATTTTTGTGGGAGAAGATAAAACCAAAGTGTACATTTCATTATTGTAGAACAAAGATGAATGGGATGATAGGATGGTTTTTTTTGATGTTCAAGAGGAAATTAAGAATTATTATGAGGCATGAATACCAAACTCCAAACCATTTTATTTCATCTTTTAGTCATTATTCATCCATCCTTGAGCTGAAATACAAATATATTAAAATTTTGATAGAGTGCATATATTATTTCAAAATGTATAACACAAAAAACATTTAATTTAACCTTTTTACATTTTAGCATAATATGGGAAAGGTTTTTATACTCCTATAAGAAAAAAATTAATAATCTCCCCAAAAAATCTTAGGTGGGAACTTAAGAGGTCCAAAACCCTTGTTAAAATATTAGATAAATTACATAACCAATGGATTGGAATGAGATACATGCTTCCTTGGTTATTACTACCTATCCCTTCATGATACTTAGATGGGGAGAAACCCATATAAAACATTGAAATATGAAAGGCCAAAATATAAGAACATAAAGGGTATTATAATAGTGACAAACATAATTGGAATTTTTTATAGAGGAGTACAGTTTCACTACACTCATAGTCCATAAATCTACAAAAAGAGAGATGATTTTCAATTTCATGGCTTATAAATTATTAAGTTATGAAACTATAAACAATATCATCCAAATAATTATGTAGTTCAATATGAAAATTATAAATTTTAATGATCATGTGAGTACATAAATAGTATAATTATAAATTATAAATTCATTATACCTTCACACTCCTTATCTCTGAGCACTTAAATTCACTTCATAAATATATTAAATTAAATTTAAATCAATTCAATTTTCCATTTGAAAGTAATTCCATGTTTTATTATGGATGTTATGTCATTATTCTAGATGTCATTTTTCAATTTTATTATTTATAAATTCCTCATATCCTTTATCTAATATTAAATTTAGGTATTATAGTTTAATGGTTTCACGATTTAAATTTATATAGTGTGTAACCATGTGAAAGTTAGTACATAGTTGGTTTGGATTATCCCATATATTCTAACATTTCATTTGAAAATAGATAATATGTTATTTTAAAAAACATATCTTATCATCTATTGAAAAATGAGGAATTAAGTATTGGAATAAATATCTAGGTGAAATATCAAATGTAGAGAATTTTGAGACATTTTAGACCTATCTCCAAACTATTTTGACTCTAAAATTTTCATAAAAATTTAGTACTAGTAAGATTATTCCATCTCAAGATTTGTATGGTAATTTGGTGCCATTCTATTCTAGGTAGCTCTTCATTAATACATAATAGCTCCATAATGCATAAAAAGATATTTTTGTGTGACCATATGACATGTTAATAGTTCATAAGATTCAATGTGTAACTCTATTTTGTTGAAACTAAATAAGTGGCTTTAGAACTATACCAAGGATATATTGTCCCTTCATGGCACCTAGGTGGGGATCAATCCCTAGAAAAATTTCAAATATGGAATTGAGGAAGAAAATAACATAAAGCACATGTTGATACTATCATATAAATAGTTTGAATTTTTTTACATAGGAGTAAAATTGCACTAAAATGGCTCTTATAATCCCTATATCTATAAAAAGAGAGATGATGTGCAGGTCTAGGGTCTATGAGGTTTTAAGTCAAGGGGATATGATGAAACTATATTCTATCTCATCCAAATCATAATGTATTTGGTCTTCAAAATTATAAACTCTAAAAATCATGTGAGGACAGAGATAATATAATTCAAAATTCATTGTATCTTCACATTGCTTATCTTTGAACACCTAAATGCATTTTATAAATATATTAATTTTTATTTGGATCAGTTTAATTATCCCTTTAAAAGCAATGTAAAATTATTTTATGGAAGGTATGCCATTGTTCTAGATTAAATTGTTCAATTTTATGATTAAGTTTTTTACATCCTTTCTCCAATATCAAATTTAGAGATTTTATTTTTATGATTATCACAATGTATAGCATGTAACCATAATGAAATTAGTACATAATAGATTGAATTTATTTAGATAAGATGAGTAAAATTATGTGAATAAGTTGATGAGAAATATATGTTCATATTTGAGCCTTTATTATGATATTTAGTATGGAACTATGTGAAATTCTAAACCTTGCAAGGTCATAAGTTGGGGGGAGATAATGAGACTATAAACTAACAGTGCATGGAACTCATTGGTTCTCAATGGTACTCAATTTGAAAATAAGATAAATTAATGGTTTGAAGAATTTTTTGGGTCTTTATAAAATGTAATTTTTTGATTGTACATTTAAAGCATTGATAAGAACTAATTCAGTGCCTGACTAACACTAATTCACCAAATTGACCAATGGGAATTTGTTAGGAACTAAGTTGGTTCCTAATAGCTAAAATATTGTCAATTCATCAATATAAATTAATATAGTGTTTAAATGTTATAAAATAAATAAATATGCATATATTATACACCATATGTGGTTTAGGATTTACTTTCCAAAGTATAAATGTATTTATATGTAGATCAAATTTCAATTATAGTTTGAAAATTTACTTCTACTATGGTTTAGGTCCAAATCATATAGTAGATATAGGTGCTAATATCAATAGATATTTGGTTATTTTACATTTGATAAACTCATCCTTACTTGTGTTATGGTCTAGGTGATAATGTCTATATTAGATAATAGATCTAGGTGTTAATATTGATATATATTTGGTCATTTCTAATTTTAATTAAACTTATCCTTACTTGTGATATGGTCTATGCGTTAATAGTTATGTATATTTAGGTGCTAATATTGATAGATATTTGATCATTTCACATTTTAAAAACCTTGTCCTTATGCAATATACAAAATAATTAATGTGGCCTACTTGGAATCATAATTTTTGAGAGATTTGATTCAAAATAATAATAAAAAGACTTCAATCATATCATAATTATTGTTTGAATTAATACGGTGCATGATACATAGTCTTGGTCTAAATTTTTTTAAATAGGTCACTTAAAATTTTAAATGAACTCAAAAAGTTGTTTTATTTTCAAGAAATTCATGTTGGATTCGAAAGAGTTAGAGTTTAAGGTGAATATAGTTTAGATAATGCGGAACTCAAAATAGTACAAAAGTATGATACTATTCCAAAACCTAAAAGTGTCAAACTCACATTCCAAAGAGCTATAAAATGTATTTTATTTTTTATATATTAATTTAATAAAAATACTTTTTTAATTATGAAAGCATCATAATTTGGAGTGAAAATAATTAAGATAGTACAAAACACAAAACGGTGTGAAAGTGTGATATTATTTCAAAAATGGAAACTACATAATTCTCACATAGTATTCCAAAAATAATTCAATCAAATCATAATTATTTTTCAAATTAATATGGTTCATGGTACATATTCTAGGTTTAAATAATTTTAAACATGTCACTTTGAATTTACTTTAAAGATATAGTATATCTAGGTGCAAATATTGATAGTTATTTGGTCCTTTTATAATTATTAGGAGGACAGACATTTTTTTAAGAATAATAGATAAGTTTTAGAAATTACTAACTTAACATATCTCCAAATTAATCCCAACTCTACAAATATCTTAAATATATAATGTTTGGCATTTTGGGACCCTATTTATTTAGTAAAACATTGATAAACTTCTAAAGTTAGAATAAAAATGGTAGGTAACAAAATTAATGTGGTTCATTTTTCAAATTCATAATTTCCCAAAAAACTCAAAATAGTAACCAAAATAGTCAGTTTATATATCACCTTCATGTACATTGTAATTCAAAGCTTTGAAATTTTTTAGTTTTATTGATTTTTTGGAATCAAAACGTGAATAGTTGGCTTGTGCTTAAGAGGTTTTGGTTTTAGAGATTTCTTTAAGTCTGAATCATTGTCACATATATGATTTTTATTTTTGGTAATAATTTATTGATATTCAATGCAAATATTATTTTAATTAAAATTATTTTGTCCAATTTCATTATGTAACCAATTAAAGTGCTTGATTTCACTTATTATTCTAACAATTATAAAGTTTGGCATGTAAAATTATTGAAAATTTATTTAGGACATGTTATATAATTTTAATTTTTTTTTTTATCATGTTTGGATGAAATTTTATTTCAAATTTAGTGGTTTTCATGCATTAAAAAATAAAAATAAATTAAATCCTACTTTTGTTAATGAAGTTCTTGAAGTACAAAATATCTCCAAAAGGCACAAAGTACCAAATCTGCACGAATGGTGTTGTATCACTTTAATTTATAATTTTCTTAGGTTTTTTTCCTTCTAAGACACTATAATATTTTTCTCTCCTATATGTTATATTGATCTTATTAATATTCTGAAATTAAGTTTACATTGAAACATTGTGCTTTCAAAACCATAACCCATAGAACTTAAGAAGAATAATTATAATTTATCAACTACTTGTACTGAATTTAAGAGGTTACATCCTTAAGTTTAAAAAACAAGAATCATGGCAGATAATAAGAGGATGTCTTAAATTTAGGAATTCCAAAAAATAGTACTTAAATTATCCATTTAGGGAATCTATCCATTTAAATAATGGGGCATATTAGAGAAAGGATGGGAAGACCTTAATCATTCAATTTAACAATGATAATGATCTAGAACAATATCATACGTTCCATTCAATAGATTTAACATTCTTTATAAGAGATAATTGAATGGAAGGTGAATTTTAATATATTTATAAAATGCATTTAGATGTACAATAATAAGTATTGTGAAGTTATAATGAATGAATTAAATAAAAACATTAAGGTTAAATCCATAAGATATTTGACAATAATTAAAGCAATTTCTCATTGATTTTATTATGGGAAAACAAAGACTTTATGACAAATAATAAAGAAATTTAATATGAATAAGTTGATGATGTATTTAATGTATGCATGTTTATCTTGACATGAAAATGTTTTAGGTGTTTTTTACATGGGGATGACTCCTTCAAGAAAAAATAATTAATCTCCCTAAACAACCTTAGTTGGGAACTCAAGAGGGCCATACCCTTTTTTAAATAATAACTTAGTATCAAAATTAAATTATGGATTGGAATGAGATACAAGCCTCCTTTTCTCTTGGTATTTTTCTGTTCATGGCACATGGATGGGAATTATCCCATAGAAAAGTTCAAAATATTTAAGGCAAAAATATAAATAAGAGAAAGGGTATGTTAATATTGATAGTATTAATATTTAGAGAAATTTTATATAGGAGTATAATTGCACTAGACTCCTAGAATGGTTAAATCTCCAAGGAGAGAGACAATTTGTAGGAGGTATTATAAGGTTTTAATTTCATAGGGAGATGATGAAACTACAATTTTTCTCATCTATACTGAGAAACACATTTTATCCTCAATGAACTCTAAGTTATAGAGTGGATTTAGGATATTTCAATCTGTTTAAGGTAAATTGTAGTGTATATATTAGTTTTGAGTTTTTGTCTATGAGATAATGTGGTGTAGGTTATTGATTATCCTATATTGACTAACATTTCTTTCAAAAATAGATTATATGATATTTTGACAAAAAAATCATACCATCCATTACAAAATGAGGACTAAAGTTTTGAAATAAATATCTAGCTACAAGATTAAATTCATAGCATTTTGAGACACTTTATTTCTCACTCTAGATTTTTTTACCATACAAAGTTAGTATTAGAACAAGCACTAAATTATTCCAACTCATGATTTGTATAGGAATTTGGCTTAAAATTATCCCAAGTAGCTTCTAAATAATATAGAAAATTTCCAAAATCTATATAAAGATAGGTTTGATATAGTGGGAGACCTGAACTATAGGTTTTAAATTGAAATGTGTCCTTTGCCTACCTAAGCTATAAAAATATACAATACCCTAGGCAATTATCAAAATATTGCAATTTTAAACATAAAACAACACTAACAACCTCAACTTTCCACTAGTATCCACATACTTCTAGCCCTAGTATACAAGACATTTTTTCATATTTCATCACAACTTTTTATAATTGACTTATTTTTATAGAATTTATGTCCTTAAAAAATTTTATTATATGATACAATATTATAGTAAAAATTATTTCATCAAAGGTATAATTTATTTAGTATATTTGTGTTTAATGAATTCTTTCATCCAAATTAGACATGAATTAGAAATAATTTTTTTTTTTAAAGGAATTGTAATAAATAGCATTAATAGCTTCCATTTAGAGTGGTCAAGAATCCACTCTAAGATTCACATTAGTCTTAAGATTCTTAGACTTATAAATAAGATGAATAGCCTTATTATTACTTTGGGAAATTATTCTCATTTTCCATTGAGCATGTCAATGACACATTGTTTGCACTTGGTTGGATTCATTTTTATTACAAAAATTAGATATAAAAACAAATTATTTGAACATAACATATAAATATTTTTATTTATAGTGAAAATAGGATGAGTATCATTGTTTTTACTAGTATCTTTACCATTTTTATCATTTAGATTAGAAGACTACCCACTCTATGATTCACATGAATCTTATGAGTTAATTAAAATTTAAAATAGGATGAGTAACCTTATTATTATTCTAAGAAATTGTTCTCATTTTCCATTTAATATTTTAATGACACATTTTTTACACTTGGTTAAATTCATTTTTGTTGCAAAATCTAGATATATAAATGAAGTAATTCAACATAACATGTAAAGCTTTTCAATTATAGTGAAAATAGGAATAGTATAATTATTTTTACTAATATCCATGTCATTGTTATCATTTAGATTGGGTGAAATCCCACTTTAATATTCATATTAATCTCATGATTCAATTAGAATTTCAAATAAGATGAGTAACCTTGTTGTTCAGATTAAGATAAACCCACTTTTAAACTAGTGTGGAATCCAATCATGACACATCAAGAGGTTCATTTCTTCCCCTAGTTTAAAAAAGATAAAAGGTGTATCTCACCAAGAAAATAAAAATTACTCAACCAAAGAAAATGACAAACATGAAAAGAGAAATAACTGATTTTGACTGGTGTAAGAACCAACTAATTTTAGTTGGACTAAAACCTAGCTTAGATAAATGGAGAAAGAGGCATAGGTCTCAAAAAGAACCATAGAGGTATCCAAGGGACCCAACCTAACATAACCTAGGTAATAAATAAAACAAAACAAAATAAATAGAGACCCATCAAGGTCCCAAGAGGGATAAAGAACCAACAAAGCAATAATAAAATCTAGCAGGGTCCTAAGAGGGACCCAAAACCTACATATCTCATTAAAAGAAAAGGAATTACATATGAATTCATAACTAAGAATTTTGGTTAGACCCAAAACTAGAATAAACTAGTGATTTACTAGAACTAGGACCAACCTAGACACAAAAGGAGGCCAGGGTCTCCAAAACAAATAAACATACAGAGGTTTTAAAGATCCCCACTTCCATTTAAATATTATAATATGAGATTAATTCCATTATTAATGCTAGAATATCAAATGGGACACATAAACAAATTAGAACATATGGGTTTTGAACTGATTCCCATCAACTAAGAAAGAACACTTTTAAACTAGTGTAGGATCCACCCTAAGCTTACAAAGAAGGAGGCCTAGGCATCCACAATCTGATTTTGATATAATTGGGAATTAGGGAAGGATTCTAGGGGGAATCCACTAAAAATTCCAAAATAATAAAGGTATTCCTTGACAAAACCATATATTAGTTTAGAGAAGGATTCCTTATGAAATCCACAAAACCAATAAAAGAAGGATTCCTTTAGGAATCCACCAGATAACCAAGAGTGTTTCATGGTTTATTTTGTCACCAAATCTTACACCCTATATTTGGTTTTTAAAACCTACTCTAAGATTTGGGCTACATTGGAATACCTCTAGGGTTGTGGTTTGCCTATAGTAGAGTTAGACCTCTAGGTTTAAGGGCTAGCTCCCTAGATTGATCCTTAAGTAATTATCACCTACACTAACTATTTACTTGGATGAAAAGAGATAGAAGTAGAAATTAAAGTAATATAATATAAGGGGTTGATAAACTATAACTATCTCCACTTATAAAAGGGGCCTATGACAAATTAATAATGGCCAATGACTTGATGCATTAATTTATTCCCTATACAATGGAATTTAGAAAATACAAAGAATCTTCTATAGTTGAAATTATTAATGAGTCCAAATTTGAAGGATTATATGATTTACCTCCTTTTATTCTAAAAAAACTCTTTGAGTGTCCTGACATCGAAGTCAGAGAAGAAGCTCTCAAAAAGCAAAATAATTTGTATAAACCTCTAGCTTTAAAGTTTTCTAAAGCCTATAAAAAGTATAAACTTCTAAAGTCTAAGTTTTTGTATAATAGTACCTATTTATCTTTTATAAAATCATGTATTAAGTCTGTAAAACTCACCTTAAGTTATAAGCCCAAGAAGTCTTTCCAAACAAATTTATTGTCCTTATTACCTGAATCTGAAATTAATTATATCCAATCCCATGAAGATGTCAAGTTTGTCCACTTTGGTCTTATCCAAGTCCATATAACTCCATTATCCCATGTAATATAAAACTAGTTCTGTATCTAGCTCTGTGTGATAGGCATCAAGTAAGTTTTAAACATGCTTGTCAATTATCTAGTTTAGGATGGATAAATGATAAGGTTATTTGTTTTGAATTTTGTCCTAATATTTTAGTTGCAGTTAGAGATAAGGGATGTAAAGAAGTAAAACATGGCTCTTTAGATTATTGGGGATAATTTACCTCTCTATTTGGTCTTGATATGTTTGGAGAATTCAAGTATGCCTCCATAAATTTAACTATTGTCTATAGCATGACCAATACCAATCACCCCAAGATCCTAGAAAATCTTCCTTATGCCCATAGGTTAAGTGGAACTGTCCATTTACAAAAGGGATATATTGAGTCTATTAAAATTCCTTTTGATTGGAAGCTTGACTAGCTAAAAAATGTATCACCAAAGATGAAAGTTCAAGCTAATGTTCATAAAATTGATGGAAGAAGAATAAATATTATGCCTAGATCTCTTTCGTTTAATAGTTCTTCTAGCACATTCTCTCCTCACAGACCATCTTCTAGTTCTTCTTCAAAAAGGACTATTAAATTAGGCCATATCTTCATAGAAGATCAATATATAAATTAAGGAACTAATCTTAAAGATCATTTACCAACTACAATGATGAGTCTTCCCAAAGAAAAGACTCTTGAATTTTATATAAACAACTAGGTCAGTCTATACAAAGTTGGAAGATGGCCACTTACAAAGGTATATACAAACACCAAGATGGTGTTGTCAGTTATTTTTTTCAGCTTATTAGCCACACCAAGAAGAAGCAAATCCTTCAAATGAATTTAAATAGAGGAATTATCTATCTATATTCAATGCACATCTTGCTAAAAATTTTGATGACCTGTGTAAAGATGTTTTGTCTATAAGACATAATCTAAATAGGTTATCTATTATTGAAGACAATACAAATCATGTTAGGCAAGTTTGTAATGATATCCATACTTATACAGACTAAGCTCTCAACTATATAAGGCCTACTCATGATAAAGTAAATGTTATTCATAGTGTTATATCTACCTTTAACACCCAAATGTCTTCTATAGATACTAAATTAATAGCTCTTGCAGATAGTCTTGACTGGTTAGTAAAACAAGAGCAAAAGGATACAGTCAAGGTAGAAGAAGTTGTAGAACAAAAACCAATCTCGTCTCATGGAACTAGTTTTATTAATTTTGGCACTTGTTTCAAGCCACCTAAAAAGAACAAGAATCCTAGTACATCTCTTATGCAAAGAACTCAGATCCCGTTACAACCATGGTACCTAAATATAAATCATACTCTCAATTCTCTAAATGAGATAACCACTTGGTGATATTCCATGAGAGAAATCACAGTTGCATCTAATCTTGATCCAACTACCATTACTATATTTGTTTCAAAATTTTTTTAGGGAATAGTCATGTAATGGTGGGATTCAATGCCTAAATGATAGTAGTATGATATTGTAAATAATCAGCCTGACCCTTTATTATCTTTGTATAATTTATTAATAAATGAATTTGCACCTCCTATAGGAAATCAAGAACTTGAGTCTCAAAAATGGTTGCTTAAAATGGAGCTTTGTGATTTAAAATAATTTGATGCTTTTGACAAATAATTTAGAGAATTGGCCTATGAAAGTCACTATTTTAACTCAATGGAAACCAAAATAAAGTTTCTATAATCACTACCTTATAATCTCATTGATAAGGTGATTGCTTATATTGACCTCAAAGGATTAATGTTGGCTGACATGTCTCTTTATAATGTTATTGATTTTGATAAACAATAGGCCATGCAGCTTGTCTCAGAAACTAAAACTATCCAAAAGCTTACTAAGCATCAAGCCTCTCAAATCACTCATGTCTTTCTTGAAACTACATCATTTGGTTGTTGGCAATTCATCCAGCCTCACAAGCAAAAAAATAAGCAACACCACTCCCATTTGTCTTTTAAGCACTGCTCCTTCCCTCTCAAGCATTCTTATGCTCCTCCTCATCACTTTCTAAAAAAGTTTAGAACTCCTCATCCTCCATCCAAAACTCCCATTTCTATATTTGTCATAAGCCTAGTCATATTGCTCCTCAATGCCATTATAAAAACTCAGCTATCAAAGCCATCTTCTCTTCCAATGCTGTAGTGTGGTGGGATATAGATGACACTGAAGAAGATCTTTATCACCAAGATGAGATCTATGAACCATTCCTAGATGAACTCTTTGATGAAGAATTTGAAGATGATGCTGATGCTCTTGAATCATTAGCTAATGATTTGGATCAATTGCTCACCAACATCTAATGGCCTCAATCTCATGACTATTCCAGCCTCCCATTTGAAGCTTATGAAAGATGGTCTCACCATCATAATGAGATACCTGAAAGAGATTCTAGACCAAAGATCAAAGGCTACAATAGAGGAAGAAGCCAATCTAGAGGAAGGAAACCATTCATTCTAAGAATTCCCCCTTTAATGTAAAGGCCTTTTAACCCCCTTTACAATTTCAAAGTTATTTCAAGTTAAGTGACTCTTGGGTTGGAAACAATTTCACCATCACTGATCCCCCAAGAGAAATCCATTCTCCAAAGATTGAACCTCAGTGGGACATCTTCTTACTTGCTGAAGAAAATGAAGAAGATACAGAGGTAGAAGACTCTTTCTTTTTTGAACTAGAATACTACCCTAAACAAGGATAATGCAACAATATTTAAGAAAATGAAGATGAAGCACAAGCTGAAGAATAATTCTACCAAGAGCAATTTTCAATCCAAGACCTAACAAGACATAAACTAGTATATACAAATATTCCTCCAATAGAAATGTCTCAACCAGCGTATCTTACACAATTGATCAATGGAAAATTTTCCCAGTTCATTACTATTGAGATTAATGAAATATTGGTAGATGCACAAGTTGACATAGGTGCTTTACCTTCTTTTGCCAAACCACAAATCATCCAAGACTGGAAGAAATTGAATGATTCTCTTGCTTATAAGATCCTAGATGTACAAGGGAATAGTTTTGTCTATAATTTATATAAACACCAATAGCCCCTAAGAATCCAAAATAAAATCTTCCATTGTGATTTCTTTTCTTTAATCAAAATGCCTGTAGATATACTATTAGGTGGAGATTTTATAGATAGGTATTCATGTTATGGATCAACCACTAAAAGTGTCATGTTCACCATAGAAAATGAAAGGCTTAGAATTCTTCATCTGATATACGCTACTAAATAATTTACATGTTCAATGAATTAGACCCATGAAAATATAATCCCTATAGATATATAATAACTAGGAGAAAGGATTAAAACCACCATCTATTCTGATAACCCTCAGCAGTTTTGGTCTAAATCCATGCCTGAAATGGAGATTAACCTCTTAAAGGGAAAACAAATGAAAATTGGGAAGAAGATCCCAAGTCCCTCATAGGATTATAGTGATATGGAAACTCAAATAAAGGAATTAGAAACTAATGGCTTTATTGAAAAGTCAACCTCTCCTTATTGTTGTTATGCCTTCATGGTAAACAAACATTCAGAATAAAAGAGAGGCAAAAAGAGAATGGTAATCAATTATTGACCATTGAATGCTATTACCCAGTCATATCCATATCCAATACCAAATAAGAGTTATTTACTCAATAAAGTTGCCAAGTGCAAGTATTTCTCGTAATTTGATTGCAAATCTAGTTTCTAACAAATCAGGGTTAAAGAAGCTGATAGGGAGAAAACAACATTCAGCTACCCTTTTGGCCATTTTCAGTGGATAGTAATGCCATGTGGCTTAATAAATGCTCTAGCATACTACAAAAGCCTACATGGATGGTATCTTCAAAGACACTTCAATTTTATTGTGTATATATAGATGATATATTAATCTTTAGTAATAGTCTTTCTAAGCATTACTCCCATCTATTTAAATTCTCGGAGCTAGTGGAAAATGCAGGTATAGTTTTGTCTGAGATGAAGATCCAACTCTACAAAATAGAATGTACTTTTATAGGAATTATTGTCTAAAATTTTAAATTACAAGTTCAATCGTATATCAAAGAAAAGGTCATCAGTTTTATTGAGAAGCTTGATAAACCACAGCTTCAAGCATTTTTGGGATTGTTAAATTATTTAAATATCTTTTATCCTAATTCTGGTAAAGACAAATTCATACTTCAAGAACTCCTCTAGATTAAAAAAGGATTCCAGTGGAAGGAAAAACATACAGTTGCTCTAAAGAAAATAAAATCCAAGTATCTTCACTTCCAGAGCTACATATGCCAAAATCAGAGCAATTCATCATATACACTGATGCTTCTGATATTGTATGGGGAGAAATGCTAGTTTGTAAATTTGAAAATAAAGAGTTTGTGTGTGAATTTTCTAGTGGTGTGTTTAGCTCTGATGTCTTAAGATGGATCTCTTAGGATAAAGAGATTTATTCTATCAAAAAGTGCCTTGAGAAATTTAAGCTAAAACTACTTCATCTACCACATTTTATTGTAAGAACTAATTGTACCATATTTTTGACCTTTCAAGAAAAGGATCATGGTAGGAAATATGGTCACAAAAAATAAGTCAGGTGGCAAGCCTTTTTCAATTAGTTTAATTTCTCTATTGAACATATAAAAGATACTAATAATATTATGGTAGATTGGCTCAGTAGAAACCTCCATCAACCTTAATGCACCAACCCTATCTTGGTTTTAACTCAACTAAAATATATAATCAAGGATTTGCTTCTTTAAATATCCTAGTTCAAGAACATATCCTAAGAGAAGGGTTGCATCCATGATATACAAGGATTTCTTATACAGTAGCTATAAACCTACAAATGTCTTATGCAGATTCCATAGAAGCACACCACCATAGAAGGATAAGAACATTCACTATTGATTGCTTGAATAGTGAATTAATTTTCCACCAATTCACTGAATTGGTAAAATGTCCTTTATGGACCTAGCAGATCAAGATCAGATCATCACATAATGAGCATCTTTACAGATGGATTGCATAGTATGGACCACATCATATTCATGAAGAAGAAAATCATGATCAAGACACCATTATACATACCATCATTCATAGACAACTGGAATGGGAATCTTATTTTTATATTAATCCTTGTTGTCATACATGTGATGATGGACCCCAGCATTAGTATCTTTCAAGTGCTTTCTAAATAAGATGTCTCCTTCAACCTATTAGTGAAGATGATCTATTGACTAAAGTGGAAGCAATGTTGGACTCACCAGACTAGACATCCTCATCTAGTACTTCCAACAACATCTCTTTATAGCTAACTTTTGTGTTGTAAAGCATGACAAGATAGACACCACCTTGGTAAAGATTCTAGGCAGGACCTCTGAATTGCTATAAATAAGACCTCTCTGCTTAGTAGTAGGCATCGAAGGAAACTCTTAGAAATTAAGTAGTTTGTTATTGATCCAAGTGTAAGCTCTTCTCTTGCCTTTAATAGGAGCATGAGAATCAAAATCATGGTTCTAATATTGTAAAAAGAAGTGTGTAAGATTTGAGTGTTTAGTAATATTGAAGATTTAAGTTTAGAGAATTAGCCTATGAAAGTCACTATTTTAACTCAATGGAAACCAAAATGAAGTTTTTGAAAGCACTACCTTATAATCTCATTAATAAGGTGATTGCTTATATTGACCTTAAAGGATTAACACTGGCTGACATTTATCTTTCTAATGTTATTAATTTTAGTAAACAATAGGCCATGCAACTTGTCTCAGAAACCAAAACTATCTAGAAGCTTACTAAGCATCAAGCTTCTCAAATCTCTCCTATCTTTCCTAAAACTACACCATTTGGTTGTCAATAATTCATCTAGCCCTACAAGCAACAAAAGAAGTAGCACCACTCCCATTTATCTATTGAGCACCACTCCTTTCTTCACAAGCATTCTTATGCTCCTCCTCATCACTTTTTAAAAAAAGCATAAAACTCCTTATCCTCCATCCAAAACTCCCATTTTCTATATTTGTCACAAGCTTGGTCATATTATTCCTGAATACCATTGTAAAAACTCAGCTGTCAAAGCTATCTTCTCGTCCAATGCAGTAGTGTGATGGGATATAATTAACACTGAAGAAAATCTTTATCACCAAGATGACATCTATGAACCAGTCCTAAATGAATTCTCTGATGAAGAATTTGAAGATGATGTTAACACTCTCTAATCATTAGCTGATGATTTGGAGCAACCACTCACCAACATGTAATGGCCTCGATCTCATGACTATTCTAGCCTCCCATTTGAAGCTTATGGAAGATGGTCTCACCATCATAATGAGATACCTGAAAGAGATTCCAGACCAAGGATCATAAGCTACAATAGAGAAAGAAGACAATCGAGAGGAAGGTAACCATTCATGCCAAGAATGCCCCCTTCAATGCAAAGGCCTTGTAACACCACTTTAAAATTTCAAAGTTATTTCAAGCCAAGTGACTCTTGGGTTAGAAACAAGTTCACCAGCACTGAACCCCTAAGAGAAATCCATTCTCCAAAGATTGAACCTTAGTGGGACATACTCTTACCTATTGAATAAAATGAAGAAGATACAGAGGCATAAGACTCTTTCTTTTATAAACTAGAACTACACTGAACAAGGAGAATTTAGTAATATTCAAGAAAATGAATATGAAGCACAAGCCGAAGAAGAATTATACTAAGAAATTTTTAATCCAAGATTCATCAAGACATAAACTGGTATGCACAAATATTCCTCCATTATAAATGCCTCAACCAGCTTATCTTATGCAATTGATCAATGGAAAATTTGCCTAGTTCATTACTATTGAGATTAACGAAAGATTGGTAGATGCACAAGTTGACACAGGTGCTTCACTTTCTTTTGCCAAACCACAAATCCTCTAAGACTGGAAGAAATTAGATGATTTTCTTACTTATAAGAGCCTAGATGTACATGGGAATAATTTTGTCTGTAATTTGTATAAACACTAGCAGCCCCTGAGAATCCAAAATAAAATTTTCTATTGTCATTTCTGTACTTTAAGCAAAATCCCTATGGATATACTATTAGGTGAAGCTTTTATAGATAGGTATTCACCCTATGGATCAACCACTAAAAGTGTCATGTTCACCATAGAAAATGAAAGGTTTAGAATTCCTCATCTAATATAAGCTACTAAAAAATTTCCAAGTTCAATGAATCACATCCATGAAAATATAATCCCTACAGATATACAAGAACTAGGAGAAAAGATTAAAACCATTATCTATTTTGATAACTCTCAATAGTTTTGGTCTAAATCCATGCATGAAATGGAGATTAACCTCTTAGAAGGAAAGCAGTTGAAAATTGGGAAGAAGATACCGATTCCTTCATAGAATTATAGTGATATGGAAACTCAGATAATGAATTAGAAACTAATGGCTTTATTGAAAATTCAACCTCTCCTTATTGTTGTTATGTGTTCATGATAAATAAGCATTCAGAACAAAAGATAGGTAAAAAGAGAATGGTCATCAATTATAGACCATTGAATGACATTACCAAATCATATCCATATCCAATACTAGATAAGAGTTATTTACTCCATAAAGTCACCAAGTGCAAGTATTTCTCATAATTTTACTACAAATCTAGTTTTTATCAAATCAGGGTTAAAGAAGTTGATATCGAGAAAACAATGTTCAGCTACCCTTTTGGCCATTCTTAGTGGACAGTAATGCCATTTGGCTTAATGAATGCTCCAGTATGCTACTAAGCCTACATGGGTTGCATCTTCAAAGACACTTCAAATTTATTATGTGTATATATAGATGATATATTAATCTTTAGTAATAGTCTTTCTGAGCATTACTCCCACCTATTGAAATTATCAAAGCTGGTAGAAAATACAGGTATAGTTTTGTCTGAGATGAAGATCCAAATCTACAAAATAGAATGTAATTTTTTGGGAATGATTCTCTAGAATTCTAAATTACAAGTCTAGCTAGATATCAAAGAAAATGTCATCAATTTTCTTGAGAAGCTTGATAAACCAAAATTTTAAGCATTTTTGGGATTGTTAAACTATTTAAATAGATTTTATCCTAATTTTGGTGAAGATAGATTCATACTTCAAGAACTCCTCTAGAAGAAGAAAGGATTCCAATGGAAGGAAGAACATACAACTGCTTTAAAGAAAATAAAATCCAAAGTATCTTCACTTTTAGAGCTACATATCCCAAAATTAGACCAATTCATCATATACAATGATGCTTCTGATACTGTATGGGGAGGGATGATAGTTTATAAATTGGAAAATAAAGAGTTTATGTGTGAATTTTCTAATGGTGTGCTTAGCTCCGATGTCTTAAAATGGATCTCTTCTGATAAAGATATTTATTTTTTCAAAAAGTGCCTTGAGAAATTTATGCTGAAACTACTTCATTTGCCACATTTTATTGTAAGAACTGATTGTACCAGATTTATGACCTTTCAAGAAAAGGATCATGGTAGGAAAATTGGTCATGAAAAATATGTCAGGTGGAAATTATGTCAGTTTAATCTCTCTGTTGATCATATAAAAGGTACTGATAATATTATGGAAGATTGGCTTAGTAGAAATCCTCCAGCAACCTTAATACACCAACCCTATCCTAGTTTTAACTTAACTAGAATTTATAATCAAGGATTTTATTCTTTAAATGTCTTGGTCTAAGAACAGATCCTAAGAGAAGGGTTGCATCCATGATATACAAGGATTTCCTATGCAACATCTATAGACCTACAAATGTCTTATGCAACTTCCATAGAAGTAGACTACCATAGAAGAATAAGAACATTCACTATTGATCACTTAAATAGTGAATTACTTTTCCACCAATTCATTGAGTTGGTAAAACATCCTTTATGGACCTGGTGGATCAAGATCAGATCATGACATAATGAGCATCTTTATAGATGAATTACATTATATGGACCACATCATATTCATGAAGAAGAAAATCATGATCAAGACACGATTGTACATACCATCATTTATAGACAACTGGAAAGGGAGTCTTATTTTCATATTAATCATCACTATCATACATGTGATGTTGGACCCTAGCATTAGAATCTTTCAAGAACTTTCCAGCTAAGATGTCTCTTTCAACCTATCAGTGAAGGTGATCTATTGATTGAAGTGAAAGTAATGTTGGACCCACCAGACCAGACATCCTCATCCAATGATTCCAATAGCATCTCTCCATATCTAACTTTTATGTTGTAAGTCATGATGGGATAGACACTGCCTTGACAAACATTCCAGGTAGGTCTTCTTAATTGCTATAAATAAGACCTCTCTGCTTAGTAGTAGGCATTGAAGGAAACTCTTAAAAATTAAGTAGTTTTCTATTGATCCAAGTGTATTCTCTTCTCTTGCTTTTAGTAGGATCCTGAGAATAAAAAACTTGGTTCTAATATTGTAAAAATAAGTGTGTAAGATTTGCGTGTTTGGTAATATTGAAGACATAGCCATTCGGCCCTTGCCTCCTGTCACGAGTTTCTACTTATCAAAACTAGAATAGAAAGGAGCGTTTATTGACTTAAAAAATAATGGTATCAGAGCCTGCAAAAGGATCTACTCATGTGAAGATTTTGTAATAACTTTCTTATTCTACATAAATATTTTAAAGTTTTCTTTGAAAATTTCTCTGAGAAATTGATGCATCGAGTCATTGGCCATTATTAATTTGTCATAGGCCCCTTTTATCTCTGCAAAATTTATTCCCTATCTAGAAATTTATCACTTTTTGAAACTTAATATCTTATAATGGAATTTGGAAAATCCTAAGAATATTCTACAGTTGAAATTATTAATGAGTTTAAATATGAAGGATTGTATAAATTACCTCCTTTTATTCCAAAAAAACTCTTTGAGTGTCTTGACATCAAAGTCACAGAAGAAGCTCTTGAAAAGGAAAATAGTTTGTATAAACCTTTGGCTTTAAATTTTTCTTAAGTCTATAAAAAAGAATGGTATCAAACCCAATATGTCCCTTTTGTAACTAGACAGTTCCACTTAACCTATGGGCATAAGGAAGATTTTATAAGATCTTGGGGTGATAGGTATTGGTCATGCTATAGACAACAATTAAATTTATGGAGGCATACTCAAATTTTCCAAACATATCAATACCAAACAAAGAGGTAAATAATCCCCAGCAATCTAAAGAGCCATGTTTGACTTCTTTACATCCCTTATCTTAAACTAAAACTAAAAGATTAGGACAAAATTCAAAACAAATAACCTTATCATTTATCCATCCTAAACTGGATAAGTAACAAACATGTTTAAAACTTACTTGACACATATCACACAGAGCTAGATACAGAACTAGTTTTATATTACATGGGATTAATGGAGTTGTACGGAATTGGATAAGACCAAAGTGGACAAACTTGACATCCTCATGGGATTGGATATAATTAATTTTGGATTCAGGTAATAAGGATAACAAATTTATTTGGAAAGACTTCTTGGGCTTATAGCTCAAGGTGAGTTCTATAGTCTTAATACAGGGTTTTGCAAAAGATAAATAGGTACTATTATACACAAACTTAGACTTTAGAAGTTCAAACTTTTTATAGACTTGAGAAAACTTTAAAGCTAGAGGTTTATACAAACTATTAGAAGAATAATAAATATTGTGCCTAGATCTCTTTTATTCAATAGTTCTTCTAACACATTCTCTCCTCACAGACCATCTTCTAGTTATTCTTTGAAAAAGACTGTTAAATTAGGCCATATATTCATAGAAGATGAAGATATAAATCAAGGACCTGATCCTAAAGACCAGTTACCATCTACAATGATGAGTCTTCCTAGAGAAAAGACTCTTGAATTTTATATAGACAACTAGGTCAATCTATACAAAGGTGGAAGATGGCCACCTCACAAAGGTATATATAAATAGAAAGAAGGTGTTATTAGTTATTTTTATACATCTTATTAGCCACACCAAGGAGAAGTAGATCCTTCAAATGAATTTAAATAGAGGAATTATCTGTCTAGATTCAATGCACATCTTATCAAATTTTTTGATGAACTGTGTAAAGATGTTTTGTCCATAAGAGATAACCTAGATAGGTTATCTATTATTGAAGACAATAAAAATCATGCTAGGTAAGTCTATAATGATATCCATACTTATACAGACCAAGCTCTCAACTATATAAGGCACACTCATGATAAAGTAAATATTATTCATAGTGTTATATCTACCTTTAACACCCAAATGTCTTCTATAGATACTAAATTAACAGCTCTTGAGGATAGTCTTGATTGGTTAGTAAAACAATAGCAAAAAGATACAGTCAAGGTAGAAGAAATTTTAGAACAAAAACCAATTTTGTCTGATGGAACTAGTTCTATTAATTTTGGCACTTGTTTTAGGCCACCTAAAAAGAATAAGAATCCTAGTACATCTCTTATGTAGAGAACTCAAATCCCCTTATAGCCATGGTACCTAAATATAGATGATAATCTAAATCCTTTGAATGAGATAATCACTTGGTGAAATTCCATGAGAGTAATCATAGTTGCATCTAATCTTGATCTAGTTACCACTATTATATTTACTTCAAAACTTTTTTGGGAAATAGTCATGTAATGGTGGGATTCAATGCCTAAACAACAATAGTATGATAATATACATAATCAACCTAACCCTTTAGTAGCTTTGTATAATTTATTGATAAATGAATTTGTACCTCCTATAAGAAATTGAGAACTTGAGTCTCAAAAATGGTTGCTTAAAATGGAGCTTTGTGATTTAGAATAGTTTGATGCTTTTGCCAAACAATTTAGAGAATTGGCCCATAAAAGTAACTATTTTAACTCAATGGAAACCAAAATGAAGTTTATACAAGCACTACCTTATAATCTCATTGATAGGGTGATTGCTTATATTGACCTTAAAGGATTAACATTGGCTGATATGTCTCTTTCTAATGTTTTTGATTTTACTAAACAATAGGCCATGCAGCTTGCCTTAGAAACCAAAACTATCTAGAAGCTTACTAAGCATCAATCCTCTAAAATCACTCTTGTCTTTCCTAAAACTACACCATTTGGCTTTCAATAATTTGTCTAACCCCATAAATAACAAAAGAAGTAGCACCACTCCCATTTGTCTTTTAAGTGCCACACCTTTCCTCACAAGCATTCTTATGCTCCTCCTCATTGCTTTCTAAAAAAGTGTAGAATTTATCATCCTCCATCCAAAACTTCCATTTTCTATATTTGTCACAAGCTTGGTCATATTGATCCTCAATACCATTGCAAAAACTTAGATGTCAAAGTTGTCTTCTCTTCTAACATAACAACATGGTGGGATATAGTTGACACTGAAGAAGATATTTATCACCAAGATGACATCTATGAACCTGTCCTAGATGAACTCTTTGATGAAAAATTTAAAGATGATGCTGATGCTCTCAAATCAGTAGTTAATCATTTAGAGCAACTACTCACCAACATGCAATGGCCTCGATCTCATGGCTATTCCAGCCTCCCATTTGAAGCTTATGGAAGATGGTCTCACCATCATAATGAGATACCTAAAAGATATTCTAGACCAAGGATTAGAGGCTACAATAGGGGAAGAATCCAATCCAAAGGAAGGTAGCCATTCATGCCAAGAATGCCCCTTTCAATGTAAAGGCCTTTTAACCCCGCTTTGCAATTTCAAAGTTCTTTCAAGCCAAGTGAATCTTGGGTTAGAAATAAGTTCACCAGCACTGAACCCCCAAGAGAAATCCATTCTCTAAATATTGAACCTTGGTGGGACATCTTCATACCTACTAAAGAAAATGAAGAAGATATAGAGGTAGAAGACTCTTTCTTTTCTGAAGCATAATACTACCTTGAACAAGGAGAATGTAGCAATATTCAAGAAAATGAAGATGAAGCACAAGCTAAAGAAGAATTCTACCAAGAGCAATTTTCAATCCAAGATCCAACAAGACATAAAATGGTATGTATAAATATTCCTTCATTAGAAATGCCTCAACTAGCTTATCTTACATAATTGATCAATGGAAAATTTGCCTAGTTTATTACTGTTGAGATTAACAGAAGATTGGTAGATGCAAAAGTTGACATAGGTGCTTTACTTTCTTTTGCCAAACCACAAATCATCCAAGAATAGATGAAATTAGATAATTATCTTGCTTATAAGAGCCTAGATGTACAGGGGAATAGTTTTGTCTATAATTTGTATAAACACTAGCAGCTCTTGAGAATCCAAAATAAAATCTTCCATTGTGATTTATTTACTTTAAGCAAAATGCCTGAAGATATACTACTAGGTGGAGATTTTATAGATAGGTATTCACCCTATGGATCAACCACTAAAAATGTCATGTTCACCATAGAAAATGAAAGGATTAGAATTCCTCATCTGATATATGCTACTAAATAATTTCCAAGTTCAATAAATCAGACCCCTAAAAAGATAATCCCTAGAGATATACAAGAACTAGGAGAAAGGATTAAAATCACTATCTGTTCTAATAACCCTCAGTAGTTTTGGTCTAAATCCATGACTGAAATGGAGATTAACCTCTTAGAAGGCAAGCAGATGAAAATTGAGAAGAAGATCCCAATTCCCTAATAGGATTATAGTGATATGGAAACTCAGATAAAGGAATTAGAAACTAATGGCTTTATTGAAAAATCAACCTCTCCTTATTGTTGTTATGCCTTCATGGCAAACAAGCATTCAGAACAAAAGAGAGGCAAAAAGAGAATGGTCATCAATTATCGACCATTGAATGCCATTACCTAGTCATATCCATATCCAATACTAGATAAGAGTTATTTACTTGAGAAAGTTTCCAAGTGCAAGTATTTCTCATAATTTGACTATAAATCTAGTTTCTATCAAATTAGGGTTAAAGAAGCTGATAGGGAGAAAATAGTGTTCATCTACCCTTTTGGCCATTTTCAATGGATAGCAATGCCATTTGGTTTAATGAATGCTCCAGCATAATACCAATCCTACATGGATGACATCTTCAAAGACACTTAAAATTTCTTGTGTGTGTGTGTGTGTGTGTGTGTGTGTGTGTGTGTGTATATGATATATTAATCTTTAGTAATAGTCTTTCTAAGCATTACTCCCATCTATTGAAATTCTCAGATCTAATAGAAAATGCAGGTATAGTTTTGTCTGAGATGAAGATCTAACTCTGCAAAATAGAATGTAATTTTTTGGGAATGATTGTCCAGAATTCTAAATTACAAGTCTAGCCACATTTCAAAGAAAATGTCACCAGTTTTCCTGAGAAGCTTGATAAACTAAAGCTTCAAGCATTTTTGGGATTGTTAAATTATTTAAATAGCTTCTATCCTAATTTTGGTGAAGATAGGTTCATACTACAAGAACTCTTATTAAAGAAGAAATGGTTCCAATGGAAGGAAGAACATACAGTTGCTATGAAAAAAAAATCCAAAGTATCTTCACATCCAGAGCTACATATCCCAAAATTAAACCAATTCATTATATAAACTGATGCTTCTGATATTGCACGGGGAGGGATACTCATTTGTAAATTGGAAAATAAAGAGTTTGTATGTGAATTTTCTAGTGGCATGTTTAGCTCTGATGTCTTAAAATGGATCTCTTCTGATAAAGAGATTTATTCTGTCAAAAAGTGCCTTGAGAAATTTATGCTAAAACTACTTCATTTGCCACATTTTATTGTAAAAACTGATTGTACCAAATTTTTGACCTTTTGAGAAAAGGATCATGGTAGGAAAGATGGTCACAGAAAATATGTCAAGTTTCAATCTTTTTTCAATCAATTTAATTTCTCTTTTAAACATATAAAAGGTACTGATAATATTATGGTAGATTATCCTAGCAGATATCCTCCAGCAACCTTATTGCACCAACCCTATCCTAGTTTTAACTTAACTAGAATTGATAATCAAGGATTTGCTTCTTTAAATATCTTGGTTCAAGAACAGATCCTAAGAGAAGGGTTGCATCCATGATATACAAGGATTTCCTATGCAGTAGCTACAGACCTACAAATGTCTTATGCAACTTCCATAGAAGTAGACCACCATAGAAGAATAGGAACATTCACTATTGATCACTTGAATAGTGAATTACTTTTTCACCAATTCATTGAGTTGGTAAAACATCTTTTGTGGCCCTGACAGATCAAGATTAGATCATCACATAATGAGAATCTTTATAGATGGATTACATGATATGGACCATTTCATATTCATGAAGAAGAAAATCATGATCAAGACACCATTGTAGATACCATCATTCATAGATAGGTAGAATGGGAATCTTATTTTTATATTAATCCTCACTATCATACATGTGATGCTAGACCCTAACATTAACATCTTTCAGGTACTTTCTAGCTAAAATTTCTCTTTCAACCTATCAATGAAGATGATCTATTGATTGAAGCAAAAGTAATGTTGGACCCACCAGACTAGATGTCCTCATCTAGTGCTTCTAACAACATCTCTCTATAGCTAACTTTTGTGTTGTAAAGCATGACGGGATAGACACTGCCTTGGTAAAGATTCTAGGTAGGACCTCTGAATTACTATAAATAATACCTCTTTGCTTAGTAGTAGGCATCGAAGGAAACTCTTAGAAATTAAGTAGTTTTCTATTGATCTAAGTGTATGCTATTCTCTTGCCTTTAGTAGGAGCTTGAGAATCATAAACTTGGTTCTAATATTGTAAAAATAAGTGTGTAATATTTGAGTGTTTAGTAATATTGAATCCATAGCCATTCAACCCCTATCTCTTATTGCAGGTTTCTACTTATCAAAACTAGAATAGAAAGGAGCATCTGTTGACATAAAAAATAATGGTATCATTTTTTCTTGAATTAGTTCTATTAATTTTGGCACTTATTTCAAGCCACCTAAAAAGAACAAGAATCCTAGTATGTCTCTTATGTAGAAAACTTAGATCCCCTTATAGCCATAGTACCTCAATATAGATGATACTCTCAATCCTTTAAATGAGATAACCACTTGGTACAATTCTATAAGAGTAATCACAGTTGCATCTAATCTTGATCTAGCTACCACTACTATATTTGCTTCAAATTCTTTTTAGGGAATAGTCACATAATGGTGGGATTCAATGCCTGAATAACAATAGTATGATATTTTACATAATCAGCCTGACCCTTTAGCAGTTTTGTATAATTTTTTGATAAATGAATTTTCACCTCTTATAGGAAATCAAGAACTTGAGTCTTGAAAATGGTTGCTTAAAATGGAGCTTTGTGATTTAAAATATTTTGATGATTTTTCCAAATAATTTAGAGAATTGGCCTATGAAAATCACTATTTTAACTCAATGGAAACCAAAATGAAGTTTATACAAGCACTACCTTATAATCTCATTGATAAGGTGATTACTTATATTGACCTTAAAGGATTAATGCTAGCTGACATGTCTCATTCTGATGTTGCTGATTTTTCTAAACAATAGGCCATAAAGCTTGTCTCAAAAACCAAAACTATCTAGAAGCTTATTAAGCATCAAGCCTCTCAAATTACTTCTATCTTTCCTAAAACTACACCATTTGGCTATTAGCAATTCATCTAGCCTCACAAGTAACAAAATAAGCAACACCACTCCCATTTGTATTTTAAGCATCACTCCTTTCCTCGAAATCATTCTTATGCTCCTACTCATCACTTTCCAAAAAAGTGTAGAACTCCTCATCCTCCATCCAAAACTCCAATTTGCTATATTTATCACAAGCCTAGTGATATTGCTCCTCAATGCCATTATAAAAACTCAGTTGTCAAAGCCATCTTCTCTTCTAACACAACAACATGGTGGGATATAGTTGGCACTAAAGAATATCTTTATCACCAAGATGACATCTATGAACTAGTCCTAGATGAACTCTTTGATGAAGAATTTGAAGATGATGTTGATGCTCTTGAATCATTAGCCAATGATTTGGAGCAACCACTCACCAACATGCAATGGATTTGATCTAATGACTATTTCAACCTCCTTATTTAAGCTTATGGAAGATGGTCTCACCATCATAATGAGATACCTGAAAGAGATTCTAGACCAAGGATTAGAGGCTACAATAAAGGAAGAAGCCAATCCAAAGGAAGGCAGCCATTCATGCCAAGAATGCCCCCTTTGATGCAAAGAAATTTTAACCCCCCTTTGTAATTTCAAAGATCTTTCAAGTCAAGTGACTCTTGGGTTAGAACAAGTTCACCAACACTGATCCCCTAAGATAAATCCACTCTCCATAGATTGAACCTCAGTGGGACATCCACTTACTTGATGAAGAAAATGAAGAAGATACAAAGGTAGGAGACTCTTCCTTTTATAAACTAGAATACTACCCTGAACAAGGAGAATGTAGCAATATTCAAGAAAATGAAGATGAAGCACAAGCTGAAGAAGAATTCTACCAAGAGTAGTTTTCAATCCAAGATCCAACAAGACATAAACTGGTATACACAAATATTCCTCCATTAGAAATGCCTCAACTAGCTTATCTTACATAATTGATCAATAGAAAATTTGCCCAGTTCATTATTGTTGAGATTAACAGATGATTGGTAGATGCACAAGTTGACACAAGTGCTTCACTTTCTTTTGCCAAACCATAAATCATCCAAGACTGGAAGAAATTTGATGATTCTCTTACTTATAAGAGCCTAGATGTATAGGGGAATAGTTTTGTCTATAATTTGTATAAACATTAGTAGCCTCTGAGAATCCAAAATAAAATCTTCTATTGTAATTTCTTTGCTTTAAGCAAAATGCCTATAGATATACTACTAGGTGTAACTTTTATAGATAGGTATTCACCCTATGGATCAACCACTAAAAGTGTCATGTTCAACATAGAAAATGAAAGGCTTAGAATTCCTCATCTCATATATGCTACTGAATAATTTCCAAGTTCAATGAATTAAACCCCTGAAAATATAATCCCTATAGATATACAAGAACTAGGAGAAAGGATTAAAGCCACCATCTATTCTGATAACCCTCAGTAGTTTTGGTCAAAATCCATGTCTAAAATGGAAATTAACCTTATAGAAGGCAAGTAGATGAAAATTGGGAAGAAGATCCAAATTATTTCATAGGATTATAGTGATATGGAAACTCAGATAAAGGAGTTAGAAACTAATGGCTTTATTAAAAATTCAACCTCTCCTTATTGTTGTTATGCCTTCATGGTAAAAAGCATTCAGAACAAAAGAGAGGCAAAAAGAGAATGGTCATTAATTATTGATCATTGAATGCCATTACCCAGTCATATCCATATCCAATACTAGATAAGAGTTATTTACTCGAAAAAGTTGCCAAGTGTAAGTATTTCTCATAATTTGACTACAAATCTAGTGTTTATCAAATCAGGGTTAAAGAGGCTGATAGGGAGAAAATAGCATTCAACTGCCCTTTTGGACATTTTTAGTGGACGGTAATGCCATTTGGCTTAATGAATGATCCAGCATACTACCAAGCCTACATGGATGGCATCTTCAAAGCCACTTCAAATTTCTTGTGTGTATATATAGATGATATATTAATCTTAGGTAATAGTCTTTTTTAGCATTACTCCCATCTATTGAAATTCTTAGAGCTGACAGAAAATGTAGGTATAGTTTTGTCTGAGATGAATATCTAACTCTACAAAATAGAATGTAATTTTCTAGGAATGATTGTTTAGGATTCTAAATTACAAGTCCAACCGCATATCAAAGAAAAGGTCATCAGTTTTCTTGAGAATCTTGATAAACTAAAGCTTCAAACATTTTTGAGATTGTTAAATTATTTAAATAGCTTCTATCCTAATTATGGTGAAGACATATTCATACTTCAAGAACTCCTCTAGAAGAAGTAAGTATTCTAGTGGAAGGAAGAACATACAGCTTCTCTAAAGAAAATAAAATCCAAAGTATCTTCACTTCTAGAGCTACATATCCCAAAATCAGATCAATTCATCGTATACACTAATGCTTCTGATATTGAATGAGGAGGGATGCTAGTTTGTAAATTAGAAAATAAAGAGTTTGTGTGTGAATTTTATACTGGTGTGTTTAGCTTTGATGTCTTTAAATGGATCTCTTCTGATAAAGAGATTTATTCTATCAAAAAGTGCCTTAAGAAATTTATACTAAAACTACTTCATCTGCCATATTTTATTGTAAGAATTGATTGTACCAGATTTTTGACCTTTCGAGAAAAGGATGATGGTAGGAAAGATGTTCATGGAAAATATGTCAAGTGGCAAGCCTTTTTCAATCAGTTTAATTTCTCTATTGAATATATAAAAGGTACTGATAATATTATGGTAGATTAGCTCAGCAAAAATCCTCTAGCAACCTTAATGCACCAATCCTATCCTAGTTTTAACTTAACTAGAATTTATAATCAAGGATTTACTTCTTTAAATATCTTGGTTCAAGAACAAATCATAAGAGAAGGGTTGCATCCATGATATACAAGTATTTCCTATGCAGTAGCTATAAACCTACAAATGTCTTATGTAACTTCCATAGAAGTAAACCACCATAGAAGAATAGGAACATTCACTATTGATCGCTAGAATAGTGAATTACTTTTCCACCAATTTACTGAGTTGGTAAAGTGTCCTTTATGGACATGGTGGATCAAGATTAGATCATCACATAATGAGCATCTTTATAGATGGATTGCACAGTATAGACCACATCATATTCATGAAGAAGAAAATCATGATCAAGACACCATTGTACATACTATCATTCATATACAACTGGAATGAGAATCTTATTTTTATATTAATCATCACTATCATATATGTGATGCTAGACCCCAACATTGGTATCTTTCAAGTACTTTCCAGCTAAGATGTCTCTTTTAACCTATCAGTGAAGATGATTTATTGATTGAAGTGGAAGCAATGTTGAACCCACCTGACCAAACATCCTCATTCAATGCTTCCAATAACATCTCTCTATAGCTAAGTTTTGTGTTGTAAAGCATGATGGGACAAATACTACCTTGGAAAAGATCCCAGGTAGGACCTTTGAATTTCTATAAATAAGACCTCTTTGCTTAGTAGTAGGCATTGAAGGAAACTCTTAGAAATTAAGTAGTTTTCTATTTAGCCAAGTGTATGATCTTCTCTTGCCTTTAATAGGAGACTGAGAATCAGAAACTTGGTTCTAATATTGTAAAAAGAAGTGTGTAAGATTTTAGTGTTTAGTAATATTGAAGCCATAGTCATTCATCCCCTACCTCCTATCATAGGTTTCTAATTATCAAAACTAGAATAGAAAGGAGCATTTATTGATGTAAAAAAGAATGGTAATATTCAAGAAAATGAAGATGAAGCACAAGTTGAAGAAGAATTATACCAAGAGTAGCTTTCAATCCAAGATCTAACAAGACTTAAATTGGTATGCACAAATATTCCTCTATTAGATATGCCTCAAAAATCTTATCTTACATAATTGATCAATGGAAAATTTGCCCACTTCATTACTATTGAGATTAATTGAAGATTGGTAGATGCACAAGTTGACACAGGTACTTCACTTTCTTTTGCCAAACCAAAAATCATCCAAGACTAGAAGAAATTGGATGATTTTCTTACTTATAAGAGCCTAGATATACAAGGGAATAGTTTTATCTATAATTTGTATAAACACCAACAGCCCCTGAGAATATAAAATAAAATCTTCCATTGTGATTTTTTTACTTTAAGAAAAATGCCTATAGATAGACTACTAGGTGGAGCTTTTATAGATAGGTATTCACCCTATGGATCAACCACTAAAGTGTCATGTTCACCATAGAAAATGAAAGGCTTAGAATTCTTCATCTAATATACGCTACTGAACAATTTCCAAGTTTAATGAATCAGACTCCTAAAAATATAATCCTTGCAGATATATAAGAACTAGGAGAAAGGATTAAAACCACCATCTATTCTGATAACCCTTAGTAATTTTGGTCTAAATCCATGCCTGAAATGGAGATTAACCTCTTAGAAGGCAAGTAGATGAAAATTGGGAAGAAGATCTCAATTCTTTCATAGGATTATAGTGATATGGAAACTCTGATAAAGGAATTAGAAACTAATGGCTTTATTGAAAATTCAACCTCTCCTTATTATTGTTATGCCTTCATGGTAAACAAGCATTTAGAATAAAAGAGAGACAAAAAGAGAATGGTCATCAATTATAGACCATTGAATGCCATTACCCAATCATATCCATATCCAATACTAGATAAGAGTTATTTACTTGGGAAAGTCACCAAGTGCAAGTATTTCTCACAATTTGACTACAAATCTAGTTTCTATCAAATTAGGGTTAAATAAGATGATAGGGAGAAATCAATGTTCAACTTCCTTTTTGGCCATTTTCAGTGGATAGTAATGCCATTTGGTTTAATGAATGCTCAAACATATTACCAAGCCTACATGGATGACATCTTCAAAGACACTTCAAATTTATTGAGTGTATATATAGATGATATATTAATCTTCAGTAATAGTCTTTTTGAGCATTACTCCCATCTATTGAAATTATCAGAGCTGGTAAAAAATGTAGGTATAGTTTTGTCCAAGATGAAGATCCAACTCTACAAAATAGAATGTAATTTTCTAGGAATGATTATCCAGGATTCTAAATTACAAGTCCAATCACATATCAAAGAAAAGGTCATCAATTTTTCTAAGAATCTTGATAAACCAAAGCTTCAATCATTTTTGGAATTGTTAAATTATTTAAATAGATTATATCCTAATTCTGGTGAAGATAGGTTCATACTTCAAGAACTCCTCTAGAAGAAGAAAGGATTGTAGTGGAAGGAATAACATACAACTGCTCTAAAGAAAATAAAATCTAAAGTATCTTCTCTTCCAAAGATACATATCCCAAAATCAGACCAATTCATTGTATACACTGATACTTCTAATACTGCATGGGGAGGGATACTAGTTTGTAAATTAGAAAATAAAGAGTTTGTGTGTGAATTTTATACTGGTGTATTTAGCTCTAATCTCTTAAAATGGATCTCTTATGATAAAGAGATTTATTCTATCAAAAAGTGCCTTGATAAATTTATGTTGAAACTACTTCATCTCCCACATTTTATTGTAAGAACTGATTGTACCATATTTTTGACCTTTTGAGAAAAGGATCATTGTAGGAAAGATGGTCATGGAAAATATGTCAGGTGGAAAGCCTTTTTCAATTTGTTTAATTTATCTGTTGAACATATAAAAGGTATTGATAATATTATGGTAGATTAGTTCAACAGAAATCCTCCAGCAACCTTAATGCACCAACCCTATCCTAGTTTTAACTTAACCAAAATTTATAATCAAGGATTTGCTTCTTTAAATATCTTGGTTCAAGAAAAAATCCTATGATAAGGGTTGCATCCACGATATATAAAGATTTACTATGTAGTAGCTACAGACCTACAAATGTCTTATGTAGCTTCCATATAAGCAAACCACCATAGAAGAACAAGGACATTCACTATTAATTGCTTGAATAGTGAATTACCTTTCCACCAATTCACTAAGTTGGTAAAATATCCTTTGTAGACCTAATGGATCAAGATTAGATCATCACAAAATGAGAATCTTTATAGATGGATTACATGATATGGACCACATCATATCCATGAAGAAGAAAATCATGATCAAGACACCATTGTACATACCATCATTCATAGATAGTTGGAATGGGAATCTTATTTTTATATTAATCATCATTATCATACATGTGATGCTAGACCCCAATATTGACATCTTTCAAGTATTTTTTAGCTAAGATGTCTCTTTCAACCTATCAGTGAAGATGATCTATTGACTAAAGTAGAAGAAATGTTGGACCTACCAGACCAGACGTCCTCATCCAATACTTCCAACAACATATCTCTATAGCTAAATTTTGTGTTATAAAGCATGATAGGACAAACACCACCTTGGCAAAGATTCCAGGTAGGACCTGTGAATTTATATAAATAATAACTCTCTACTTAGTAGTAGGCATCAAAGGAAAATCTTAGAAATTAAGTAGTTTACTATTGATCCAAGTGTATGCTTTTCTCTTTCCTTTAGTAGGAGCCTGAGAATCAGAACCTTGGTTCTAATATTGTAAAAAGAAGTGTGTAAGATTTGAGTGTTTAATAATATTGAAGCCATAGACATTTTGTCCCTACCTCTGGTCATGGGTTTTTACTTATTGAAAATGGAATAGAAAGGAGTGGCTATTGACGTAAAATAAAATGGAAGATTTTATTTTGGATTCTCAGAGGCTACTAATGTTTATACAAATTATAGACAAAACTATTCCCCTATACATCTAGGCTCTTATAAGTAAGAGAATCATCAAATTTCTTTCAGTGTTGGATGATTTATGGTTTGGCAAAAGAAAGTGAAGCACCTATGTCAACTTTTGCATCTACCAATCATCCATTAATCCCAACAATAATGACCTGGGCAAATTTTCTATTGATCAATTATGTAAGATAAGCTAGTTGAGGCATTTCTAATGGAGGAATATTTGTGTATACCAGTTTATGTCTTGCTAGATCTTGGATTGAAAACTACTCTTGGTAGAATTCTTCTTCAGCTTGTGCTTCATCTTCATTTTCTTGAATATTACTACATTCTCCTTGTTTAGGGTGGTATTCTTGTTCAAAAAATAAAGAGTCTTCTACCTCTTTATCTTCTTCATTTTCTTCAGTAGGTAAGAGGATATCCCACTAAGGTTCAATCTTTGGAGAATAGATTTCTCTTGGGGTGTCAGTGTTAGTGAACTTGTTTCTAACCCAAGATTCACTTGGCTTGAAATAACTTTGAAATTTCAAAGAGGCATTAAAAGTCCTTTGCATTGAAGGTGGCATTCTTGGCATGAATGGCTACCTTCCTTTGGATTGGCTTCTTCCTCTATCGTAGCCTCTGATCCTTGGTCTGGAATCTCTTTTAAGTATCTAATTATGATGATGAAACCATATTCCATAAGCTTCAAATGGGAGGTTGGAATAGTCATGAGATCGAGGCCATTATATGTTGGTGAGCGATTGCTCTAAATCATCAGCTAATGATTCGAGAGCATTGGCATCATCTTCAAATTCTTCATCAGAGAGTTCATCTAAGACTGGTTCATAGATGTCATCTTGGTGATAAATATCTTCTTCAGTGTCAATTATATCCCACCATGTTGTTACATTAGAAGGTAAGACAACTTTAACAATTGAGTTTTTATAATGGCATTGAGGAGCAATATGACCAAGCTTGTGACAAATATAAAAAACAAGAGTTTTGGATGAAGGACAAAGAGTTTTAAACTTTTCTAGAAAGTGATGAGGAGGAGTATAAGAATGCTTGCAAGGAAAGGAGTGGTGCTTAAAAGATAAATGGGAGTGGTGATACTTCTTTTATTTCTTGTGTGGTTGGATGAATTGTTGACAGCTAAATGGTGCAATTTTAGGAAAGATAGGAGTGATTTGAGAGGCTTGATGCTTAATAAACTTCTGGATAGTTTTGCTTTTTGAGACAAGCTACATGGTTTGTTGTTTAGAAAAATCAATAACATTAGAAAGAGACATGTTAGCCAGTGTTAATCCTTTGAGGTCAATATAAGCAATCACCTTATCAATGAGATTATAAGGCAGTGCTTACATAAACTTCATTTTGGTTTCCATTGAGTTAAAATAACAACTTTCATAGGCCAATTCTCTAAATTATTTGGCAAAAACATCAAACTAATTTAAATTACAAAGATCTATTTTAAGCAACCATTTTTGAGACTCAAGTTCTTAATTTCCTATAGGAGGTACAAATTCATTTAATAACAAATTATACAAAGCTACTAAAGGGTCAAGCCGATTATGTACAATATCATATTATTGTTGTTTAGGCTTTGAATCCCACCATTGTGTGACTAATCCCCATAAATTTTTTTGATGCAAATATAGTAGTGGTAACTAGATCAAGATTAGATGCAACTATGATTACTCTCATGGAATTACACCAAGTGGTTATCTCATTTAGAGGATTGAGAGTATCATCTATATTTAGGTACCATGGCTATAAGGGGATCTAAGTTCTTTGTATAAGAGACATACTGAGATTCTTGTTTTTTTTAGGTGGCCTGAAACAAGTGCCAAAATTGATAGATCTAGTTCCATGAGACAAAATTGGTTTTTATTCTAGAACTTCTTCTACCTTGACCGTATCTTTTTTCTCTTATTTTACTAACTAGTCAAGACTATCTTCAAGAGTTGTCAATTTAGTATCTATAGAATACATTTGGGTGCTAAAGGTAGATATAACACTATGAGTAGTATTTACTTTATCATGAATAGGCATTATATAATTGAGATCTTGGTTTGTATAAGTATGGATATCATTATAGACTTACCTAACATGATTTGTATTGTCTTCAATAATAGCTAACCTATCTAGGTTATGTCTTATGGACAAAACATCCTTACACAGCTCATCAATATTTTTAGCAAGATGTGCATTGACTATAGATAGATAATTCCTTTGTTTAAATTCATTTGAAAGCTCTACTTCTCCTTGGTGTGGCTAATAATCTATATAAAAATAACTAACAACACCTTCTTACTATTTATATATACCTTTGTGAGGTGGCCATCTTCTACCTTTGTACAGACTGACCTGGTTGTTTGTATAAATTTCAAGAGTCTTTTTTCTGGGAAGACTCATCATTGTAGATGGTAACTAATCTTTAGGATCAGATCCTTGATTTATATCTTCATCTTTTATGAAGATATGGCCTAATTTAACAGTCCTTTTTGAAGAAGAACTAGAAGATAGTCTGTGAGGAGAGAATGTGCTAGAAGAACTATTGAATGAAAGAGATATAGGCACAATATTTATTGTTCTTCCATTAGTTTTATGAATATTAGCTTGAAATTTCATCTTTGGTGATACATTTTTCAGCCAGTCAAGCTTCCAATTAGAAGGAATTTTAATAGACTCAATATGTCCCTTTTGTAACTAAATAGTTCCACTTAACCTATGGGCATAAGGAATATTTTTTAGGATCTTGGGGTGATTGGTATTGGTCATGCTATAGACAATATTTAAATTTATGGAGGCATACTTGAATTCTCCAAACATATCAAGACCAAACAGAGAGGTAAATAATCCCCAACAATATAAAGAGCCATGTTTGACTTCTTTACATCCCTTATCTCGAATTGAAACTAAAATATTAGGATAAAATTCAAAACAAATAACTTTATCATTTATCTATCTTAAACTGGATAACTGACAAACATGTTTAAAACTTACTTGACACCTATCACATAGAGCTAGATATAGAACTAGTTTTATATTACATGATATTAATGGAGTTATATGGAATTAGATAAGACCAAAGTGGAAAAACTTGACATCCTCATGGGATTGGATATAATTAATTTTAGATTCAGGTAATAAGGACAACAAATTTGTTTAGAAAGACTTCTTGGGCTTATAACTCAAGTTGAGATCTACAGACTTAATACAACATTTTACAAAAGATAAATAGGTACTATTATAAAAAAGCCTCTATCTTTAAATTTTTCTCAAGTACCATACAATTTCACAAAGAGACATGACATACAACACTAGTATGAGAATCCTTAATTGCTCTAACATTAGTATTTCAAATATGTAGGTGATAGGCATGAAACTACCCACGATAGGTAAACCAGACATCATTTTTAGACACTAAGGTTAATTACACACTTTAAAATATATCCACACACTTTATAAAACTTCATGTGGCCTGTTAGAGTGGAAGTAACTTGCAACAAACATGGAAGGATTAAGAGAAAACAAGGATCGATATCAATCACTTGAATTTTCACTATAAATTAATTCAAATACTTAGATAAGATATTTTTTGAAATAAAAAATAGATTAAATATATTATTTCAAAGGAAAAGTATAGTATCAAACTATTAGGGCTTCACCATACTAGGAGTGGAATTCCCATACAAGAGCCAAAATGGCTTGCATTTATAGAATGTGAGAAGAGAGAAGAAAGTGGAGATCAAGGTCATAACACCACATGTCTAGGAATTAAAATTAGTTAAATTTTATAATAATGAAGTGGATAATATATTTCTAGAAGGAATTCTTGGATAAATGTCCATCTAAATCATAAAACTCTCCAAAACTAGTGTAGGGTCTTCAACTACCTTCTTAAAAACTGCCTTCATCATGAAGCATATTTTTAATACTAAAAAATAAACTAGGGAGAGTTGAAACATGTGAAATATATTAGGTGGGTTATAAACACACCATAATAATCATAAAATGTGTCCCTCAAACATATACTTCTTCTAGACACTTGTTCTCACTATTTGCAATCATTCGTTAGTCTTCTAGGCCTCATTCTCACATTTGTCACCAAAGGGTCCTTTAGTTAGTCAAATAAATCCATGTAATAGGTTTTAAGACACATTTGTAACACCTATCTACCTTAAATTACATGATTTAGACCTTAAAAAGGTCCCAAAACTAGCTTCTCATTCTCTCACTTGGTAGTCACTCTCTATTTTCACTATCTACTAGAGACTACCTAAGATGAATGAATTAGAAAAAGTGTTTCCATGACTATATGTTGTGATAAATGGACATAAGGAGTTAGGAAAAGTTATAATTGACCTACCCAAGTTATTATCACTCTTCAAATCTCCTCTACAGTTGTAAAACACATAAAAACCTACAAGAAACCTTATTTTCACCCTATTTGTACAAGTAAGGTATAAACCAATCTGATGGGAAGGATCTTGAGAGAGTCCTCCATAAGTAAAACATAATTTAATAATAAAACAAAATATTTTCAATGGATTCCCATCCATATCTTTCCAATTAGTTCTTAACCAAGGGTTTAAGAGGGTTTTAGCAGGTTTGGGTTCTTAGGTATTATTCACAAAAACTAGATTTTGAAACTCCCAAAAAATCCCATTAAATTTGATCTCAAGACCCTAATAAAATTTACCCAACTCATTAGGTCACCATTCAATCAATCCATATAGGTGTGAGTGTTTTAAGCTGGCCTATCAAGCCCTTGAGTGCATTCTAGACACCCTTATCATGAAATTGGGTCAAAATGAACAACCTATGTAATATCTATAAAACCAAAGGCTGTGATCAACCTCATATATTATCTTTAAGGATCTCAATTGTCTTTAAGGGTTTAGGTGGTCATGTAAGTGATGGGTAGACCCTTGTAGGGTTTATGTTTAGCTCTAGGCCTAATAAGTCTGATTGTATATCTAGGTTCATGACCACTTGTGAATGTTACAAATATATACATGTGTTTATTATCACTCCTTTACTTTAAAACAAAATACTTCATCTCACTATGCTTCAAAACTCACCACCTCATCCTCTCACCATATTTTCACCAAGTATGCAATCTAGTTTTAACTAGGAGTGTCCTCTATCTGAGACAAAACAAAGTGAATCTCACTTATTTCCTTGGTAAAACTAAAACTATGGTAGGATAAATTAGGTCATAGAGAAATTTTGTAGAAAATTAAAATATTATATCACTCTCATATGATCATCAACATAACAAAATTCAAGGCATACCTATATGACTATGTACTATCCAAAGGGTTTGAACTGAGTGTGGCTATAGGTGAGGTCTGAGACTTATTTTCACCCTACCTCTTCTCTATTAGAGTCTCATAGGGTTGAAATTAACACTATGGAAGTGGTTTCCATATTCTCAACACCTAACCTTTCTTCCAATTCTCTCAATATACACTCTCCATTTGACCAAGCCTAGTCTAAGAACTATAGTAAATTGTTGGTGTCTATTTCAATTGAGATTAAGGGTTTCCTATAGGTGTTCATGCTTAGACATGGTACTTCATGAATCAATAATTTATTTAATTATTTGATCTCATTTAATAATTAAAACTATTCACATCATGCCTTAGGGCTAAACCAACACCCAAACTTCTTATTTTCATGTACCGTCACTCTACAGTTAGTTTGTAGGTGCCATTTTGAGAATGAAAGGGGCCCTTATTGGTGATCTTGAACTCTTTAAATTTTTATTTCATATACTAAGATCATTTAAAGGTCATTATATTATTTAAAAATAAGGAGTCACCATACATGTAAGGTTATCATCTTCTAGTCTCTAACCTTCAATAAATTATATACCTGTAGTCAGGCTATGTGTTATCCATTTGGGAAACCATAAGGTCTTCCTATAGGTGATAGTGTGCCTCTATTTAAATTTAGTTTATTTAATCCTCCTTGAGGTCATTAAGGTAATTTCAAACCAAATTATTTCACTTAGTCATTAAATCCTACAACCAATATGTTATGTGGCATTATAAGACCATTTAGGCTTCCACAGTGCTATAGATTACTAAGTGTCTTCAATGAAAGTTTGATTGAAATTAAAAACATAATAAAACTATCCTCCTCTTAAAAAAAAAAAAATTATTTATCAATGCATTGACCCTATGCTTGGGCTACATGATGGAAGCAACCAGACTTATCTATACCTCATGCCACTCTACTATGGAAGGATCAAATGTATGGGCAATTCATGATTTAGAGAAACTAAGGTAATGTGTCCCTTTAGAAAATTTCTCCAGTTGAAAAACTTGAACTCAAATATGTATACATAAAATGACATCAAATTTATCACAATAGCTCTATCAATGCCCTCAAACCTCAATTAAGGCCTCAAAAGAGTTTCAACACTTCCATTCTAAATCTCTCAGACTTCTATGGAGCTACCTATAGGTGAACATGTAAGATATAGATAGTGTGCATTGAATTGGGTTTCACAACCAATTTTATCACCTTTAAATGGATACATCTCACTAATAACACCTTGAGAGTGTTCCTACCATGTTAAAACCTCCATGTATCATCCTCATGGCTAGTCAAGCTTGGTTTCACTTGACTGTAGGTGACTGCTACAGAAAAAATGACTATGTTCAAATTTGATTATGCACACTACTTAGAACACACCTTTAGAAAAACACTAAAACCATCTTGTTCTGAGAGGTGAGAAATAATATCACCTTTTTTTAAAACCAAAACAAGAAAAAAATACCTTTGTAACTGATTAAAATAACTATCTACATACCTCAGGGTATCTTTAAATAATAAGGTGAGATGTTTTTATTTTATAATTCACATCACATGTGTGAGATATAAAAATAATCTAATGAGAAAGGTGGTCATGTAATTTTAGAACATGTACAATACCTAGTTTGTATGGGCCAATCTAAATAGAGGAGAAAACTATAGGCCATGGGGATGTCTACGTAGAAAATAGTAGCGAATCTTGTTATAAATTGTTCATAGATCACAAAAAACCAATATCCTTACTCTTTTCATGGATTTTAATTATTAAAAGAGTGATATCATCCATAAAAGGCATTTGATCCAACTCACCTCTTGTTGTTTGTACCAGATAGAAACTAGTTAACCATTTCTATATGCAAAAGAGAGTGATGGAGAGATAAAATGATTTTATGCCATTTTTTAGCTATTAAAAGCTGATCAAGAATGGAACTAAGTTTAGGGGACTGAAAGGGTCACTTTGAAGCCTTCCACACATGCCAAATCTTATGCACAAGTTGTACAACTACCTAAAACCACATGAAACTACCACTTTTTTAGTGATCTTCTTGTTCTAACATTGCACCTACATTTTTTAGTACAATTATACCACCTATAACAAGAATATAACATTTATGATGTTAAATAACACTTTGGAACACTTTTCCTCTATGTTAAATCATACAAGTCCCATAAATGACCCCAAAAGTGGCCTTAGAATGACATAAGATTATCTAAGATAAATATGACCAAGCTAAAGCACAATGTTGACCCTATTAAGACCATGAGAAATAAAATACCATATTAAACCCTTATATCAAGTTTTAAAATATAAGGGGTTGACTTAATTTGACTTGTGGTTAAATTAGTCAACATTCTTATCAATTTCTTAGGGGTGGAAAGCTAGCTATGCTAAAGACCAATAGCCTACTACTATCCATTGGGATATGGATTCACCTAGAACTATATGGATAATTAATTGAATTTTAAATAACACCAAACACACCAAACAATAATAAATAAAAAACAAAACAATAAACCTAAGAAAACACACATGTTATCAAGAACACTTCCTAAAACACACACAATAGAAGAAAAACACACCTATCCTAGTATATATAAGACCTCAAACATTTGAGTTAAATAATAAATCACCATGATTCAATTAGTTTCAAATATGGTACATCTTATATCCTTACTTCTCCATAAAATCAACCTATCATGTGTAACATGCTTGTCAATAAACACTTTTTCATGTTGATTCTCAAAAGACTTACCATCTTTAGATCTTCTTCTATCTATAATTCTGTTACTTTGAGGTCTCAATGATGTTCAATTTTGGCCTCCAATAACCTTATTTGATATTTCATCTTGATGGAATTATACCATTTCTTATTGGAAATTCTAAAATTGCATCATCTCCAAAACTACTTCAACTTTACCTTCTTCTTGGATATGATGTTCTTGATGTATGAGATCATCCAACTTGTATTCCTTCTACTCCAACATATCAAAAAGTGGTACAACCTAAATTTGAATTTTGGACTACTCTTAAAACATACACACTTTTATTTTAGGTTCATTTGGTTCGTTTAAGACTATAGCTTCTTTGATAGCAATAAGACACTCATCCTTATGATTAACAAGAAAATCAACATTCTACTTCTTAGGTTCTTAAACAAACCTATAATTATATTTACACTTATTAGGAGAAGTATACTTATTAAAATTCTCAAATTTTTGACTTATGTCATGGAATAAACATTTTATAGGATACCTACAAAACACCCTTGGACCTCTATTTTCACTTTTTGGGGAAACCTTCTTGGAACTCAGTCCTTGTTCCTTCCAAAATAGCTTACATCTTATTTTTCCATTTTTACATCACAATTTTTTTTTTAATATTTAATTAAAATTCTAAGAACTATAATAAGGTTTTATCATGTTTCATCTTTCCATACAAGTACCTTCATGGCTCTATAATACCACCTGTAGGTGGTCATTTGCACACACAGGTAGTAAGAATGAAATTTTGGGTAGTATAAAATATACCCATGTCTATGAAATTTATATTATATCATAAAGTATACAAATTAACCTTAGAAATATTTAAATATTTACAAATCTCCCAACTCTTTCACCTTTAGCATGGCATCCACAAAAGGCTCCTATAGGTGTTAATTGGTTATATGTGGCAGTGAGTATGAAATGAAGAAAAAGTGTGGGTGAAAATCATCATGGGCAAATAAAATTCATTTTAAATTCCTCAATTAAATTATTTACATTAAGTATGTCTTAAGACAAGATCCATAACACTATCCCAACATGAAAACCACTTGTAGACATCTAGAAGAAAGTAGTTAGGGGTATCTAATGGTTGTTTGGTATGATGAATGAGTTTTTAACAACAATTGTATCTTATTTAAAAATTAAATTAAATATATATAGTTCCTAATGGTTTTAAAAAACTAATATATCCTAATTACAACTCCATGAACCAACTAAACAAGCTTTATACATGTGTTCTTCAACATGAAACTGAGCAAGAGTTGACTGAGCTGAATGATAAGATTCAATGTTGTATAAAGAATGATATGATGAAACCAAAAATGGTAAGAGATGATAATATGGCACTAATAACTATGTAACACCATATTAATCTCACATGAAACCTTTGTGGAAGACCAACATTCTGGAACAAGGAATAAATGATTGAAACTTCATAATGGTGACATATTCCTGAAACATGAAATGAATTTCCCATAAAAAAATTATGAAACATGAAAATAAGAATGAATATAATATGATAAGGTACTAAAAATCCTATTTATTTAACATCGCAAACTAGTTCATATAGATTTATCCAAAATGGAGCAAAACCTATAGGGTAGAGAAAACAATGAACAAAAAAACATAATCAACTTATAAAGGATTGTTCATAAAGCATATTTGAACAATAATTTCACTATTATTATGGAAATTAATTTATATGATTTTAATATCACTTAAAAAAAAATTCCTTGAAACCTCTAACATTGATTGTACCAAGAATGAAACTATTGATCACTTTTGCATGTCTAGAAAGACAAGAAAGGGGCATAATAGTTTTGGTACTTTTTATAACTTCTAGAGAATATAAAACATTGAGATGAGTTTGAGGAAAATTAATAGTCATATTATAACCTTTTCCCATGTGTAAAACTCTATCATAGGTCATACAAGTGCCAAACTCTTTTCTTTTCTAAAAAAAATGCCCTTTATTTTGAAGAACCTACCATTTTTTAGTTATGATAGTTTATTAAGACCTATTAAGACACATTTAATGTGAAATCACCCTTATTACACCTTTAAACTTCTATAAGAGGCTATATAACTCAATTAATGCCATATTTTAACCTCAAAATGACTCAAAATGATATAAAGACTAAAATGACTAATGGCCAAGGCTAATGTGACATTAAATTCCATAAAATGACCTATAATACATCTTATGAAAAAAAATTAGACCCCCTAAAACATCTAAATACCAAGGTTTTACCTATAGTGCCCCCGATTTGACCTATAGGGTCAAATTTGGCTAACATTGTCTACAAATCAAGAATTTCGATTGAGAACATAGGTGTTTTCTACTAAAATTTTTGCAAAGTTTACTCCTTGAGGTTGTCATCCTTAATTTTCTTGCATGATAACTTCATATTATATTGATAGTTGAGGAGAAACTCCTCCTTGAGAAACTAGAGCTTTATCCCCACCTTCATTGGCATCCATAAATATCCTTTGCTTCTATTCTTCTCCTTAGATTAGATTACTATGTGCTGAGACCATGGATCTTGTATTATGAGTAAAGGATAGGTTATATGCATTATATAGATTATTAAATTTAGGTTTCCCTTGACCTCTACCTTTATCATATTGATAAGGTGGGAACCCAGTTATTTGATTAGGATAAAGAGAGGTGTTTTTATTCACACCATACTATAGATTTGGTTGCCTAGTTTAAGTCTCTAAGGCTTCATATATTATCTTCTAATAAATTGTCTCTTATACATTCTTAAGGGAAGTTATAGACTTATTATTTACATTAATCATTTTATAAAAACTTGGAATATCAACATACGTGTTTGGTAACAGAGGCATATAAAATTTTAAAGGTAAGTTCCTAGCTTGTATTAAGCCATTCCCAACTGTAATGGAAAGGTCATATGATTTAAGTAAGGTGTAACCACCCATGGACTACAAAATATGGTTGTGTCATCTCCAATAGCCCTTAGATATGTAGGAAACACAAAGCCAATAGATGGTGTCATGAGAGGAGGTAGCTTATGCCAAGTCCTTTGGAATCTCTCATTAAAATCATGCATAGTTTCTTTGGGAGATCTTTAAATCACATTAAGATAGTGGATAGGTGATGTGTGATCACTATTGTCTTAAAACCTTAAATTTATCAACTCTCCAAAATCATCCCAAGTTGTGATACACCCTCCAGGAAATGTCTTATACCAGTCAAGTATTTTCCCTCTAAGGGACAAAGAAAGGAGTCTACTGGTAATATTGACCTCAATAACATTATGAAAACTATATAATTTTGAGATATCCCTAATATTATCACTAGGGGTAACATGACCTTCACCATTGAATGTTGGAACACTCTTAGTAACATTAAGGGGTATATCATAATATACATTGAGATGGATGGGGTTTTAAGTGTTGAAGGCTAGGAAGGCATGTTGCCTAGAAATATTCTCCTCAAGTTCCTCTTCACCCTCTTTAAATTCTTGGATTTTAAAGTCCTCTTGTTCTTCAAAGTTCAAGATATGATGAGGATGTTGAACTTCAAGAGGGAGTTCAAGTTGAAGGAGTGGGTTTATGGGATTAATACCTCTAATAGTAGATGAATTAGTAAGGACCATGAAGTATGAACATAATAACTAATAAAAAAATGGTATATAACTAGATATTACCCTCAATGGAGTCACCAAATTTTGATTGGAACACCATTTGTAACTGTGATGTTGTCAAGACCAACATTCACCTTGACAAGATGTCTTTAGGATAATGGTCCTAATGAGCATGCTAAAACTATTGTCACTAAATATTTCAACCTAGAATTATTTGTTAAATCTTACTCTAATATCTAGGAAACATAAATAATACATATAGGCTTGTGGGTTGCATGTAGTAGAGGTAGACCTCTAGGTTTAGGGCTAGCTCCCTAGATTGATCCTTAAGTACTTATCACATACACTAACTATTTGATTAGATTAAAAGAGATAGAAATATAAATGAAAGTAAGATAATATAATGGGGATATACACCATAAATATCTCCAATTTACTAAAATATACTTTCACCAAGACACATGACCTAGAATACTAGTCTGAGAATCCTAAATTGCTCTAACATTAGTATTTCAAACATGGAGGTGATAGTCATGAAACTACCTAATGTAGGTGAACCAAAGATCATTTTAAAACACTAGTGTTACTTGTACACTTTAAAATAAATACATACACTTTAAAAAACTTCATGTGACCTATTAGAGTGGAAATAACTTACACCAAACATGGAAGGATTAAGAGAAAGCAAGGATAGATATCAATCACTCAACTTTTCACTATACATAACTTCACATACTTAGATAAGATAGTTTGTGAATTAAAAACTATATTTAATATCTTATTTCAAATTTAAAGTAAAATATCAAACCAGTAGGGCCTCACCATACTAGGTGTGGAATTCCCATACAAGAACCAAAATGGCTTATATTTATAGAATGTGAGAAGAGAGAGAAGAAAATAGAGCTCAAGGGTCATAGTGCCACATGTCAAGGCATGAAAAATAGTCACATTATAGAATAATGAAGTGGATAAAAAAGTTATCAAGATTATTCTTGGATAAAATTCCATCTAAAGCATAAAAATATCTAAAATTGGTAGAGGGTATTCATTTACCTTCTTGGAAACTACCTTCATTATGAAGCATATTTTGACTACTCAAAACTATAATAGGTAGATTTAAAACATGTGAAATATATTATGGGGTTAAAAACATGCCATAATAGTCATAAAATATGTACCTAACTCATAGGCTTATTTTGGACACTTGTTCTCACCATCTGTAGTCATTCATTAGTCTTCTAGGCCTCGTTCTCACATTTGTCACTAAAGGGTCCTTTAGTTTCTCAACCAAATCCATGGAAGATGTGTTAGGACACATTTTTAATACCCCTCTACCTTCCACTTCATGAGTTAGACCTTAAAAATGTCCCAAAACCAAATTCTCATTCTCTCACTTGGCAGTCACTCTCCATTTTCACTATCTACTAAAGACTGCTTAAGATGAATGAATTAGTAAAAGTATTTCCATGCCCATATATTGTGATAAATTAACATATGGAGTTATTAAAATTCCCAATTGACCTCCCCTAATTATTATCACTCTTAAAATCTCCTCCACACCTAAAACAATAAAAAAAAAAAGAAACCCTTTTTCACCTTGTCCGTACAAGTAGGTTATAGACCAATCTAATGGGAATGATTTTGAGAGATTTATCCAAAAGTACAAAACAATTTCCTAATAAACCAACTCATTTTTAATTCATTCCCATCCATCTCTTAACAATCATGTCTTAACTAAGGGTTTAAGAGGTCTTTAGTAGGTTTTGGTTCTTAGGGATTGTTCATAAAACCCAAACATTAAAACTCCAAAAAAATCCCACTAATTTTGAGCTAAATAACCTCATAAAATTTACCAAACTCCTTAGGTCACCATGAATTTAATATGTATAAGTGTGAGTGTTTGAAGTTGGCCTATCGAGCCCTTGAGTACATTCTAGACACCCCTATCATAAAATTGGGTCAAAATGACTAACCTGCATAATCTCTCTACAAACAAAATGTTTTGATCAACCTCATATCTTATATTTAAGGATATAAATTTTTTTAAGGTCTAAGTATCTATGGATGTGATGGTTAGACCCTTGTAGGGTTTATGTTTAGCTCTAGGACTAATAGTCCTGACTATATATCTAGGTTCATAACCACTTGTGAATGATCCCAATATCTACATGTGTTTATTATCACTCCTTTACCTTAAAACCAACCTTATAATTAATCCCACTATGATTCAATTCTCCTCACCTCATCCTATTGCCATCTTTTCACCAAGTTTGTAGTCTAGTTTTGATTGAAAGTACCCTCTGTCTGAGATGGAATAAAGGGAATACCCCTATTTCCTTGGTCAAAATAAGATTATGGGAAAATTAATTAATTAATAAATACATTTTCTTCCAAAATAAAATATTATATCACTCTCTTATGATCATCAACATCATAAATGTTAAGGCATACATATATGACTGTGTATTGTCTATAAGGTTTGAAATGAGTGTGGTTTTAGGTGAGGTATGAGACTTATTTTCACTCTACCTCTTCTTTATAAGGTATCATATATTTTACATTACCATTTTTGAATTGGTTTACATATGATTAACACCCAAACTTTCTTCCAATTCTCTTGATATACACTTTCCTTTTGACCATGCCTAGTCTAAGAACTGTAGTTGACTGTAGGTGTCTATCTCAATTGAGATTAGGTGTTTATTTTAGGTTAATTTCAATCTTATACATGGTGTTCCATGATGTAATAATTTATTAAAATTCTCTAAGATCATTTCATATTTGATCCTATTCACATCATGCCTTAGGGATAAACCAACACCCAAACTGCCTATTCCCATGTACTATCACTCTACAGTCAGATTGTAGGTGCCATTTTGAGAATAAAAAGGGACCATTTAGGTGATGTTTAAATATTTAAATTTTATATTTAATGTCATAATATCCTCTTAAGGTCATTATGTTATTTTAAAATAAGGATTCACCATGACTATAAGTTTCTTAGCTTCTAGTATCTATCCATCAACATACTGTATGACTACATTCAGGTTGTAGGTTCTCCATTTGGGAAAACATAGGGTCTTGTTTTAGGTGATGGTGTGCCTATAAACCTTGAAATTAAATTAATATGATCCTCATTTAGGTCATTAAGTCCATTTAAAACCAAATTTGGCCACTTTTTCATTGAATCCTACAACTAATGTGTCATGTGGCATTATAAACCATTTAGGATTCTATAGTGTTGCAGATTATTGAGTGACTTCAATGAAAGTTTTCTTGAAATAGAAACACATTCACACCATTATAATTTTAACCAAATAATAAATTTATTTATGAAGTAATTTCCCCTATGCTTGGGCTACATGATGGAAGCAACTAAACTTGTTAGACCTCATGTCACTCTACTATGGAAGGATCAATTGTATGTGCAAAACATGATTCAAAGAAACTAAGGTAATGTGTCCCTTTAGAAACTTCTCCACCTAAAAACCTTGAAATCAAATCTATCTACATGTAATGAAATAACCATTATTACATTGGCTCTCTCAATTATCTCATACTTCAATTAATGTCTCCAAAGAGTTTCACCACTTCTATTCCAAATCTCGTAGACTTCTATGGAGCCGCTTGTAGGTGAACATGCAAGATATAGATAGTGTGCATTGAATTTAGGTTCAAAACCAATTTTATCACCTTTTAATAGATACACATAACTTGTCACACCTTTATATTCTTCCTACCATTTTTAAACCTCTATGTATCATCCTCATGGCTAGTCAAGCTTGGTTTCACCTTGTTGTAGGTGACTGCTATACAAAAAATGATTATGTACAAATTTTAGTATTTTATTACAACCATATAGAACACTTATTAGACCACACATTCATAAGAACACTGAACACATATTTTTTTATAGGTGATAAATAACTTCACCTTTTATTTTAAAACCAACATAAGAATAAGAGACCTTTTCAACTGAAGAAAATAACTATTTGCAGACCTCAGGGTGTCTTCAACTAGCAAGGTGAGATGTTTGTATTTTCTCCTTCACACCACATGTGAAAAATATAAAAATAATCTCATGATAAATGTGGTAATTTCTTTCAAGAATATGTGCAACTCCTTGTTTGTATAGGCCAATCCAAATAGAGGAGAGAACTATAGGCCATGGGGATGTGTAGGCATAAAATAGTAATAAACCTTCTTAGGAATGGTTCATAGAGGATAATAAACCAATCTCATGAATATTTACATGGATTTTAAGTATACAATGAGTTTTATGATCCACTAAAGGCATTTGATGCAACTCACCTCATGTTGTCTGTACCAGACTAAAACTATTTGACTATTTATGCATGCAAAGGAGAGTGATGGAGATAAATAATGGTTTTATGCCATGTTTTAGCTATTTAAAATTTATCAAGAATATAAATGAATTGAGGTGACTTGATGGGTCATTTTTAATCCTTCCATATGTGCCAAATATTATACACAAGTTATATAACTACCCAAAACCACATGAAACTACCACTTTTTCATGGATCTTCTTGTTATGATGTTACACCTAAATTTTTCAATCCAATACTACCACATTTGACAATAATCTGACATTTAATACATTAAATAACACTTTGGAACACTTTTCCTCTATGGTAAACTATACAACCATAATTAACCCCAAAAGTGACCTTAGAATCACATAAGACTATCTAAGACAAATATGACAAAGCTAAAGCACAATGTTGACCCTATTAATACCATGGGACATATTCAATACCATAATATACCCCTATATCAAGTTTTTAACTATAGGGGTTGACCTTATTTGACTTATGGTCAAATAAGTTAATAGTTAATCCATAAATCAAGATAAAGAGAGATTGCATGACACTACCCTAAACCATTTTCAACCCAGACATTCTATATCTTCCAAAATTAGGGTCCCAATGGTAACTAAATCCAACTAGCCATCTTGATCTCCAGCAAAGACCCATCATGTCAAAACTCTTTTATTGATAAATATTTGAAGGGCATTTTCTTTTAATCTAAATCTTGACCATAAACTTGAATAGCCTCATTCCAAAACATGGACATAAACTTGAGACATAGCCCTTATATCCCAAATTTGAGAGACAAAAAATCTCAAAAATAATATATCTAAAATTGATCATAGATTTCATTTCTAACTTAAAACCTTCAAGCCTTAGACTAGCTAGGAACCATTTTAATGAATTCCTAAGGAGGCTAATATAGGGTGGGGTCCTCAATCTAAGGATAGTACATAAATTTTTTAGGGAATAGAGAAGCAAACCTTAACTTACAAGGTAATATTTACAATCCATCAAACCCAATGTATAACACAATAGAATAAGATGTACCATTACACTAACCTCCTCCAAAGATGGTGATCTTACCCTGATAAATAGAGTTCAAATTAGTGATGATACTAGTTTTACGAAACTTACTTCCCTTGAGTCACTCTCTCAACCAATTTAAGGCTCAAACTAGCATGACCCAAATATAATTTATAACCATCTCCATCACATAAATCTTCCATAGGCCCAACAAGAAAGTAAAAAATTGAAACCCTTCCACATATTTTTGGTTCAAAAGAAGCATCCACTAGTGTAGACTAGAGCCACCAAAAATATTTAAAATCCCATTAGGATTCATCCCATTATAAAAATAACCTATTAATCAAATATTTTGGGTAATTAAATAGGGTAGAGTATCCCCCAAGTTCTTATCCATAAGTAGAACCAATTTAGAGGTTGTTGAAAAATCACCTTCTAAGCCTTATGATCAATACCACTTCTCCTGTCAAGTAGAACAAAAACAAAACACTCAACATCTTCCAAAACCCAAAGAGTTTTCAATATAAAAACTCATAAAGATAATCCATCACACATAGCCTCATCATCTTTCAGAGTTAATCTCTTCTTATTTTAATATTCACATGAATCTTAGGATTTATTTAGACTAGTAAATATGATGAGTAACCTTTTTATTTTTTTATACACGTAGCCTAATTACATGAAATACACTCAAAAAAGTATTAAAAAAATTACTATTATTCTTGAGGTATTTAACATGAATGTTTCCAAAAATTATTACAATGTGTTTTATGTGTTTATCAAAGTTGTAAAATATTAATTATTGGATTGATAGGGTATTGAGGATTTACAAGCATTCATTGTATTCTCTGAACCTAAAATAACCTATTTAAAATATTTTTCACTTTAAAAATTGATCAAAACCACATGAGATTCAATTGTATCCCAATCTAAATCAATATCTCTGAGTCTTAACACATTCAAATTTCTCTTCTAATCATTATTCTAAAATTCATAAATATTACAAAATAATTCATATTACCAGGTTCCTTATTATGTTTACATTCACCATTCACAATATGACACAAATTATAGTATCGTAATGAGGCATAATAGGTATTCAAAACGTGATTTTCATCTTTAATACAATTATTAGTTATTCTCAAAGCTTCACACAAAACATTTTATCTTATCCTTTTATAGATCTCCAAGTGTTTTAAAAAATCATTTACACAGGGTTGAAACCTTGAAATATTTATAACACATAGTTTGAGTTTTATTAATATCTCTCTTGATACTCATAAAATTAATTAAAAACAATATTAATTGGATTCCTCTTTCCAAAAATCCCATGCTATAAATTTTTTATAAATTTTCATTGGTTTATTAATGAGATATTCACATATTACCATGTGTACCCTAGTTTAGAAAGTTCAAACTATGTAAGAGGTAAAGAGTTTTTTGAATTCAATTTATTTAATTATGAAGGATTTAAAACAAGATTTAGCATTTTATAATATATAATTTTATTCTATACACCTTCCATAATATTTATAATTTATCATGCGATGTGATATCTGATTCAATATAACTATTTTCACTTAAAAAACTTGTTTAAAACAATTCTGTTATGGTGTGGAGCTAAAAGCTTCAACTGTTTGCAGACACAAGAGGAAGGATCTAAAGAACCAGAGCCACCGGTGTCGGCAGTATAACCGACGTCGGTTAGATGCAGTGGAGAAAGAGACTGGCGACAGTAGGGAGTTGGCCGACGTCGGCAGCACCAGATCAACAGGGATCGGTGTCAGTCGCCTGTGTATTTTTGGAACTACTGTTGACGAACAGTCAGTTAAGCGAAGCAAGTGTTTGCATGACTAGCAACTAATTATAGTCACGAGCTGCGTGTCTAATTATTGTAACTTGAGTTCTATTTTTGTAAGCATGGGATCTTATTTATAGACCCATAAGGCATGTATTGTAATTATTCTAAGGCAAGTAAAAGCATTGAAGCTAGTAAGGTCAAGGAGATCTACAGGTGTAAGGTCAAGGAGATCAGCTGAAGCATTCAAGGAGGGATAGCAACTCAGGCTTTAGAGTTGTTGTGTTGAGCAAGAAAGAGAGGGAAGAAGGTCTTGAGGTGTGGTAAGCCTTTGAGGTGGAGGAAGAAGTGGCATCTTCCTTATTGTATTTTCTTCTAGTAGTATTTAATACAAGAGTGTGTATTATCTCTCAAATTCTTTGCTATCTCAAGTTTTTAGCTACTTTATCATTCTGGTATAATTCTATGTTTAATTGCATATAAGAAAGTAATCAATTGTGCTCTAATTGGTAGAGCTGTAGATCCCCTGACAAGTGGTATCAGAGCTACGGTTTGCAGGGTATTGTTTTTTTATTACCGGTCATTCACAGGGTTTTTTGATTGAGTGGGAGTTCAGCAATGGCAGAAGAAAGTAGGCTACGAATGGAGAAGTTTAACGGCAAGAATTATCAACACTGGAAGATGCAGATTGAGGACTATCTGTATCAGAAGGATTTGTACTTACCATTGGGTGGGGTTCCATGCAAGCCCACAGATATGAAGGATGAAGAATGGAACGTTCTTGATTGGAAGGCTCTAGGTTCCATAAGGTTGAGCCTTGCATCATCTGTGATTTCCAGCTCATCACAGTGCAAGACAACAGAAGAGTTGATAAAGTCCTTGGCAAATTTATACGAAAAGCCCTCGGCTTCTAATAAGGTATACCTTATGAAGTAGCTATTTACTTTGCAAATATAGGAAGGCGGATCGGTACATACTCATCTCAGTGATTTCCATGGTTTGGTAAACCAATTAGCTTCAGTCAATATTGTTTTTGATGATGAGGTAAAGGCTCTCTTGATTTTATGTTCTTTGCCTGATAGTTGGGACGGTATGGTTATGGTAGTAAGTAATTCTGCATCTACTTCCAAAATCTTAAAATTTGATGATGTTGTGAGTGTGATCTTGAATGAAGAAATACGCAGGAGAAGCACAAGTGAATCATCAGGGAATGCTCTAAGTGCAAAAAGCAGGGAAAGGCAAAGGGAGAAGGTTGAGCAAGGGAAATCAAGGTCAAGAAGGAGATCCGAGTCCAAAGGTATTACCTGTTGGTTTTGTGGAAAGAAAGGACATACAAAGAAGGAGTGTTGGTTGAGAGATAAAGAGAATCAACATGCAGGTATGGAAGAAGCAAAGGATGCAAATATTGTGATGCAGGATGCTCTCATACTTTCTTCAGATAGTCAGGTAGGATCATGGATTTTAGATTCTAGTTCATCTTTTCATGCATCCCCAAACAGAGATTTGTTCTACAAGTATGAACAGGGAGACTTTGGAGTTCTTTATTTAGGGGATGGTACGCCTTGTCAGATAGTTGGCAAAGGGAAAGTGTAGCTAAGATTGCAGATTGACAACACGTGGGTGTTGAAAGAGGTCATGCATGTTCCAATTTTGAAGCAGAGTTTGATTTCTGTAGGAAGGTTGGGAGATGAGGGATGCACAATAACCCTCACAGTGGATTCTTGGAAGGTTACCAAGGGATCACTTATTCTAGCAAGAGGTAAGAAAGTAGATACCCTTTATCTGTCTACTTGTATTACTGATTCTACTTCTGGTGTAGATTCGAAGATGTGGCCTAATAGGCTTGGTCACAAGAACAGGAAGGGAATGGAAGTTCTTGATCCAAAAGGTATGTGTTCAAATTTGGAAAGCATAAATACAGTTCATTGTAGAAAGAGGAAATTTGATGCTTTTGACAGGAACAAAGAAGCCTTGGTGTTTATGGAGGAGATGAAGGATAGAGACCAGTCACAGGGGCTGAATAAATCTGAGTAGGGCTGCATGGACAGAGGTTTGATCCAAGAAGAGCTCACGAATGAAAATTTCATCACTCACAGGAACACACAGACACTGATGTCGGTTGCTTGGCACCAACGTCAGTCATCCAGATACCGACATCGGTCATGTGCAGACCAGCAGGGTCGGTAGGTCAGACAGGAGAAGTCCGACGTCGGTCATAAGGACCGACGTCGGTAGAAGGGATGCTGGCGTCGGCCAGGGAAAAGACGTTGGCAGTCAGGGTCAGTGTAGGGAACCGACATCAGTCGGGAGCAGACTAGGAGATGGCCTAGATCGGTCACTGGAACGGATGTTGGGTGAATTAATAAGTCTTAAACACCCATGTGGAGGCCAGAAAAGGTATGTGAACCTCATATTCATTATTCACCTTCTTTATATTGCTTACTGATAGTCATGAACTAGGAAGATGGAAGAAGCAATGCAGGTAGAATCCAGAAACAGTGGGAGCTTGGCATGGATGAGGAGTGTGAGTCCTTGGATAACCAAACAGGTATTTGTTGGTAGTGTTGTCAGCTCAAAGGAAGCACTGGATAGAGGGATGGATTCCCATTTTAGAGAAGAGAGTGGATGGACACATGAGACAGAAGGCTATGGTATATGGTCTTGATTATGCTACAGAACAATGGAGGTTTGACCATTGTGTTTTATCTTTACCAGGTTAGATAATATTAGCTACATTATCCTGTTACTGTATTGTGTTACTTGTTGTAGGGTTTCATATACAGGGAGTTTTTTCTGAGCTAAGGGTAGAGTTGGTTCAGAAGTATGTCATGGAGAATTTGGGAGCAGCAAAATTCTTGTGGCATAATAGACAGGTATTGCATCACAGGTTTGCGTGGTGGTTGGTCTTCAAGAGTGACTTTGAAGAGAGATACAAAGCTTAAGGAACAAAATAGATGGTGTACAGGTATAGGTACAGGTTGTAGTTGTTTATCTCCAAGTGGGATATTGTTATGGTGTGGAGCTAAAAGCTTCAACTATTTGCAGACACAAGAGGAAGGATGCTAAAGAACTAGAGCCACCGGCATCGGTAGTATGACCGACGTTGGTCAGATGCAGTGGAGAAAGAGACCGACGACGGTAGGGAGTCGGCCAACGTCGGCAGCACTAGACCAGTAGGGACCGGCATCAGTCGCCTGTGTATTTTTGGAACTGCTGTTGACAAACAGTCAGTTAAGCGAAGCAAGTGTTTGCATGACTAGCGACTAATTATAGTCACGAGCTGCATGTCTAATTATTGTAACTTGAGTTCTATTTTTGTAAGCATGGGATCTTATTTATAGACCCATAAGGCATGTATTGTAATTATTCTAAGGCAAGTAAAAGCATTGAAGCTAGCAAGGTCAAGGAGATCTACAGGTGTAAGGTCAAGGAGATCAGCTGAAGCATTCAAGGAGGGATAGCAACTCAGGCTTTAGAGTTGTTGTGTTGAGCAAGAGAGAGAGGGAAGAAGGTCTTGAGGTGTGGCAAGCCTTTGAGGTGGAGGAAGAAGTGGCATCTTCCTTATTGTATTTTCTTCTAGTAGTATTTAATACAAGAGTGTGTATTGTCTCTCAAATTCTTTGTTGTCTCAAGTTTCTAGCTACTTTATCATTCTGGTATAATTTCGTGTTTAATTGCATATAAGAAAGTAATCAATTGTGCTCTAATTGGTAGAGCTGTAGATCCCCTGACAAATTCAAGCCTATAATTTCATGTTTGATAACATTATCCCATGTGGATGAATTTTAGATCAATAATAGAACATAAACACACTAAATAATGCTTATAAATGTAAATTGAACCAATCAGTTGAACGTATCCATACATCTTTATTTATTTCACTTACAAAATTTGTGTACATTATCAAAATTTTAATTGATCCATGACTCTTACACCCCTTTATCTATATTATGATTATTCTCATGAATGATTTAGGAATTATAATATATTTAGATATATTATTCCAACTATATATGAATATATATATATAAGTATAAATAATTATCATACCTTACAAACATATCCCTGAACTATACAAAATTTGTCTTCAAGCCTACATATCTTACAAAATATATTCCAATAAACTCGATATTGATTTAAAAAATATATTTACATGATCATAAATTTTTGAGAAACATATTTTTCACAAAAAAAACCATTATTTTATTGATATATCTTCAACCAATACATATCAAGCCTCTTCATTTTTCATATCGGACCTTACAAGGTTTTTTTCTCCATTCGATATCTTCTACCAACTATTATTTCCTAATTGACTTTTATATATGTATCCCTCATTTATTCACTCCTATTTAATGTATTCCATCTCATATTATATGTAAAAAAATGTACTTATTTATTTTTAGTCTTGAAAGAAGACCAAATATATCTCAATAATTCTTATCTCTAACTAGCATGCTTTCTTTAGCCTCTTCCTGTATGGGAGGCTTCTTCTAAATAGTATTGTGGTAAATTTTCATATAAATAAATGTATAAATATATTTAAAATATGTTAATATACCTCTTAGGGACATTTAAATAAGTTCATGCCCTTTATAATTGGTCTCATTCCTTACAAAGCTTCCTAAGCACTTCATGTTTTCAAATTCTTCATTTTGGAGGGAAAATGAAATATGACTCTTAAAATGAGAAATTGAAGGTCTTTATTAACTTATAAGACTTTTTAGACACTCCTAAAACCTATTAATCTCTTTAAAAATTAAAACTTATGATATTTATTTTTGTCTCCAAATCTTGCACCCTAGAAGGGGGTGTTCAGTCCTCTTCCAAATTTGGGCAATGTTGGATCATTTCCAGGCATGTGGGTGTGCCTATAGGGGAAATGAACCTATAGATTTAAAGGGATATATCCCTATAAATATTCCACAATACAATCTCTATTTAAACAAATTTATTTAAGGGAAAAGAGTTATAATTTGCATGAAATAAACCTATTCTAAGAATGGTGATGTACTAAAGATTGCCTTCCAAATGAATGCTATAACCTAGTGCACGATACAACAAAATACATAGACCATTTTCAATATTTAAAGAATCTAACACAATTTTTAGATATAATTTAGATGAATGAAAATATATAAGGTAGATGACCTAAAAGACACCATGTATATTTCAAGAAATAGGTATACACATGCAAAATTCCATACACTTAGATGCACTCTATATGATTGGTAGACCAAAAATCTTGCTCAAAACTTGAAAGACAAAGGACAAAAGGATGGCACCTTATATTTTTTTCACTATGTGTCTCTTACACTCTTAGTCAATTATTTATAACTTGAAATGAATATACCTATGTTTAATTGCAGGTAAATGATAATAATTTAGTAGGGCTTCACCATACACTGTGTTGATGATTTTAACTTAGCCCAAGGGATATATATATATATATATATATATATATATGTATATATATATATATGTATATATATATATATATGTATATATATATATATATATGTATATATATATATATATGTATATATATATATATGTATATATATGTTAATATATATATATATATATATATGTCAAGACAAAATTACATAGGTGGATTCCTTTGTCACAACCAATTAATGCCTTCCCCACAGTATCTTGACTCTACTGAGCAACCATAAAATAATCTTTGAAAAGATAAGCCAAGAGTGTAACCACTTGAGATGACATGGATCAATCATGTGGTTGAAAAGAGCATCATTGGTAAAGATAGTTTCAACTAAAGACAATGACTCCTAATATATTGATTCCTCTATTTGGTTCTCAAAGGTCTCACCCTATCTCATGCCTCTTTATATATATATATATATATATATATAAAGAGGCATGAGATAGGGTGAGACCTTATATATATATATATATAAAGAGGCATGAGATAGGGTGAGACCTTTGAGAACCAAATAGAGGAATCAATATATTAGGAGTCATTGTCTTTAGTTGAAACTATCTTTACCAATGATGCTCTTTTCAACCACATGATTGATCCATGTCATCTCAAGTGGTTACACTCTTGGATTATCTTTTCAAAGATTATTTTATGGTTGCTCAGTAGAGTCAAGATACTGTGGGGAAGGCATTAATTGGTTGTGACAAAGGAATCCACCTATGTAATTTTGTCTTGACACTTAACAGCCTCCCATCAGCTTATTGAGGTGTGAAAAGGCATAACACATGAGTCAAACTCATTATATTATCCTCAAAGAGGGCTTGATATGAATCCATGTGCATAATGATTGATCTTTCCATTGGACATCCAAAATTACCTGGATCATGACCCAATCAATGGTGGAATGGCCCTCTGGTATGCTTTGTTAGATGGAGAATTTAAGCCCTTGGATGCTTCGGAGTTGGAAAAAGACCATTTATTTGTGAGGAATCCTTGTGTTTGAATGCCAATAGCTAGTCTTCCATCATGAAATTGATGTCCATACAATTTTCACTCACTAGGACAATTCCTTTGGGCCCCTTACTACTTTGGGTCTTTTCTTAGCGCTCATCTTTAATAATTTCCTCATGGACACTTTCTCTGAAGGAAATGGCATTTTGAAAATATCCCTATAAACTCTTCAGGTGTCTATACCCTTCAAACTTTTCCTGAGTGTCCCTTAGAAGAGATGAACTATCCCTTTTACATAAGAAATGGTCCTTTAGGCATGGAAAGTGTCCCTTAGAAAAATATTTGAAGGATACTTTAAAGGGAAAGTGTCCCCTTATAAAAGTTTTGAAGGACACTTTGAAGGGAAAGTGTCCCTTCAAAAAAATATCAAAGGACACTTTTAAGAGAGAGAGACCCTTTAGAAAACTCAAAGGCACCCTTCAAAAATATTATTTCAAACAAAAAGTCCAAAATAATTCTTTTAGAAAAGTTGTGAAAGATAACCTTTAGGAAAAGACAAAGGAAGAATTATTTTGGACTTTTTGTCTAAGACAAAAAGGCTAAAATAATTCCTTTGGGGAAGACAAGGAATAATTATTTTGAGAAAGACAAAGAGAATTATTTTAAAATTTTTGTCTGAGACAAAAAGGCCAAAAGAATTACTTTTTGGAAGATAAGGAGATAATTCTTTTAGACTTTTTACTTGAGATTAAAAATCTTGAAAGAATTCAAACTTTAGGAAAAAGACCAAAAAGACACTTTAAAAAGGCTGAATGAAAGCTTCAAAGAAAAGAAAAGAAAATGGTTGGTCTTTTGTAAGTGAGTTAAAATAGATAAGTGAATGTTGTACTTAACCAAATTAAGCTACAAAATAAGGTATGAAATCTGGCTAACATTCTTGGTGATTCCAAGGGGAGACATGCTTGCTATTCCAAAGAACATTCACCTAAATACTTCCATTGGGCATGGAGTCATGCATAAGGAACTCAAAAGGACTTGAACAATCTTCTTGGATAAAAACACACAAGCTAGATGATTAAACACAAAAAGGCAAATGTGCACACCAAACAAGAGGAAGGAAAGACACATCTAAACTATTATTTACAAAAATACAAGCAAGGACTAATATTAGAATTTTGAGTGTATCCCATTCACATGGATAGGTAACTCTTCTCCACTCATCTTAGATATCTAAAAGGACTTGTTTTTCTTGCACTTGCTGATGACGTAAGGGCCACTCCATAAAGTGTCAAACTTTATATGTTTGCCTAGATTTGCTTTGTCTTCATCCTATTTCAAGACCAAGTCACCCTCTTTAAACACTCTTTCACTTGTTATTTTGTTAAAGGACTTATTCATGAACACTTGATGGTACTCCATAGCCTTGTGTGCATCATCCCTTGCCTCTTGTAGCTGCATTAGTTATATCAACCTAACTTTTATTAGAGTGTTTTCAAGTAATTCCAGCTACTGTGCAAGTTCTAGGGTAGGGAGTTCTTGGAATATGGACAACCTAGATTCTCTCCCATAAAAAAGTACAAAGGGAGAGTTACCAATTAATTTCTTAGGAGTAATCCTATCTATGCATAAATTTGTTTTCAAATTGTTATGTCAGGTTCTTTGATTATTCTCCAATGTTCCCTTAATGATCTTGATGAAGTTCTTATTGGTAGACACAGACAATTCATTACCTTGAGGGTAATAATTGGATGAGGTACTCAAGTGAACTCCATTCTTACCTACCCAATCAAAAGTTTTGGCACTTATGACAACAAGTGGATTATCATAAATGATGACATAAGGAACTCCAAACCTTGTTATAATGCTCTCATAAAACTCCAAGATAGAATTTTAATTTTCTTCCTTAAATACAACTTCTACCCACCTTGTGAAGTAGTCAATAGTAGTCAATATCTATTTTTGTCTATCACTTGATGGAGGGTTGATCATACCAATGAAATAAATGCCCCATTACATGAAAGGCTAGTTCACTTAGATAGGATTCAATGGAAGAGATGCAAGTTTTTGTTTACTGATAAAGAAGGTACATTGAGGACACAGCTTAGCCCAATGATAATAGTCCTTAAAAAGACTAGGCCAATAGTAAACAACCCTCATTATCTTTGTAGCTATATTTCTAGGAGATAAATGACCTCCATCTATGCCATTATGAAAAATTTCCAGTAGCATGTCAAATTGACCACTATCAATACACCTCAATAACACACCATTTGTGTCCTTTATAAAAAGAAAATTATCAACAAGGCAATAGGTAATTGTCTAAAATACAAAGTATCTCCTTTGAGACTTGCTCAAACCATTGGGACACTCACCATTTTGAAGAAAATTGATGATGTCTTATGTTCAGCTCTGAATGGGTATGTGATTAACTGGTTGGGGGTGAAATTGGTTAATCAAGACCTCTTATTTTAGATCTTTAAGATTTTAAGCTAAATGCCCATATAATCCTTGTCTTCTCACCAATTTTTTCACCTTAATGTCCATGTCATACTCCATCACCTTTGTGATATAGCTATCTCTCTTTTCATTAAAGTCCTTGCTTAGGAGAAACTCTTTAGTGTTGGGATGAGAAACCATGACATATATATTATTGTTTAAGACAATGTGCCTATAGTTTTTCAATCCCATTATCACTTTCAAAGCTTGCTTCTCAAAAGATGTATATCTAACCTCATAATCCTCTAATCCTTGGTTGAAGAATGTATTGGTTGCTCTATCTCTTTATCATTCTTTTGCATAAGCATGGATGAGATTGTATCAAGGTTAGAGAAGGTATGGAGTATGAAATCCTTGGTAAAGTTTGGGTTTAAGAGAGTAGGGGATTTTTTGATTACTTTCTTGATTATCTCAAAATTGTTCTTTCCCTCCTTTATGCAAGTAAAAACTTGGTTCTTTTTTAGCATGGCTATTATAGGCTTTACCACAACTACAAATTTTGGGATAAACCTTCTGAAAAGCTTATTTTTCCCAATAATTTTTTCAATCCCTTCTTGTGTTGAGTCAAGGATAAGCCTATGATAGACTCAATCCTTTCAAGGTCAATAAACAAGCCTCCTTTTGAAACAATGTGCCCCAAAAGTTTACCTTCATGAATAGTAAAGATACACTTTTTTGGATTAAGGGATATGCCATACTCCCTAAATTTCTCAAACACCTACCGTAGATGTTTAATATGATCAACAAAATATTTTGAAAAAAAAAGTTACATCATCTAGGTACACAAGTAATAACTTATTGATCAAACCTTTAAAATCCATGTCCATTGCTCTTTAAAAAGTGGCTCTAGCATTAGACAAACCAAAAGGCATATTTTTATAGAAAAAGGTTCCCCACTTTATAGTGAAGACTATCTTGAACTAATCTTGCTCATTTACCAATATTTGGTTGTAGCCTAAATAACTGTCAAGAAGAGAGAAGCGTTGGGAACCTGAAACAACTTGCAAAATTTACTCCATGGAGGGTAATGGATAATGATCTTTGAGAGATACTCTATTAAGATCTCAAAAATCCACACATATCCTAATTTATCCATTCTTCTTTCATAAATGCACAAGATTGGCCACCAAAGTTGAATGTTTGATAAGAAAGATGATCCTAGATTCAATCAACTTAGTTAGCTCTTTCTTCATGAGTTATTCTATCTTTGGATTGATAGGCCTTTACTTTTGCCTGACTAGTTGAGCTCCAAGTTCTAAATAAATGATGTGATGAGATAGACTTGGATCAAACCCTTTTAAGTATTTATAATCCTAAGCAAAGGTGTCATGAAACTCTTTACACAATTCAATAAAATCCTTCCTCTTGAGCTGAGAACATACCTTGCCAATTTTCAAAAGTCTATCCTTAATAGTCAGGACTCTTTAATAGTTTTCTTCCTTTGTTGACATGCTCACTCTTTCTTTATTCTTCTAATCATCTTCATTAAAAACACTCTCTAAGGTAATCAACCCCTTAGGTATCTTGTTTGTCTTTAGCTGAATAACTTGTTCTTCATATTGATCATGCAATCTCCTTTGGCTGCTTGAGGAGAATCTTGCCTCATTTTGTAAAAAGTGTGAAATGTGTTCATCACTTTCAAACACCTACCATGAAACTTCATTATCTAGAATATATGGTCTCACAATGATCTTGATATGAGATTGATCTTTCTCTTATCCCACATTAGTAGTTTTATCAAATCATGCCCCTATGACAACCAATTTATCAGCATGTTTATTGGAATCCCTTGGTATGGGTTGTATGTTGAAGGCATCAAAGTCTTAAAATAGGTCATATACCCTATGATTTTAGGATTTAAGCAAGGTATTCTTGGTTATATCATAATTTATTACTTGGTGGATGACTAGCTCACTATCTCCATAAACCTTTAAACTCTTGATTCCTCTCTTCTTTGCCCATTAGAGACCATGGACTAGGCCTTCATATTCTACCATATTGTAGATGCATCTAAAATTGAATCTATATGAGGATCAATATTGATTACTTGATGGATAAACTAACATAAAACTAGCTCCTACACCTATTTTGCTTCTTCAGCCATCAAATAACATTTCCCACATCCCATTGAGTTCATAGTTTTCATTAGTGAGTGAAAGGATTGGAATATCCCCTTCACGCATACAATAAACTCCCAAATCAATATCTTCAGTGAAAGTATATGGATCAAGTCCATGTGTTTTAGTGATATATTTATCAAGGAAGAGATTAGAAATACCTTTAAGGGGGGAGGATACTTCACCATCCATAACACTTTCTTGCTCTTTGCTAATTAGACGATTCTAATTTGAGTTTGTCTTCATGTATGGATTTATATGAAACTTTACTAAGGGATAAGTCATTATAGTCACCTTGGTTCCATATCTTGTTTTAAAATCTAGGAAATACCAATAAATATAAAGGTACCCTCCTATCTTAGCTATGATGTCCCTTGACAAGCAGATAGCAAAATGAGTTGGAAGGTCTACCACCACAACATGTTGAAATATTGGGAAACTTGGGAAATCATGTAGAAAGACCTTCAGACCTTTGAATAGTCCCAATATCTTAGTTGAAGTCCCATAAAGATACAGTACACCCTTATTATGTGGTTCATATTTTAATCCCAGCTTATTAGCCACCACTTTAGGCATAACAGTGGTACTAGCTCCACTATCCACAATGCAATTATAGACCAGCTTATCTCCCATAATGAGGGTGAGATAGAATGGTAGAGGATTTTAAAACTTGGTGGATGGTTCTAAGACATGGCTTGGATCATTGGTAAGGGCCACACCAATGTGATTTGAAGTTTGGGGGGGCTGTATGGATGCTTGTGAGTTACTCTTGCAAGATCTCCTTTTGACAAGGCATGTGTAAGACCTCCTAAAAAGTTAAGATTATCTTAGTACTCTTTAAAGGATAAATAATGTTTAGAGATGGATAATTCACCTTTTATTGGACCTTTAAAGGTAGAGAAGGAGTATTAACCTACTATGTTGTAAGCTTGATATCCCAACTAGCACTCTAATTTTGTTGAGGAGCATGACTTGTAGCAAGAACTACATTAGGAGTCACACCTTTTGGCCTTAGAGAGGAATCTCTTAGAGTTACTCATGCTTATTGATCTTATCCCAACACTCTCTTCTTGGATCTTGTGTTGGCTAAAACTGATGTGCTTTGATTTAACACATAATCATCTCTTCCTTGGAAATTCATCATGCCTACACTTTGGCTATTACCTTCTTCATGGTTATCTCATTACATAAGGTATACTTCTTCTAAAGTTACATAAGGAATATTTTTCTCTTGTACCACCAAAGCTTATATGTCTTCTCCACCATCATGCATAAATTTACCTTGAGGTTGTGCCCATTAGTCTAAATGATTCTCTCCTTGGACCAGATTAACTTGTACTAAAACAACAACCTTTGTGGAAGGAGTGGGATTAGGATTATAGGCATTAGGCTACCTATTAAAACCTTGCTGACACTATCCTCTTCCTTGGTAGTTTAATTAGGGTGGAGCTATATAACCTTGTTGAGGATAGTATTAATGGTTAGGTGGAGCACTTATCTAGAACTGAGCTTGCTTGAGCTAAGCTCATAATGACTGGATTTATTCATCTTTATCCATAGCACTATCCACTTTCTCAAGGAAGTCTCTTAGGTTGACATTGGCATTAATAATTTGAGCTATGCTTGGAGCTTCAACTAAACCATGAGGTAGAAATGGCATGGAAACTCTTAAAGGGAGTCTTCTATCTTGTATCAATCTATTTTCATCTTCAATAGCTATTTCATATGCATTAGATAGAGTGAATCCTCCCATAGATTATAACATCACTGCTACATGAGTACCAATACCTTTGAAATAGGTGGGGAACACAAATCTTGGAGGAGGTCTCATGACAGGTGGCAACTTATGCCATGTCCTTTGAAATCCCCCATATATTCATTAGGACCTCTCTTTATCACATTCAGTTAATGGATCAATGAAGTGTGGTCACTCTTATTCTCAAATCTAATCATCAGCAATTCCCCAAAGCCATCCCAAATTTTAATGCAACCACCTTCCAAAGTTCTATACCAGTCAAGAACTTTACCTTTTAGAGACATAAAAAGAAATCTAATGGCTATGTTGGCTCAGGTGACATTATATAAGTTATAAAAATTCAAAATGTCCCTAATATTTTTAGATGGGGTAATAGGACCCTCTCCATTAAAACGAGGGAGACTCTTGGTAGCATTAGGAGGAATAGGGCCGTATGCAGGAAGATTAATTGGATTTTATGTGTTAAAGGCTAGGAAAGGCTATTATCCATCCATTTCTCTTATTTCCTCTTAATGTCCTATTTTTCCAACTTCCTCAACTTCTTCTTCTCCAAAACCTCCTTGCCAAGGATCTCTACACACTATGAATGGTTTAGGGCATTGTTCTTCAAGAAGAACTTCAACTTGAGGGGCTTGATTAGAAGACCTAGATGACCTAGTGAGGACCATGAAGTATAATGTGTGAAACTTGATCTAAAACTAGAGATTCTCAGCTTTTGGAGTCACCAAATGCTGGATTAACAATATTTATACAACCCTAATCTTGTCAAGACCAAGATTCACCTTGACATGTAAATAATTGGTCCCACCAGATATGATAAAAATATTGTCTCCAAATATTATAACCTAGAAAGGTGTGTTTAGTCCTCCTCCAAATTTAAGCAACATTGGATCATTTCTAGATATGTGGCTATGCCTATAGGGGAAATGAACCTCTAGATTTAAAGGACTAGCTCCCTATACATATTTTACAAGACAATATCTATTCAAACTAGTTGATTAAAGGGAAAAGAGTTAGAATTTGCATGAAATAAACCTATTCTAATAATGGCGATGCACCAAAGATTGTCCTCCATACGAATGTTATAACCTAGTGCATGATAAAATAAAATACACAGACCATTTTCAAGATTAGAAAAATCTAACACAATGTTTAGACAGAGGTAATATGAATGAAAAGATGAAATATAGATGAACTAAAAGACACCATGTATATTTCAAGAAATAGTTATACACATGCAAAATTACATACACTTGGATGCACTCTATATGATTGTTAGGCCAAAAATATTTCTCAAAACTTGAAGGACAAAAGATAAAAGGATGAAACCATCAATTGTTGTCACTATGTGTCTCTTACACACTCAAATAATTATATAGAACTTGAAATGAACAGACCTATGATTAATTACTTAAAGGTAGGGAAATGATAATAATTCAATAGGGCTTCACCATACACTGTGTGGATGATTTTAACTTAGCCCAAGGGCTATATATATAACATAAGAGATGTGAGAGAGGGAGAGACCTTTAAGCACCAAAGAGAAGAATCAATCTATTAGGAGTCATTATCTTCAGCTATAACCATCTTTGCCAATGATGCTCTTTTTAGTGACATGATTGATCCATGTCATCTTAAGTGGTTACACTCTTGGCCTATCTTTTCAAAGATGATTTTATGATTGCTCAGTGGAGTCAATATACTTTAGATAAATCATCAATTTGTTGTGAAAAAGGAATCCACATGTGTAATTTTTTCTTGATGATTAATAACCTCCCACTGACTTAATAAGGTGTGAAAAGGTGTAAGGCATGATTCACTCTCATTATATTATCCTTAAAGAGGCCTAGCTAGGAATCCATGTGCATAATGATTGATCTTTCCATTAGCCATCTAGACTGACCTAGATCATGACCTGATCAATGGTAGAATGGCCCTCTAGTATGATTTATTAAATGGATAATGTGAGCCTTTGGATGCCTAGGATTTGAATAAAGACCATTGATTTACCAAGAATCCTTGTGTTTGAATGCCAACAACTAGTCCTCCATCATGAAGTTGACATCTATACAACCGTCACTCACTAAGACAATTCCTTTAGGCCCCTTACTACTTTGGGTCTTTGCTCGACACTCATCCTAAATAATTTCCCTATCGATACTTATTTTGAAGAAAATCAAATTTTTAAACTATCCCTATAGACTCTTTAGGTGTTTATACCCTTCAGAATTTTCTCGAGTGTCCCTTCAAAGAGATGAACTATCCCTTTTACATAAGAAATGGTCCTTCAGGCTTGGAAAGTGTCCCTTCAAAAAAGTTTTGAAAGACACTTTGAAGGAAAAATGTCCCTTTAAAAAATTTTTGAAGGACACTTTGAAGAGAGAGAGACCCTTCAAAAAACTCAAAGGCACCCTTCAAAAAGATTATTTCAGACAAAAAGTCTAAAATAATTCTTTCAAAAAAGTTATGAAGGACAACTTTTGAGAAAAGACAAAGGAATAATTATTTCAAACTTTTTGTCTGAGATAAAAAGTCTAAGACAAAAGGGCTAAAAGAATTCCTTTAGGGAAGATAAGGAAGAATTATTTTAGGAAAGACATAGAATTCTTTTGAACTTTTTGTCCAAGACAAAAAGGTCGAAAGAATTCCTTTAGAGAAGACAAGGAGATAATTCTTGCAGACTTTTTGTCTAATAAAAAACATGAAAGAATTCAAACTTTAGGAAAAAGATTGAAAAGACACTTTGAAAAGGTTGAATGAAAGCTCTAAAGAAAAGAAAAGGAAATAACTGGTCTTTTACAAGTGAGTTAAAACATATAATTAAACATTGAACTTATCCAAATGAAGCTACAAAATAAGATATGAAATTTGGCTAACATTTACATTACTCAAATGGATCATGTCCTAATACTCCTACATCAAACTCCCTAGGAAGAAATATTTGAGCTCATACTCAAATGGAGTTTCATCTTTTTTTTCTCTTTTTTCAGTTTCTCATATTATTCTTTATCATCTCCATGGGTTTCAATTTACTAAATAATTATTTGTCTTATTCATCCTCCAAAATTAGGATATCATAATGTACCTTCTTAAATTGAGCTCCTATAATAACTTCATTTTCTATACCTTTTATTTCTTCATATACTATTCTTTCACATGCATAACTCACCAAAGTATTAGATATAAGACTTTAAATAATTTGATTCTTATTACATGTCTCTTATATCCACATTTTATTTTCTTTATCTTCATATGATTCCTTCTTCCATATTTCTTCATGCTTTATGAGCCCAACTAGATCAATCTTTACTTCATCTTTCTTATTGAAGTCCATTAGAAAGGACTCCATCTCCTTGTTTGCATATTATTTCATGTATGCACATAAAAACTAAAATCGTAATTAGTTACAAAAATTCCCTCTACTATTATCAATTCAATCTTGCTTGGTAATTCATCTTTAACTCTTAGTTCATAATATTCTTGATTGAGGAGTTCAAATAATTATGTTTCTGATCTTTTGATGTCTTCCTAATCTCCTATAAGGTCTAAGGATTTTGAATCTTGCATGATTTTCTACTAGATTAGTTCTAATTTTTAACTGTATTCTACCATCTCCTCATTTTTCATCTTTGATTTCTTCTACACAAGGTAATAGATATTGTATCATGGTTTGTTTTTAACCTTTATCTTCATTGAATGTCAATTTAGACACATCTTCATGTTGCATATATAATTTAATAATAAATTCATAAGGTGATTCATGTTTATACCTATCTTCATTGAGTCTACACATTGACTCAAATGTTATTTTGTACCAAATATTTTAACCATCTTAAAAATCTATGTTCATATCATCTAAGTCAATATTAAAAATAGAAATTAGAGGTCCTTTATCTTTTTCAAGTGATTTTTAATTAATAAATTCTCATATTTGCATCGTTTCTTCACTCATGTCCTTAATGAGACATCCTACTTCTTTAGGATCTTCTTCTCCTAGCATCACCCCTTATTCTAGATAATAAATCTCTAACTCTCCATGCTCTAATGGCATGTTCATCATTTATTCAATATAATCATGATGTTCATGCTTCTATTCAACAACCAATACCTTGTCTTATTTAATATATTTAGAGTTTAAGCCCTCAAAGTGGGCTTATTCTCCATCTATATTATCACCTACATACACACATGAAAATAAACTATCAAAAATAAAACTTTGAGGCTTAATTGCCTCTTTCCTTTCCCTCTTAGGTTACTTTTATAATATCCTTAGATGTTCTTTCAACTTGTTGGCTTATTTATATCTTTTATTTTCCTCAATGATCTCTATGAGAGGACACTTAAACATTATCCTTATCTTTATGAAAAAACCTTTCTTTGATTCTTCCAAGAGTTGTGTCATACCTGCCAAGATTATCTTCATTTTAACTATTTATCTTTCTATATCTATATTTTTATTCATAACATATTCTTTCATATTTCTATGTCAGCTTATTTCATCAAATCCATTCATTATATTTTCTCTAAATTTTACCTTCTCACTTTAGGCCTCACTGTGCCTTTTCTTCTTTAGAAATTTTGTCCTACTTACTTCTTAGCACCTTAGCTAGGATCCTCTATTCTACACCTAGTTTTTTGGTACCACCTCTAGTCCATTGTCTTGGAATATTTCTCTTTTGTGCTCTCTCTTGATCTTTATTTTGAGATTCTACCATCTCTCTCTCACTTTTCAAGCCTTAATGAGCTATATGGATTTATCTTTCCACTTCACATCTTTGCTTATTCTATAGCTTAAGGTTTAAAATAACATTTTTATACCTTTTTTCCCCAACCATTATTAAATTTTATTCATTGTTTACCTACAAATTATTATCACTATAAGTTTATACAAAAATAAAGATCTTATCCTAATCTCTAATACTATTTTGATGTAAGTAGCCTACTTACATACATTACACTTAACTAATTCTCAAAACAAATTACTCTTTTCCTTCAAGTATTTCAACCTTTATGTTTCCATAAATTATTACAATGTGTTGTGTGTGTTTATCAAAGTTGTAAAAAATTCATTATTAGATCCATAGGGTATTGAAGATTTATAAGCATTCATTGTATTCTTTGAACCTAAAATAACCTCCTTAAAAGCTTTTTCACTTTAATTATTGCTCAAAACCACCTAATATTCAATTTCATCCTAATATACAACAAGATATTTTAGTCTTATCACATATTTAAATTTATCTTCCAATCATTGTTCTATAATTCATAAATATTACAAAATAATTCAAACCGGGTTCCTTATTATGTTTAGATTCACCATTCACAAAATGCCACAAAGGATAGTAGGTTAGTGAGGATTAATAGGTATTCAATACACAATTTTCATATTTAATATAATTACTAATGATAATTAAGTATTTACAAAAAATGTTTTATCTTATCCTTTTATAGATCTCTAAATGCTTAAATAAATAATTACAAAGGGTTTAAACCTTGAATTCTTCATAACACAGTCTCATTTTTAATGATATCTCCATTGATGCTCATCCAATCAATTAAAAACTAGATTCATTGGATTCCTCTTTCCAAAATTTTGCTACTATATAAATTTTATAATTTTTCATTGGTTTAATAATGAGATATTCACATTTTACCATTCGTGCCCTAACTCAAAATTTTCAAACTATGTAAGAGATCAAGAGATTTTTGAATTTGATTTATTTAATTATAAAGGATTTTAAAAAATAGTTAGAGTTGTATAAGATATAAATTACCTATGTACACATTCAAAAATATTTTTAATTTATCATGCGACATGAAATTTGATTCAATATAACTATTTTCACTTAAAAATCTTGTTTAAAAAAATTCATGCCTGCAATTTCATGTTTGACATCATTATCCCATGTGGATGAATTTGAGATAAATAACACCACATAAACACATAAAATAATTTTTATTAATATCCATGGAACCAATTAGTTTAATATATATATATATACATCTTTATTTATTTCATTTACAAAATTCTGTGTATATTCTCAAATTGTTAATTGATCCATGACCTCTTATTCCCCTTTAATTATATTTTGATGCTTCTCATGGATTATTTAAGACTTAAAAAAAAATTTAAATACCTTATTTAAATTATATATGAATATATATAATTATAAATAATTATCTCACCTTACAAACATATCCCTGAACTGTATAAACTCTATCTTCAAGCATGTGTATCTTAAAAAATATATTATAATAAACTTGATATTGATTAACAACATATACTTAAATGTTCATACATTTCAAAAACATATTATTCAAAAAAACACCATTATTTCATTGATATATATATTTAACCAATACATATAAGGCTTCCTCACTTTTCATATCAAACCTTATAGAGCTTAATTATAGGCCTTTTGTCTCCATTTGAGAGCTTCTACCAAATATTATATTCCTACTTGACTTATCTATATGTTTCCCTCCTTTTTTAAATCCTATTTAATGTATTCCATATCATATTATATGAAAAAACATGTCTTTATTTAGTTTTGGTCTTGAAAGAAGACCAAATATCTCTCAATGATTCTTATTTCTAGTTAACATGCTTTCTTTATCCTTTTCCTACAGAAGAGGCTTATTATAGATAGTATTGTGGTGAATTTTCAATTAAATGAAGGTATAAATATATTTATAATATGTTAATAGACCTCTTAGGACACTTTCAATAGGTTCATACCCTTTATAATTGGTCATAATCCTTACAAAGTTTCCTACGCAATTCAAGTTTTCAAATTCTTCATTTTCAAGGGAAAATGAAATATGACTCCTAGAGTGATCAATTGAAGCTAATTATTGACTTAAAATACTTTTAAGACACTCTTAAAACCTATTAAACTCTTGAACAAGTAAAATTTATCATATTTACATTATGCAAATGGATCATGTCCTGATGATCCTGTATCATTTTTTTAATTTTATTATTGGTAAATATGGGTTTTAAATATGGACCCTAACCTTTACATGGATAATATAGGCATGGTTATAGAAAAAAATATAACAAATTTATTTGATAATAAGAGAAAAAATCACCATAAACTTAAAAACTAGCATAAAAACAATAAAAATACAACATAAAAATATCAAAAGTGCCTTAATACCTAGGGCACTTCCAACCATAAAATAATATAACACAACTCTCAATCATATTATTAAAAATCATAGCCATAACCTAAATAATTTTAGGTTTGAAGTATTTATCCATAATTATACCCTTCATCTTCTTTCCTCATCTAATACTATCATCTTCTATCTTTTTTCTTTTACCATAAGGTTTTGACCCTCCACACTATTTATACAATTTTGTTTAGCAATACCAAATAAATTCAACTAGGTTAAAAAGGTTTTAATTAAGGTTCTCATTTTTTTCTCAATATTATCAAATTTATCAATTCAATATTTAATTTGTATCTTGAAATCTATTACTTTATCCTTCATATAAAAACTACCACCATCTTGAAACATGTTTTTGACAAAATCCTTGAGCCTAATGTGATCCTTTATGAACAAATTAAGAATAGACTTATGTAACTCAACTTCCTCCTCAATATAAACTAACCTATCTTGACATTTATAATTGGTATAAAAAATACAAAGTCTATTTTTATCTTCTCTTTACCTTTAAAATAATCAACTCTATTGTTATTATCCTTGGTCTTCACACCATTTTGTTTGAGAAATTAAAGACTTTTAATCACCTCTTAAATTTTATCCTCCCTTTCCCTCAAATAAATATTCTATTTAGTCTCCTTGGAATAACATTATTTTTTTGACTCCACCTGCCTATCCCTACCTACATCCTTCCCCTCAAGATCCTTAGAAACCTCTATCACATCAATTTTTGAGTCACAATCACAAAGAACCCTACCCTGCTCCATAGTATTATCCTTACTCTAATTAGATTTAGAAATAATTCTTAAATTTAATTTATAACCCCTTGAAATCTTGTATGGGTCCTTCCCAACATGTTATTGAGAGGAACCAAAATTGATAGAATCTAAAAACTTGACAATTAATAAAATTACCACCTGATGCAATGACACTTTATTTTTACCCTTCTTCACATCTAACACTGAATTCTCCAAAGAATGCAAGATATATATAAAAAATGTTTATAGTAAAATTAGGCCTATAATAATTCATAATATGAAATTTATAATCATGCATAACCATATAATTTAATTTAAGAGTAACATACCTCATTATCTACTGTGTAAATTCATCATAAGGCTTTGGAAAATACTCCTTCAAGTTTCCCATGGATATGTAGTTAATTCCTCATTCTCCATCAAAAAATTATCCTTCTCAAACTCTTAATATTTAATATACTTTTTATCCTCAATCTTTAGACCAATGACTTATGTAATCAAACTCTCTAAAATTTACATAGTCACATTCTTGATCTCAACCATCGGGTCCTTCCAACTTGTGGAAAACTTCCTAGATAAGTGTTGATCATACCCATCAATTTTATCAATGAATATAGTAAGACCACAAATATTGATAATCTCTCATACTATCAAATTCTACCTTAGCTCCTCAATTGACCTAGGCTCAATCATCCTCAATTTTCCTTCCATATCTAAGAAAATAAGGCTCTCGCTATAGAAATTAGAAACTAAACTAGAATAAAGATGACACAACTAAAATATTATTTTAAAACATCATTCCCACATAATAAAAAAAATACTTTCTACATAACTTAATCATCAAATTAACACTATCTGGGCATGTATTAACATCATTAAAAAACAAATAATGATAACCTCCATTCAACCTCACATGCACTGTAATAATAACATTCTCATAAACATCCACTCTCCAATCCCTCTAAGTCAGATGATAAATATCTAAATTAGTAGACAAAATCTTGAGGATGAAAAAATATACTCTATATATTAATGATAACATCAATACCATTTCTTAAAACATATCCCATGCACCAAACCATGAAAAAAGAGGATAACACTCCTTTATTGGTGAAACAATCAACTAGCTGATTACCTTATTTATATACATGCTAAAAACATATGAGTAACCTTATTGTTACTATATGAAATGGTTCTCATTTTCCATTTAACATGTTAAATGACACACTATTTTCACTTGTTTGGATTCATTTTTTTTTTACAAAACCTAGATATTACAATAAATTAATTGAACATAACATGTGAAACATTTTAGCTATAGTGCAAATAAGATGAGTAGTATTATATTTACTAGTATCCCTACCATGGTTATCTTTTAGAGTGGGTGGCTGACCACTCTAAGATTTAAAAGAATCTCAATATTTACTTAGACTTGAAAAAGTATGAATAACCTTATTATTTAGATTAATATAACCCAACACTTTATAAATAGTGTGGATACTGTCCCTAAATACATCAGGAGGTTTAGGTCTCCCCTTAGCCAACAAATGGCTAGGAATCATAAAGGTCCTACAAAAAGAAACAAAAAGGGGGATTGAGGTCCCATCAAATTGGAAATGAGTAACCTTATTGTTACTATAAGAAATGGTTCTAATTTTTTTTTAACATGCCAATGACACACTATTTGTAGTTGTTTGAATTTATTTTTGTTGAAAAATAGATATAATAATAGATTAATTTAACATAACATGCAAATAATTTCTATTATAGTGAAAATAGGATGAGAATAATTGTTTTTACTAGTATCCCTATCATGATTTTATTTTAGAGTGGGTGACCGCCCACTCTAAGAACATGAATCTCAATAATTACTTAGACTTAAAAATATGATGACTAACCTTGTTGTTACTATGGGAAATGGTTCTCATTAGCCATTAAACATGTTAGTGACACATTATTTTCAATTGGTTGTATTTAGTTTTTGTTATAAAACCTAGATATAACAATAAATTAATTCAAATTAATATGTAATGCTTTTTATTTATAGTGAAAATAAGATGAGAAACATAAATTTTTACTAGTATCCCTATCATGATCCTCTTTTAAAGTAGGTGGCCACCCATTCTAAGAAAATGAATCTTAGGATTTAATTAGAATTTAAAATATGATGTGTAACATTATTGTTAATCTAGTAAATGGTTCTTATTATCCATTGAACATGTCAATGAGACACTATTTGAACTTGGTTAGATTCTTTTTTATTACACAACCTAGATATAATAACAAATTGATTCAACTTATAATGAAAACAGGTTGGTAAATATTGTTTTTACTATTATCATTCCATGGTTCTCTTTTATAGTGGGTAGCCTACCCACTTTAATATTCACATAAATCTCATGATTTACTTAGATTTATAAATAGGATGAGTAACCTTGTTGTTAATTTGGTAAATGGTTGTCATTTTCCATTAAACATGTCAATGACACACTATTTTCACTTTGTTGGATTCATTTATGTTAAAAACCTAGATATAACAAAAAATTAATTCAACATAACATGCAAAAATTTTTAGTTATAGTGAAAATAGGATGGGTAAAATTATTTTTTATAGTATCCCTACCATGGCTCTCTTTTAGAATGGGTGGTCAAGAAAACTTTCTCAGGGTGAATTAGTTTAGAAGAAGTGGGAATCCACCTAATACACTAATAGCTTTTGTGAGATGCACTTATTTAAAAGGATTCACTTAAATTAGAGTGGAGGCATAGTAGTTGACCACCTAAATCAATGAGTTGGGATGATATTGAAGCATGTATTTATAACTATCTAACATGTCTTAGTGTATATTTAATAAGTGACAATTTAAATTTGTAAAGATTCAAATTTGTAAAGGACAAGTGGTATTATGCCTTCATTCTAAATGTGGTTCTTTATAAATGAAGGTCATTTATCATATTTTCACTAAGACTTAATTACATTTTATATTCTAAATGAATTGACTAGGATCATGAGAAACCTTTAAGAGTGGGCCACCCACTCTAAGAGTTTTTCTAGGATCATTGGATACATTTATAATATAAGTCCCACTATAAATTTTTTTTTTAAGAATTAAATAATTTTCAATATACTGCTTGGGTGTTAGATCTCATCAATGATGATGATTGTGCAAATAAGACAAAATAACTAGTTACTAAGACATATATATTCAAAATAAATTCTTTATGAAAAATATATTTGATTATCCTAAAAACCAATAAATGATGTAAATATTTCATGTTGTTTAAAGGTTATGATATTCAAAAAACAAATTTATTAAATATTTTCAAATCATATCCCAAGATGATTAAAAAAAATCATTGACATTTGAAAAAACTTTTTTTTGATTTTGTATATTGGCTTCATTGAGATTAAAATGGTATAAACATAAAGAAAAAAGTGATATTAACCAATCTATGTTGTAGACCTTATTTTGTAGCATAAAATGAAACAAGATTTTCAAAAAATGTTGGCATCTAATAAGAATGAAGTAATGAAGAGAGAAAATATTTGACAAATTATCATTAAATATAATATAGGTACTCATATATACATTAAAATCATTAAATATTGGAAATTAAGACATGGACACAAGTTAAAAATTATTCTTTTAATTGTTTTTATCAAGTATACATGTATTAAATTAAATATTTTCTTAAATTCATAACAAAATGGCTATAATAATATAAAAACATAAGAAATCAATTTTATATAAATAATAATCTTTAGAATGATAAATTTGAGTTAAATTTATACTATAATAGGTATAAACATTGAAAACATACTAGAAATGAAACTTATAAAATAATAGAAAGTACTTACTTGATTACATTAATTATCTACTACTCATTTAAGGCTTAAAATAGTATTTTTAGAATACTTTCCAAGAATTGAAAAAGTGTTGAAATCAAGAAATGAAATTTAAGGAATAATATTACCTTTAATTGAGTACAAAACATAAGTTGAATCAAATATGACAAGTGGGAAGATATCACACAGAAAAACTCCACAATATATTATAAACTTGAAAATAACGAACTCCAATTACAATATTAGGACACACACACACACACACACACACACACACACACACACACCAAAGGACATAACAAGGATTCAAGAGCAAGACTAGAACAACAAGAGAGTTGTGAGAGAGTAGTAGCTAGTGTAGAAAAGGGATAGGAAAGCTCTTATAAAAATCTAAGAGAGAAAATGAGTTACATGTATAAGATTAAACATGTTTTTCAAGTGTCTTTAGTCCTCTCACATTCAAGGAGGATGTGTATGCCATGTCGGGGGAGAGGAGTTACATGCAACTAACTCCAAAACCAACAAGTAGACTAAAGAGGTGAGTGACACCTCAAAAGGATAGAATAAAGTGCATTTATAAATATAATAATTGCACACACACATAAGACTTAAGATAATCTTATAAAATATATGAAGGATCCAAATTAATATTAATTATACAACAATCCACCTTAAGCTTAAATTGTGGTTATAAAAGTGGAGAAAACCTTTTATAAACAAATAAAAAATTTAAAATTAAACTGATCTCTCGCTTAATAGATTTTTTTTTTCAAGATAAACTACAAAATATCAGAGACAATAAATTAAATAAAGTTCCATAAAAAGTGGCAAAGATGAAAGTGTGATCACCAATAATCTCTAATAATCCTCTTCGGAGAATGTGGTCGAGCTATAATGCAACAAAGACCAATAAAAGGAGAAGTGATCTAAAAAACCTACAAGACTAAAAACTCTAACACCAATATTTTAGGTTAAGTGACCAATATATTAGAAATACAATCTACATACATAATATAATATAATAAAGTTATATGTACAACTAGGCAAAATTGAATAAAGACAACTTCCACCATAAAGTTGGTAAATTTACGCAAAATCATGTTAGTCAAAAAAACTTTAAATAAAGCATATTTATTTTACAACAAAAATCAAGGAAATGCAATAAAAAATATTTAGTTAATCAAAATGGAGACAAAAAATATGTGTCACTTACAAAATTTATTTTGCGTGAAACATTAGACGAGTTATTACAATAAGACATCAAAATCTTTGGAAGATTTTTTTCTTTAAGAATCCAAATTGTTTTATGCTTAAATGTAGGAGATTGAGTTGTTTTATAACAATCCAAAGTATCATGAATATATTTACCAAAATATTTTCATGAGTGTAATTTTTAAAATTTAGATATACGATGCTCATGTTTTTCATAATGCTCACAAGTTTTAGTAGCTTTAAGTAAACCATGAGCATTAGAAGTAGTATAATAAAAAGAAGTTACATTATAAGTCCTTCGATGAGAAAGATAATAAAATTATGAATTCATATTACAAGTAGGTGAATAATTATAATTAATACCTTTATAATGTGTATTATAAATAGGAAAAATAGGTTTAAGAATACCATTAGCATACTTTCTGAGTGCACCACCCAAATAGCCAATAAGGTGCATGATTTTTAAGTTAGGGTTGGTATAAGTATCCAAAGGCATAGAAATTATTATAGAAACATAATTTAGATCATCAAGGGACATATTATGATGTGCAAAATACTCAAATTTTGCATTTAATGAGTCAATATAATTTTACATAATCATCATATTCTCATTAAAAGAGTTGTGCAAAGTAGTTAAAGAATTGTTTTGACATATAATTTGATGTTTAAGAGTAGTAATCTCTTCATTTTTGGAAGAAAAATAGTGAAAAGTGTTATTTAATGCTAAAAAATTACAAATTTAACATCCATAAAACTAGGAAGAAGCAAATGAAAAACAAAAAATACAACAATCACAAAGTTTTGAATAGAATCCAAAGAAAAATACTAAATCATGATATTAGCAATTTTTACAAATTATCACACTTTAGAAAAATAAATTATACCTCACAAAAGGGTTATGATTGATAAAAAAGGATTAACAATTAATTTCAAGTGGAATTAAATTTTAAATGTAAGTCCACATCAAAACACCAAAAAATTTGTGTTAAAAAGAATCAAAACTAGTATTAAACCTTTAAAAAAATAAATTAAATTGATCTACTAAAAAAAAATATTTTATTAAAATATATATTATTTAAGGTATTTAAAAAATTACATGAAACATATTCCATTTTAAATAAGATATATCATTTAAAACCATGTGTCTTAAGTCTACTCCAAAAAGTTTTTGCCTTGATTTGAGAAAGACTGCTAAAAAGAATGTCCTTTTGTTTTATTTTTAATTTTTAACCAAAAAAAAAAATCTAAATGGATTTTATATCAAGACTAAAATTACAATTTAGAGTATTTTTAAGTATTAAATTTCAAATTAATAAAAACTTGAAATTTTATGAGAAATGATACCAACTAAAAGAATGAATTAATATCCATCACTTTGAAATTTAAATGAAATGATAAATATTATTAGAGATTTTGAGTGAGAAAGATTAAAAAAATTGATAGAATTAATATATTTTATGATCAAAAATAAAAAAATGTGGATTAAAATTTAATTTTAATGATGTCAAAATTTTGGAAAAAAACAAATAGAGAGCATTAAACTCATATAAAAGCACAAACTCAACTCACTAACAGAACTCAAAATACATATCTAAGACTATGGTAAAAAGTAATGCATTGACGATTGATTAAAAACTACATGAAAATTCAAACACATGTAAAAAAAAAGGATGTTACATTCAATGATTACCATAGCAGCAAAATGCCTCAAACAGAGACACCAATAGTGCTAATAGAAAGAGTCAAAAAGAAGGAAATAAAAAAAGTGAATTAAATTTATGTAAGGCACTAAAAGAGGATAATTGTTAAGTATTAATATAAAATAAATATAAATAATAGGTGAAACATCTTTAAAATATTAAAAAAAGGCTAAACTAAGTTGTAGTTAATCATATTTAAATGAAAAAAATTGGGATGAGACACAACCAACAGAGAAAAAATTCATATAAGCACCAAAAAATTAAACACCTTGATACAGTTTGAAGGAAAAAAATAATAACACATTTATAATTATGATGTTATGTATTATAATAAAAATAATAATGCTAACAAATCATAGGGATTAAAAAAACTAGAAGTGAGATTTTTTTTAATGTTTTTCTAAAAAAACATAGTCATAGTTTTGAGGATTTATCTCAAATTTGATCTAGGTTTTCATTAAATTTTGATAGACTAATATCAATTATAATATGAAGAAACCTATTAAAGTTTATAGCATAATATTTGGACAACCAAAAGATACAATCACTTAAATATGATAGATTTGTAAAAAAATGGTTTATTCTACACCAAAAAACCTACAACATGAAGTTATAAGACTAAAAAATGGAGATGAATTTGAAAAAAAAGAGATTCAACCAATAAAGACCTTAAAAACACATTTAATTATAGGTTAAAAAAATTAAGAAAACAAGTTGATAAAAACGAGATGGATCAAAAAATATTACAAAGGAGGATCCCTTGCAAAAAAATCCATGATTCCTCCACAAATATGCACACTCATAAACCAAGATTAAAAGACAACTTGTTCCAATACCATATTAGAATATTTTACAAGAATATATATATTTTTTGAAATAAAACAATAAAAATTAAGGAATAATGTTACCTTGAAGTGATTACAAATAATCAGTTGAGGCAAATATGACAAGTCAAAAAATTGTCACATGGAGAAAAACACCATAATCTATTATAAGCTTACAAATAATGAACTCCAAGTACTATGAGATGATATATTTGAGCTATGGGATTTGATTATGAAATTTATATAAAAATCAATCAAAACATAAATCTACCATTAAAATTTAGAGCCAATTAGGAAAAAAATGCAAACATAAATGAAACATTCATACCTACCTTTCATCATAAAAGCTAAATGCTTCAAATCATGATCCAAACAAGAAAAGATTAAATGATTATGGATCTATTATTGTTTATAGTCTCAGATTCTATGATAGCATGAGATTTATGACTTTGATAAGTAGATTAGTCTGGTATGAGAGGATCATATATTTCATAGTTGGTTCAATTGAGGAATTAAGGTGTTTAAATAGGCAATGGAGGGACGATTAAAATGTAATTAAAAATTCCTTGGAAGCCTCTAGATTTAGAGGCTTCTAGAGATAATGGAGAGAATATAATATTATTATAGAATTGGATAATTATATAATCCATTTAGGGATAAAAAATATTAGTAAATGATTAATATGTGTGAAAGATAGGTGATTAGGGACTAGGGATGTAGTAAACCTTAAGAATAGGCTAGGGTAGGTGGGATTGGAAGTTAAAACTCCAATATAGTAGATAAGTGGGATTAGTTAGTGGATAATAGGGAATTAAGAAAATTAATTGATTTGTGGGGTAGGAATAAGGTTAATGGATGAATAATAATGAAGGGGGATGTTAGATAAATGACTAAAAGGGGTGATATTAAAAATTAAAAGAGATAAATGAGATTATATGAAATAGGTGAAATTAGTGTTGACTAATAGTAATATTAGTGATGATAAATAAAGTGATTAATTTTAGATGTATACATTTTTTCCCTATTTGAAAAGGCATTGCAAGTGATATATTAGGGAGTAATGGTCTTTCAAATAAAAACCATTTCAATGTTAGCAAATGATGTTAGTGGACATGATGCCCCCTTGAGGGGACATTTGAGGAAGAATGAGATGAATGACCACTTAAAATATGAAACAAGTGGCACGATGTGATGAATAGAAAAGGGTATGGGATGTGATATGTGGGACTAATGAGGAAGAAGATAAAATTTACATGAGTAATGAGCTATTGATTGATGATGCCCCTGACAAAGATATATGCACAGGGAATAGAAATGACTGTGTCACAATTGTCTACACATCCCAAGGGGGAATCAACCATAAGATGATGATAAAAAGATAAAATTTTGCTAGATTTTGATGTATCAAAAGAAAGGACATGTGTAAGGGATAGATGTAGGCTAGGATAAGATAATGTTTTGATGAGATTGATGAGTGTAGTTAAAAACTAAATTTGAGTGATATGATAAAGGAGATGAGAGAGAAGGAATTATATGATCAAGTGACCACAAGATGTAGGGGAATAATTAGATTATAATTCATCACATCAATGAGCCATAACATGATTAATATAGATGATACCCCTAAAAAAGGCACATGTAAGGGAGTGATAATAAAATTATGGTCCTAGTCATGCCCTAATCAAAGGAATAAACCATAAAATTTAAATGATGATTTGACCAATTAGTGATAGTTTATGATTGATGGAATAAAATATGGATGTTGTGATTTTTTAAGCTTAATTTATAGGTGTAGGTGATTGAGTAAAATATTAGGGAGATGATTATAGGGATGGTGATTGATCAACATAATAGTTAATATAATTATTTGTATTATATTTCAAGATTTGACTGATGTAAGACACAAAGATGATGAATGCCAAGATAGATGTGATGATGATTGATGGAAAACATGAGAGAGTGGTTGAGATAACCTTAGGCACACCATGTGACTTATCATTTCCTACATAGTCTAAAAAGATCTTAGGCCAATGTAGTTTAGACTAGATGGTAATTTAAAATATAGACTATAGGTTATTTTTTAGATAGTGGATGTAAATCAGATGTTAGACATGAAGATAAAGGACTAAGAGAAATGATGGTAGATGAGATGTTAAATGTTTATGACTAGAGAGATTATGAATGATTTACTAGAGGATATGGATGTGAATATAGAGGAATTTAATGAATGATTAGATAATAGATGAGTGGATTTGGATGATTGGATTAAATATAGAAGACTAAGATAAATGATTGGATATGGTATGTTATAAATTATGAAAGGTGATAGAGGATAGGAGGAATGATGAGTGTGTTTATTATCAAGCCATCATTATTGTAATAAGGCTCATCATAGTCTAATCAATTTGATGTAAATATAAAACTAGGTAGTTTTCCCCATGATATAAATATGACAAAGAGGATGTTATGCCAAAGTGCATGATTATAATGGGGGAAAATGATTAACTCTGCATAGGGTACCCAAAATCATTATTATATATTTTTTGGCTCCATCATATTATCCTTGTTCATTTCACCCTTGATGAAAGAGACATGATGTAATACTAATAAGAAGAATAATCGATGATAAAAAACATATGTAGATATATACATGATAAAAGACATGCAAACAAATCAAAAAATAAAGAATAAATAAGTAACACACACAAGTATCTACATGTAATGTTATTGTGTCTTGTCTAATTATCCTAATGAGAGTCAACAAGATGATTGATTAGGTGATGAGCTAGACCAAATCAATCATGATGTAAATTTTGAATAAAGTTATGGATTTGGTTAAGGGTATAGAGTTAGAGTAGACTAGGGACTATGATTAGGATAAGGCTATGAGAGACATAAGACAAGATGATTAGGATGTTGAGACAAGGTAAGATGATAATACCATTAGGACATAAGATAAGGTAGTATTACAATGAGATGGATAACTTAGGACAAATGATAGGATGATTGAGATACATAGGACATATGACAAGATTACACAAGACATGACAACTTAGATGCTTTGGGATTTTTTTGATTTTATAATTTTTTGGGTTTTTTAGAATATTTCAATTTTTAGGGTTTTTTATAATATGTATGTACACTATACAAATGGAGTTAATAGAAAAGGGAAAATCAAGCTTATAACTAAATATAAGGATGGATTGAATATTTTATGGGATCAAAACATAATGAGGGCAATGTTGGAAAGAGAATAAGGACCAAGGAAGAATGGACTAGGTATCACCAATGACCACATCATGAAGGGAACCAGATATCTAGTTATCAAGTGTTAATTGGAGGATATGCCAAGATGATTTTAGAACATTTCCCAAGACATATTCCTCTCCCTTATTAAGGTCAAGACTAGAAGAAATTATGGACACAATTGATCCATAAACTACACTGTTAAACTCAAAGTGAAGTTTAAAACTATGGATTATAAATTTCTAAACTTAACAAATTCTCAAAATACTCAAAAGAACTTGAAATTTTTTTGCCAAAAATGTTCTTGGTTATCAAATTGGATTGGAATTTTCGAATGACTTTTAACTTCCATTCACCAATAAAATTGGTTTTTGTTTTAAAATTGAATGCCATAAATTGTCAATTTTTAAAAATTGCATGTGTTCTTGATTAATTGAAAATCAGAAAATAAAATTTAAAACATGCAAATAAAGACAATTTTACCATTTGACATTGATAACAAAGTTTGGCATATCTTGCCTACATCTCTGGGTCCACCCAATAGTGAGGACCATTTCTATTAAATTTTTGAAAAAATGCCTTACAAATTATTTGAAACATTGCACAACTTCCCTCAGGTCTGATCTCCATCCAAGAATTCCACCTACACTGATAAACTCAAGCTCGATCACACAAACTCCTTCCTTAGTTTTCAATCCCCTTCTAAAATTGGTTTGGTCCCTTCACTAAAACTATTGGTCTATCCAAATAATAATAAAAACATTCTCCTTTCAATTATAAAACATAACTAAAAGGCTTACCCTATATATATCAGGTCAAATATTAGATAAAATTCCATTTGCTAGCTATCTCCAAGCTTCCATCTAGCTCTCGACCTATAAAAAAAATACATAGTCCTACGAAGCTTACCTTCAAATACAAGTTCACTCCTTTAACACTTCTAAGTCTATAGCTTGATCGGTCAAGACCTATCCCTTTTGCATGGGAGGTCATGAGTTCAAGTTGTCAGCCTACCTTTTTGGGTGCTTGGGTTATCCATTTTAATCCCACATTGGCAAAGTTAAATAGCTTTCATGTCTTTTTAAAGATAAGGAACCACCTTTTATATTGTCAATGCCCCTTTTGGTGGGCTCAAGGTGCTTAACATAGCATAGGTTTTTTGGTTGGTTACCAACTTAGCCTTTGGTATTTGGCATGTCTATTCTCACATCCCTTAGCTTGGCGTATAACTTGGAAGATAAGTCACGAGTTATGTGGATGTGGCATTTCTCATAATCTCTAAGCATGGCATGTAATCTCGAGGTCTATGGCTTAGCTTTTGCATGGTCTCCAAATTGGCATTCAACTTGGTGATGTGGCATGCATTTCTCATAGTCTCTCCAAACTTAGTAGATAATCTTGAGCTTGACTCAGCAAGTGGTTGGAAGATGTGGCAATGTTGTGGGTTCTCCCATGTGGCATAATGGGGTTTGCTTGGTAATAATAAATTGCAAGGAAATATTACAAGTTATTTAAAACACTTAATTTAATTATCCCACATGCATCTAGTGGGCACAATATAATGGTTTAAAAATAAATGCAAATACAATGCAATGTGAGATGGAGGCCAAGGCACCCCTCCTTAACCAAGTGTGTCGATCCTCACTAAGGGCCCCCAGTGAGCCAATAGTGGGGCCCATGGTTCTCCATACGACTGCATGTCAAAGACCGAAGGCTAAAATCAATACAAACACCAACCAAATTTTTTGCATGATCATACATAAACATACTGCCATGTGTTAATCGGTGATTGGTCTACTTGTCGCATTCGCATTACGACACCTCCTTATTTTTCTTGTCACAAAATAACTTTAAAAACCTATAACTTGGGCATTTAGACTCCATTTTGTGATCCAAAAGAGGCACTAGAAAGCTCTCAATGAGCTCTTCCATGTGAAAGAGGTTTCATCATGAATTGGAAACTTTTTATAAACTAAAATCTAGATCACACCTCCCTATAAAAGAGGTTTTTGGTCTCCAAAAGTCTACTATCTCCTCAAACTGATAACTGGTCTACTGCATCACATCAAATAAAACCCAATCATAGCAAGAGATAAACATTGGAAAAATAAATGATTCACAACTCACTGATATGGTATGAGTAAAGAAATCTAAAACTGCCAATAAACTAATCACAACATACCAAAATTGTCTGCCCAGGTCACATCATGAAAGTGGTGAACTTTCAATAAATTGAAACAATTCCCAATGTAATTGCAAAATAAGTTTGTTAATGCTGAAAACATATAATAAATGTTTTGGACATGTTGCAATACAATTCCCTGGTATGGGACTGATATGCTAAGAAAATTCAAAAAACAAAAAGTGTATATTTCCTAACATTCAAACATGCCCATAGGGTCTTACAATGCATCTATACATCCATGTGCTAAAAATATATGCATTCTAAAAATAGTAGTTAAATATGAGAAAGTGTTCTTAGGAAATTAACTCAACCCACAACATGCATTTTTTTATTATCTCCAATTGATCAAATGAGTTTAAGTCCTATAGACAACTCACACAGCATAAATATGAGATTCCATAACATAGAGCTATTAAACATAAGGTGAGAATTGAAATACTTCAAATGATAAACATGCCTCAAAATTTTATCACAAACTCTACTAATGCATAATAAAAGCTTGTTCTTTCCCTTAATAGAATTCTTAACAATGCTTTGACAAACAAGTGTATTATTAATCCACTTAATCAAATTTTCTGCCTACTTAACTTGATTTCCTTAGTGGATTCCTTAACATCATTACTTGAATCCAAATTTGAATGGATAGAAGTAGATGAATTACTTGGTGAATAACTTACAGTGCACTCAGTCATAGTCTCTGCATCTGAAGTAGAAGGTATGGCCTTCTTTGCTTCACCACACTACAATTTGATCAAGAGCTCATCCTTAGATTCAAGCTCTGATTTCAAACTTGCAACTTGCTCTTCAAGAGTTAAGATCTTGCATTTAAGGAATGCATTCTCATCCTAAATTTGGGTGTTGATGGCTTCAAGCTCTTTCATCTCAACTTTATGTGACAACTTGCCCATGGTTTCCTACAAACACACTGATTCCACAACTACACACTGCAATCTAATCAAGCAATATTGAAAACTAATAAACTGAAAGCAATTGTCAAATCACAATCAGAAGCTATCCCTACTTTGTAATTTCTTTGATACCAATTTGATCCATAAAATACACTGTTAAACTCAAAGTGAAGTTTAAAACTATGGATTTCAAATTTCTCAAACTTAATAAATTCTCAAAATACTCAAAAGAACTTGTAAATTATTTGGCAAAAATGTTCTCGATTATCGAATTGGATTAGAACTATCAAATGAATTTTAACTTCCATTCACCAATAAAACCAATTTTTGTTTTAAAATTAAATGTCATAAATTGTCAATTTTTAAAAATTACATGTGTTCTTGATTAATTAAAAATCAGAAAATAGAATTTAAAACATACAAATAAAGACAATTTTACCATCTGACATTGATAACAGAGTTCAACATATCTTGCCTATGTCTCTAGGTTCGCCCAATAGTGAGGACAATTTATATTAAATTTGTGTAAAAAATAGCTTACAAATTATTTGAAATATTTCACAACTTCCCTCAGGTCTGATCTCTATCTAAGAATTCCACCTATATCGATAAACTCAAGCTTGGTCACATGGAATCCTTCCTCAGTTTTCAATCCCCTTCTAAAATTGCTTTGGTCCCTTCACTAAAACTATTGGTCTATCCAAATAATAATAAAAAAATTCTCTTTTTAATTATAAAACATAACTAAAAGGCTTACCCTGTACATATCAAGTTAGATATTAGATAAAATTCCATTTGCTAGCTATCTCCAAGCTTCCATCTAGCTCTCAACCTATAAAAAAAAATACACAGTCCTGCGAAGATTACCTTCAAATACAAGTTCACTCTTTTTAAAACACTTCCAATTCTATAGCTGAATCGGTCAAGACCTATCCCTTTTACATGGGAGGTCATGAGTTCAAGTCATTGGCTTACCTTTTTGGGTGCATGGGCGATCCATTTTAATCCCACGTTAGCAAAGTTAAACAACTTTCATGTCTTTTTAAAGATAAGTGACCACCTTTTACATTGCCAATGCCCCTTTTGGTGGGCTCGAGGTGCTTAACATAGCAAAAGTTTGTTGGTTGGTTACCAACTTAGCCATTGGTATTTGGCATGTATATTCTCACATCCCTTAGCTCAACATATGACTTGGAAGATAAGTCATGAGTTATGTGGACATGGCATTTCTCATGGTTTCCAAGTGTGGCATGTAATCTTGAGGTCTATGGCTCAACTTTTGCATGGTATCCAAATTGGCATTTGACTTGGTGATGTGGCATGAATTTCTCATGATCTCTCTAAACTTAGCAAATAATCTCAAGCTTGACTTGACAAGTGGTTGGAAAATGTGCCAATGTTGTGGGTTCTCCCATGTGGTGTAATGGGGTTTGCTTGGTAATAATAAATTGTAAGGAAATATTATAAGTTGTTTAAAACACTTAATTTAATTATCCCACATGCATCTAGTGGGCATAATATAATGGTTTAAAAAATGCAAATATAATGCAATGTGAGATGGAGACCAAAGCACCCCTCCTCAACCAAATGTGTCGACCCTCGCTGAGGTCCCCCAGTTGTTAGGTTGTGGAGCTAAAAGCTTCACTGATGCAAACATGGAGGAGGTTACAAAAGGGTTGTGGAGTGTTATAGACATCGGCGTTGGTCAGGCCAACTAACGTCAGCAAGATAAGGCAGGAAGGCAACCGATGTCAATCAGTAGTCGGCCGACATCGGCACCCCCCAGGTAGATAGGGACTAATGTCGATCACCTGTGTGGTTCAAGCTACGAGTGTTTTATGGGTAGTTAGCTAATGAACCAAGTGTTTGCATGTTAAGAGCCAAATTTAGATGAGAAGCTGCGGATCTAATTATTGTAATTAGGTTTCTAATTATTGTTTGCATGAGATCTATTTAAGAGACTCATTGGTTGTATTGTAAACTTGTGATAGAGAGTAAGAGAGAAATAATATAAGCTCCTTCTATGTGTGAGGTGAGCATGGCGTGTTCCTCCTAGTGCCACAGTACCAAGTGTGGGTGCTGGATTAGAGAATTAGCAGGGTTCTTCATGTATGTATGATCTTGGTCATCAGGTGAGCATGGCTACGTTAGGAGATCTACATGGGTAAGTAAGATCATTGATTTGCAGGTGTATGTGTGTGCAAGGTCAAGGTTCACAGGTGTGCAGAACTAGATTGATTTACAGGTGTGCAAGATTAGATAGGACAACAACACAATAGGGAGTAGAATCAAGTGGGATCTACTTGGAGTATAGTGTGTACTTGTGGAGTGCGTGGAGCACTTGTGGAGTGCATGGAGCATAGGTGTAAGGTGAACACAAACTTTGTGTTTGAGTTGGGTGTTGGGACCTAAAGGAGAGAGCTTTGAGGGAAGATTTATTGTTTATGCCCTGGAGGTGTGGGAGCCCTAGAGGTGTGTAAGGAAGAAGAACTGTGGCAGCCTTCTTTGTTGTATTTCCTTATGAAAGAGTTTTAATACAAGTTGTGTATTGTCTCTCATATCATGTGTTATTTTTGAATTCTAGTTACTCATGTATTCTGATTAATTTCCACATGTTAAGTTGCTTGGTAATCAATTTTGTGCTTCCATTGTTTATCCCAACACGTGGTATCAGAGCTAAGGTTGCAGGGAGCAGGTTTTGTGTTTGGTTACAGGTCACTCTTAGGGGTTTCTAATTGAGTGGGAGTAGAGCAATGGCAGATCAAAGTAAGCTAAGAATGGAGGAGTTGAAAAGCACAGATGGTCACTTACGGTCTTATGGAAAGAAAGAGCAGGGAAAAGAAGATTGTTGGTTGGTAACAGATCAGCATGAAGGAACTGAAGATGCAGATGCTGTAGGTGTTGTTGCACAGGATGCTTTGGGAGGTTTCTTGGATAAAGTTAAATCTTGGATAATAGATTTTGTTGCCTTTTTCCATGCAGCCCCAGGGAGAGGAGCTAGTGAGCCTTGTCAAAGAATTGGCAAAGGGGAAGTGAAGCTGAAATTGCAGGTGGTCAACACATGGGTGTTGAAGGAGGTCATGCAGGTCCCAAGCTTGGAAAATTTGTGGCTAATTTCTTCAGGAAAGCTGGGTGATGAGAGATGCATAAGAACTCTCATAGCGGATGCACTTAAATTAGCTGGTGGTAAGAAAATAGGTACTTTTTATCTACTTGTTTATATTACTGATTCTTCTTCTGTTGCAGAGACGTGGCTTTGTAGGCTTGGTCACATGAGGAAGAAGGAGATGCATGTTCTTAAGAGGAAGACTGATATATTTGATAGGCTTAAGAACTGGAAAGCCTTGGTCTTTATGGAGGAGATGGCAGACAGAGACTAGTGGATGGGGCTAGATACTTCTAAGCAGGGTAGTTTGGACATGGGATTGATTCAAAGGAGCTCATGGGTAAAAAGTCATCACTCACAGGAAAACATAGGTACCAGCATCAGCAAGAAAACTGATGTTGGTAGTAGGTAAGACTGATGTCAGTCAAAAGGACCGATGTCGATAGCAGGATGACACCGATGTCGATAGGATTGGTAGTTAGGATAGGCATAGGAACCAATGTTGATTGGATACAGACTGTGTGGTGATCGAGGTCGGTCACTGTAATAGATTTTAGGTAGACAACAAGCTGTTAAGGAGTCTCAAATGCCAATATGGAGGACTGAAGATGGTAAGTAAGCCTCAAATTCATTGTTCCTCTTCTTTATACTAGTTGTTGATTGTAGAGCAGGAAGGATCCAAGAAACAGTGGGAGTATGGCAGGAATATGTGTTTCTACTCAAAATTCGCTTTTAGATCTAAGAGAAAAAAGAAACTAAAAAAGTAATGGACAAGGCATGGGAAGTACCTGGACTAAAGATTGCACACCGTAAATCCAGACGCTTGTGAGCACTCCTCTTTGGCTGTGGAGGAATGACACCTGCAAGAAAAAAGGAAACTTGGACAAGAAAATGTTAGATGGATAGGCGGTGGGTTGCCAAGCAAGAGCTTGTTCCCGAAAGTGTGAAAAACTTCCTTAAGGGAGGTCAACCCACTGTGAACAGACAGATAAAGGATCAAGAAAATACAGAATGCCAGAATACAGAAGTGACAAAGAAATTAGGAAGGAAAGAAAAGACAAAATGATTACCTGAGGGAGTTGTTGGGCTGAAGACAGTCGCCGAGGTCGGAAATGTCGCCGGTGTCAGTTATCTGATCTACCGGCGTCGGCTACCCTGCCAACGTCAGTTGGGGAAGTGACCGGTGTCGGTCGGGGTTGTGGCCTGTAGTCGGGTCTGGGTTGCTTTCTGGACTGTGGACGGGTTTGGGTCGTGAACAAGGTCAAGACTGAGTTCGGGGACGGGTCTGAATGGACTGAGGAGTGGTCTTGCCCTGTACAGGGTCTTTTGTTGGCAAAAGGAGGATGAGGGAGTTGTCTGGGATTGGTATAAAAAGTGGGACAATGTGAGAGGAGGATGGACAGAGGACAGGTCCTGAGAAGGCTTTTCAGCCTCTCAGGGGGAAGGATAGAGAGAGTAGGAAGCAGCAGATAACTGAAAGCTTAAAGAAAAGAAATCAAATAACAGAGTCTACTTACCTCTTTGCCTGCTGAATGAAGGGTTGAGAGAGCTGTTGTTGAAGTCACAGAGGATTTAGCAAGAAGAGAACTCTTGATGAAGAACCTTTGCACCTGTTGCTGTTGTTGCACGAGGTCCAAACGGAGAAGAGACGAAAGCCAAAACGCCAAGAGAGTTCAGTTTGCGAGCTCAAGGGTCCAGGGGGCTGCAACAGATGCAAAAAAGGGTAATGAAGGATGCCAACGCCGGCAGTTTCGCCGACGTCAGCCGAAGGGTCACCGACGTCGGCGGTCGCAGAATGGGGACAGAGGCTAAAAATAGCCTCTGCCCATTCTTGCACGCCGCCGAGCGAGGGGGGATGGGAAGAATGGTCACAAGGATGCCAAAATGGGCGTGGGGGGAAGATAATGAAGAGATTTGGCCTAATAAATGCTAGGGGGAAGGTGGAGGGATTCAAGGGAGGATCCAAGGTGGCAAGGGTAGGGTGGAAAGGGGGCCAAGGCCAAGGGTTAGGATAGGGGTTTAAGGTGAACAAGGGGGAGGACCAAGGTGCAGACACGTTTGCGGTGTCTACATTTGCCCCTTTTTGTCTTGTTGGTTGTTCTAGATGAACTGTAAGACAAAAATAGGAGTTGGTTGCCCCAAAAAAAGGATGAGGTGTTCCCCCCCTCAAAGCGATAGTCGAGAGAAGGGAACCGAAGATCGAGTGTCGATTTGATAGAGAAATGGATAGAAGAGAGTGAGTGAAAATGCTGCAGTAGTCGTGATTGTGCGTAGTCCACTTCACGAGAGGGTCAGGTCAAATTGTCGCATGTCGAGGGTCAAGGAGTGCCAAAATTGAAGTAACCGGGCCCCAACATTTAGTCGTCTACTGATCGGGTCACTCAATTTAAGCTGAAGCTCCAAATGGTCACCGTGTTGTAGGTATCCAGGGCTCAAGAAGTGCTCCCAGAAACACGAAAAAGCCACAAGTAGTAGGGATCAACTGGCTCGTGATCCTATACTTGCGAAGGGTCAAAAATAGTCTGTGGATAATTCTGCTAACCAACCGTGAGGTAGCACACACGCAAAAACAACCAAGGCAACATTGTCTTGGAAGTGGTCGAGGTTGAAGGATGGTCATTGGTCAAGGGGATGGATGGACGAAAGGATGCGACCGAGCTAACCCCAGAAGACCCCATGTCAACTGAGTGCTGCCTACATAGCCCCTGTCGTAGGGGCCTCAGGCCGATGTAGTTCTCCCTAAAAGGGAGGGAGGGTCAGAGGGATTGATTGGTCTTGGTCAAAGAAAATGATTGGTTTTGGTCAAAGAAAAATGATTGGTCTTGGTCAAAGTAAATGATTGGTCTTGGTCAGAGTAAATGATTGGTCTTGGTCAGAGAAAATGATTGGTCTTGGTCAAAGAAAATGATTGGTCTTGGTCAAAGTTGACGGAGTTGGTCGTGATAAGAGTCAAAGAAGAGAGGGTTTGTCCATCATAGAGACGAACAAAAGGGGGTGGTCGAGCTAACCTCAGAAGATGTGGTATCTGAGTGCTGCCTACATAGCCCTGGTCATAGGGCCTCAGACCAATGTAGTTCGGACAAATTAAGAAGATTGGTCGATGATGAGATTGGTCATGTGTTGAAATGACGAGGGTAAGATGAGGATAAAATGATGCTACAGATGGTGTACTCTGTAGAATTGGTCGAGAGTCTTTCATCCCTAGCAAGTTTCCATAGTCGTGATGGATATATGCTAAAAATGAATAGAAGTCAATTTATGCTTCAGCAAGTATTGGTTTATGCTTAACATAAATTGGGTCTAGTCAGTAGTTTCTATGTGTACTGGTGTCCATAGAAACTATGTGAAATGGTCTAGAATGATGTCAGCTGAAAATGATGAAAATGGCTGGGTTTGAGATGAGTCACTAATTGATGTGGTTAAATGTGACCAAAGCGAAGAGAAAAGATGAAAGGCAAATCGCCCTTTCATTGACAAGGACCCGAAAGGAAGCATAGATAGGGGTTATTAGAACAAAAGCCCCGTTCATGCATTACGTCGTTGACCAGTGTTGAGTTAGAATGGTAATCGAATCACTTTGACATTAAAGTGAGCTCGAAGTCCCTTGAGCAGGTGAGAGGAAGAGGATAGGGTAACCCAATTTAAGAGCAGGAATAACCTTGCCCCTTTTTATAGGAGACCCTGAGACAACTACAAGCCAAGTCCGTGACTCGTTTCTTTCTTTTTTTTTTTTTTTGCGCAGGCTAATCAATGCGGGAAGCCTACATAGAGATGTCTTTTGCTGTAGTGGTCATGTTGCGAAGCTGATCAATGCGGGAAGCTTCTAAGAAAGGCGCTATTTGTAGCAAGATTTAGTCATAGCCATCCTTCGAGGGAGTGGTCTATATTTTCGCTTAATAATGTTTGAATAGCTATCCTTCGAGGGATCAGTCTACTAGCTACAGCAATGATAGTACAGCTGTCCTTCGAGGGAGCAGTCTATCTTTTTGAATTTGACTTGATTTTGTGACCATGGATATGTTTTGACATCTTGATTTTGATTGTTTTTTGATTTAGAGTCATGGACAAGGCTGTAGAAGTTCAAGGATGCCCCTTTTATTAGGACAAAGCATCCATTCATCATAAAAGGGTCGTAGAGGACTTGTTAAAGGGGAATAGGGTTGAAAGGGATGAGGGTTAAGAGGATGAGGATTGCTCAAGGGATGAGCTCAAGTTACGTGTCAAGTAGATGAGTACTCGACTAGCAGAAGAATGGTCGAAGATGCAGCGCATTAAGAGGCTCAGGTTCTGGCCATCCGTCGAGGGAAGACAGACGATAAGTCCCTAACCCATACTTGTGCGTGATGATAAAAGGTCCAAGCCAATTGGGGGCAAATTTGCCTCGTTTACTTTGCTCCATATTGGTCACGTGCTAATTCTCTTTGAGGACGAGGTCTTCGATGTTGAAATCTCGTTCTCACAGATTTTTGTCGTAGGCCCGCTTTATGCGACTTTGGTATACATGGAGATGATTAAGGGCAGCAAGACGGCGCTCGTCAAGTAACTCAAGTTGAGCTAAGTGATCTTGATGAAAGTCATCGTTGGAGAGAATGTCATGCAGGGAGATGCGGAGAGACGGGATCTGTACTTTGAGAGGTAAGACAGCCTTTGTTTCGTACACGAGGGAGAAGGGAGTAGCACCCGTAGAGGTTCGGATGCTAGTGCGGTAGGCCCACAAAGCGAAGGGAACATGAATGTGCCAATCCCTTCCTGTATCGTTGACCACCTTCATGAGAATTTTGGTGAGAATTTTGTTGGAAGCCTCTACCTGCCCATTTGCTTATGGGTAGTAAGGCGAAGAAAAGCTGAGTTTGATGCCGAATGAGTCGCATAGTTTTTAGACAGTCTTGTTTTTGAAGGACTTGCCGTTGTCGGTGATGATTTTGTGAGGGACACTGAAACGACAGATGATGTGGCTATTGATGAAGTCGACAATTTTGTTGGCTTTTGTGGAGACAAGAGGAATGGCTTCCACCCACTTAGTGAAATACTCAGTGGCAGTGATGATGGACTGATGACGAAGAGACGAGTGAGGGTTGATCTCACCGATGAGATCTAAGCCCCACTGAGAGAAAGGCCAGAAATCCTGAGTGACTTACAAGGCGTGGCTGGGGAGATGAAGCAAGTTAGAGTGCTACTGACACTTGATGCAACGTTGAACATAGTCGCTACAGTCTTGATGAAGGGTGGGCCAATAATAACCCAGGTGAAGGATGCACTTGGCAACCGAGTTTCCACTGAAGTGTCCACCACAAATCCTGTCGTGGACTTGCTTTATGGCTTGAGGAGCTTCAGTGGAGGTTAGACAGCAAAGAAGGAGGTCGTCGAAGCCTTGTTTATAGAGAAGACCCCCTAACATGGTATAGCGAGCTGTGCACTTGATGAAAGCTCACCGCGCATTGCTAGAGAGGTTGGGAGGAGTGACAGAAAGAGACAAGTAGTCTACAAGTTGCTTATGCCAATCATTTTGTGGGCTAAAATTGACAGTGTTGATATGGTCGATGTGAGGAGAGATATATGAAGGCAAAAGTACACGATGCACTATGACAAAAAGGCGAGATGATGATGATGAAGACGGGATATGCGAAGCAAGAGAAGCCATGGTGTCGGCAAACTTGTTCGTAGAGCGTGGAACAGTCTGCAAGAGGTAATGGTTGAAAGATGCCAAAAGAAGGTCCACACGATTCTTATACCTCTGTAAGACTTCATTTTTACAGAGATATGAACCGTTAACTTGATTAACGATGAGCTGCGAGTCATCGAAGATGTTGATAGACTTGATGTGGAGAGAAAGAGCAGTCTGAAGTCCCAAAATTAAGGCCTCGTATTCGGCCATATTATTGGTACAATCAAAGTCAAGCTTGAAAGATAGAGGCATGGGCTCCCCTTCGAGTGGGATGAGGATAACCCCCGCACCCCCACCGAGTTGACATTTGGAACCGTCAAAGAACATAGTCATTTGGTAGACGGTGTCATCGGTGGAAAGGGTAGCGATAGACTCGTCAGGGAACTCATAGTGTGAAGGTTGGTTGTCGGGAAGAGGGGCATCTGCCAGTTGGTCAGCGATGGTTTGCCCCTTGATAGATTTCTGCTGGATGAATTCGAGGTCAAACTCTGCAAGCAGCATGAGCCACCGAGCCATACGTTGATTCTGATATGGCTTGGAGTGCATGTACTTGAGAGGGTCAGTGTGAGTGACGACAAAGGTTTTGTGGTTGAGAAGATAGTGGCAGAGCTTGGTGGTGGAAAAGACTAATGCCAAATAGAGTTTCTCGATATGAGTATACCGAGTTTCATAGTCGACCAGTGTTCGGCTGATGTAGTAAATCGCTTGCTCACGATGATGCTCGTCTCGGTGCACGATCATGGCACCTAACGAATGGTTGGTAGCAGAGATATAAAGGTAGAAGGGTTGGTCATCCTTAGGTGGAATGAGGACTGGTGGAGAGACCAGATAGCCTTTGAGGGCTTCAAAAGCCTCTTGATAGTCCTTATCCCATTTAAAGGAGACGTCTTTCTTAAGGAGGTGATGAAAAGGCTGGCAGCAGTCTGAAAGTTGCGAGATGAAATGGCGAATGGACTGGAGCTTCCCTTGTAGACTGCGAAGCTGCTTGAGATTGGTCGGGGGTGGGATTTCGAGGATAGCGTGGATCTTGGCGGGATCTATCTCGATACCACGGAAGGAAACGATGAAGTTGAGAAGTTTGCCTGAGAGGACCCCAAAGACACACTTCTTGGGGTTGAGGCGGACATTGTATTGAAGAAGGCGAGAGAAGATGATTGTGAGAATGGTCAAGTGGTCGCAGCGAAGTTTAGACTTGCCGAGAAGGTCATCCACATAGTCCTCCATGATCTTGTGGAGGAGATCGTGGAAAATGTAGGTCATGGCACGCTGATAGGTGGCACCAGCATTTTTCAAGCTGAAAGGCATGACTCGATAGCAAAAAGTCCCCCATGGGGTGATAAAGGTAGTCTTGTGCTGGTCTTCCGGTGCGATCAGGATTTGATTGTATCCTGAAAACCCGTCCATGAGAGATAGCATCTCATGGCCGGCCGTGAGATCAACAAGCTGGTCAATGTTAAGAAGAGGAAAGTCATCTTTGGGACAGGCTAGGTTAAGGTCGCGATAGTCCGTGTAGATCTGAATCCCCCCAGTTGCTTTAGTAATTGGGACGATGTTAGAGACCCACTGTGGATAATCGATGGGTTGGATGAAGGAGACAGAAAGAAGACGCTGAAGCTCCTCTTTGACAAGAAGTGCAATGCGAGGATGCATCTTTCGAAGCTTCTACCTAACAGGCTTAGCCTCTGGTTTGGTGACAATGTTATGGGTAGCAATGGTGGGGTCGATGCCAGGCATGTCGTTGTAAGTCCAGGCAAAGGCCTTGCTATGGTTGGAAAGGAACTGGGCATAGTCAAGCTGCTCCTGAGCGTCTAAAGATTGGCCAATCTTTAAGATGTGAGGAACATCAGAAGAAGAAGGGAGGTTGATGTCAATGGTGGATTCATTTAACATAACCTGGGTCTCGGAAGGGAGGAAACGCTGGATGAAAGAGTCGTCGGCACCCATGTAGGAAAGGATGGCGTCATCGTCAACGCAGTGGATAGTGTGAATGGTTGCCGACTCATCTTCTACCATGCTAGGAAAAATGAGAGGGAGAGACCTGGACACCCCATTGAGCTGATAGGTCAGGGGTTCCAAGTGGATGGTGTTTATGAAAAAAAAACTAGGAGGGATGGAAACCACCGACTCCGTAGGTGATAAAGGAGAGATGGGCGAGTCTGGAAGAGACTGGTCGATGGTTGGCTCGGGACAAATGTCGAAAGGAGCCTGAGTAGGGTCATGATATCCCAGGCCATACCATTTCTTGGCATCGTGATCATTGAGCGGCTCGATGGGCTGATGGGAGCCCTGCTCATAACGTCTGAAACCGAAACCCTTCTATGCACACCTGTGAAGGTAAGTGTGTGCAAAGGCGGGGTTGCCAAGAAATGAGAAGTCAGATGTGAAAGGTTGGGGTGAAGAAAGGGAATTGGTGTTGGTAGGAGCTTGATTAAGCCCCTCATAGACAAAGTTGGTTTGGAAGTGAGGAGGACCATAAGGTATGACCGTCCCGATCTGATGGTCGTAATTGGGACTGAGGTGAAGGCATCCATACTCTTGCAGAGTTTAGAACATGTCTAGGGTCAACAAGCGATATTCCCCAAGTGATAGTCATTGGAAGATGTCTTCCATGGGGTCTTTGGTCGGTGCTTGAAGAGGAGGGGTGAGGGCAACCATCGATTACGAACTGGTCAAAGCTTTTGCAGATGGAGGCGGTGCCAGAGTTGACGGTTTGATGGGAATGAGGACATCGTTGGGATGGTAGGTGGTGTTGCAAGTCTTGAAAGGTGAAGGGTCAGCGGGAATGGTATGGACTTGCCCGTCATGCTCAAAATTCACACAATGGTGTAGGGTGGAGGGTATACAGGCCATGGCACGGATCCAAGGTCGGCCTAGTAGAAGGTTGTATTGAAACTCTCCTTCGATGATATAGAAGAGCTCTGGGACTGTGCGTGGACCAACGCGGATGTGAAGGATGACTGTGCCAATGGTCGTGGCGGTGGTGTCATTGAAAGAGCGTAAGATCGCATCAGTTTTGGAGATGCAATTCTTGGGAAGAGACAGCTGATCAAAGGCGTGGGTAGAGATAATGTTGATGCTAGCGCCGCCGTCGATCATAACACATTTGATGCATGTCCGATCAACATAGGCAGTGATGAAGAGGGTGGCGTCCTGATCTTCCGTGTTAGATGTGGGAATCTCAGAATCACTGAATGTGATGGAGGCGACAGGAGATAAAGAATGGACGAGGGCAGCGAGTGGTTGGGGGTCCTCAGGTTGGACCTCCGCTACCTGCAAGGCTTAGATAAGGGCTTGACGGTGCTGAGGTGAGGTTTGGATAAGGTCATAAAGAGACATCTTCACAGGTGTCTGATGAAGCTGCTTCAGCATGGAGTCGTGAATTGGCCCAGAAGAGGAAGACGAAGAAGGTTGGGATGCGCCAAGGATAGAAATTTTAGGCTTGGGCGCAAGAGGTGGCTTGACGAAGGGATAGGTCCAAGGAATGGCAGCTTTTTCTTTTGCCTTGTCCTTCTGCGACCTAGTGGTTATACGGATAGCATTGATTTCGAAAATGGGAGGTGAAGAAGGGGTCATGTCTTACTGGTGAGATGTTGACGTGCTTGAAGAGGTTGGATGAGGAGTCGGGGTCTGGTCAAGAGTGTCCTCAATGAGAAGAGTGTCTTTCTCCATATGGCGGCGGATGACGGCCTTGAGGGCACAGCAAGTCTCAGTGTCATGTCCTGGTGTACGATGATATAAACAAATTTTCATATCGTCGAACCAGGAGGGCTTGGACCCGAGAGGTTGGAAAGGCTTGATGGGCGGAAGGGTTATGTCAGAAGTCCAGAGAAGTCGGTGCAATATCAACGAGTATGAGCCCAATAGAGGGTCCGTGCTATTTGATATGCGTGAGGTTGGTGACTTTTGCTTAGGCGAGGTTAGAAGAGGTTTCCGTACCACCTTATGGGTTGATGGTGCGGTGACAGATGGAGACGGCTCTTTTTTGATGATTGGTACCACCTATTTAGGAGAGGGACGACTGGAGATAGGCAGAGGAAGCAAAGAAGGCAATGAGTTTTGGTTGAAGGTCGGAGTGGGAAGGATGCTGGTCAAGGTCGAAGGATGGGGGCCCAAAATGGATGGCAATGGTGACGGGGAAGGAGACGTTCGTTTCTGCGGTCTGGCAGCCCTCTTTGACTTGGTTGGAAGAGTACTGCTGGTCGAGGTCTGGCCTAGGTCCACCTTCACTTGCGGGTGAGTGAGGGTGGAGACAGGATGAATGCCAAATGACTTGATGGGTTTAGACGAGGTAGATGCAGGTTTTGGTTTAGACGGGTTTGGTTGAGGTTTGAGAGTCTGGTCTTTGTCAAGAGTCTGACGAGATTCTGCCTTAGGAGGATTAGCAGCATGTCATGAGAGGGTGCGGGTATGTTGAAGGGCTTTAAGACGCTCCCACAACACCTGAGGCATCACTTTCCTTGGAGGGAGAAGTGCGATTTTCTCCACTAACCGGGAAAATGGCTGAGAAGAAGATGTTGATGGTTGCGAGGTTGAAGACGAGATGGGTGTAGTGGTCTTAGACGCATGGTGTGGTGAAGTCATGACAGATTTGGATGAAGACGAAGGTGAGACAGGTTCTTCCCTGGGTGGAGAAGAATCTGAAAAATGAGGCTCCCCGAGTGGGAAAAGGGCAGGGATGATGGTGCTCTCCACTTGCGGCTGAGGAGTAGGAAGGGTTGGGTCCTCCATAGGTAGTAGAACGGAGGATGGCGAGACCAGTGGTGCTGGTAAAGCCGAGGTGTCCTCTAAGATGAGAGGGGTCGATGGAGAACTAGTCGAGGAGAGAGGTTCATCCACATGTGATGGACTAACCTCCTGAGGTTGATTGGGGACGAAGGGAGAGACCGTATTGACTGTTCGAACGTTGTGCTCATGATTGTCGTCAATTAAGGTCTGGATGTTGTTTTGAGTTGGCGGATGATTGGGGAAAGGTTGTTTGAAGATGTCAATGGCCTGATTAGGGGGTGCATTTGGATTGTCTAAGATGAGATCCCCCTTTTCAAGCATGTCTTGGATTATGTTCTTAAAGGTTTTACAGTTTTTCGTGTCATGGCCCTTAACACGGTGGAAGCTACAGAAGTCATGCTCCCTATACCACGTGGGAATAGCGTGTGAGGGATCAAATTGTGGAGGAGGTCAGGCTTGAGGGAGATTGAGGACCCCCTGTTTAACAAGCTTGTCCAGCACAGACGCATATGATTCTCTGAGAGGAGTATATCGCCGCTGCACGTATCTTTGCTAGAATTGGCGAGTAGCGCTCTGAGATGTAGATGGCTCAGGCTGGTTGGTCGAAGAGGATGAAGGCCTAACAACCACGGCATTAGCTGAAGCCTTGGATTTAGAATTGGATGATGATGGCTTGGCAGAGGAAGAGTCATTGGTCTTAGAGCTGGGATTCTTGTTCCGCAACTTGACTTTATTCTCCTCGATGGCACGCAACTCCAGTTTGTGAGCCATCGTGAAGGCTTCGTCAAAAGTGCGGAAGGTTTGAACCCTCAGGGTGGAAGAGATATGTCTAGCGCAAGCTTGGGAAAAGAGTTTAATAAGCTTGACCTGGGGTAAGGAAAAGGAGAGTTGATTGATAAGGCCTCTCCATCAAGCAACGAAGTCGGCTATGGACTCGTCCTCGAATTGCCGGATAGAATAGAGGTCCGTGATTGAGACCTTCTTGGTTATGTTGATGGAAAAGTGATCGAGGAAGAGCTAAGCCAATTGTGTGAACGAGAAGAGAGAATGGCTAGGAAGGGAGCTGTACCAGTCAAGTGCAGCACCTGAGAGAGACATAGGAAACGTGCGTAAGAGTAACGCATCGTCATGGCCAATGAGGTAGCAGGCATGTCTGAATGCCCGCAAGTGTTGTTGTGGGTCTTCCTTGTTTTGAAAGCGAGAATACTTCGGAAGCTCCCACTGGCTAGGATATGGTCTGATTGGGATAGAAGGATGAATGGGCTCGTTATAGATCTGCTCGTATGAAAGAGTGTTGTGCGAGCCAGAAACAGAGGTTTCAAGACTGGTCATCTTGTCCATCAGCATTTTGATGATGTCTGCCGACGGATTGACGGGTTGTGCACCTCCTAAGTTTTAGGGCGCTTAGAAGAGGCTAGGGGAGGTATGCGACATAGTCGGTTGTACAATGTACGGATGACTAATCGCAGGGGCAGAAGTGGAGGCTAAAGGTGGTTGGGTGGAAGACATAGCTGGGCCCATTGTCACCACGAGAGGTTGAATTGTGGTAACGGGGGCCAAGGGATATGAGGCCACCCTAGTGTTGATAGGGGCCAGGGTAGGCGGAATAGAGATGATAAGGTTTTGAAAAGGAGTGGATAGCGGTTGAGAGGGTTGAAGTTGACAGGGGGCCAGAACCCCGATGGAAGTGGGCCCAATGATAGAGGGAGAGGCCACACCTGGAGGATTGGTCAAAATCTGAGTCTGGTTAGTGGTCGAAATGATGGCTTGAGTGTCCAAAGATTGAACTATGGATGCTGTCGATACAGCCGTAGTTGCGGCAAGGGAGGTTGGCATTCCATAGATTGGATTGCCCAAGGAGTCTTGTGTTCGGCTATGCGTGAGATAGTGTTGCAAGGCCTTGACGTTGAGGTCCAAGAATCGCTCAAAATCTTGGTCCCCTTCTTGGACAATGGGGGTCTGTGGTGGGGTTGGACGAGTGGGAGTTCTTTCAGTCTCCGAGTTGAACTCCATTGTAGGCTTGGTCACGGATGGGGTAGATGGAAGTGGTTGACGGCTAGCGTGGTTGACAAGAGCTTTGGCTTGGCTGCAAGTCAAAACCATGCAAGGCAAAGAAAGTTCAAGTCTCAGGAACTGTGTTGCTCAGTTTCAGAAAACCAGGATGGAGTCTTTGGCAGAGAAAGGACAGGTTTCAGGCTGCTGGTTTTGAAAAAAAAGGACAGTGATAGAGACCGACGTCGGTTTAAAAACCGATGTCGGTTAGAAATATGGCCAACGTCGGTCAGATAACCGATGCCGGTAATAGATGAGGCCGACGTCGGTATTAGAACCGATGCCGGTGACAGGGGAAGCCGACGTCAGTGGCAGAACCGATGTCGGTGACTGTGTTTTCCAGAGAACCAAAAGGTTCTTGGAAAATAATGAAGAAGGCATCCTCACTCACTCAAACAAATAGATGAGAAGAGGAAAACAGAGAGAGACACACAAGCCTAAGCGATAAATCCTAGGAATTAACCTTAGAAATTGTGGCTTATGCCTTAGATGGATGTTTGGGGAGATTGGCTGAAAAATGGGTCCTAGAAGAAGGCGGTCTAAAGATGGTTTCAGGTGTTGTTTTAGGTGCTCAAAGATCTGTGTTAGGGTCTGGTACATGGCTTGGTGCTAAGGAGCAAGCTCCCCTCACTTCACGATTCCAGTGGTTAGCTGGTCTCGCTTAGCCAAGATATACCTCGCCTAGAGTTTAGACTCCGCCAGAGAACGGAGTGGGCTTCCCTCTTGGTGATGAAATCCAAGTAGGGTCACCAGGACGGGTAAGGTATCCGTTGGGGGATGAAATCCCAGTCGGGCCTTGTCTCAAGTAAGTTTTATGTTCGTTTAGTGCATGTGGTCTGGTAGTGTAACATCAAGTGTCTACGGTTCATTTAATATGCGTCTAAGTTACTAGATGTGGACTAATGCAAGCACAAGCAGAAATGAAAGTGCAATACATTTTAATGCCCAAGTCGAAATGTGATGTTTGTTATGAAGACAAGCTTGAGAAAGGGTTGAGAGTGTGATGTTTAGACTAGTCTAGAAATGCAAGGAAGAAAGATTCATTTTAGTCCTGCTTATAGTGTCATTGAGAAGAAGAGAAAGAGGAGAAAAGGTAAGAACCTGATGCTCCTAAATGAATGAAGAAAAAGGAACCCAGGAGGAACCTAGGGTCCCACCGGGTGTGCCAGATATGTTTCTACTCAAAATTCGCTTTTAGATCTAAGAGAAAGAAGAAACTAAAAAAGTAATGGACAAGGCATGGGAAGTACCTGGACTAAAGATTGCGCACCGTAAATCCAGATGCTTGTGAGCACTCCTCTTTGGCTGTGGAGGAATGACACCTGCAAGAAAAAAGGAAACTTGGACAAGAAAATGTTAGATGGATAGGCGGTGGGTTGCTAAGCAAGAGCTTGTTCCCGGAAGTGTGAAAAACTTCCTTAAGGGAGGTCAACCCACTGTGAACAGACAGATAAAGGATCAAGAAAATACAGAATGCCAGAATACAGAAGTGATAAAGAAATTAGGAAGGAAAGAAAAGACAAAATGATTACCTGAAGGAGTTGTTGGGCTGAAGATAGTCACCGAGGTCAGAAATGTCGCCGGTGTCGATTATCTGATCTGCCGGCGTCAGCTACCCTGCCGACGTCGGTTGGGGAAGTGACCGGTGTCGGTCGGGGTTGTGGCCTGTAGTCGGGTCTGGGTTGCTTTCTGGACTGTGGATGGGTCTGGGTCGTGAACAAGGTCAAGACTGAGTTTGGGGATAGGTCTGAATGGACTGAGGAGTGGTCTTGCCCTGTACAGGGTCTTTTGTTGGCAAAAGGAGGATGAGGGAGTTGTCTGGGATTGGTATAAAAAGTGGGACAATGTGAGAGGAGGATGGACAGAGGACAGGTCCTGAGAAGGCTTTTCAGCCTCTCAGGGGGAAGGATAGAGAGAGTAAGAAGTAGCAGATAATTGAAAGCTTAAAGAAAAGAAATCAAATAACAGAGTCTACTTACCTCTTTGCCTGCTGAATGAAGGGTTGAGAGAGCTGTTGTTGAAGTCACAGAGGATTTAGCAAGAAGAGAACTCTTGATGAAGAACCTTTGCACCTGTTGCTATTGTTGCACGAGGTCCAAATGGAGAAGAGACGAAAGCCAAAATGCCAAGAGAGTTCAGTTTGCGAGCTCAAGGGTCCAGGGGGCTGCAACGGATGCAGAAAAGGGTAATGAAGGATGCCGATGCCAACAGTTTCGCCGACGTCGACCAAAGGGTCGCCGATGTCGGCGGTCGTAGAATGGGGACAGAGGCTAAAAATAGCCTCTACCCATTCTTGCACGCCGCTGAGCGAGGGGGGATGGGAAGAATGGTCACGAGGATGCCAAAATGGGCGTGGGGGGAAGATAATGAAGAGATTTGGCCTAATAAATGCTAGGGGGAAGGTGGAGGGATTCAAGGGAGGATCCAAGGTGGCAAGGGTAGGGTGGAAAGGGGGCCAAGGCCAAGGGTTAGGATAGGGGTTTAAGGCGAACAAGGGGGAGGACCAAGGTGCAGACACGTTTGCGGTGTCTACAATATGATGTAGAACCAAATAGGAGATTTGGTAGAGTTGCCAGAAGGTATGAAAAGCATAGAGATGAATGGATACCTTAGTTGAAGAATAGAGAGAATGGACATGTGAGATGGAAGACCAGGTCATATGGTCTTGAGGAAGCTGCAAGACAGTGGTACAGGTTTTGACAGGTGGATGATAAAGCATGGCTTTAGTCAACGTCAGGGTAACTACTATGGTTTGTCTTACCAGGGGGATGATGGTCATGACATCATTCTATTATTGTATGTGGATGGTATGTTTGCTATTAGGTTTGTACATATAGGGTTTTGCTGAGCTAAGGGTAAGATTAGTTCAGTGGTTTGCTATGAAGAATTTGGAGCAACAAAATTCTTTGGCATGGGAGGCATGGAGATTACAGGTTGATTTTGTCTCCAGTGAGAGCTGATGTGAATCAAGTGTTGGTGAGGTTCAGGATGTAGAATCAGAGCACACTAAGGGCTGGACAGTTCAATGTCTAAAATCACATGAGGTCTGGTATAGACTTGAGTTTTCCCAAGCAGTCAAAGCTGTCAGAGAGTTAGGAGCCAATTCGGGAAGTGGATTCTTAGGGATGTGAGAGGGACCAACAACAGGTATTTATGCTATGTAGGGTTAGGACTTCACTACATGAGATTGTAGGTTCGAATGTGGCAGGGTACTCAAATGATAGGAGGTTCACCATAGGTTATGTGGTGGGTTGTCTTCAAGATTGATCTTGAAGAGGGATACAAGCTAGGAAACAGATTAGATGGGGTACATGTATAGGTACAGTGTATCTATTTATCTCCGAGTGAGAGATTGTTAGGTTGTGGTGCTAAAAGCTTCATTGATGCAGACATGGAGGAGGTTGCAGAAGGGTTGTAGAGTGTTACAGACACCAGCGTCGGTCAGGCCAACCGACGTCGGCAAGATAAGGTAGGAAGGCAATTGATGTCGGTCAGTAGTCGGCCAACATCGGCACCCCCAGGCAGACAGGGACCGATGTCGGTCACCTGTGTGGTTTGAGTTGTGAGTGTTTTACGAGCAGTTAGCTAACTAACCAAGTGTTTGCATGTCAAGAGCCAAATTTAGACTAGAAGCTACGGATCTAATTATTGTAATTAGGTGTCTAATTATTGTTTGCATGAGATCTATTTAAGAGACTCATTGATTATATTGTAAACTTGTGTTAGAGAGTAAGAGAGCAATAATATAAGCTCCTTCTGTGTGTGAGGTGAGCATGGCATGTTCCTCCTAGTGCCACAGTACCAAGTGTGGGTGCTAGATTGGAGAATCAACAGGGTTCTTCATGTATGTATGATCTTGGTCATCAGGTGAGCATGGCTATGTTAGGAGATCTACATGGGTAAGTAAGATCATTGATTTTTAGGTGTATGTGTTAAAGGTCAAGGTTCATAGGTGTGCATAACTAGATTGATTTGCAGGTGTGAAAGATCAGATAGGACAACAACACAACAGGGAGTAGAATCAGGTGGGATCTACTTGGAGTACAGTGTGTACTTGTGGAGTGCATGGAGCACTTGTGGAGTGTGTGGAGCATAGGTGTAAGGTGAATACCAACTCTGTGTTTGAGTTGGGTGTTGGGACCTAAGGGAGAGAGCTTTGAGGGAAGATTTACTGTTTATGCCCTAGAGGTGTGGGAGCCCTAGAGGTGTGTAAGGAAGAAGAACTATGGCAGCCTTCTTTGTTGTATTTCCTTCTGAAAGAGTTTTAATAAAAGTTGTGTATTGTCTCTCATATCATGTTTTATTTCTAAATTCTAGTTACTCATGTATTCTGGTTAATTTCCACATGTTAAGTTGCTTGGTAATCAATTGTGTGCTTTCATTGTTTATCCCAACACCAGTGAGCCAATAGTGGGGCCAACAGTTTTCCATATGACCACCTGTCAAAGACCAGAGGCTAAAACCAAACCAAACACCAACTAATTTTTTTGAATGATTGTACATAAATATATTTCCATGTGTAAATGGGTGATTGGTCCACTTGTTACATTCACATTGCAACACCTCCTTATTTTGCCTATCACAAAATAACTTCAGCAACCTATAACTTGTGCATTCAAACTCTATTTTGTGATCTAAAAAAAGTGCTAGAAAGCTCTCAATGAGCTCTTCCATGTGTAAGAGGTTTCATCATGACTTGGAAACTTTTTTTGAACTAAACTCTAGATCAACAATAGGGTGTATGATATATGGCATATTTATGGGTAGATAATGATGACATGGGGGGATATGACATGGATGGATTTTTCCCCCAAGTGTTGAGGTACACTATAATTAATAGATTGTTTTAACATGATGCTAGAAACTAGTTTTCAACATGGTACTTTCCTAGGGCACTAGAAGAATGTTTTTCACTATTAGATGAATGATTTGTAATTCATCATTTTTAAATTTTTTTTGGCATCTTGATTTATTAGATTTGAGTGTGAGATGTAGGATTGAAATGATTTATTAATGTTTAAACAACACATATTTTAGACATATGTGAAGACTAGGATCATGATTTTAATGTTGGTTATATTTATGTCTTTATGACCTTCATTGATTATTGATTAAGATCCCTATAGACATTTAGACTAGGTGTCTACATCACACCTATGAAGTTTAATGTTTCCCAGTATAGTGAGATGAGTTATGGATGGGTTTAGGGTTTTGATTTGATGGAGTAATATATCATTTGATTAAATGATAGGATCATGATATGGTGTGATATGTTATTGGGAAATGGGACTATCTATTGCATACATTTTGGATATGTTGGAAATTTTATATTTGATTGGTTCCATATGATAAAATAATTTAAGAGATCCAAGACATTCTGACTTTGTGCTTTATCTTTGATTTAATTATTTGAAGGATTATCAACCATACTGATAGTGATTTTGATATGTTTTTGATTTCCATACTTGATTATATCTTGACTTCCCCTAGTGCTCAACTTTGGGATTCTCCAGAGGAAATTGATTTTTGACATTATAGATGATTACTATTTTGACTTTGATGGTCCCCTAGTGATTCAAAGAGGGATTCTCTAGGGGAAGACATTTTTTAATTAGGTTGATGATCTAAATTTTATTGATTTTGACTTGTTGGATCACAAATGAATTTTAAAATATGGTCTTGGACCTTTTTAATTATTGCACATATCATGTTTCTCAAGGAAACATCCAACGGTGTATGCTCATATTCATCCCTATGGAGGGAGGTGATTAAATGATCATTAACTAGAAGAAAGGGATATATAATGGATGGAGGTGGGGGATATGGTATGATGATGTCAATTAATGGTGGTGGGTCAACATGGTCCTCATAGGGGTGCTTAGGAGACCTAGTTTTGATGTCAAAGAAAATCTCCCCAAGATCAGTAAAAATATTACTAAGACTAGTTATAAGACATGCATTCGATGAGGGATAAAATCTACTCTAAGTATATTCAATATATAAATCCTATAAAAAATCTATTATGACTTCATCATCTTGATTGGGATCAAAATATATGCTTTGTGATTGGTTAACATCTATATTATAAGTATCTTCAAAAGGGTAGGCATAGTCATCATCTACTAAAATATTTATGAGGGATGATGTTTTTGATGAGGAATTGGATTTTGATACTAGTGTTGAACATGATCTTGATGTAGATAAAACTAGTGTTCACTCTAATACTAATTTTGATGTGAAGGATGCAATGCTACTAGAATAAGATTATTTGTATGCAAATGACCTCTTATCATGGGGTATTTAATGTGATGATGGGGATATAATGGATTTGAAAAATATATACCCATGAAAGGAGGACTCATGAGGGAAGGGAGGACTAGGTTCATGGGGAAAAAACTCGTATCTGATGGAGGATTTATTAAAGATGAGGGGATCATGGAAGATGGATATGGTGTCTTGATCTTGGCTTAGAAAAGAAAGGGATTGATTATGATCAGGAAATGAATCTTGGCATTCCTCTTCTTGTTCACCCATAGATTTAATCTCATATGAATCATTCTCAATTTTAATGTCACCATGATCAATGAGGTTTTGGTTTTAGGTTTGGAAATTACAACATTGATTAATTATATTCCCCCAAGTTTGATAATATATATAGTAGTGATCTACTTTATACCAAGAGGGCTTAGGTTTGGTAGTATTAATATGTCATATGGATGGATAAACCATTATGTAATTAGAAAAAAGATAGTGGAAGAGGGATTTTAGTGATATAAGAAGAGGAGTATAGGGCATCTCTTCACTTCATGAATTAGATGTGAAAGCATTAGACTTTGGATGAGATGATTGTTGGTATGACTAGGTGGGTAGACTAGTAATAGACAAAGTGGCTAGGATAGGATTCATTTTGCTAGTTTAGGATGGGTATATGACTAGATATGGATAATGGATGGTGTATTTGAATGTGACTTGGTGGTGTGAGGACTAATATTTTTTAGATGAGGATGGGTGTGCAATGGAGGTACTATTGGGTGGATAAGGTCAAATCTTGTAAGACATATAGTTCTCATCTCAAGGTGAGAAAGGAGAGAATACCTATTTGTGATGATTAATTACTAAATAAGGGTATTAACTAGATATATTTTGGATGTCTTGGAGAAGGATGAGAGAAAGTACACATGATGTAGTTTGTAGGCCCCAATTGTAGGTGTTAGGGATTGAATAAAAATATTGAGTGATGAAGATGGGATGTGCGGAAATTTTTTTGACAAAGTCTTGATTTAGTATGATCCCAAGTTTTATTTGATGTGATGCTTAATGAAGTAATACAATATTAAGTAGATCATATTAGGACCTAGGATAGACTTTGATGAATTAGACTATATTCAACTAGGTGAGGTATGATAAGATCTAAGACTCAATTGGGGGCTAGACTAGCTTGAGAGACTAATTTTGACTAGGGATTGATTAGATTAAGACTAGAGCAAGACTAATATGATCAACTCAAATAGGATGAGGTGATTTTATTTATAGGTTGATAGGATTGTGATTATGTGTATGACTCAAACTTGATTAGACATAATCAAGCTAATAATGAGGACCTTGATATGTAAATAATATTTGTTTAACATGGATGAAACTAAAATATAACCAAAAAATTGATGATATGATTAGTATATAAAAGAGTATGGCAAGATAAAGATGGGTTGGATTATGAATAGCACTAGGTTATAAGGAATATGATGATGGACAAGGTGATTTGGCTAGACAAAGTCAAGATGTATGGTGTGATTAAGACAAGGTATGGGTTTTATAATTAGTAATATGGTTTAAAAAAAAAGTGTATTCAAAACCTATACCTATTTCTATCAACTATTTCACACACACATTCAGACATGGTCAAGCAGTATAGGATAATATTCATATAGGAAACTCATAGGCCTTACTCAAAGTTTGTTCCTTTTAGAGAAGGTATTGCACACCCTTAATCAAGAGGTTATGGCTCAATATCAATGAGGCATCTAAAATAGTTATTGCATATACATATAAAACTATATCTAATGAAATAACATATACACACTTGAGAATATGAACCAATCAACTCAGTTACCAATAATCATTGTAATTTACTAATCCTTCAATAGTTGTATGTGACCAAGAGTGGTTATAGATAAGGTGGATTTAGTATTAAATATGAAATTAAATATGATTAATGGTAAGGATAAGTGAAGAGGATGAGGTTACATGATGATAAGGTGTGATAGAGGGATGCAAAGATTAGATGAATGTATGTGAGTGGTGGGGGTAAAACTAGTGATATATGAATGAGACTAGACTAGGATGTGATTACGATGAGAGGGATGATGAGAAATAGGACATTATATAAGATAAAATAATTTTAAAAGGATATACACAAATATACAAATAAAATATGTATAAGAGGATGTATATGATGATATGATGAAGAAGAAAGAATATACAATATGATGATGAAGGAGACCTAGATATGTGTATATAGGCTTGGGTAAAAGGTTGAATCATCTCAAAAATAACACTAATCTAGTGCAACACTCAAAAAATCAAGAAAATAACAAATTTATCACTAATAAACTAATTGGGAGTATAACTTGATGATTGCACCATCTAATGGCTTTGTAGGTGAGGTTATAGGCTAATGACTTGTTACAGAATCTTCCAAACCTTCTTAACCCTATTTGCACATGATAGTCACTTGGGAGATAATATTAACTCTATAAAAAAGCCATGTGTTATAGCCAATGGTCTTATACTAGGCTTACATGAGGTCTCTAGGGGCGTCCCTGATATATGCAAGGTAAATGGGGCCCAACTTTATATAGGGTATTGTCTAATGATTGGTTTAGAATTAAATCTTCCCTTTATATAATACCAGTATGGGGGAAACCACTTAGCATAAAAATGGATATCCTTAATATTTATACTTTTTTAGAACATGGAGTGTGGGTTTGTGCATGGTGGTGAAATCCACAATCATAATCCCCCTAAGACTATGGCAAGCATGTGAGAATCACTTCCACATCATGTTTTTCCTGTAAAAAAAATTGAGAGGTTTTATTGGTGGTTTTTGATCCTCCAAGAATCACCACTAGGACATAGGGAGGAGAGAATACAACACTATAGCCCTCAGGTAATACTCAAACAAGAAAAAATATTTATCAACTAATTAATTAAATGATATATACAAAATATACAAGATATTTTTAAAAATTCTAAAATATTTGATAGGTGTTCTTCAAAGCAAGTGATTAGTAGTTTCAATAGGAAATCTTGAAGGATAACCTACAAGACAAGACATTAGACAAAAATATGACATACAAGAGATGATGTTATCAAGCCAAAATTTCCACTAGATTCACCCCTCTAAGAGTCAAAACAAAAAGTTAGTCCAATAAGCATTAATAAAAAATACTAAAAAAAATCACAATTTTTCACTATAACCTTTTTGGATGAGGGGCCACCATGAAGGGGTCTAAGGGAAGTATCCCCCAATGGGTTCAAGGGGTAGTGTTCCTTATGGGATTAAGGGGCAATATCCCTTATGGGGTCAAGTGGCAATTCCCCTTATGGGATCTAGGGGTAGCTACCCTAGTGTTCTCCTTATCACAGTATAGGGTAGGGTCAAAGGGTAGTGCCCTTGATACCAAATTCAATTTGGGACTTATATAATCCTTGGAATGACTCAAAATTAACTAAAAATGGTCCTAAAAAATGCACTCAAAAAGGATAAATTGAATTCAAAAAAGAATGTAAAATCACCACTACAGAAGGCAAAATCACTTCCAAAAAGGTAAATTATAGGTGATAATCTAATAATAAAACTATGAAATATATTATTTTATATATAGTTAACTAATAGTGATCATGTGGTTAGTCAAAACCACTTATTATTATTCAAAACTGCCTGTGGTTATCAATGTTGCCTTTATCGAGAGACAATTTTTCAACTAGTTACAAAAATATATAGATTACTAAAAATGTTAATATATATAGGAGTATGTTTATTTAATTTAAAATACTTATAAAATCATTATTATAACCTACAAGGATATAAATTATCAAAAAATGAACAATACAACCTATTTTTGAATGTTATTCAAAATCGCATGTTTGAGTTCAAAACTACCGATGAGATTTAGAACCACTTTTATTGAGATGTGGTTTTACACGTATTAAAATTTTTAGTATATAAAAAATATTTCAGATATTACCTAAAATTATTTATGATGTTTTAAGACCATATTCTTAGTAGAAATCAAGAAATCTACTAGAATTCAAAAACTAGACTAGTAATACTTATTGTTTAACTACTAGCAAAATCACCTCTACAATCTGCAAAACCATAATTTGGATTCAAAATAACCTTTGTAAATAGGTGATATTATATAATATATTCATAATACTTTTTTTTGGAGACACAAGTTGGTATAAGCATATTTTATCCTTTCTTGGAAGAAGATAACAACTAGACAGAAGCCACAAGATTGTCAGTGATGAAAAACATAGGTTTTCAGTTAGTGATATTCTATTTAAATAGAAACTACCTCTTTCAAAGGAAAAATTGCCTCTAGGATTCAAAAAAACTTCTATGGATAGGAAGTATTGCAATGTTTAGTCAAGAGGTTATTTTTTAGGGTAATGATCTTGTCTGAGTAGAATATCCCTTTTCCTGTAAGTAGATAATAACTGAAAAGAGGCAAAAATATTATCAAATATCAAAAACACAGATCTAAATTAGTATTCTTATGACTAAATTCAAAGAACACTTTACAAAAATAAAACTACAATTGATTTTCAAAATCACCTCTATTAAGAGGTGCTTTTGTAAAAGGCCAACAAATTACTAAAAATGTTAATGTCTAGTGGTCAGGTTCATGTGGTTCGTCAAAAATGCATCTAGTATGTGTGAAACTACCACTTCAAAATTGTATTTTACAGTGTAATATCGTTCTTCATCTGAGACTTGAAAATTTTAAAATTATGGAGCCCAATCTTGTTTTAACCACTCTTGCAAGCTAATTTATCACATCTTACACACATAGGGGTTAGTTTAAAGGAGGGATCCCATTGTGGTTGCCAAATGTGAGATGATAAATTTGAGGTATGGAATTTGATTATGAAATTTATATAAAAATCACTCAAAAAATCAATCTACCATTGAAATTTAGAACCAATTAGGAATAAAATGCAAAGCTAAATAAAACATTCATACCTATCTTTAATCCTAAAAGCTAAATGCTCTAAATCAAGATTAGATGACTATGGAGGTAGGATTGCTTATAGACTTAGATTTTATGATAGCATGATACTATCTTGATGAATTTCATAATTAGATTAGTTTTTCATGAGAGGATCATAGATTTCATAGTTGGTTCAATGGAGGAATGAAGATGTTTAAATAGTCAATAGAGGGAGGATTAAAAAGGAATTAAAAATTCTTTGGAAGCTTATAGATTTAAAGGATTCTAATCTATTATGGGCTAAGAAATATTAGTAAATGATTAATATGGGTGATTAGATAGGTGATTAAGGACTAAGGATGTAGGAGATCCTAATAATAGGCTAGGGTAGGTGGGATTGGAATTTAAAATTCTAATATAATGGATAAGTGGGATTAGTTACTGGATAATAGGAAATAAGAAGAATGAATTGATTTGTGGGATAGGAACAGGGTTAATAGATGAAGAAGAATGAAGGGGGATGTTATATAAATAACTAGAAGGGGTGATATTAGGACAAAATAAAAAGAGATAAATGAAATTAGATGAAATTAGTGTTGACTAATAGTAATATTAGGGATGATAAATGAAGTGAGAAATTTTAGATTTATATAAGCATAATATCATAAAAAATATAAGAGAGAGATAGAGAGATACAATGTCTTTATAATAAGGAACATCACAAGGATGCAAGAACAAGACTAGAAAAATAAGAGAGTTATGAGAGAGTAGTAGGTAGTGCAGAAGAAAGGCATATGAAAGCTATTTATAAAGAGCTAAGAGAGAAAAAGAGTTACATGTGCAATTTTAAGAATATATGCCAAGTCTCCTTAGTCTTATTACAAGTGAGCAAGATGTGTGTGCCATGTGGGGGAGAGAAGGTACATGCAAGTAATTCCAAAACCAACAAGTGGGATATAGAGGTGAGTGACACTTCAAAAGGGTAAAATAAAGATCATTTATAAATACAATAAATGAACACACATAAGACTTATGATAAACCTATAAACTATAGGAATGACCCAAATTAAGATTAATCATCCAATAATTTTATTCTCATTGAAAGATCCATGTTGGAAAAAGTTGTAGGCATTGCATAAATTTAATATTAAATGTATACATACAATTATTTGACCTTTCATTGCTATTGTGAATCTCATGCCCCTAATTATCTTATTATTTTCATATTATCAATGGAAGTTCATCACCTTAATATTTCTCATGTTGTTACTCATATATTAGTAGGTATTGATTCCTCCCTATAAAACTTTGAAATTAGTTTGGAAGCTATTTACTTTTTTCTTTTCTTTCCATCATTTTTTCTTTGTTGAAAAAAATGGAAAGCCAAATCCTAAAGATTTGTTTGCCAAAAAAATATATTGTAGTGTCCCATAAATAACTCTAACTTAATTTAAAAGGCAATATTTTTAAAATTTGAATGTGTCATCCTAAAATTTTATTACCACTCATATTAAATTATGGTATTTTAAAATTGATATATATGGGTTGCATTCAAATATGTGAGAAAAAAATATTAAGGTAGCATATTCAAATTTTAAATATGTCACTATTACATAATTATTAAAATTTGAATATGTCAAAAGAGTTAATAAATATTTTTAAAATATATATTTAATACATAAAAAATATTTACTAATAATATATACATGTTTATGAACTATTTTCCTACAATATGAATTACACATTATATTACTTTGAATAATTAATATGATTATGGTGTTTTTGTGCTACATTTTATGGACTCTTTTTTATTTTATTATAATTCAATATTTAATATTGAATTCAATAATTACTTGTGTATAAAAATTATAAGAGTAAGCATTCCATAGATAATATTATTTTAATTAAATTAAAATTTATTACAGACCTATCTTGCAACAATATTTAAGTAACAATTATTATAATAGTATATTATAATATTTTATATTGAATGTTAAAATAAATATATGTATAATGTTATTACAAGATTACAGTATTATAAACTATTAATAATATTTAATGTTATAATTATATAACTATTAATATAAAGGCATGGAACAAACTATTGTGTCTTGACACACACACACACACACACACACACACACATAAACACTAGATTTTTCAAAATTCAAATAAAGACCCATAGATAATAGAATATCATTATTCAAAGTTTTATGAACCAATGGTGTATGGCATAGGGTTTGAAAAGATAAAACTTAAGGAACATATTTGATGCTAAAAGGAATTTGTTTGCCTCTCTTGAACTCTATCATTTCCTTGACTTGATCGATAGGATTCATTCCAAGGTTACACAATGTTTAAAAGTTATAATCAAATTGAAGTTGTAGTTAAGACATGTTACATATTTTACTTTTCATCTTAGATTTTATTTAAATCAATGCTGATGTACAAGTTAAATTTATGATCTAATATCTAATATGAGTGACATGTTTTAATTTTAGTTGGGCCTTTATCTATGTAATGTTTTGAATAGGATATTTCATACTTGGATATTTTTTGGCACTCCCAGAGCTCATTTGCTCTTACCATGTGACATCAATTCACTAACTTAAATATTAATCAAATAATGCAAGTCAATCAATGATGACTTCATCATTGACCTTTGTACAAAAAGTCCTAGGTAAGTAAATCAATGAGATCCATCTACGTGTCACCATCCCATAAGACTAGGGGTAATGTTAGTATTGACATATGTACAAAATTTCCCAATTAAGTATATCAATAAGAGTCATCCACATGTCATCATCCCTTTGTCCCTAAGGTGACATCAACATAAAAATTTGTATGGAAAGTTCTGGGCAAGTAGAGCTGTGAGATCCATCCACATGTCATCATATCAATATCCAGGAGGTGTCATGAACATGGACCTTTGTATAAAAAGTATTGGAAAGTAGATAAATGATATCCATCGATGTGTCATCATTCTACTAGCCTAGAGGTGATGTCAATAAGGACTTATGTATGTAAAGTCTTAGGAAAGTAGAGTAGTAACAATCATCAATGTTCCATCATCCTGCTATCTTGGAGGTGATGTCAATATGGACCTTTTTATGGAAAGTTATAGGAATGTGGAACAATGAGAGTGATCCATGTGTCATGTTTTTTTTAGCCTAGAGGTGATTTCAGCATGAACATTTGTAAATGTTTTTTTGGTTAAGTGAACAACAAGATCCATCCTCATGTCATCATCTCTCCATCCTAGAGATGACATCAATAGGGACATTTTTATAGAAAGTCTTAGGCAAGTAGAGAAATGAGAGCCATCCACATGTCATCATCATGCTAGTATGCAACTAAAAAGACTAAGCATGATAAGCTATAACTTAGTCAGGAGTGGAATAGTGACACAAATACATGTGTCTTATGAATCCATGTAATCAAATAAAAAGAAATCAAATCCAGAATCAAGTGAGTGGAAAAGATACATCTATCATATTAAGATGACTAAGCATCTAGGAGAATAAATGAAAATCCACATGGTATAAAAGTCATAGAAGTTGCTATTATGAAATTCAAATTCAAAAAATAAATAAGGAAAATATCAAAGTCCATTATTGAAATTAATTATCATGAATCAAAGAATTAATTCAATCAATTCTCAAATCCAATACACCTAAAGTAATATATTTCAAATTGCCATTTCATAACTAATTACATTGCTTCCTAGATGTCAAGTGTTCAAGTGCAAACTGTGAATCTAGAACTCCTCAACCAAGACTTTAGAGGTTTTTCATACATAAAATAATTTTTAAGACATCACCAATGACTTACTAATATCATATCTTAGTTCCCTCTACATACACAATTGTAGGACCAACTGAATACAGAGATACAACATTTGATTTCATGGCTCTGAACCATGAGTTCAAACATACTCCACCATTTGGGATATGGTAAATGCAATTAAACCATACAAGGTTGAGGATAAATTTCAAATATCACATGTAGATATAAGGATGACCTCTTATCCATCAAATCATTTGATCTTCACAATGCAACATCCAAACTAGAGGCAATGTCCTACATTTACCTATTGTTTGATTTATTTGTGAATGTAAAGGTTATTGGGAAGATTTTACACTTTAGGATTGGAAAAACACCAATTTCATATATCAGTGTAAATTTATTTGAAAGGAATTACATGATCCTTTTCCTAGACATGCCATATAGGAAGGACATGGTGAATTCATGGATTCTTAACAACAACATTAGTATCAAGTTGAAAGAATAGGCTAGTCACCCAAGTAACTTTGTTGTTTAGGGCCGTACCTCAAATATAACTATTTAAATATTTAGACTAGGCATAAGAATAAATACGGAAATATTAAAAATAATATATAATTTTTAAACCATTACTAATGTCAATGATGTATGGGTCCATTTATTGGACATGATTTTAACTTCATAGAAAATCATTGCCTTAGGATATATTATCATCTCTAACCTAATTTTTAAAATCATAATTCTTAGAATTTCCACAAATGGGAACTACATTATGTCCTACGTGGTATATGTGATGACTAAAACCATGAATTCATCATATGAGCTACCCAAAAACCATAACTAGACTACTCTAAGAACATAAAATATTATGAGTTCAATGTTGTTTAAGTGCATGCTAGGAATACAAAAAATAGAGAAATATTAATGAAATAAAGACAATTAAAATATAGAAAATAGAATACAATATAGATAGATTTAATTTGGTTCACCCAATATAGGTTACATCCACATAGGAACAAATAGTTCTTCTCTTTATTCAGTCTAACAAAATGAAGGGATAAAACCTGCAATACATCCACTACAATCTCCTCTTCATTCATATAAAGTGTGCCACCATAATTATAATGGATTCATATCAAAAGTGGGGTTACATATAGGTAAAAAATGCAAAAACATAATTTATACCATTATATATGCAACATAATAGAGAATAGTCTAGATTTCATATAAAATTACAATATTTTACAATGCATTTTTAACTAAATTTTGCACTGAGGGTGTTGTCCCCAAACCCCTACCATGGGGTATTCAAAGTAGGTCTCCACCCCTAGACCCCCATGGAGACCATAATGGGGGGAATTACCCCCCACACCCCCCTATCAAGAATGGAGAATTATAATAAGATCATGCTCCACCATCCAATAATCTCCCACTTGTAGACTGATTACTACAACTCCACCGTTACAACTCTTCCTTGGACTTTTCTTTGAACTTTGACCTTGGCATGTTTCTCATCTTCTTTGTTATCCCTGAAGACCTATTGAAGCTAAATAACTCTCTAGATTCTCATTTTTGATTAATTTTATTAGCATATTTATATGATTCTAACTTGTATGGATCTTTTCCAACCTCAGTTAACCATCCTCTAAAAGTGAATGAATGAAGTGATACATGAGTTTTATATGTTTGGTTCTTGAGTGGAATGTTCAGTTATTTACTAAATGAATCACACTCTGGCTAACACTATATAACCTATAATATTATTTCTTATGTCTCAAATCTTTCATGAATCATTGCATCCATATCATCTCATTACTAGCTTCTATAAATGCAACATACTCTACCTCTATAGTTGACAAAACAACTATCTTATACAATTATGAAATACAACTAAATGTTATATCACCAATAATGAAAACACAACCTATGGTGCTATTCTAACCATCTAAATCTCCAACCATGTCTACATCAACATATCCTTGTAAGGTAATATCTAAACTTTCCTATCACAATCATATATTATTGGTCCCTCTCAAGTACATGAGAATCCACTTGACTACATCTTGGTGCTATTTTCCTAGATTATTCATAAACTTGCTGACAGTTCCCACTGTATGAATAATATCTAGTCTTGTGCACACCATAGCATATATTAAACTTCCAACTTATGAAGCATATTGAACTTTAGACATGTAATTTATTTCTTCCTATGTTTTAAGACACTATTCCTTGCTTTATTTGAAGTTCCCTACCAAAGTTGTACTTATAGGTTTTGCATCTTGCATATTGAACTTGAATAACATCTTCTTAACGTAAACTTCTTGAGATAATGTCAATTTTTTATTTTCCTATATTTTATTATTCTCATACCAAGGATTTGCTTTGTAGTACCCAAATGCTTCAATACAATTAAATTTTCTAATTTTATTTTGAGATCATTTATATCCTACATGTTATACCCTACAACAAATATGTCACCTACATATAATAACAAGATAATATAGTTTCCATTATCTAATCTCTTAAAATAGACATAGTGGTTAGAATGATATCTACTATAACCTTGATCTATCATAAACATGTCAAATTTCAAATACCACTAGCTTGGATATTTATCTATACCATACAAACTCTTCTTTAACCTACACACAATTTTTTCCTTACCTTTTACTTCATATCCCTATGGCTGCTCTAGATATATTTCCTCTTCCAAATCACCATGAAGGAAAGCAGTCTTCACATCTAACTATTAAAGGTGCAAATCTTCTACTACTTCCAAACTTTAAAAAATTCTTAAATAAGTCATTTTTACAACTAATAAAATATTTCATCAAAATAAATACCATTCTTTTGTGCAAACCCCTTTACAACAAGTCTAGTCTTGTACCTGTTTTGCCTCCATCTTCTTCCTTCAACCTATAAACCCATTTATTATATAATGTGTTGATACCTAAATGTGTAACACAAGTGCCGAGGATGTTTAATAAACACTTCTAATTTTATAATTTAAATAATTCATATCATGAGTTGTATTTTATGATAATCTTATTATTTGTGGTGGAATGGAGGTAAAACAAATGACTGTTTCATAATATTTATATTAGTTGGTGGTTGGGACCCACCATGGATAGCAAATATTTGAAAATAAGAAGATGAGATATGCTAATTAAGATGAATTATTCTCAATTTTAAGTCTAAAGACTATTCTATGTGAATATTTACAATGATATTAAAGCTAAAATGATATGGTTGAAAAAGAAGTAAAAATTTAGGGTAAGGCAGAGAAGAAAGATGTGAATGATATTTATCTCAGACATCATGACAAATTTAAAATGTTTCTCAGGTTTGCACTAAAACCAATATATGAAGTAAAATAGCTTAAGCTCAAGTCACAATATATATCAGGTGAACTTATAAGGAAGATAAGAAATAATGTAAATAAGAACTAATCTTACTTTAATGATCTACTCCTTTAGGAAGATAGTTGATGCACATCTACAAATGTTAAGAAAATAAAACAATTAAACTAGAGAACCTTCAGTTATCCTAGCATAAGTGTAATCTAAAAATTATACATTAAAAGGTATACACCAAGAATTCATAATAAGAATTAAAATATAAAATTTAGAACAAACAATTGAGAGAGAATCCATATAATAATTTACACAAACAAAATGAGACAATCCTTTCATAATTCTCTACTTGCATTAGTTGATCAAAGTTTACAATAGTTTTTATACTTCAAAAAAATCCCTCCTCTTTATAATGGAAAATAATCATTTTATATATTTCAAATAAGTATGTTGATCAGTTATCTCAAATTACAAGTGTACAAGTGTAAAGGATAGTTGTCATTTTCTATCAAAGTTTTAGAATACACTAGACTTTCCAACATGGACTGACCTATAGCCTAATGTGCTTAAAATTTTGCACATGCCTTTAAAAAATAATATTATATTTCAAAATTTTACAAAGTTATTACAAATATAATATTCTTAATAAAGTTTTGCTCTAGGGCCATTGTGCCAATAGAGTCCCTATTGTTGATGCCTAGCCAACAAGTTTTTCAACCTATAATGTTGGTCACTGATAAACTAAAGATTCACCATTATCTTTATAAAATATATTTTCCATGATATTCTATGTATTTTATTTTCTTTTTAAACTTCTCCATATCTTGTTTGATGCCATTGACATTTCCCATTTTTTCCTTAGATGATAGGATTAAGATCATGACTTTGTTGTTTCCATATGTTGTCTACTTTTACCCCTAGTTTATTGCTTCTTACATGAACTAAAACGTCCTATGTTTGAACTCTTCATCAGTTATAATACCTAATGGGTTGAGGGATATGGGATCCTTTATCAAGCTATTTAATATATGAGATTATCCATCTTCCAACTGCTTGAAGTTTTTGGCAAGGCCATCCATCCATTTGGTCCAACTATCAGGGCCTAAATATTGTTAATTAATATGGCCATGTCCATATTAAAATGTGCCTTGATGATAGTCATAAAATTTAGGACTAGATTTTTACACAAGGCCTTAATCAATTACTTCACTTGAAGACTTGTAGCTTGCCATTTGCCAACTTGGCCTATTATTTTAGATATTATTTCCTCTTGGTTGATCCTGACTACCTTTAAAGAATTGAATAATTCAATCACGGTATCTTAAAATTTATTGAATCTATCCTCATGAATTGATATGATAGAGGATTATTTAAAATTCTTGTTCTCTTACAATATGCCCTTGATCATTGCTTACAACTGATCACTTTGAGCCTAGGCCACTTCAAAGATCCTCTCCTCAAACATCTTATCTTGTCTTGGCTTTTTCCCTACCACTGGAATTAAAACAAAAAAGGGTTCCATCTTTTGAAAGGTGAATTGTTCACCTTCAACCATTGATTTATTCTTAATTATTCTTTCTGTGTTGGCTATATTTGGGTTATAATGAACTCCCATTGATGATTCCATCACTTGAGGAGTAGGGATCTCAATTGATGATCCACTTGTAGTTCTAGGAGCATCCATATGTGTCCCACTTGAGCTCCAAGGGTATCCATGCATCTTTATTTTCCCTATTGCTAAAATTCCATAATCTAGGGCTTGAGTTCATTATGTACATGGATTTTAACAAACTTTGTAACAACTCAATGGTGGTTCATGGTGGGAACCTTTTGAAACTTTCCATATATAAAGTATTCCATAATGAAGGAGCCATAAATTGGATTGTCTTCACTAAAAAATTTGACTTCACTCTAAGGCTGAGTGAAAGTCAACTTTAGCTTCTTGCCTTTTGCTTGAACTAGATCTATCTCAAATTTCCTTTTGGGTTGGGTTGTAATAAGAACTAAGTCCAAGGCTACTTCCTTTCCTTTCTCTTCTTTTGTTTCCTCCTTAGTTTGGGAATGATTTTATTTCATTTATACTTCTTATTTATTTGATTCATAAGCACTAACTAGTGCTTTCAAGGCATCCTCTACTATCTCTTTAGGATCCAATACAATTATGTCAATACATTTAATAGATGAATTTGGTTTAGGTTGAGCTGAAGAAGATGCCACTTCACTAGGTATCCTCTCTTTAGGTCTCTCTTCATCTAGCCATTGTAAAACTTATGCTCTAGGCTATTGTATCTCTTCCTATGGCTACATGAAAGGAGGTATAGAAGATTATCCTATAAATAAATGATACTAATTATGCCCTATCTACCATAGATCCTTAGTTGGATTTTTCTCTCTTAGTAGTCTAGCCTCTAGCTCAATATTATGCTTATTTAATCTTCTTAAGACCTTTGTGAATGAAGAAGATACTATGTGTAAATGGTCATAAGGACTAAGATGGTGATCATAAGTCAATTTGATCCCATTGGCCTTTAAGTAATTTACAACATTGTCATAGGGATCCCACTATCCTAATTCATCATGTTGGAATTTGAAGGAGTCCTTGTGTCTGAAAGCATTTTCCATATTATAACATTATTGGAACATAGTCCAACTAATAGTAAGGGGGAGGGTGTGAATTATTCCATTTCTCTTTATCTTATAATGACCATATATACCATTACATATATAATACAACTTCCTATTTGACTAACTTATTTGGGACATGGACTGGTAATCAGAGTGGGGTGCACTAGGTCCCTTCAACCCTAATTATAGTGAAATATAGATAGATCCAAATATCCCCAATGAATTGAATATAATTCTTGACCAAAGGGTTGACCCTCATCATAGGGATCCCTATAATAACCTCAAATAAGGTTAGATATATATATATATATATATATATATAGTCACATATAAATTTCATATAGTCCCTATACTTGAATATATGTAAATTAGAATAATACTAGGAGACTATTCAACTCCCATCAGGTGATCATTATTTTAAGTTGGGGATTTTAGTTATGGCTAGTAGGGCATCCAAAAGGTGAGACATCATGTATAAATGGTTATTGGTCTTCTTCTTAATTGCAGATAATTGTTGCTTCAATAATATGTTGATCATATCTCTTAGAGGCGGAGTAAGTCCTTTCTCAACTATGAAATATATAAAGGGGACCTATATTTTGTTTATATAGGTGGTGGAAGGGCTATCAAACAATATATTCAGTAGTGTCACTATCATGTATAAATTAGGTGATTGGGATTCCTCTATTGAGGTTAGAGGTTACCTGATTTCCTAAATACAACTAGGGGTAATGATGGTTTTCAAGTCATTCTTACTAGACCATGCTTTGATTGTGGGTAAATCCACCTAAGTCTTGGGTAGCTGGTATTAATTTTTGAAGGAAAGAGGGGAGATATAAGTAATCATTTTAAAATTGCATTCATGTACTATCATATCTTGATCAATTTTATAGTCCTTAAAAATAGGAGAAATAACATCAATGCAATGTAGTACCTTTGGCTTTATTGCAATGTAGTGAAGACTTATCATTTAAACTATGACCAAGTCATGGTATCTATGGCTAACTAATGCATTCCTTTGATCTTCTTTTGTAATGGTTGACAACACCTAAATGGTCCAAAAACGCTTGGGCCAGTTGTTATCTTTAGTGTTCAAGGCTATAACATCAAATTTGGTGTCTTTGAAGACCCTCCCTTCTAAATTAGTGGTCAAATGAAATTTTGTTTCCCATTTATGTTGTTTTTGACGTGCCATGACTATGAATTTATTCAAATTACTCATTAGTGGTCTCTAGTTTGCTTATGGATTAGTTTACACTTAATCAGATGGCAATTAGACTCTCTCAGGATTGATAATGGTCACTTTGGGATCGAATTAGGGATTTATTCAATTCTTTTCTAAGATTTAATGGTGATGATTTTTTCACTTGAGTGAGTTTGTGCCTTAGATTTTATTTGGACCTTGGCATTTATACCTTTGTTTTTTTATCCCACATAATCTTTAGTTTTATCACTTTCTACCCATGTGGCATTGTCGTGGCATCTATGTGGCACTTTTAATGATATATGATTCATTAATGTTTTAAAACATGATCATTTCCATTTAAAAAATTATCTTTGTCTCATTATATTATATCATTCTACATGGATAAATGTGAGTCATTGATTTTGATCAAAAGAGATGCATGCCATTGTTTGCCTTTACTATGATTTCTATGGTTATGACAAGTGTCATTACCGTGGGTCTCCTAAGATTTGTTAAAAATTCAATCTCCAATTTTCTCTAGTTGATTAACTTCATCTAATTAGACATGAACTATAGACTTTGATCCATGGGATGGACTATCATTAGTTTCTTGTTATTCTTTGGTTATGACCATGATACTTGTCACCTTCTTGTCAAATTAGAGGCTCTATTAAAACCTTGACTCAGCCTCAGTCTAGTGGATCAATATTATCCATGTAAATACAAGTCATGGATATTGTAAAGGTGTATAATGTTTAATTTATTATCAGGACATATAAAGAACTTATCTTAAATACTTTAGACTATGGTTCCATTTTGTGTTAATAAACATTAGATAAAATTTAGGCTAAAATGTTTCAGCTAAGCTTAAGACATACTAAAAGGGTACCCCACATAATAAAAGGACCCAACATAAGGTTTTAAACCTAAGGTTTTATCATATTAATAAATATGATAAAACTTTAGGGTAAAATCTTTATGCTAAGCTTTATAACAACATGCCCCTACATTTGTTAGATCAAGCCAATGAAATAGATCATAATATCATGGGACATATATGTAAAAATCATAAGATTTTCTCCTAAGGTTTTAATCAAATGTTTAAAAACATGACACAATCTTAGGATAATATTTAAGCTAACTCTTGTGTTCATAATTTATCTCATGAAAATTTAAACTTAGTTATAAGGACCTTGGGTCAAAACATAGCTTCAAAATAGATATAATTAATCTATGATAGGCCAAAAGCTAAATAAAAGATCTATTTTAACATTAAAGTGTAGAATATTAAGCATGTTTATTTTCCAAATGAGACTTCATTGATCTTATAACATGAATACAAACATGTTAATTTATCCAGGTGAGGTTGGTTCCTAAGCTTGAATTTGATAGTCTTGTAGATGTCAATGATGGCCTTGTAGATGCCAATTGATGTTTTTGAGAACACCAAATTTAAAATCATAAAATTAATCATAGGGGATAATATTTTATGGTCTCATAGACCTCAATGATGGCCTCATGAATGTCAAATGATGGGCATGAAAACATCAATTTTAAGCCCATAAAATATAGTAGGTCCCTTTGAAACTTTGATTCAATACACATTATTGATTGATCTTGATTGAATAAACAAGATTCGTCAATTATGATCCAGGTAGTCAAACATCATTGTCTCTATAGACTAAGTCTTCTATTTATTAGGTCCTCTTTATTCATCCAATCAACTTGTCCAATTTGAATGCAGGTTGTTGATCTTATGAAAATTCACATGAATTAAATTAGGACTAAAAAATATAAAAGGGACTTAGGTTAAAGTCTTAGGAATAAGGTCTCATTTATGTTAATAAATATGAATGGGGCCTTAAGACTAAGACATTAGTTTGGGTTTTCAACAAGAGGGACCATGCGAATAATAAAGTAGGACCAAGATAGGAACATAATAAAATGACCCTATAAACATTAAAATTAGACCAAGCTAATATAAAAGGGAATGAGGGGCTCAAGACTTTAAAGAAACCAAGTGTATAATTTTTAGACTAAGGTTTGGTCATGTTAAAAAATATGACTAAGCCTTAGTATAAAAATTTAAATAAGTCTATAGCATATTAAAAGGTTCTCACGTAATTTTATTCCTACCAAATTTGAATTTGAATGAGGGGTCTAAGCTAGGGTTTCTAAATGAGGGTTTTAGAAAGACTGAACATGGATTCAATTTGAATTTTAATAGACCAAAGGTTAGTAAAAGGTTATATTGAGATAAAATCATTAAAATTATTAAACCTAGACATTATCTACCTCTAATAGACATATGTTAGACCTATAACCTAAAACAAGAAGATCCAAAGTTAACAAACTTTAGATAAGGTTAAATCAGGGCCATGAAAAAGTAGACCAATTAGAACATGGTGGGTATGGTCTTCAAAAAAATAATGTGCAAACATACTAATGACACTTTGATCAAGTGAATTTTAAATGTTAAGGTACAAATTGAACAATTTGACACATGGATCCATAATTTTTAGAAATAGGTGGTATGTTAACCTTAAAAATGGAAAATTCTAGGGGAAACATAGTAATATGTTAGAATTAAGAGACTCTGATTCAAAAAAATAATTAGATTACATATTTCATTTCATCAGTTCCATTATCAAGATCAATTTGGGGTTAAAACAAGCCTTACACCTACAAAATTAGGATCAAACATCAAAACATATCCATGTTATGTGTGTATTTTTATTCCACTTATTATTTTCCATGGGATTTAGGGGACAAATTTGAGGTTTCATGTCTTGAATCATTAATATGGACTTACAACATGTTTAGATATTCATTAAGAACCATACTTTAACTCAGGGAGGGCTTGGGCATTGCTCTACTACCAACTAATCATCCATATCCCTAATAGAGATGAATTTGGATCTACTTTAGGCCTTGATCCACTGCCATCCAAGATTCCATAGCCTTGATAGAGTTTACCAGAATCACCTTTGCTTGAATTTTTTTTTGATCTTATAAAAAGTTCTTATTTTTTGCATTTTTAATGAATTTCAGGCTTTCTAGCAAAGGTTGGGAACCAGGTTAGCTAGGTTTAAGGATTTGGTCAAATTTTTGACATTTAATAAATTACATATGGTTGAAAAATTTATCCTAGGAAATGATATTTGTTAAGTGTAAACATGATTGTGCCTTAATAATTCAAGATTTCATCCCCCATGCGCAATTCTTCTTAAAACCAACATTAGATCAAAACAATGTTCAAGTTCTTATAGAGCAGTTAACCTATCCACCAATCCTTACTAGTTTCTCTAAATTATAAAATAAGCTCACATTTGAAATCCATGATCAATAAATGCTTGAGATTCAAACCTACACTCCTAAAATGTGAAGTTATTGAGTAATTAGAATGAACTCTGAGTTGAGGGATATTCAAAAGAAATTATTTAGAAGCAAGGAACCAAGAAAAGTAAGCAAACACATAGAAAAAAATCAAAGGAAGTAGAAAGTAAAGAATAAACAAATACATACGAATGTATGTACAAACAAGTGATAAGAATAAAATTATAGAAAGAAACTAATCTAGCCTACTTACTCTAACTCTAACTATTCTTACAATTTACTCCATGAAGGCCCTAGGTGGAGAAGAAAAAAAGTAATGCTTGAGGTACTACTCAATGGTGGAAAAAGTTAATTCATCTCCCTATAGGTATTTTAGTTTGAAGGTTTTATTTCTAAGTATCTCAAAAATATTATAGGGACCTATCCATAAAGTTGTGAACTTCCCATGTTTTAATGCTTAAAGTACCACCCATTTATGGAAAAAGTGAATTCATCTCCCTATATGTATTTTGGTTTGAATGTGTTATTTCCAAGTATCTCAAAAATATGATAGAGACCTATCAATAAAGGCATGAACTTCCCATGTTTACCCTTAGGCTTAGATGCCTTGTCCCAAATAAGAATTAAGTCTCCTTGCTTGAACACCTTTATCTTTGATCGCTTATCAAACCACATTTTAACTATGGTTTGGTGCCTTATAAAATTAGAAAAGTCCTCTTCTCTATCATTTTCCATCTAAACAATATCAAGTAATCTTGAATTTACTATTTCTTGATCATCCTCCATATATTCTTGCATAAACTGGTATGTTGGCAGCTTGAGTGTAATGGGGAATATGAGACCTTGGACATATATCGGTAGGAAGGGTGATTCTTTGAGAGCCTACTTAAATATTTTAGATTATTAGGGCATATTTTAGTAGCTTATGCCAAGTTTTGGGTTTGTCTTCATTTGACTTCTTTATTACTTTCATCAAGTTCTTATTGGTTGTTTTAGACACTCCATTACCTTGAGGGTAATGGTTGGATGAAAACTTGAGACTAATAATATTATCATATGCCCATTCTATAATTTCAATACATAATAATGTTGATCCATTGTGACATACCATATATACTAGAGTTTTAAATTTGGTTCATATGTTTTCTTCCAAAAAAATTATCGCTGATTCAATTTTACATTATTTAGTATCCACTACCTCAGTCCATCTAGTGCAAAAGTTAGTAGTAGTTAGAGCTTGTGACCTTATGATGAATTGGGTTTGATTACCCCCATAAAATATAGTCCCCACTAAGCAAAAGGTGTATCTACATAACTAGCTATAGTGGCATGGATGCCTTGGCCTCCTTTGTTCTAAATATTTGATAGGAATGGCATTATCTTACATACTTATGGGAATCCTTAAAGATTTTGGGCCAAAAATAACTAGATCTAAGGATTTCATTAGCTATTTTTCTTCTATATGGATGTCCACTTCCTATATTCTCATGAAAGGTACTCATGATCTCAGTTGATTCTACTTTGGATACACACCTCAAGTAAATGCCTTCAAAAAAATTTCTATATATCATTCCATCTTTAATCAGGTAGTGAGCTAAATTTAGTCATAGAGCTCTTCTTTTCTCCCTGGTCAAACATGTAGGATAAGTTCCATTGATTAGTAGATGGATAATTGGATCATACTATTCATTCGACTAAAAAAAATCTTGTTCAACCTATATAACATTTAAATTAGGGTTATCATTGACAATCATATGAATTAAACCTTAGCACCTTACCAATTTTTTAGTCTTTAGTTCAATGTCATATTATTTCAACATTGACATCCACTCACCTCAACTTTATCCTAGCTCATTTTAACTTAGCATGAGCTTGGTGTTAGGGTCTGGTAAGATAGCATGCACCTTATTCCTAAGAATGTAGTGCCTAAATTTTTTCACTACCTTTATTAATGTACATGCTTGTTTATCAATTAAAGAATAATTTAACTCAACATTTTAAAAGTTTGTGCTCATGAAAGCAATTAGATGATCACATCCATCAAATTTTTGAGTTAATACTATATCAATAATATTATCAAAAGCAAAGGAGTAAAGGTAAAATTCCTTGGATAAGTCTAGACTTATCAAGATTGGAGCTTGTCCTTTGCCTCCTTGATCTCCTTAAAGGCCTTCTTGCTTTCTTCATTCCAAGTGATTTTGGAATATGTTTTTAGAAAATCATTTAATGGTTTGACAATTTTTATAAATTAAGAAATAAACTTTCTTATAAAGTTAATTTTTCCAAAGAATGATTTCTATTCTTTCCTACTATTAGGAGGCTCGATCTTTGATATGGCATCTACTCTATCTAGATCTATAGAGATTTCCTCCATAGTAATGACATGGCCTAACAACTTTCCCTCAATAACACTAAAAAATACTTTTCTTTGGATTGAGGGAAATCCCATACCTTCAACACCTTTCAAATACCTGCTTTAGATACATGATGTGGTCCTCCCTATTTTTAGAAAAAATAATTATATCATCCACGTATATAATGATGAATTTACCTACCAAACCTTAGAAAGCATGATCCATGGCCCTTTAGAATGTTTCTCCTATGTTTATAAATCTAAAAGTCATCCTCTTGTATGTAATGTGACCCACTTGGTAGTAAAATTAGTCTTCATCCTATCTTCTTGATTCGCCAGTACTAGTTATACCTTAAAAATACATCAATAAAGGACATCATAGTAGAATTAGATATTCATTATATAAATTGGTATAAAATAGGCAAAGGATAGTTGTATTTTTTAGATGACTTATTAAGATTCCTAAAATCAATGCATAGTCTTATTTCGCCAATCTTTTTCCTAACTAGCACCAAATTGGTGACCCAAGTAGAGTGCCTAATGAGAAATACAATCTTGGTATCTAACAACTTTTTGACTTCTTTTAAAATCATATGTTCTAAAATAGGTTTGATATGCATCTATTTTTGCCTAAAAGGTTTGTAATTTTTCTTCAAAGGTATGATATGGGTGATGACTCTTGGATCAAAAATATTCAAGTCATCATAAGACCATACTATTATGTCCTTATAGTTTATCAAAAAGTCTTTATCTTTTTTATCTTCAATGCTCTTACATGTTGTTCCAATATTAACTAGTTGAGGTTGATCTTGAAGGCCAAGATCAACTACCTTGTAATCCTTCCCACTCACCATGGGAATCCTAGTGTTCTCAACTAGTTTATCCTAGTCAAATAGCCTTTCGAAGGCAATCATGCCTTTTGGAATGTTGTTTTCATTTAGCTAAATGAATTTATTATCAAATCCACCATCCTCTTCAATAGTGCTCTCATTGGCCTCATTTATGAATTATGACTCAAATATTCCTAAATTAATCATGGAATCCAAGATTTTTTAGTCATTGTTAAATACTTTCAGATGGTTTATGTTATTTGGGATTGAAGGGCATGGAACTATCTCAATGCTAAAGTTTTGAGAGTCATGATCTGGCATAAGAATGGCCACAACTAAGGCAAGCTCATTAGTATCCTTGTTTTCCTCCCTAGGGATGGAAATAATGTTGAAAGCATCAAAATATTCTAGCAAATCCTAGACTCTAAACTTATATCTTTTGAGATATGATAATTTACTCTAATACTTACTCCTCACTTGATTGACTACAAGTAATGAGTCACCATAAACCAAGAGCTCTTTAACCTTATTCCTTATGTAAAATTACAATTCTAGAATCAAAGCTTCATACTCTACAAGATTATTTGTGTAAGGAAACTGAATTCTATAAGAAGCTTTTAGTTTTCTCCTAATAGTATTAGTAAGAACAATTACTATTGTAGACCTAAACTTACAACTAGCACCATCAAAATGTAATTTTTAGATTCCAAGCAAAGTATGAGAAGTCTTAGGATTACATACCTTATAAGTCTTAATAGTATACACTCCTAATTTAGAATCCATCATGTTGATCTCATCAGAGTCCAACATGTTAACACTTTCATTCATAACATTATATTATATAATCATGTGATTCATATAAGGCTCTCTTTCCAATCTGATCTAATTAGGGACTCCTTTTCATGAAAACTAAAAATGTGAGCAGTCAGTGGACATATATTTTATTTAAGGCCTTTGTCCACTCTATACTTAAAAATATCCCATAAACATCAAGTATGTTAATTACTTGAATGTTAATAGATTTCTAAATCTTAAACTCATAGGTGAGCTACATATGAACATTTAATAATTCCCTAATTACCTTGACTCTAGACTTATCTAACTAAGTGACAACTCTATTAGATTAGATAGGAGTCAAGATAAGTTATTTAAAAACACCTTTTGACATGATGTTTGTGGATTTACCAAAATCTAACAAATAATTTTTATTTAAATTCTTACCAAACATTTTGATAGTAATTAGGAAAGGTGGGGATTCTATTCTAGCTTTATACATAACAACATTAGCATTGTTAGTTTTGGGTGGCCTACCAAGATTTTTAGACAAGGACTCCAAACATAGGTCCCTTTTCTTAGTGGTATATGTCAACTCATGTAATGTGATATTAGCCTTCATTTTCTTCTTGTCTTCCACAATATTATACCTATTTTTATTGGAAGAATTAAATGCATCAATATTATGTTTAGAAGTACTTTCCTTTGGTGGCTTTGGGTTATTATCCTAGGTAGTATCTAGAGGAGTGCCGAAGATGTTTGGAGATGTTGAAGTAGTCAAAGGTTGCTTCTAATATTTATTCCTTAAAGGTTAGGTCTTCTTAAAGAAATATTGAAAAGCATGGACTTCTTAGGAATATCATCAAGTTCATTGTCTTCTTGGAAGGGGAAGTCAAATGTCTCCACCATGAAGACTTGGTCAGTAGATTTAGATCTTGATGTACCTACACCATTATCTTTTTTAGGAACTAATTCAAATGTGTCTACTCTTCTTGAAAGGCCTAAATATCTTTACAAAATTCAATGAAATCTATTTAACCATGTCTAGAAGAGCAGTGCACTCTATAATAATCAGGTAAAATAATATCAATAAGATTTATGTCCATTATATTCTTATCAAAAAGACTAATTGTTCTCATTTTTGTTGTAACTATCATTATGGAACCTATTATTTGGCATATTAAACCTTTAGAAATAAAAGTTCCTACCAGAACTTTCTAGTAATGCCAAATTATTTAAGCAGCTAAAGAAAATTAGTGCTTAAAATTTGGACCATCTTTAAGATAGAGTCATTTTCATTTTATGAACCTTAGAGATATGAACCTGATTTTTATTAGTATAATTGGCTAGTATTAAGGCCTTTTGATCACTTGGATTAAATCCATTTGCAACAGTGTTTAATAATCCCAAGTTCTGGGTAAGATGAGCATGACTTAAAGGTAATTAGTTCAAAATTAGGATTTTATTTAAGGTAGGTGTACTATTATTATTATTGGGGAAAAAATTTAGAGTATGTAAATGTGTATTAACATTAGCAATAGAGTAATCCATTTGACCTTGGGTATGCATTTGATCATTGATGATTATTGCTTCCAAATTTGTTAAGGCCAGGGTATTCAGAGGTCCAACATTTCTCTTTATGAAAATAGAGGTCATGGGATCTAAAGAATTTTTATAGATTTATAGAGACAAGGCATCATCATTATTGTAAGGGTCTATGATATATATATACATTTTTTGTAACCTATCATTAAATTATCTTATAGGTTCATTTGCATCCCTCTTGATTGCAGTGAATTATTGGTATAAGATAGATGGACTAATAATTTTGTGAAACTAGTCAATGCAACCATTATCAAAGTGGTCCCAACTATTAATTTAATTTTTAGGTAAATTTAAAAACCATTCATATGTATCATATTTAAAAATAAAAGGAAATAGTCTACATGCTACATCCTCATAGACTACATTTACCAAACTTAATGTAGCTTTGAATGACTTAATATGTTCTTCTAAGCTATAATACTAGTAAGACTAAATGTTGGAAAATATTTCGTAGGTTTATGGGTAAGGTCATGTACTATACCTGGTACATTAATGGAAGATCCACTTATCCAAGCCATACCTTGATTTGGTTTGAATACGTGATCACATTGAATTGGTGAAGTTGCCAAAGACTATGAAATCCTGTGCTTACCTTTTGTCCCGCCTATCTCTTATATGGAACTATAACTTGAGTAGAGGTTCATTAGTCTCTAAATGAGATATTTTATTTATTTATGGTAGTTATATCTTGATAATTTCAAATCATGTTTGAAATACGATGTGTCAAATCAATCTTTACAAAGAGTAGTGATTAGACTTGCACATTAAGAAAATTTTGCAAAGATTCATGTAAAGAACAATAAAGGTAAATTATATTTAACTAAATTAGCTTAAATAAGCATCTAAATATGTAATTATTAATGAAATTTACAACTCTAAGCTCAAATAAACTCAAATTTGTAAAGGATCTAAGAATCTTTGATCAAAACAACTATTCCTAACCTCAAATCTATTAGGTTCAAAACTCTAATACTATCTTAGCACAATCTAGCATATATTTTCAAAAGAATGTCAATATTCATTTAAATGAGCACAAATATTGATCTAAAATCATGAATATCACCAAACTTCACATGATTATGCTAAAATAAACACAAATATACAAAGAGTAAAGTGATCTTTATAAAAAAATCACAAAAACTAGTAAAGATATTACAAATCTACAAAGAATGGCCCTCCTTGTACTATTAGAAAAGCTTCACCTATTGATGCCTAAATGTGTACCACAAGTGCCCAAAGTGTTTAAGAAATAATTATCATTTTAAAATTCATAGCATGAGTTGTAGTTTGTGATAATCCTATTATTTGTGGTGGAATAGAGGGAGAACAAATGATCGTTTCACAATATTTATATTAGTTAGTGGTTGGGAGCCACCATGGCCATCAATATTCACAAATGAAAAGCTTATCTATGCTAATTAAGATGAATTATGCTCAATTTTAAGTCTAAATACTAATCTGTGTGAATATTTACAATTATATTTAAACTAAAGTGATATGGTTGTAAAAGAAGTAAAAAGGCAGGGTAAGGTAGAGAAGAAAGATGTGAATGATCTTTATCTTAGACATCATGAAAAATTTCAAATGTTTCTCAGGTATATACTAAAAACAAATATATGAAGTAAAAAATCTTAAGCTCAAGTCACAACATATATCAGACAAACTTATAAATAAGATAAGAAACAATGCAAATAAAAACTAAGCTTACTTTAAATATTTAATCCTTTAAGTAGATAGTTGATGCAAATCTACAAATATAGAGAAAATAAAATGAACTAAACTATAGAACCCTTAGTTATCATACCATAAGCACAAGTTAACAATTTTGCATTCAAAGGTGTACACCAAGAATTCAAAATAATAATTCAAATCTGAAATTTAGAACATACAATTGAGAGAGAAGCCATATAAAAACTCACAAAAACAAAATGATACAATCCTTTTAGAATTCTCTACTTGCATTAGTTTCTCAAAGTTTACAATAGTTTTTGTAGCTCAAAAAAATCCCTCCTCTTTATAATGGAAAATACTCCTTTTATAGATTTCAAGGAAGTATGTTGATCAATTATCTCAAATTACAAGTGTATAAGTGTAAAATTTATTGAATATATCCTCATGAATTTATAGGACATTAGTTTCTTTCAAATTTTTATTCTCTTGTAATATGCCCTTGATCATTACTTACAACTGATCACTTTGATCCCATGCCACTTCAAGGATCCTCTCCTCAAAAATCTTATCTTATCCTAGATTTTTCCTTGCCACTAGAGTTAAACCAATAAAGGTTTCAATATTTTGAAAGGTGAACTATTCACCTTCAACAATGGCTTTCTTCTTAATTGCTCTTTCCATACTAGCTGTCTCTGGGTTGAAATGAACTCCCACTGATGATTTTATCACTTGAGGAGTAAGGATCTCAATTGATGCTCCAATTATAGTTCTATTATCATCCATCTATATTCCAATTGACCCTCCAAGGGTATCCATGCATCTTTATTTTTCCTATTGCTAGAATGTCATAATCTAGGGCTTGAGTTCATCATGCATATGGATGATAATACACTTTGTAATAGTCCAATGGTGGTGCATGGTTGGAACCTTCTGTAGCTTGTCATATATGAATTATTATATAATTAAGTGGTCATAAATTAGATTATCTTCATTGAAAAAGTTGACTTCACTCAAAGGTTAAGTGAAAGTCAACTTTGGCTTCTTACCTCCTACTTGAATTAGAGCTAGCTCAATGTTCCTTTTGGGTTGGGTTGTAATAGGAATTAAGTCCAAGGCTATTTCCTTTCCCTTCTATTTCTTTGATTAATCCTTAGTTTGGGAATGAGGTTCTTCCATTTTTACTTCTTCTTCATCTAATTCATAATCACTAACTAGTGCTTTCAAGTCATCCTCTACTATCTCTTCACGATCTAATGTAATTATGTCAATCTCTTCAATAGGTGAATCTGGTTCAGGTTGAGTTGAAGAAGATGCCACTTCACTAGGTTTCTCCTCATCTACCCCTTGTACAACTTATACTATAGTCTATTGTGTCTTTACTTGTGGCTATATGGAAAGATGTCTAGAAGATGGTCCTGGCAACAAATGATAGTGCTTAGGCCCCATTTTTTCATAGATCCTCAAGTTGATCCCCTTGGACTTCAATTGATTAAAAACTTTATCATATGGATCTCACTATCTTAAGTCATCATGTTGGAATTTGAATGAGTCCTTATGTATGGAAGCAATTTCCACATTGTCCTATTGTTGGAACATAGTCTGACCAATGGCTAGGGGGAGGGTGTGAAGTAATCCCTTTCTCTTTATCCTACAAAGACCAACTATATTGTTGAATATTTAGAATTCAAATTCCTATTTGGCTAAATTATTTGGGACATGGATTGTTAATTGGAGTGGGGTGTACTAGATCCTTTCAACCCTAATTATAGTGTAATCTAGATAGAGCCAAAGATCCCCAATGAACTCAAAATTATTCTAGATCAAAGGACTAACCCTCATCATAGGGATCCCTATAATAACCTCAAACAAGGTTGGATATACGTAGTCACATATAGATTTCATATGGTCCCTATACATAAATATATGTAATTTGGAATAATACTAGGAGACTATTCATCTCCCATCAGGTGACCATTCTCTTAACTTTTGGGTTTTTATTGTGGCTAGTAGGGCATCCAAAAGGTAAGACATCATATAGAAATGGTTTTTGGTCTCCTTCTTGATTGTAGATAATTTTTGCTTCAAGTAAAGACCAATCATCTCTCTTAGAGGGAGAGTAATTCCTTTCTCAACCATGAAATGTACAAAAGGGACCTGTATTTTATTGATATAGGTGGTGGAAGGGCTTCCAAACAATCTATTTAGCAATGTCATTATCATCCTAATACTAGCCCTAAATTGGGTGATTGGGATTCTTCCATTGAGGTTAGAGATTACCTAGTTTCTTGAATACAACCATGGGTGAGGATGGTGTTCAAGTCATTCTTATTAGACCATGCTTTTATTGTGGGTAAATCCACCTTAGGCTTGGGTAGTTTATAGTAGTTTTCAAAGGAAAGAGGGGAGATATAAGCAAACATTTTAAAACTATATTCATGTAGTATCATATCCTAATCAATTTTATAGTCCTTAAAAATAGGAGTAATAACATCGATGCAATATAGTACCTCTAGATTCACTATAGCATAGTGAAGACTTGTCATTTGAACTATGACTAGGTCATAGTATCTCTAGTTGATTGATGTATTCTTTTGATCTTATTTTATTATGGCTAGTAACTCTTAAATGGTCTATAACATCTTATACCAGTTATTATCTCTAGTGTTCAAGGCTACAACATCAAATTCAGTGTCTTTGAAGGTCCTCCATTTTGAATCAATGGTTAGATAATTTTTTTCATCCTCTCAATGTTGTATTCAAGCTTCCATGACTATGGGTTTATTCACATTTCTCACTATTGGTCTGTAGTTTACTTTTAGATTAGTTTACACTTGCTCAGATGGAAATTCGACTCTCTTAGGCTTGATAATGGTCACTCTAGGATTGAGTTAGGGATTTTAGGGATGCTAAGGCTTTTTCTAAGTCTTTTTCAAGCTTTAATGGTGATGTATTTTTCACTTGAATGAGTTTATGCCTTAGATTTGATTTAGACCTTGGCAATTATACCTTTGTTTTTTTGAGTCCATAAAATCTCTAGTTTTTTTGCTTTATACCTATGTGGCATCACTATGACATCTACCATTAATGAGTTTAATTTTCATAGTATATTATTCATTAATGTTTGAAAACATGACCATTTGCATTTTAAAAAATCACTTTATCTTGCTCCATTGGATCATTCTGAGTAGATATATATGAGTTGTTGATCTTGTTCCTGAGAGCTGTATGCCATTGGTTGCACTTACTATGATTTATATGGTTATGAAAAGTGTCATTACTATAGGTCTCCTAATATTTTTTTAAAATTCAATCCCCATCTTACTCCATTTGATTAACTTCATCCAGTTAGATGCAGACTATCGACTACAATCTATGGGATAGACTATTGTTGGTAGCTTGTTCTTTGGTCATGACCATATAAATTATCACCTTCTCACCAACTTAGAGGTTATGTTGAAACCTTAACTCAACCTCAATCCATTGGATCAATATAATCCATGTGAATACAAGCCATAGATTCTACAAAGGTGCATGATGTTTATGCTAGTATCAAGACATATACATAACTTAGCTTAAAGACTTTAGACTATGGTTCCTTTTTTGTTAATAAACATGAGATAAAATTTAAGATAAAATGTTTAAGATAAGATTAGGACATATTAAAAGGGGACCCCAAATAATAAAAGGACCCAATGTAAGGTCTTAAACCTAAGGTTTTATCATATTAATAAATATAACAAAAATTTAGGGTAAAAGCTTTAAGTTAAGCTTTGTAGCAACATGCCCCTACATTCGTTAGATCAAGCCAATGAAATAGATCATAAGATCATGAGAAATATATGGAAAAAGCATAATATTTTCTCTTAAGGTTTTAATCAAATGTTTAAAAACATGACAAAATCTTAGGATAATATTTAAGCAAACTCTTGTGTTTAAAATTGCTCCAATGCAAATTTAAACTTATTTAGAAGGGCACCGAGTCGAAACATGGCTTCAAAATAGATCCAATTAATCTATGATAGGTCAAAATCTAAAAAAAATATCTATTTTAACATTGAATTTTATAATCCTAAGCATGTTTATTTTCTAAATGAGACTCCATTGATCCTATAACATGAAGGCAAACATGTTCATTTATACAGATGAGGTTAGTTCCTAAGTTTAAATTTTGCGGTCTCATGGATGTCAATGATGGCCTCATAGATTTCAATTGAATTTTGTGATAATTATAATTTTAAACTCATATAATTAATCATAGGGTCTCTTGGACGTCAATGATGGCCTTGTGAACGTCAAATGATGGGCATGAGAATGTCAATTTTAAGCTCGTAAAACATAGTAGGTCACTTTGAAACTTTGATTCAATATGCATCATCAATTGATCTCACCTGAATAAATGTGGGTCATTGATTATGATCTAGGTATTTGAACATCATTAGATCCATAGATTAAGTCTTTGATTTATCGATTCCTATTTGCTTCATTTGATCAACTTAGCTTGATTAAATGTGAGTTGTCGATCTTTCAAAGAAGCACAAGACTTAAATTAAGACTCAAAAACATAAAAGGGACTTAGGTTAAAGTCTTAGGACTAAGGTCTCATTTATGTTAATAAGCATGAATAGGGCCTTAGGACTAAGATATTAGTCTAAGTTTTCAACAAGAGGGACCATGTTAATAATAAAGTAGGACCAAGCTAGGAACATTATAAAAGGACCCTGTAAACATTAAAATTAGATCAAGCTAAAATAAAAGGGAATGAGGGGATCGAGACTTTAAAGAGACTAAGTGTCTAATTTTTAGACTAAGGTTTGGTCATATTGAAAAACATGACTAAGCCTTAGGATAAAATTTTAACTAAGTCCATAACATATTAAAAGGTTCATGTGTAATTTTATTCCCACCAAATTTGAATTTGAATGAGGTGTCTAAGCTAGGGCTTCTAAATGAGGGTTTTAGGAATCTTGAACATGGATTCAATTTTAATTTTAATATACCAAAGGTTAGTAAAAGGTCATATTGAGATAAAATCATTAAAATTATGAAACCCAGACATTATTTGCCTCTAATGGACATTTATTAGACCTATAACATGAAACAAGAAGATCCAAAGTTAGAAAACTTTAAACATGTTTAAATTAGGGCCATGAACAAGCAGACCAATTAGAACATGGTGAATATGATCTTTAAATATAGATAATGTGAAAACATATTAATGACACTTTGATCAAGTGACTTTTCAATATTAAGGTATAAATTGCATAATTTGACACATAGGTCCCTAATTTTTAGAAATAGGGGGTATGTTGACCTCAACACAATACTCTTATACCTATTGGTAACTGAACCAAATCCCATGTTTGGTTATGTATCAAGGATTCCATCTCCTCTTTCATGCCTATCTCCCGCTTCTTTCTAGTTTCTACCTGCTATGAGTTTGGCTCACCACCATTAGACAATAATAAATAATAAAGTGAAGGAGAGTATCTTTCAAGGAGTCTACTTACTCTGGTAGATCTTCTAACTACACTTTTAGGATTTTTAGGTACTTGTTGTTGTTGTTTTAGTTGTTGCACATTCTAATTTTTTGGCACTTTTAGAATTTCATTTCCTATGATTTCATCAAGTTGCATATTCAGTATTTTACTTATCTTGTTTCTTTCCCTGTAACTAATCTCTGTACATGACCTTATCATTAAATATCACATCTCTACTCCTAATGATTTTTGGATTTTCAAAATCCCATAAATTGTAACCAAAATCATTAACTCCATATCTAATAAAAATACATTTATTGGATTTTGATTCAACCTTGGTTCTATTTTTTTTTCCAATATGGATACATGCTTCACAACCAAAAGTCTTTAAAAAGGAATAATATATCTTTTTACTTATTCATTTTTCCTCTATAATGCCACCATCTAAAGGACTTGAAGGGCCTTTATTTATTAAGTAAATAATAGTATCCATAGAATCTACCCAAAATTGTAAGGGCAACCCTGCATGCAATCTCATACTTCTTGCATGCTCCATAATTGTCATGTTCATCCTTTTAGATACATCATTTTGTTTTTGTGTTCTTGGAGCCATCTTGTCTCTCTAAATCCCATGATATGAATAGTAATTATCAAACTCCTTATTATAGGATTCACCTCCATTATCTAATCTGACACACTTCAACTTATTTCTTGTTTCACTCTCAACCAAATCTTTCCATTTATTAAAAGTATAAAAAACATAATATTTTTTTTGTATGCAAAAAAACCAAGTTTTTATAGTTGCATCATCAATAAAAGTAACATAATAAGAAGAGACACTAAGGAATGATACCTAAACTAGTCCCCATACATCTGTATGCACAAGCTCTAACTTTTCATTCTTATTTATCTTCCTAAATCTGAGAAATCTAACTCTCTTCTATTTTCCATACACACAATGCTCATAGAATTCCAAATCCACCTTATTAAAATCTAGCAACACATTTTTTGATTGGAAAACTTGCATCCACTTTTCCTTCATGTGCCCAATTCTATGGTGCTAGAATTTTGTATCCACTTATATAGAATATAAATTAATATAAGAGTAAAAATTACCAGTAGATAAAGATAATGTACCTATCTTCTCTCCTTTTGCTATTACCAGTGATCCTTTAGTTACCTTCCATGAATATTCTACAAATGTAACTATGTAACCCTCACTTCCTAACTGCCCTACTGAAATTAGATTTATTCTCAACTCAAGAACATGCATCAGCTCTTTTAGTAACCATTTGTTTCCATTTGGTAATTTTATATGTATCTTACCCTTTCCAAAAATTTTACAAGGTTTAACATCGCCTAAATAAACTTGTCCAAAATCACCTTAAACATAATCTTGAAAATATTTCATATGGGGTGTATCATGAAATGAAGCCCCTAAATATAACACCCAAGAATCATTAATATTATCTAATTAAAAGATTAAATCATCTTAAAACACATAAACTACTACATTTATTTTCCTAAATTTTATCTTATTGTCCATCTCTTTGTTTTCCTTTTTGAAACCAACAATCTTTCTTCAGGTGTCCTTTCTTCTTACAAATCTAGCACACCAATGTTCCTCTAGATTTGGATCTAGCCTTCTTAAACTTCCCAAGATTACCTAGGCCCTTTCCTCTATCCTTTTATCTTCCCCTATTCTCCATAGTCAAAACATTACTTAATGTATCACCCATGTTTTTTCATTACATTTCCTCGCTAAGAATAACACCAATAACATCATTAAAATTTAAAGTATTTGAAAGAAAGATAGAGTTAATCACAACCATGACCAATCCATTCTAGCTTTCTAGTAATGATTATATAATCAAAATATCCCTAACCTCATCATAAAAGTTTACTCCTACAGATCTTAACTGATTTATGACCATGTTAAATTCATTTAAATGATCAACAACAAACCCACCTTTTGACATCTCCATATTAAATAAAAGTTTCATAAGAAATACCTTGTTGGAGGCTAAGGCTTTTTAATACACTTTATATAATACCTTTATCACATAAATTATTGTCTTTTATTTTGAAATATTGAAGGTTACTAATGCTTCCAAGCACAATCATATTATTCCTAGTGCCTTTCTATAGAAAACCTTCGATTCTTCATCCTTCATATTCATTGAATTCTTTGTTATTCCACCCAATGGTAGGAAAAGATCCTTATGATATAGATATTCCTCCATTACATCTTTCATATATGATTTTTTTGGATTCTAAACTTTTTGACCCTAAACTTTCCTTCTTCCACCATTACTCCCACTTGAACTAGGAACCCTATTTTCCTATGAGTTTATTTGCCAAAATAAACCTTTAGATCTGATACAAGTTTTTAGTAATATAGAACACAAATAAATATTAATGAAATAAATATATAATTAAAATTCAAAAAACATAATACAAGATAGACACATATTTAATTTGGTTCACCCAATATGGACTACATCTACACAAAAATATCTAGTTCTTATCTTTATTCAATCTAACAAAATGAAAGAATAAAAACTACAATATATCCATTATAATATCATATTAATTCATATACAATGTTCCACAATAATTAAAATTCCTTCATATCAAAAGGGGGTTACATATAGGGAAAAAATACACAAACATAATTTTTACTGTTAGATTTGTAACCTAATAGTGAATTATCTAGATTTACTATGAAATTAAAATATTTTATAATGCATTTTTAACTAAATTTTGCTTTGAGGGTGCTACCCCAAACCCCCCCCCCCCCCCCCCACACCCCCTATCAGGAATTAGGAATTATAATAAGATAAGGGTCCACCATCCAACATTGCACATATTTAGGAAGAAAATGAAAAGGTTAAATAAGACTTTCTACCCCATGGTGTTTCTAAAAATCTATGAGAAGAACATGCCCATGCTCTCTGAACCTATAAATAAAATAATTCAAATATATGGGTGATTAATGGTTATAACCTAAGTGCATAATAATTAGAATTGAAGTCATAAAGGCACACCCTTTATAATTATAAAAGATTATACCTGATAAAATAGTTGAGTAAAATATTATTATTTAATTTTCTAATAATATTGATATTAAATTAAAGAAGGCCCAGAAAGAAACCATCAATCTAGCCCATCTCAGTATTGGAAGGATATAGTATAGAAGGTGAGCACATCCAATTTGTTATAAATATTAGGTAACTCTATGTTTTTAAATTGACACCCTTCATACACAAGGACCTTAAGATAAATTTTAGATGACATATTAAAAAATATGAAAAAAAAGTGACAATTAACTATGGGCATTGATCATATGATCTTGAATGTGTGCTCATGAACATTGAAGATGATACTGGAGTAGCTATAAAGATGTATAGGTTTAATATGTCAATGATTTTAGTGCAAAGTATATAATATGAACCTACCATCACCATAAAGGATGCTAAGATAATTGAGAAAGAAGAATGGGTTTCCATACCTATCTATGGACCCCCTCCCTAAGTAGAAGAAGAAATTTAAAAACAAGCTAGCCCACCCATCCAAGATTACATTGAAGAGAGATATTTAAAACCTCCAAGATCCCCTGTACACACAACTACTTCTACTTATCCATGGAGGAACCTCAATTTATAATTAAAGATTATATACTTACAAGTCCCAACACATCAATTAGAATTTTCTACATGCTTCTTCTACCTTCATTGACCATAAAAAAGTAAGTCTTCCTTCATGTCTCAACTTCATATTAATTCTCCTCCTTTATCTAGTGATGCTCTAGTCACCTTGGCAACCATCTCCATCACCACATACCATGATAATAGCACTACCATTGGTAGTAATTTAGTCCACTGGGTTGACATCTTCACCACCCATCATCCCTCTAGTGATTACCACTCCTCCCACTCCCTCACTATCTTCTATCACTATAGCTCCTTCATATGCCATTCTACCTTCAACTAGGCCATCCACTATTATTAAAAAACCAATAATGACATTTTGAAAGAAGCCTAAGAATCCTCCTATTTCACCTCAAAAGGTGAAAGAGGAGGATAAAAAATAATATGTTCCCATGAGAGGGAAATAAATTATAAAGATTGAACTGAGGTCAGTCCCTATCCATATTTATGATAGTGAGGATGAGGAGAAAAGATAGGGAGATGAAGAAGAGTGGGTCTTAAATATTGATATAAAAGAGACAATAATTTGATGATACTATACAAATAGAAGAATATGATAAATGTATGACTGAAGAAAGCACCCAGTCATGAGAAATGTAATTACCACAAGAATCTAAAGAAGTCAACTAAGGAGAGGGTAACTTAGTAGCCATGTTGGAGCTAGGGCCATTTTACTACAAAAGGTAAATCTTCCCCTAAGGCCATGTTACCTCAAAGAAAATCTCCCTAATCTAATCATACAAAACAAACATATCCAATTAGGAAAATAGGGAAAATAAATAAAATAGAACAATAAGTTGCATTGAACATTCCTTCATGGATTCAATAATTATAATAGGAAGAAATAGGAAGACAAGATTTAGTTATTATTGAGTAACCCAAATTTAAGTTCCATTTTGATAGATATACTAACACATTGAGAAAGGTTAAGAGAAAAATAATGTTTGTTAAAGGTCAATAGGTTGAGATAAAATAATTAGAAGACATATTATCTTTAATAAAATGAAAAAACATAAATCCCTTAGACTTGGATAGATATAGAAAGGACCCCTATACTTTAATAATGTTGCTAGATGGGTTATAAAAGAGATGTTCAAAAATTTTGATCATCTTATACAGAGATAACCAAAGAGGAGCACTATCTAGGCTCCCAAGGAAATTGTGGATAACCTATAAGGGATTACTAGAAACTATTTGATACTTTTGGTTTAATAAGGTTTGCAAATGCCACCTCCCAACCTAAGTGGGGATATATTATTCAATTGTTTAACAAAATAAAATACATTGATGGAAAACTACATTGTATAAGATAAATAACTAAAATAAGACTTATGACCATTTGAATTTAATAAGATCATCCAAATATACTTGGGCACATAATTACAATTTTGCCAAAAGGGACAACTATTTGAGTGGCATAAAAAAGATGCGAGCTCTATTTCAACAATTTACAAATCAAGAAATGGAGGTTATCTCTATCTTGATAGATTTAAGAGTAAATTAAGTAAACACTCCATAGGGGAAATTACTACCCATACCCATTTTGAAAATCTCTTATGACCATCATTTGAAAAATTTAAAGTGGAGATTGAGGGCACTATTTATAATACCAATGATGAAATAATGTAATTGGTCAATTTTTCAAGATAAAAAATCATAGTAACTAAGGCACTACATGTTGAGGTTATAGATGTAATGGGAACACACAATAAATTGATGTGAAAGCTTCCTAATTATTCAAAATATCTTTTATTGATTTTAAAACCATATAAATTTACTTAGAGGTAATCTATGTACTTTATCTAGAGATGAAAGATGCCAAGAAAGAAACTTTAGTAGTAGGGGCCATGCCTAATCCACCTTATAGTGTTCATATTCCTAAATACACAATAGTCCATAATAAAACTTGGCCCTTACTATGTGCTACTTCTAACAACTACTTCCACAACTACATTAGCAACCACTTCTTCCATAGATATAGTTCTAGTTCCTATTTTAGTTATAACACAAATTACAATTCCAATTCCATCAACTTTAGGTATGTTAAAGTTATCTTATTTTAGCTATGTTTCATCAACACCTTATAAATATACGTATGTATTTGCATGTTATATTTTATATTAAACTAATAGTTCCCAGTTCATTTATCACAAATATATTATATTTTAGATGAATAATTCTATTTTTAGTAATCATTATTATACATGCATGCTTTACATGATATTAATAGATAATGATATCTTTGGACATGTATTTTTAGACTTCACTTGAGAGATGAGGCCTTACAAATCCAAATCTCATATATATATGTGTGTGTATCCTCCCATTCCCAAAGGGAGGATAATTTTAGCTATTAAGATTAATAGGAAACTCTAAGGAAAATTTTATAATTGATCTCGATGTGCAAATCTTGATTCTTTTCCAAAGTTATGGATTGTGTAATAAGTTTTGTTATTTTAGTTTCTTAGTATTTTTTTGCATGATTTATTTATTTTAATATATAGTTATTCATATTGAACTATTACTAATCCAATTGTATTTTTTATATGAATTATAATCCCCCCTTTGTAGATGTGCTAACATAATCTAAAAAATATGGCAACCTTTGATTTTATGTGCTTAAGTTTTGTATATTATGGTTCACTTTGAATCCTAACTATGCTTTATTATTATTGTGCTATTGTATCCTATAATAGACATTGGTTTTTTATTCCTTGTCCAACATTTAGTTCAAGTGTTGGCCAAAAAAGTTTCATCTAGTTGGTTTATAAGCCTCCTTTTCTACCCGCCTTTCCATATTTTTTGAGTTTATTTTGGTCCTATCCACCTTAGGTTATATCCATAATCATGTAACCCATATAAATTATACTTATATTCATTTATACCCAACTCATCCATGGTAAATAAACTACTTTACTCATTTTTGTTCCATCAAAGATTTGTTTATAAAATTAAACACCTTATAACTCTTGCTTTAGAGTGAATTTCATTCATAAATCCTAAAATATTAGAGCATAACTTGTAATGGTTTATAGGGTGTGTATAAAACCCACCTCAATTTTAATATATATAACACTAGAAGGAGGACCTAACCTCTACCTCTATTTCTTTAGAAAGAAATCATTGGAGTTACATTGGAAGCACTCAAAGTATTAAAAAGGTCTACTTTAGGCACTAAATTTCTATACCCACATTCAGAAATCCGTAAAAAAGTTAGGTATGATAAGGGAGTTAGGAAAGGACCCCATGATCAATCTTTATTTCTAGGTAAACAACCTCATCTTTCACTGTTCCCAATGGCCCTAGCTCCAACATAGCTAGTCAGTTTAGCTATCAACATCACTAGAGTTGTGCATGATTTACCAAAGAACCATAAAAAGTATATTTCTTCCTTTTATCCCTCAGGGAGTAAGACTATTGAATAACACATAAAATACTTCAATAATACCTTATGAATACTGAATGTAACCCATCAATACATGGCATGCAAAATATTTCCCTACAAATTATAATATGCAACTTATGATTGGTTTCCAAATATCCTAGAAGGATCACTTACAACTTGGGATCAATGTTAAAACACATTCTTGGCATAGTTTGGCCAAGTCAATTATTAAAGTGTTGTTTATCAACACTTTTTAAGCATGAGAAGGAAACCAAATGAGCCAATCTAAGCCTTTAATGCTAGCTTCCAAAATATGTATACCTAGTTTGAAACTACCTACAAGTCTATTAAGATTTTAGCCCTTGATATGTACAATAATTTTATAGACCCTTTGACTATTGGTTTTATACATAGATATGGATTAAGTTGAATCTATCAATATGGATAAAAAATTGAACCCATAAATGCAATCTTTGGCCCCACTTAGTCTAGGTCCTATTTTTTTAGCCTTTAACTCAATCCCAAATCTAAATCTAAATATTATGGCCTAAATATAGAACCAGTGGTAATCTCATGTGACTTTAACCCATGATGAACCTAATCATCACCTTAGCTTCTTGAATAATTATGTGATTAAAAAGAAAAAATAGAACCAATCCCTAATACCAGTCAACATTGTTACTACATAGATACTACTTCTAATTCCACAAAAATAGAATTGGAATATATTCAAAGGATGGTGTAGAAATTAAGCAATGAGTTTTTACACATGTAAAAACACATGAGTATAATTGGGGGATAGAATACCAATCAAAGATTTAGATTCCAAAGGTATAACAAGCCTTTCAATAGGTTTGGAAATAATAAAAAACTAGATCTACCAATAGGGTAACAAAAATAAATATCAAGGAAACAACCCTTTCTAGCCAATGTTGAGTTCACAACATATCACAACATGATGAGTTCTATTACATAGAGTTCTACACCACCTTTGAGATATTTTAGAAGGAGATGAACAAGTAGGAAGCTTTTGTCAATCAGATAGAATCATATTCCTCCATTGATCTAGGACATTCTAGTAAAATAATTATATTTGAAACCTATGATCTCCTATTCTTAGTAGAGGATAAGAATGAACCAGAGGCTAATATAGATGACAAAAATGTATTCTATTAGTTCTAGAGGAAAATTTATAATATAAGGACTAGTTAGCCTATTACTACTTTGAAACCTCTAAACAATAGTGCTACTAATGATCCATACTCTTAGGGTAATAATAATCCACCACCCCCTAAGAGGGATGAGTAGTTCCATATTACAAAATCATAAAGTAGATATGGATACAATTTTATTGAGGATATGACTATGATCAAGGCCAATATCACCTTGTATGAACTAGATCAGATCACTAAAACAAGGGAGTTATTACTTAAATACCTTACTGAGAGATATTCTACATTGGATAAATCCAAATTTGTGCATGCAAACATGATGGTATTTAAAGCTAATCCTAAAGTACCATCATTTTTAATAATGGTCTGAATGTTTGGAAAGAATATGCATAACTATTTGGTTGACTTAGGTGCCTTAGACAATGTGATGCCAAAAATTATGTGAAAAAATCTGATTTTGATCCTAGATAAGTCAAAGAGGGTGGTCCTATAATTTTAGAAATATTTTGTCCCATGTGTTTAATAATTAAAAAGTGTGCACATCTAATTGGCATTAGAGTCATGTGTAAAAAAATATATAGATATGTTAGTCATCAAAATTCTATAAGCTTATGGATTGGTGTTGAGATGATATTGGTCCAAGACATTTAACATATACATGCCCATTGATTTTTCACACATGTGGTTTCCATAGAAAAGATTAGATAATCAGATTTAGGTGGATAAATAAACAAAGATGAAGTACTTAATTATTGAATATAATTCCAAGAATGAAAAGGTTAAATTTTAATATTTTTATGTGGGAGTATACATATTCACTACCAAGTATGAGCTTCATGAGAAAGAATTTGAAGGTCTTTTTTTTGGACTCTTCATTTTGATGGAGCTAGATTAAAAATAGGTTTTGGTGTTGGCATAGCCCTGACAGACCTAAATGGAAAGTATTGCCTCACTACCTACATGTTGAAATTTAATTTCACTAATAATAGAGTTGAGTATGAAACTCTAATCCTTGGTCTATAATTTTTGCTAAATCACAATATCAAATAATTATAAATCTTTGGTTATTTTGATCTAATTGTTAACAAGATACAAAATAAGTATCAATGTAAGGTCACCTAATTTTAGAAGAATAAACATCAATCATGTGACCTAATTAATTCCATTTAAGGGTTCAACATCATATCCATCCCAAGAGAATAAAACTAGATAGTAGATTATCTAGTATCCTCAGATACCAATCTAGCAATTCTCTAGGAATCCAAAATATAGAGATTCTTTGTGAAACTATTTTGTTATCCCTCTATTCGAGACAATGTGGATAACTTATAGGTATTTGAGGATGATTAGTATATTTTCCAATTCTTGATTAGTTATAATACCTTCAAATATCTTATTATAGATGAGAATATGTAGATCCCATGCATATTAAAAGCCTAGGATAAGATGGTTTCCTACAACTAAAGGAAATTTGCATCCCTCTGGGAGTGATTTCCTTATAACAAGATTTTGACATAAATACATAAGATCAAAAATATAAGAAATCTAAAAAAATTGAGTCTAATTTCATCAAAGAGAATATAGGCACTGATCAACACCCTTAGTATGTGAATATTGAATTGAGCTATACTAAAATTTTGAAAATTTTTTAAGAATCTACTAAGAGAGTACAAATATTTAATTTCTTGGATGTATGAGGACCTTAATATATTTAACCCCATATTCATTACTCATACCATTATATTGAAGATAAAACATAATCCTTTTAGGTAGAGACAAAGACTAGTTAATCTAAGTTTGGAACCTCTCATTCAGATAGAGGTATATAAACTATTGGATGTTAGTATTATCTTTCCAATTAGTAATTCAACATGGGTAGCTAATATAGTACTATTCACAAAGAATATCAGAGAAATAATACTCTATATGGACTTAAATAACCTAAAAAAAAGTATCAAATAAATACAATTACCCCTACCTTAATTAGAAAACATTATTCAAATGGTAAGTGGGTATGAGATGTTATCCTTCTTGGATGGATTCTCATGCTACAATCAAATGCTAGTGGAATTAGAAGATAGGATGAATACTACCTTTACCATAAAGTGGGGAACTTATGCATATAAAAGGATGTCATTTGGTCTAATAAATATAGGATCTACCTTTTAAAGAGCAATATATTTTTCTTTCTAGTGACTCACTGGTAAATGTATCACCATATACATAGATAAATAAAAATATAATCAAAAGGTGGAACTTATCATGTAAATCATCTAAAAAAAGTGTTCCACATATGTAAAATATATGGGGTGTCACTTAACCCAAAGAAAAGTATCTTTTGAGTTACTAAAGGGAAGCTAATAGGCCATGTCATCATTAAATATGGGATCTCTATTGATCTAGATCAATTTTAGGCCATTTAAAAATTAACACATCCCAAAAATAAGAAGGAACTAAAGTCCTTCCTTTGTAATATAAACTTTGTGCGAATATTCATTTCTAGATTTGTAGAGATTGTCAAACCATTGAATGGCATCGCTAAAATAAAATGCTAAGATAGAGTGGACAATAGACATTAAGAGGTATTTTAAAGACATCAAGATGATCATTTCTCAATCCCTAGTGTTTTAAAAGTACTTACTTCAATAAATATTTATATATTTATTCATTCACTTAAAAACATACTATAATTGTTATACTTACACAAAATGTCGATGTCAATGAACATCTAATTGAATTCATGAGAACCAATCTAAAGGATTCATATTTGAAATACTCTCTGATATAAAAATAGATGCATACCTTGATCAAGATATAAATAAATTCAAGAATTACATTCAAATAAATAATGCATTCTCCATTGTTCTAAACCTAGTTGTCAAGAGCACACATGGCCAAAATGAATTAGGTAGAATAAGAGGTAAATGAATGGCCAAACTTTAGGATTTTAAACTTAAAATAAATATGGTGAAAGGCCAAAGGATTATTTAATTGATGATTGAGATTGATCCACACATAAATATTGAATAAATTAATGAGTCGTAGGTAGCTAGTGGTGAGTGATACACTCAAATCATCCATTATATGCTCATAGTTAAATTCTAGTAAAAGCTAAATAGAGAGTGAAGGTAAGCCCTCAGGATCAAATCATCTCATTATTGTATCAATAAGAGAGTCCTATATAGGAATAACTATGAAATCATCTAGATAAGATTTTTCTAAAAATAAGAAACTATGAATATCTTGGATAACCTACATTAAAATATAGGTAGTGGGCATCCCTTAGGTAACACAATAACTCATAAAATTCTAACAATGGGATACTACTAGCCCATGATCTTCATAGATGCACATAACCATGTTAAGACTTACCATAAATACTAGGTATTTGGGAAAATAGAAGTGAATAATGCCATGATTTTTTATCCAATCCTTGTAGGATGTCCTTTTACCCATATGTTCTTAATTTTATTAGGGTGATAAACCCAAAATATTTAGCATGGTACAAGTTTGTCCTAATGGATAGAACTACTGCACTAGATGGAAAAATCTATATCTATAAAGAATTATAGATCAATTGATGTCATCCAATTTTTGGAAGAAAATATATTAACTAGGTTTGACACTCCTATTTCCTTAGTTTATGATAACAGTCCATATTTCTAGTCCACTAAATTTATCGAATGGGCTTATGACAATCAAATAACCATCAAGTTCTATTCAGAATATTATTCACAAAGGAATGGATTAGTTGATTCTACCAACAAAAATATAATGTATGCCATTAATAAATAATCCAAAGACAAACCAAGAGAGTGTCATCTCTTATTGAAATATGCATTATGGGAAGATAGAATTAGACACAAGCAAGCCCTCAAGGCTTCACCTTTTTTTCTAGTGTATTGGCAACAACTAGCCTTACCCATTACTCTTAAGATACAAACATACCAATTTATGAAATAAGACATGGGGTAATATGAAGGAATACCATATAGACTAGTTGACCTAGTAAAAATGGAAGACATAATAATGGAGGCACTACATTGCTTCAATAAACATCAAGACATTATCAAAAAATGGATTGATAAAAGATATAAAATCAAAGATTTTAGGATTTAAAATATAGTGATTTTATGGGATAAATCACATGAGAATAAATGACATCATGATAAGTTCACTCCTTTGTGTACTAGAGCATATCATATAACAAAGATTGTAGGGAAGAATGCCTTCTAGTTAAAAGACCTCTAAGGTAATGACATTGTCTTTCTAGTTAATGGATAAATTTTAAAACACTATTTCATAGATGATCCAACTATATATGCTTCAAAATGACTATAAGTGGAGATGTATATATAAGATTATAATAGATTTATTACTTTCTAGAATAGTTTTCTTGCTTTTTAGGTTAGATTTCCTACGTTCTGGGTTAGATTTCCTACTTTCTCTGATTAGTATTTCATGATTTCTACATTTTATTTGAGTAGATTATTTTTTATGATTTTTACATTAATTTTCTAAAACTATAAAATAGATCAACTAATTTCCTAAATTGAGATTACAAAAAAACTAAAAAATATAAGGGGATGATTCAAAAGGATGAAAAATTGGTCCTCATAAGGATTTATTCTAACAATACTAAAGCTTCTAGGGTTAAGGTATGTATTGTGATTGAATTAGGTTCTTCTTTGACTAAATGCTAAAACTTGGATGGGATATATTAAACATGGAAATGGATACAAAATGAGAGGGATGTAATGATTGAAATAAGTTTTATTATGCATACACTTAGCCAATGGTGATTCCTAACCCTTCTTCTATCTATGTTTCAAAAAAATACATATATTATCATATAAACTTATAGAAAAGGAAGATAATATATTATCATACCAGGACTATGGATGCATTATTGGTAGTATATCAGGGCTTTGAATGGAATCAAAGGTATCTCTATTGGGATATGGATGCCTAGATGGTAGTAGAGTAATGCCTAAGCTTTATTTAATATTTAGTTACAAAATCTAAGGTCAAAATAAAACTTACAGTGCTTATCCAAGACTTTATCAAAACTCTAATAACAAGGTAAAATTTAATTCACAAATATCACACACTCAAATACAAGGAATGGAAAGGGTTAGTATGTTTTATGGGGAAGTAAGAGTCCTTTTTAAGGCCTGGTTTATTTATTCTTTTCTAAGAAGGGTTGAATTTTTGTTATGTTGCATTATTGAGATTCTAGGTTCTCAAATACTTAGGAGCATTTTCCCCACTGAGTCACCATTTTTTCCCCTAACACACACCCCATTTTTCAAAATTCTAATAGGACCCTTATATAATAAAATATCATTGTACGAGGTCTTCTTAACTAGAAGTATATGACATAGGGTTTGAAAAGTGAAAACTTAAGGAAATTATCTGATGATAAAAGGAATTTGTTCACCTCTCTTGAGCTCTATTATTTTATTGACTTGATCGACATGATTCATTTCAAGGTTTTATAGTGTTTCAAAGTTATAAGAAAATAAAATTTGTGTTTAAGCCATATTATATGTTTTACTTTTCACCTTCAATTTTATTTTACTCAATGTTGATGTATAGGTTTCATTTGTGATCTAATGGCTAATGTGGGTGATGTTTTTTTATTTTATTTGGGTCTTTATATATGTTGTGTTTTGAATAAGTTATTTCATACTTAGATGTTTCCTAGGGTTTCCCAAAGCTCATTTTATCTTGCCACATGGAATCAATTCTTTAAATAAGATCCTAAGCAAAGAACACAACTCTCTCAATGGTGATACCATCATGAACCTTTGTATGGAAAGTATCTAACAAGTGAATCAGTGAGATATATCCATGTGTCACCATATTTTTATCTTGGAGGTGATGTCAATGTGGACTTATGTATGTAAAGTCCTAAGCAATCAGATTAGTTAGAACCATCCATGTGTAATCATCCTACTAACCTACAAATGACCTCAACTTGGACCTTTATATATAAAGTCTCAAGTATGTAAATTAGTGAGAGTCATCCATGTGTCAAAATATTACTATCCCAAAGGTGACATCAACATGCATATTTGTATGAAAAGTCCTAGCCAAGTAGAATAGTGATAGTCATCCACATGTCACCATCCCACTAGCTTGAAGGTGAAGTTAGCATGGAACTATCTATAGAAAATATTGAGCAAGAAAAGTAATGATAATTTTCCACACTTCATCATCCTTCTAACACATAGGTGACATCAACATGGAACTTTGTATGAAAATTATAGCATAATCTATGCAGTGAGATCCATCCACATGTCATCATCTCATTGACCCAGAGGTGATGTCAACATAGACCTTTATGAGGAAATTTATAGTCAAGAAGAGAAATGAGAGCCATCTGTATGTCATCATCTCACTATATAAAAAAGGTGACATCAACATTTAACTTTGTACAAAATTTTTAGAGTAATCAAAGTAGTGAGAACTATTCACATGTCATCATTTTGCTAACTCATGACCAAAGAGACCAAACACATAAAGATACAACTTAGTCAAAATAAAAATAGAAACACAAAGACTTGTCCTTTAAAGCACTCTAATCAAATAATGAATACATAAAAACTAGGACTAAGAGAGTGGAAAAGATAAATATTCAATATTAAGATGATTAAGCATCTAGGAGAATAAAAAATAAGCCACATGGAAGTAAAAGTCATAAAAATTGGTATTATGAAATTTAAATACAAATAATAAACATAGAAAATAACAAATTTAATTGATGCACTTAATTTGTATGAATAAAAAAATAATTTATTTAATTCTCAAATCCAACACAACTAAAGTAATATATTTAAAATTTACATTTACTGTCTATTTATATTACCTCTTAACTATTAAGTGAATTACAAACTATGAGCTTAAGTGAAAACCATAAATCCATAACTCCATTGCAACCAATAATTTATAGGTTTTTATAGAGAAAATAATTTTTAGTATAACATCATTGGCTTCCTTATATCACATTTTAGTTACATATGCATACTCAACTTTAGGACCAAATGAATACATAAATACAACATTTGATTAGGTGGATTAGAACCATGAGTTCAAATATAATTTCACCATTTTGGATATGGTCCATGTATTCAAACAATACAAGGTTGAGGATGAAATTTCCATTTTCACACATAGATATAAGGACAACCTCCTAGACATCAAATTAATTGGTATTCACAACACAACCAAACTAGAGGTAATGCCCTGAATTGACCTACTATTTTATTTATTCATGATTGGAAAGGTTAATAGGAAGATATTACACTTTCATCTTTGAAAACACCAATTGCATATATCATTGGAAATTCATTTTAAAGGTATTAGAATCTCCCTTTCCTAGACATGTTATACAAGAAGGACATGATGAATTGATGGATTCTTAAAAATAATATTAACAACAAGTTACAAGAATGGGTTGACAACCTAAGAAACTATGTATTTCATGGCCCTGCCTCAACTATACCTAATTTTTTCTTAAAATTAGGGGTGAGAAACATTATATCCCTATTAAACAAAATATATGGTTTTTCAACCATTACTTATGTCAATGAGGTATAAGTCCCTTCGTTGTACATTATTTTTATTTACAAAAATATCATTGCCTTAATAAAGATTATAAACTCTAACTTGATTTTGAAAATAAAAAACCTAGAATTTCCCAATATGGGAACATCTAAATGATGTCCTACATGTTAGATGCAATGACTACAACTCTGCAATCATCATATGAGCAACCCTGGAAACCATCTCTGGACTACACTGAGAATAGGAAATGTGATGAGTTTAATGTTCTTTATGTGCATAGATTTAGGAAGAAAATAAAAGGTTAGTTTGTATTTCTTAACCCATGGTATATTAATTAGTCTATTGGATAATATTCATAGGCTATCCAAACCTATAAATAAAACCATTCAAAAGATGGGCAATTACTAGTTTTACCCTGAGTTCACAATAGTGAAAATTTAAGGCACAAAAGAATGCCTTTTGTACCTACCAAGGATTGTGTCTAATAAAATATCTAAGTAAGAGATTGATACTTAATTGGATAAAAAAATTGATACTAAATTGAGAAAATCCAAGTAAGCAACTATCCATCCAACCCCTCTCAATATTGGCAAGATAATACATAAGGTGGGAGCACCTTGAATTTGTTGGAAATATTAGGGCACACTATGGGTTTAAATTGGTACCCTTCAAACATTAGGACCTTAGGAGAAATATTAGAGAACATTAATAAATATGAAATAAAAGTGAGAATTAACTATGGTCATCAGTCCTATGATCATGATAGTGCATTCATGAATGTTGAAGATGATACCAAAGTAGTTATAAGGATGTACAGGGTTAATATGTCCATGATTTTTCACATAAGATCCAATATTATCCTACTATCACCAAAGAGTATGCCAAGAGAATTAAGAAATAATAATGGGTTTCTAAACTTATCCATTGACTCCTTCCCTAGGGAGAAGAAGAAATGCAAGAATAATCTATCCCATCTAGCCAAGCTTACATTGAAGAGAGAGATTTGAAACCTCTAAGATACCCTATACACACAATTATTATTGATTCTAAATAATAAATTATTGAGGAACCTCAATTTAAAATTGAATATCAAAGATGTACAATTCCTAATACATTCGCTACAATTTTCTCCAAGCTTTTTATACCTCCTTTGACCATAACACAACAAGTAAGTCTTCCTTCCTTATTGTATTAAGTTCATATTTCTCATCCTCCTTTATCTCCACCATTAGTGATGCCCCACTCCCTTAGGAAACCATATCCATCACCACATACCATGTCAATAACACCACCATTGGTAGTACTTCAATCCATTAGGTTGACATATTCACCACCCATCAACCCTCTAGTGATCACCAAACCTCATACTCGCTAACCATATTCTACCACTACATCCACTACATCTTCATCTCCTAATCCACCTTCAATTAGGACATCCTATATTGTTATAAAACCAATAATCAATACATAAATAATCCCAAGAATCCTCATATTTCACCTTCAAAGGTGAAAGTAGATGAGAAATAAGTAGTTATCCCCAAAAGAGGAAAGAAAGAAAAAAGGGTGGAGGTCAAACCCTATTCATATTTATGATAATGATGATGAGAATAAAATATGGGGAGATGAATAAGAGTGGCTATCAAAGACTAATATAGAAGAGACATAATCATCTGATGATACCACACAAACAAAGGAAGATGGTGAATGGATTACTGGGAAAAAAACCCAGTCAAGAGGAATAAAATTACTACAAGATTATGAAGAAGTCAACTAGGAAGAGGGTAACTTAGATTCCACTGAACTGCTATCATATAGAAAATAATATTTAGGAGAGGTAGAATAAAAACTCCATAAACATAGGGACCATCCCTAACCACACCTCCAAATTCTCCACCTCATATCACTACAATGACAACTACAATAATAAGTGCCCCTATTATCTATCCCTAGGATGTAATACCTCTAAGTCATCATTATTTATAAATTCAATTAGTCACTTCAACTAAAATTGTCATAAATTCTTTGCATTATTTTCATTATTTAATTCAAATAAACGAAGCTCATGTAATAAAAATCCCAAATTTTCCTACCAATACCTATATTACTACTATGGGCCCTATCATCATTATTATGAATACTGGGGATGCATACATTTCTATCACTAATTATTTTCAAATCTTATTGATCACCCCAATGACCTCATTATTTTTTAGAACTAGTACACATTCCCCTAAGCTAAGGAAAAGGGTAAATTTTGAAAACATGGTGTCCACCTCAATTTTTGCTACACTAGCCACCCATCCTAGTTTGACTATATAGTTAGAGATGTCTATTAGACAAGTAGCTCAAGTAGACTCACCTATAGTTTTAGTCCAAAAAGTAGCAGGGAGGGCCAAATATGTAATTGACACACTAGTCCAAAGGTAGGTTACTAGATGGAAGAAATTTGTTCCTCATTTTATTATAATAGGGACATCTTCCCCTAAGGCCATTATATCTCTAAGACAATCCACCATAACTATTCCTACATCAAAAACATAGACAATAGGGAAAACATGGAAAATAGAGTAAATAGAAAAATAAGTGAACATTCTTTTGTGTATTTGGTAGTTGCAATAGGATAAAGTAGGAAGATAATATTTCATGATTACTAAGTAGCCCAAAATTAAGTTCCATATTGATAGATATAATAACACCTTGAGAAAGGTTAAGAGAAAAATTATTGTTACTAAAGGTCAACAGGCTGAGTTGGAATAAAGAGAAGACCTATTCTCTTTGAAAAAATAGAGAAAAATAAATCCCTCAAACTTAGATAGATATAGATATTACAAATATACCTTTTTAGATGTTTCTAGAGGGGTTATAAAATATGTTCTCAAAATTTTTGTTCAACATATACAGAGGCAACCAAAGATGATCACTATCTAGGATCCCAAGGAAATTCTAGATAATCTATAGGGTATGTCTAGGAAACTATTTGATACTATTGATTTAATAAGGTATGCAAAGGCTGCCTTCCAACCCAAGTGGGGAGATATTCCTCAAAATTTTAATAAAATAAAATACATTTATGGAAAACTACATTTTATAGGCTAAGAAACAAATAATAAGGCTTATGCCCATTTGAATTTAATAACAACATCGAAATCTACTTGGGAAAAAAATTACATTGCTACTAAAAGGGATAGATTACTTGAGTGGCATTAATATATATGATGTTTAGTTCAATAATTTACAAATTAGGAAAGTGATGCTATCTCTATATTGACATATTTAAGAGTTACTCAAATAGGCACTCCATAGGTAAAATTGGTGCCCATACCCATTTTTGAAAATCTCTTATAAGTAACACTTGATAACTTTAGAGTGGAGATTGAGAGCACTATTTATAGGACCAATGATGAAATACTACAACTGATTAGTTTTAAAAGAGACAAAATCATAAGAACTAAGGCACTACATGTTGAGGTTAAAGTTACATTGGGCATGCACAATAAGTTTATGGAAAATCTTCTTGAGTTATTCAAAAGGGGTTTGCTTGATTTTAAAACCATAGACATTAACTTTTAGGCAATCCATGCACTTTATATATAGATACAATCTACCAAGCAAGCAAATTCAGTAGTAGGGTTCATTCCTACTCCACCTCAGAGTGCTTAACTTTTAAAATACACACTAGTGTAGACTCAAATTTGGCCCACCTATGTGCCACTTCCAATAATTATTTCCACAAATATATTGGTAGCCACTTATGTTGTAGTTATAGTTATTATGCCCATTCAAGTTGTAACATAAATTATAACTCTAGTTCTAGTATCTTTAACTATGTTATAGTTCTCTTATTTTAGTTGTTTTGGATTAGTACCTTATTAATATACATATGTATTTGCATGTTCTAGTTGAGATGGAACTGCTAGTTCCTAATTTATCTATCATGTATATATTTTATTTTAGATGAAGAGTTATATTTTGATTAATCATTACTGTAAATGCATGATTTAAATTAGATTAACATATAATGCTATTTTTGGACATGTATTTTTAGAATTTTCTTGAAAGATGAGGCCTTCCACATCCCAAAAATTTATATGTTTGTGTCCTCCTAGTCCTAAAGGGAGGATAATTTTTGCTATGAATATTAATAACAAATCCTAAGGAAAGTTACGTAATTGATCTCAATGTGAAAATATTGATTCTTCTCCAAAAATTTGGATTATGTAAGAAGTTATATTATTTTATTTTCTTAGTATTTTAGATGTGCATGAGTTAACTCTTTTAATATATAATTATTCTTATTGAGTTATTTCTATTTTGAATATCTTTTGCATATGAACCATAATCCCCCTTGTAGATGTGCTAATGCAATCTAACAAATATAACAAATTTTGATTTTATGTACTTAAGCTTATTGTATTAAATTTATATTTGACTCATAATTGTGTTTGATTTTTGGTGTGATATAGTATCCTACAACATACATATGTCTTTTATTCCTTATCCAACCTTTATTTCAAGTGTTGGCTTAGATAAGTTTCATTTGTTATGGTCCACATACATCCTTTTTTAGCCTATATTTATCTCTTTTTGAGTTTATTTTGGTCTTACCCACCTTAGGTTATATATATATAATTATTCCATCCATATAAATTAAATTATTATTAATCTATATTTGACCTATCTATGGTAAAAAATCTGCTTCACTCGTCATTATTACACTAATAGGCTATTTACCAAACCGAACACCCCATAAATCATGCCTTAGAGTGAATTTCATTCATATATCTTAAAATATTAGATGATAAATCATAAAGGTTTATGGGTCATTCATAAAACCCAAATCAACACAAACCTTGAAGGAAATGTTGGATAATTGAAATGGAGCCCTTAGAGGTTAATTTATTTATAACTTCATCCTTTTATGTTGTTGGTTTCTTAGTGGTTTTGGTTGTTATTGTTGTGATGTTTTTGTGAGTTGGTTGTTATTGTTGAGAAATTTTTTCATTTATTTCAAGTTTGATATCATTTTATGTCAAGGTTGATGTCAATGATATCAAGATGCATGGAGTGTGGGGTATGAGCTTGTATGCCTGATATGATAAGGAAGCTAGGTGAAAAGAGAGAATTTGAAGTCAACATATTATATCTATATTAATAGATAATTTTAATGCAACATAATTATTATTATTCTAAGGTTGATGTCAAGTTATAGGTCAAGGTAAGCCTGTTTTGAAGTACTAGTCCTTGAATACAATGTGTCTTGAGAAGCCTAGTCATATCAAGCTTAGTCATATCATGAACATGTGCATGATGAGCATGGAGAGGTATGTAAAAAAGTATGAAATTATATAATAAGCATGAAAGGAATGTGATAAATGTGTATAATCATCAAGGAGTGTTTCAAGGTTAGTTTTCAAGCTTCAAGTGCTTGAGAAGCCCAGTCATGACATTGGTCATTGCATGAAGAGACCTTATGAGAAGATATAAGTTTGGTGGCCTAGTGAGATGGATACACAAATGCATAAGATGATTTATTATGTTATTTTATATGGAATATGAGTCATTTTATTACTCATAAGAGTCTCAAAGTGAACCTAAAATGGTAGGACCTACAAACCTAGTATGCAACTAGACTAGTTATAGACCTTACCTGACCTAATAAGGTGTCACAAGGTATTATAAAGGAATATTAATAATGTATGGAAGTGATTGATAATTTTAATAGGTTTTATGACATGTATATGATGTGTTGATATATTTTTTAGTGGTTAGAAGGTTAGATTTAAGGCCTAATGTGACTTACAAGTTAAAGCCTAGAGAGCAAAGAGAGAGAGATGGTGGCCAAATGGAGTATTAGGATTAGTTTCCAAGGAATTTATGGACAATTGAGTTTTTAATATTTTTTTAATGTTTTTTAAGTATTTTTACCAAGTTTCACGTTAAAATTTGAAGGTTAAGGTAAGAAAAAGTGTTTTGAGGTCTCTTGTGTACATAAACTAAAGAGTTCTCAACCCGAGAAGGACTCTCAAGTGTTCATTGGCATGTGTAACCTCTGCATGATAAATTTATATATTAATGGTATATTGGAATTGGTATTAATTCAAATTTACAATCATTGGTTTCTATAATGAGGGGTTAAGCTTTATGAATGATCATTAAGATTGAAATATGGTTTAAACCCTTAAACACCCCTAATAGTGACCTAATATGAAAGATCTTATTCTAAAGTACTAAAAATTGATTATAATAGATATATAAGTTATTTTATGTTATAATAAAGTCTCATAAGCACCTATAGGTGTAATTTTTTTTTTAGGTGAGTGAATGAACCCTATAGGAAAAGCCTTATTTCTTAAAGATTTGATGTAGTAGTCAGAGTTGACCATGTCAAAGTTTCAAAATGGATTAAGGTTAAATATTTAGAATTTTATTTTATTACCATGGTGGTATATAATCAAGTTATATCCCTTAGGTGTGATAAACTAGTCATCCAAGTTGACCATTTGCTAACACACCTAATGGTGCAGATAGCGAGAAAACTAGGTAGAAATGAGAAGCTGATTAGGGATGTGATATCATGGATTATGTATGAATAAAATTTCATGGAGATATTTTAAAAAAAAATTAATACATTTTAATTTTTTATATATGTTTTTGAGGTTAGTGGATATGATGAAAATCTTGCTCATAAGTTAACATTTATAGTATAGATGAGACAGTGAATGTGTAAGGTTGTGAGATTGGTATACAAGACCAATATTTCCATATGAAAATTTTAGATTTATATATAATTTTTTTCTAATGATATCGTAAGATCATAAAAATTAATTTAAAGTCCTTTAAAGTGGTCATACATGTGTTGAAGGTCATTTTCACCATGACTATGCTTTAAGTTAAACTGGGAATTCTATGTAAGTTACAATGATGAGTTTGAGGATTTATGACCTAAGATAAATCATAAAATTTATATGATTTATTTTTTTATTAAATTTATTTCATATAAAATATTTTAATAATATTTTATATCTAGTTAAGTGATTGAAATGGTAAAGCCAAAATGGGTTGACTAGTTTAGGTGTGACTATGTGTACTGAAGATAAAAGATTAGTCTGCAAGACTAATATTTGGTATTAGACCCTATGACATTTTTACTTTAAAGTGATATATAAATGTAAAATAATATATTTAAGGTGTCATGGGTCATATTAATAATTCTTTCAGGTGTTTAAGATCAAGTTTCCATGACTATGTTTTGAGGCTTATTGATAGTTTTGAGTGGGCTATTTGTAGAGAAGGGTTTGAGTACTTTTATCCTGAGTTATAAAGTAAAAAGCATATGGTGATGAAAATTAGGTTTTTTGGATTATTTATATGTTATTTTTTTCCATGGTTTATTGTTAAATTTGTGTTTATTCTTTAGTTATTAAATATAGACTTGTTGGGTATGCACATGCCTAATATGAACAATACTAATGGTGTGCTCCAAGTAGTAATTTGAGCTAAACAATTTTATAAAGCCTAGATGAGATTATGGATAAATTTGAGTGTTTTATGATATTTTAATACCATTTTTTAAGTTTTTAATTGGTCCAAGGAAGATAAAGTGTAACATGTCTTAGAATAGACCTAATGGGATTAGATCTATATGAGACCTAAAGGTGAGATAAGGCCTAATTTAGTTAGGTCAAACCTAAAGGATATCAAAGGACATTTGAAACATGTTAATGATATATAATAATATTAATTTCATGTATGACCTAATAGTTTAAGGGTGTTTAGTTGAATAATGAGGATATGAACAAGAGACTTATATATATACTAGGAAATTTTAGGCCTATTTATGGGTGAAGAGTGTAATCAAATAAGATAACATATTCATGAGCAAAAGAAGGTCTTATAGACCAATGTAAGAGTGTATATAATTATTTATTATATTTTTATATAGGTTATGCTTATGAGGATCAAGGTCATATGACCTAATAAAGTCAAGAAGAGGACTACTTGAGTGAAGAAGGCTAGGGGCTAGTTTGAGAGGGATAGAAGTGTGTGAAGAGTTGAGGAAGGATATCATATTATATTTTATGATAAATAATTTACTCTAAATTTTATAAATTTTTTTAGGTTTTTGGGTTTATGTTGATTCATCTAGGGTGTGGGTGCCTCCTTATAAGTTGGTACTTGTTAAAACCTAGCTAAGTTAATGCTTAACTAATTGGGGTTAGTGCTCCATGTGAAGTGGGTAATTCCCTAAAGTTGGTTTTTTTTCATATATTAATATAATCCATTTTCATATATTAGTTTTTTTTATCCCATTTAAGGTTTACCATATATAATTTGTGTTATCTTATGTTTTTATGCTTCATGCATATGTGAAATGTTGCTTAGTCACTATTGATCTACATGCTTGAATGAATATTCATGAATGCATAAGTGGAATTGAAGTAAAGTTTTTAAATATAAATTCACCCACCCCAATATTCATATTACTTATAAAATTTTATATTAGGTCCTGGTCATTTGAATTAGGTTTAAAAACCTACAGGAAATCCTAAAAGTAAGGATGGCTAGTCAACAAGCTTAAAGTGGTTTATCTACCAGTAAGGCTCCATTATTTAATATATATAATTATGAATTTTATAATGTTAGGATGAATATATATTTTGTGTCTCAAGGTCATGATATTTTTTAGTCATTTGTGGATGGATATAATGTATCTCCTATTCTACCAACTAATGGAATAGGTGGGAAAGCTAGTGAAAATAACTCCAAGGTAATGAATGCTATTCTTTATGGCCTATTAGAGGTAGATCTTGTGAAGGTAATTTTTCAATTAGATAAATATATCTGGTATAAATTAAATAATATCTATGAATGAGACACTAAGGTGAATATGGCCAAGTTGTATACCCACCAAAGATAGTTTTAAAGTTTGAATATGAATGAAGATGAAACCATCACATCTTACCTATTGAGGGTTGATGAAGTTGTCAACATAATTAGAGGATTGGGAGAATAAGTGAAAGAATCTAATATTGTTAAAAATATTTTGATATCATTAATTCCTAAGTTTGACTCTAACATTTATATAGTAGAAGAGATGTAAGATTTGGAAAAATTAGAGATGGATGGGCTTCATGGCATTTTGACTATTTATGAGATGAGAACTAATGAAAGAAGACCTCCCAATAAGGAAGAACTTTAAAAGTTGAGAATAATTCAAAATACAAGAAGGTAAAATATGAATAATGTTTAGATGTTGATGATGATCAATTAATAGCCATGTTTGTAAGGAAATTGAGGTTTGACTCAAGTAATTAAAAAGGTAAGTTGCCCTTCAAATGTTTCAACTATGGTAAGATTGGTCACTTTACATGTAAATGTACTAACAAGGATAAATATAGGCATAATGAATAACATGATGAACATCATGGATATGACAAGAAGGCCTATAAGCTTGATAAAAACAAGAAGGAATTCAAAAAATATGAAGGTAGGAAAAGAACATTCAAGAATAAGAGAAGCTTCTATACTAAAGAACATAATTATTCTGATGTAAGTGACTTAATTTAATCTAATAATGATGGTGGAAGTAATGAACCTAAACATAACAATAATGAAACATTGTTCATGGACATAGAATTAGATAATGAAGGTTGCTTAAATAGGAAAGGCATTATGGTTGATGTAGAATCAGATGAAGAAGAAGCTAAAGTGAACCTTGAGGAATAGTTTGTAGGTGCCCTAGAGGATTTGAGGTTGGAAAGGAGAAAGAATCACAAACTAAGATCATTAGTTAAGGACTATGAGGATAAAATTAGTTTTTTTGAGGAGAGACTAAGTAACACCTCCATGAAGTATGATGCAATCATCAATTAAGTTGAGGCATAAATATATATAATTAATACAAAACTAAAGGCTAAAGAGGAAGAATGCATTAGGTATGAAACTAAAGTGGAATCCTTGAAATTTGAGTTGAATCAATAATATAAAAAGGTAAGGACATTTTTGAAGTTTAAAAAGAGCACTAAGGATTTATATGATATCTTGAGTAGTCAAAGGTTTGAAAGTGACAAGATAGGTCTTGGTTTCAAAGAAGACCAAAAGGAGGTAGTTCAAGTCAAGGAAAAGACTATTGAAGATAAAAAGGTCAACATGAAAATCCTTATCAAATATCACAATGCTATAATGTATGCCAATTCATTCAATGGTTACTATATTGTGTGTAGTCATTTTGGTCATAGAGCAAGAGAGTATAAAAGACCCTCCAAGAATGAGTAGTCATGGAACCATATAAGGAGTCACAATTCACTTCAGTTAAATGGTATGTATAAGGTGGTTTGATACAATTATAATAATGTAGGACAAATTTTAATATTATATCCTAACACAATTAGAAGATCATCAAGTCAAAATAGGAGGTTTGAAGCCCCTAGAGTGTAAGAAATAAGGTAAATGAATGTATAGAAACCAAAGATAGCAAAGGTGAGTCATGATCTATCTACAAGCTCAAGTGGACTATTGGATATGATAGTGAATACTTTAGATGTGAAATAAATTCAAGAATATATTTTTTTATCTCATATTCATGATCAAATGGTTGATGAAGAGGTCAAGACTATATTGAAAATCAAGCCTAAAAGGATACTAAAGGATATTCAATCATGTGAAAGCATGGAAATTTAGGAATATCCTAAACTTGTGATGTTTTAGTGTTATATGGAAATAGGTGAATCCATTAGGCTTCATGGAGAAAATATATAGTTAGTAAAATCATGTTGGATGCTTGGTTTGAGGGAGAGCTATTTAGGTTGTTGACTGAGCTTGATCTATGTTGAAGTGGTCTTGTAATTTGAGTTCATTTTGAAATAGGTATGCATGGTTTGAGGGGGAACATGTTGCCTTAATTATTCATATTATATGTGTTGAAATTTTATTTAAAATAAGGTATGTTTACAAATTATTTTTGTGGAAGACCTTCCTCACTAATGTCAAAGGGGGAGAAAGTCTAAGAAGGGAGTTTGACTAGACTAAGGGATATGAGAGTGATTAATTTATAGAATGTTTTGCTATCAATGACAAAGGGGGATTTTGTTGAGAAGTGTTATAATTATTGTAAAGTTTGATATCATTTGATGTCAAGATTTATGTCATTGATTCCAAGATTCATGGTGTGTGGTGTATGAGTTTGTGTTCCTGATATGATAAGGAAGCCAGGTGACAAGAGAGAATTTGAAGGCAATCTAATGTCTCTCTATTGAAATAGAATTTTAGATCGACCTAATAATTCTTCTAAGTTTGATTCTAAGTTCTAGGTTAATGTAGTCATGTTTTGAAGTATTAGTCCTTGAATACAAGGTGTCTTGAGAAGCCTAGTCATATCAAGCTTAGTGATTTAATTTTTTTGGGGAATATTGTTGTATTATTCCTAATTTAGTTAAGGGTAAGAGTTAATTAAATCAACAAATAATATTGTAATATTTAAGCTACTAATTTGTATAAATTAATTATAATTTTAACCTTTCTATAAATAGTAATAAACATGAAGAAAATAAGACTTAGCTAAAAATTGACTTAGATGGCTATTGTAGGGTCTAAAATTCACTATGCAGGATTAGGATAGTGTCACAAATTAGGATCTAGCCCTTGTTTCATGAAAGGGTAGGAGCATTGAAATAAGACACCCTAGGGTCTGATGCTATAGTCCTCTTTTTCTATTGTTGTCTAGGAGACTTGAGATTTTTAGGTTTTGTTTGTTTTCCCTATGTGACCCTACCTGTGAAATTTTGGATGATAGATGTCTATGGAACTCCTTGTATTATAGATTTAGTATTCAAACCCTAGACTCCATGATGATTTGACAAAATTTTAGAAAGAGGGGGGTAAGTGTGTGTAAGATGCACTAAATGTGTATCCACACCCCTTGTTTAGTTAATTTGCTTACATACCAATACTTTGAAGAGGGATCAATCCATATGTAGTTCTCCCACTTGATGTGCTTTGTGAAATTATGTGTATGAAGATGCAAAATACTAAAACTAGGTGTGCTTGAAGTGGCTAGGGAATAGTGTGAGGGTTTGAATAAGATTGTAATTTTATTAACTAGCTATATATAGAGAATAGGGAAATATGTTTGAGTAGTCTTGCTTGCTTTGTGATAGTTGCTAACCTTTTCTAAATGAACTTTGAATGGGCTTTTATAGGGATATGTTGGTCATGAGTCTAATGTATTCATGTTATGATAACAAGAAGGAGGATATGAACTAGAATTAAATGACTATTGGTATTAAATATTCATTTAGACATGAGCATCATAAATGGACACCCTAGGGTCTAGTTCTATAGTCTAAGTTGGGTGCTATTGTCTTGAAGGAATGGGACCCAGGGGGATGGAATCATCACTAGAAATGCTACCTAGAGGAGGTGGAATCACTATTAGAAGGATATGGATGACTATTAATCAATTAAAATATGCCTATGAGGGTTATGAGAGTAATCAATAGGGACCTATGGGTTGGGTGTCACAAGCCACACTCAAGTTACCAATTTTCACATTATATATGACTACACTTAGTCATATCATGAACATGTGCATGATGAGCATGAATAGGTTTGTAAATAAGTATGAAATTTTCTAAGGAGAATTAAATACATTTCATAAATGTGTATAATCATAAATGAGTGTTTCAAGATTAGTTTTCAAGCTTCAAGTGATTGAGAAGCCTAGTCATGACACTGGTCATTGCATGAAGAGACCTTGTGAGAAGATACAAGCTTGGTGGCCTAGTAATATGGATGTACATAGGCATAATAAGATGTATGACTTTTTTTTATGATTAATATGAGGAATTTTATTACTCATAAGTGTCTTAGAGTGATCCTATAATGGTAGGACCTATAAACCTGATATGCAACTAGACTAGTTCTAGAATTTGCCTGATCGAATGAAGTGTCATGAGGTATTTCAAGGCATATGAAGAATTTATGAAAGATTTTGAGAATTTTAAGAGATTATATGACATGTATATGAGGTTTTTAAAACCTAGACAATAGTTATAAGGTTATTTTCAAGTCCTAATGTGACTTGCAGGTCAAAGCCTAGAGAGTAAAGAGAGAGATGGTGGCTAGATGGAGTATCAATATCATTTTCCAAGGCAAGTATGGAAAAGTGAGTGTTATCAAAGGTGTTTCATGAATTTTTAAGTTTTTTGACCAAGTTTTAGGTCAAAATTTGAAGTTTAAGGTAAGAAAAAGTGTTTTGAGGTTTCTTATGTACACAGGATGAAGGGTTCTCAAACCAAGATGGACTTTCAAGTGTTTATTGGGATGTGTAACCTCTACATGAGAACCTAAGATATTAATGTTGTATGTTTAATGGTCCTAAATAAAATTTATAATAATTAGTTTATATAATTAGGGGCTAAGATTTATGAATGACTGTTAAGATTATAAGATGGTTTAAACACTTAAAGAACCCTAATAATGACCCAATATGAAATATCCTATTCTATGGTGATAAGAATGGATTGAAAAATAAATATTTGTGATTGTAAATTGTATTAAATCTCACAGGCACCTCTGGGTGTAATTTTTTGGTTAGGTGAGGGAATAGACCGTATAGGAAAAACCTTGTTTCTTATGGATTTGATGTAGCAATCAAAGTTGACCAAGTCAAAGCTTCCAAATGGATGACGGTTAAAGTTTTAGAATTTTATTTTATGAATAATGTGGATTTTTATTATTTTATATCCCTTATATGTGATAAAATATTCATCTAAGTTGATGAGTTCCTAACAGACCTAGTGGTGTAGATGGTGAGAAAATTAGGTAGAAGTGAGAAGTTGATTAGGGATGTGATATCATGGACTAGGGATGAATAAAAGTGCATGGATATATTTTAAAATAATTTTAAGACATTTTAATTTTGCATATATGGATATGATGAAAATGTTACTCATAAGTTGACATGTCTAGTGCAGATGAGATAGTGAAGGTGTAAGGTTATGAGATTGGTCTACAAGACCAATATTTCCATATGACCATGTTATATTTATATATTATATTTTTATAATAATATCATATAAATTAATTTATATTATTTTAAAGTGGTCATATAGTTTTTTAAGGTCATTTTCACCATGCATGTGCTTTAAGGCAAACTGATAATTATGGGTAAGTTATAATGATGAGTTTGAGGATCTATGCCCTGAGATGAAGCTTAAAATGTATATTATTTTGTTTTTTATTAAATTTATTTCATATAAAATATTTTAATAATATTTTATATATAGTTAAGTGGTTGAAATTTTAAAGCCAAAAATGGGTTGATTGGTTCAAGTTTGATTGTGTGTACTAAAGACAAAATATTGGTCTATAAGACTAATATTTGGCATTAGACCTTCTGATATTTATACTTTAGAGTGACATATGATGTCAATTAATATATTTAAGGTGTCATATGTCATATTAAGTATTATTTAAATTTTTTAAGATCAAGTTTCTATGACTATATTTTGAGGCTTGTTGACAGTTCTGAGTGGGCTATTTATAGAGAAAGATTTGAGTACTTTTGCCATAAGTTATGAAGTATAAATCAGATGGTGATGAACATCAGGTCATTTAGATTATTTATATGTGATTTATTTATATTTTTCTTTTAAAATTTGTGTTTATGCTTTATTTATTCAAGATAGACTTTATGGGTATGTACATGCCTAATATGAACACTATTAATGGTGTGCTCCAAGTAGTAGTTTGAGCTAAAAAGTGTTATGAAGCCTAGATGAGATCAGAAAGGATATATTTGATTGTTTTAATATATTTTAATTCCATGTGTTTATATTTTAATTTTTATAAGTAATATAAAGTGTAACATGTCTTAGAATAGACCTAATGAGATTAGGTATGTATGAGACCTAAAGGTGAGATAAGGCATTTAGGTAGGTTAAACCTAAAGGGACTCAATTAAAATTTGATACATGTTAATTATATGTCATAATATATATATATATATATATATATATATATATATATATATATATATATATATATATATATATATATATATATATATATATATATATATATATATATATATATATATATATATATATATATATGGCTTAAATAAGAGTTTAGTGGTGTTTTTCTAAATAATAAGGATATGAACAAGAGACCTATATAAGTACTAGGCATTTTAAGGCTTATTTGTGGGTAAAGAGTGTAAGTGAACAAGATAACATATTGGTTAGTAGAATAAGGTATTATAGAACAATAGAGGAGTGTAGAGGATAATTTATGATGTTTTTACATAGGCTATACATATTATTATAAAGTTCATATGACCTAATCAAGTCAAGAAGAGACTAGTTGAGTGAAGAAGGCTAGAGGCTAGTTTGAAAGGGATAGAAGTGTGTGAAAATATAAATAAGGATATAATAATTTGTTTTATTATTAAAAAGGTATTATAAAGGTGATAAATTTTTGTATGTGGTTTATTTTGTGATGAGTCATATAGGGAGTTGGTTCCTCCTTGCAAGTTGATGCTTGCTAAAGCCTATCTGAGTTAGTAATCAACTAGTTGGGGTTCATGCTCTATGTGAAGTGGGTGATTCACTAAAGTTGGTGTTTGTATTATAGGACTGTATTAAATTTACATATATTAGTGGGTTTTCATCCCATTTAAGGTTTCCCACATATAATTTGTGTTATTATATGTTCTTATGTTTCATGAATACGTGAATTACTTAGTCACTATTTGATCTACACGCTTGAATGAATGTTCATAAATGCTTAAGTGTAATTTAAGTAAAATTTTTAAATAATGATTCACCCCCACCCTCTTAGTCATATTTATTCTAATATTTAGCTATCCATTTTTTATTTTTTTTCTTTGACTTTTAGTCTTATTTGATTTTATAGTTCTTATGACCTTGACTATAATTCTAATATATAAGGGTAGATTCCCTTTCAAAAAACTCCACTTTACCCATATATATATATATATTAAGATTTTATATTTAATGTTATGTGTGTGTGTGTAATTAATATTACAAGTTTAAAATATTTTAAGCTATAATATTATTTTATATAATTCAAATTTATTGTAATTTTAAAATATAAGACTATGTAATTATTAACTAAAATATTTTATATTATTTAAAAATTTAATGTTAATTATATTAAATACATGACATTATTATGTAAATTATTAACCACTAATAATTACATAACTAATCACATTTTTTTACATGTCATAATTTCAAAGCATCATAGTTGTCTAAAAATAGGCTAAAGTTTGATATCACATCTCACTATGTGGATAAGTTTATGTGGGTGTCAAAGTTTTTGGGGATATGATGTAATCATTATATTCCTTAAATAAAACTATATTATCTTCATTAATTTGAAGTTGTTAACAAGGTTTAATTTGGAAATAGTCATTATGAGGATGATATTCAATCACATCTCACCATATGTCATGATTTTGCAACGTCATAGTTGTTTATAAATTGGAAAAAGTTTGAACTCTTACAAGGAGATGAATTAAAATTCATCTCAACATGTGGATAATTTTAATTATGCTCATGTTTTAATTATTTTATAATGTGTACACTCATGCTAGTATAAATTATCATAATTATCAGTTATTTAAAAAATGGGTTCATCATAAGAATTAACTCTTAGAGTGGGTGGGTTCCCACACTAAATGAGAAACTAATAATCCTATTTGAATATTATTATTTTAAATATTTACATGTTAATATGTTTAACTATTACATATAGTAATAAAATGAGGTAACTCATTCTTTGTTTTACCTGGTCAATCCTAAGAATTAGCTCTTAGAGTGGGTAGCCACCCACTCTAAATAAGAAACTAGTAATCCTATTTTAACTATTATTATTTGAAAATATTTACATGTTATGTTTAAATATTGCATAGATTAATAAAAAATATTTCACCGATCCCTTTTTTCACCATGTCCATCCTCAACCTTACCTCTTAGAGTGGGTGACTACCCACTCTAAATGAGAAACTAATAATTCTATTTGCATTATTATTATTTTAAAATATTTACATGTAATGTTAAACCATTACATGTAGTAACAAAAAGAAAGTAACTAATCCTTTTTTCATGAGATCCATACTAAGAACTAACACTTAGAGTGGGTGCGACCTACTCCAAATGATAAATTACTAATCCTATTTATAATATTATTATTTAATCATCTTTAAATGTTATTTTGAACCATTACATAGAGGAACAACAATAAGGTACCTCGCCCTTTTTTCCATGTCCATAATTAGAATTAGATCTTAAAGTGGGTGGATACCCACTCCAAATGAGAAATTAATAATCTTATTTACACTAATATTATTGAAAATATCTACATGTTAATAATATGTTGAACTATTTAACATAGAGTAACAACAAACCAATAATTCATCCTTTTTTCTAGGTCCATCTTGAGAATTAACTCTTAGTTAGTGAGAAACATGTTAATATATCCATTGTGATTACATGGATGGTATTTTATAGAGATTATTATTGTTGGGAAACATCAAGTCTCATAATTTGAGGATTATGGAATAGATGATTTCTCATCTTTTTAATAAGTTGAATTCACCATCAATAACACAATCAATAGTTAGTCAAAATAATGAGCACACAATTCAACTAAATTAATTAGAAACTTGGAAGATATAAACTAAATTTAATTATCTCATTCATTAGAATCTCAGATCAACTACAATAAACTAGAGCATGAAATGAATAATTCAAACACAACTCACAAAACCTTCTCAAAAATGAGTTTTTTTATTACTTCAAAATTTCACCTCTTATTGAAAAGGATAAAGTACATGTGTAAATATATTAAATATGGACACCACCATGATAAAATAATATGTTCATGAAATTTTTGAATAATACATATTATAATGATTCAATTTAGTTTGGCTTAGAGTAAGAATCTACAAAAAAATAACAATAATTTATATTTAGTTTCAATTTTGATTGTGACCTCAGTAATACTCATACCACTTTCTCTACCTACATGGGGATCAACTTGAGACTATGTAATATGAACTATTTTTTGATTTTTTATTGCATGTTGTGGTTATAATTGAGATCAATTAATTTCTTGGTGGTACATTTCAAAGTCTTTGTCAATTTTCTCCATAGACACACCATGTACTCTAAGAAGTGTTCTTGTGCACTTGAGTAGTCTTGCAGGAGTATTCAACTATGTTCCTATGATTTATTACCAATAAGAGACTCATTTAATCTTTTTTCCCACATGACACAAGTTTTATTACCTTATTATTACTTCCCTCATTTTTTTTAGTAATTATGCCTTGAATATCTTGTATAAATTGATCTAGTTGTGCATTAAAAAGTTTTTAGGACACAATTTGGCCATCATATAACAAATAAGGTATCAATATTGGCCTCATTTAAAAATTCTATTATTCTAAATGTTGGGTCCAACATGACCCATTACTCAAAATATCATGTAGGGATCCTCTTTATTTTAACACACTTGTTTATTTATTATATTCTTTCTTGATTATATGGTCACATTTATGAATGTTGCATAAGTTACTTGATATGGATTCCCATATTAAGGTTTAAAAGTTATGAATGTATTAAATGAAATTGAACAACCTTAACTTGACCATTTATTCACAATAATTAAATAATTCTTATCTAGAGTTTAAACAAAATAAGATTGGACTTTTGAAGTTTTATTGATTGATTAAAACTTTTATTTATCATTGGGTTATATACTTTATGTCATCTCAAGGATCCTAGATAAAGTCATTCTTCATGTGTTCATTTTATTATTATTTTTCTTTAGCAAAATTTCTAACTTCAATTTTAAATTATTGACTATTTTTTCCATTGTTCCTTAAAATTTATTATTTTTAAACATTTGTGCTTCAAATCCTAAATCATGACTTCCTTAAGGGTTAAATTTAAAGGGTCCAATTTCAATAGTTTATTTCATTAGACATTATACTTCATTATTGAACTATTTTTATTGAATTATGATCTTTAATCATTCATAACTAGTTCAAATTATAATATAAAATAGTCAAATTATTGTAAGAAATATCATTTTGGTTTTTAGATAAGTCCTTTTTTGAATTCAATATGTCCTTAATTAACTAAATATGTCTATTCATTGGGTTTATTTAGGTCTTTTGAGCCTTTGATTATGCTTAAAATCAATATTTTTGTAGACTTATTTTGGATTTATTGAAAAACTTATTAATTATTTATTGAGTGATTTTTGCCTTGTATTTTTTTCATAGAGATATTTTAAAGACCCTGAGCCATCAATATTTACTAGATACCAAAATATCATGTGTTTGGAGTCTATGAGAGGGTGCTCATTTCAAAATCACTAAGTATATCCCATGGCCCAACTTCTCAAATTTACATTGTGTGTCATAAATATGAGAGCTCAGGTGATCTAAGAAAAGAAAAGAAAAGAAAAGGTCCATATATGGTCTAAGGAATGATGTCTCATAATGATGACACATAGAATCATCATTATAACTAAGGAATAATAGGATTAATTTAAACACTACAGGCCTCCAATGGAATATTTAACATAAAGGTGACACATGGTAGTATCAACAATTCATATCTCACTCAAAACTTAAAATAAGTATAATTTTTAAATTGACTAATTTTGAAAGGAAGAACCCCTATATCATGTCATGTGGCATGATCTCATTCAATTAGAGAAACTTATAAAATTATAAACTAGCTAAGTATTTGGAAGTTTTATGTTTTCACAATTATGATGTGTGTAATGATCATGGAAGCCTAAGTTGATTTTTATAAATCCAAAGTCTATATTCATCCCAAGGACTGAACCCCTGATATCATGCCACATAGAACTATCTTAGATATTAAGGGAGAAGAATGTCAATGATAGTATAGAAGCCCTAGGGCTTGAAGGCCCATGAAGACACCACATGGCACCATTATGAGAGGATAATAACATGAAGAATGCTTTAAAGGTAATAAAATAATCTGATCTTAAATACCCAAGATTATAAAACATGGTCATATCTTGATAATTCAACAATGATAAAGTGGAAGTTCATAGTTCATAAGGGTGAGTGTATGGCCAATAGTGAATAGTTTCCTAAATACCGTGAGCTCCACAATAATGCATGATGGAACCATAATGAGATATATAACATGGAAGACTTCTAAAAAAATGAATAGTTAATAATCAAAGACTCCCCATAGTCTTGAGATCATGACAAGTGGCACAATATCATAGACTCATAGTTTGTATAGGATATAAAACTAACATTGTAAGGCCTGATCTCCTAGAAAGTGAGATTGAAACAAGTGTCATAATCTAAAAATCACATAACCATGAAACTAATGTAAAATTTGATGGATAATAAAATAATTAAGGGGCATAAAATGATGTTTTTATCTCAACTATGATTTTTATAAGAAAGAGACAATATAGAAAAGAGCATATTGAAACATTTTGAGCCTATTATCTGAGTAACACAATATTTAGGGACTAAATAATTTTTGTACTTGACATAACATATAATCCATTATATACCTTGTAATGAAGAATTTAGATGTTAATTTAAAAAAATAACAAGAGTATTAATCAAATAAATGGTAGAGACTTGGATAGATCCATAAGCCAGAATCAAGAGGACTTTTCACAACTCCAAAGAAAAATTGACACAATTACTAAGGATATAAATAAGTTCATCAAGATTATGATATACACCTATAAATAGATTTGAATACTTTATTATTCTAATATTGATCCATTAGAAACATTTAATAGGAAAATGGTGTATCTAGAAGAGGCTTTGTTGTCATGGAGATAAATACATGGAATCGGGAATGGACAAAACTAGAGCATGAACTGACTATTCCATCATTAGGATCTTTCTATAATGAGGTGATTTTTCTTGTTTAGACCATTAATTATTTTATGAAAAAAATTGAATACTAGTTAGTGTTGCATAAATATACCTTGAAATGCATTGAATGTTTTATCCCCTTTCACTTAAAAATTATGGAAATTGTTGTAATCTCAAATTTATACCTTGAATAAACTCATCTTTTCTTTTCTTAATGTATTATCCTAGGGGGTTGAATTATGATAAGTTTTTATTCAATTTTGGTGGCAAGACCATTTAATTTTGGTGTCAAAGCCATTAAATTTTGGTTGTACATCAAGATAAGGGGTCTAATTTCCTTGCTTATTTAATCTAAAAGTGTTTTCCATTGTTAGGGTCAACACATTTTATACTAAAACTCTATCAAGATTGTGACAATATTACACCTACCATTATCCTTTATTATGTCATGATTGTCTACTAGAAAATATTGGTTTTAAATAATTAATACATGATAATATTTTTTTGAATGCTAGTTTTGTAAGTTAATATATAGTCATATTGTGTTGCAACTAGTTTGATTGATTCTAGATTCTCATTTTATTTATTTTGAATATGTTATTAAGCCATTGTGTGCTATAGATATAGGATTTTGATTTGTTTTATTTTGATGAATGAATTTAAATTATATGTTCACATTTTCCTTTGATTATTGATCATTGAGTTATTTAAGTTGTGTAATGGCTAAACTTGATGCTCAGTGATATAATTTTATCCAACCATGATTTCCATTTTTTAACACTAAAATATCTAATCTCAATCAAATAATCATCCCTTTTCTAACTTACTCTTTCCCTCTCTTTTAAAATTCTTATGTTAATATGTATTAATCAATAAATTATAATTTCTTTATCTTATGATATTTAGATATTAAACCTATAGTTTCAACAAGCCCAAAACATTAGATAACTTTAACTTAGGTAAAGAGACCAATTCAACCTCTAGTGGTAATGGTTATTTTTCACCCAACTAAAAAATTTAGAAATTTATTATCCCTTGTATCTCCAACATTATCCTAAATATGAGGGAACACTTGTCCCCTGAATTGTAGACTCCTTTTATCCTTTTAGATTAGCTAATTCAATAATTGCATTCTACGTGGGTCATAAATTTAGCCCAACAAAAATTATCACTAGAAGGAGGGCTTGAACACAATAATTGAGGTCTTAAATCTATAATCATGAACCTTTGAATACTCTACGATTATCATTTATTATATATTTGTGGCCATCCTTTGTGCTTGTCATGATTACCATTGTGTGCTTAAAACACACACACACACAAAATGGTGTTATAAGGAGGGACTATGAATTTACATTGTTAATATTCATGAATTATGGTCTTGTAACTCATCCTTATGATTTTTAATTCATTGTGTGATTAAAAATGATTTTTAATTCATTGTGTGATTAAAATCCATATCAATATAAATTAGTGTTTATTAGTCTAGAGTCTTATTTGAGGATCACACGATCTAGAATTAGGTTAGATCATAGAAGATTAATTATTTCTCTTCTTCAAGTTCATATACATCTTAGATCTAATTGAGGTAAATTTATAATATTAGTTTACCCAACCACACCATTTAGATAATTTATCTCCAATATACCTATCAAAATGGTTGTAGCTTGGCTATTTGGATCAACTATGAAGTTCTCGATGATCTGTATGATTTGCTTAGAAACCTTGAGCATTATCTTTCAAAATTCACTCCAAACACTAGATGGACTATAAAATATCACATTACATATTATAAAATATTCTTGGAGTTACTTAATGTTGATCATGAATATGTATCATGTAGGTTATTTATTTTCACCTTAATTGATCAAGTTTAAAATTGGTTCCTTAATCTCTCAAAAAATTCAATCATAGAATGGAATCAATTGAGTAACACATTTTTAGCTTAGTTTGGTCAAGTAGTGGATCTAAACATCTTAAACCAATAGTTTTATTTCATGAAAAGGGAACCCAATTAACTTATATTCAATTTTAATATATGTTTTCATAACATGTATAGTAGGGAAATAACCTTATATATACCAAATGCCCAACTGACCTTAGAAATGGTAAAAGTGCTTTGGACCCTTGGATTTCCAAGATATCTAATTGTCATTTATTTTTCCCTTGCATATATAGAATCAATAATAGTAGATAAATAGCTCAATCCATAAGTGTAAAATTTTTGCTCCCACTCCCAACATTCTCCCAAACATGTGAATGTTAAACTTAATCCCACCTAATAATCAAAATGTTCAATTACCACATACTCTTCTAATTTTTAATCAATCTCCTATATAACATGCCACTCCCAATCAAAATTTAGGATTTCTAAATATTGTTGTTAGTAATGAATCAATGCCTTAGTATTAAAACTAGAATTTAATTTTATTTGAAATGAATAAAATGCAAAATTCATCTCAAGTCTTAGTTAAACATGAGTCAAATAAAATCCAAAGAATAGTCCAAATATTAAGCAATGATTTCTTAAACTTGAAAAAATAAGTAGGTATCTTAAGTAGTGAAAATTATGTCCCAAATATAACTTACCAGCATAATTACATATCTTTCAATAGAGTTGATAAATAAGTTGAGTCTTTATCTAAAAAATTGTGCGAGATTAATATCATTGAAATCAGCCTACCCACATGTGTCATGTGCATAACATTGATTAGCATGGATAACTTGATTTTTTTTAGTTTTTTCAAGCCTTTGACATTATTGAAAAGTAAATTAAATAATATGAGGTTATCCCAAATTATAATAATACTTCATGTCATTTTGATTGTACTAGTTCATCAAAATCCCCTAATATAACCATGGTTTTAGAGACTTTATAATTTCCTAATGTATAATACAATAAACCTGAAGATAATATCAATGGAATTTAGGGATTTCCAATAGTACCAAAGATGAAACTATACTCTTAAGAGTATAACACATTAGCCTTTGACTACTTCAACTCCACCAAATAATGTTGCTACACCACCTAATTCTAAACCTAAAAATGATCCACCATTACCAAAATTAGGTGACAATTAGCCCTCCACTATCAAAACAAATTAGAATATTATATAAGATATGAATAAAATAAAATCTAATATAACCCTCCATGAATTGTCACAAATCACTGAACAAAGGAATTTGCTTCTTAAGTCTCTTATGGACAAAAGTAATCAACTCAAATATAATGCTAAAATAAATACCAATGTTATAATGCATAAGAACACAATTGAAGTTACACCCTTTCTATTAATAATCCAAATTTTTAATGAATATCTACACAATCACCTTATTTATTATGGTGCCTTATCTAATGTTATGCTTGTAGGGATTTGAAAGAAGTTAGTACTGATCCTTGTAAAATTAGATAAAGTGGTAGTTTAGTTATATAATGTTGAATTCAAATTAATAGGAGAGTTATTCAATGTACACATGAATTTAAAAGATAAACCTAGAGTGAAACATTTCATATACATATAATTAGTTGAGATCCCAAAATCATATGCTATGTTACTAAGTAGGGATTGGTCAAGATCACTAAATGGTTATATGGAAACAAAAGTTTTCCATATGTGGCTTCCATGAAAAGGAGTGGAAAATAAAATAAAAATTGATAGAGAAACATGAATGAAGATGATTATTACATAATATAATGAAGTTAATGAATAATTAAATTTTACTTACATGGATGTAGGAATCTATACTTTGATTACCAAACCAACAAAGAATAAAAATCCTGAACAAGCTCAAATTTTAAGTATGTGCTCTTTATATTTTGTTGGAGTACATTATAAACAAATATATAGATATGTTAGTATACTTATTGCACCATATAATATAAATCATGTAGTAACATATATATTTTAATTCCCATGTACAAATAACATGGCATAATATGAAGCTTTAGTTAAGGGATTAAAATATGCAACTTGGTATGATGTTCCTTAATTGAAAGTTTATGGTGACTATAATTAATTATTAAATAGATAAAATAATAAATTTCAATGCAATATCTCTTATTTTAAAAGGTATAAAAATTGAGTTTAGGATCTAATAGAAACATTAAATGCTTTTAACATCCTTTCTATTCCTAGAACTTTCAATGCCATGGCATATTCATTCATTAGTTTTATTACTAACCTCACACCATTAGACAATACTAATTTGTAAAATTTCTTTGTGAAAGTAGTTTCATGCCCATCTATGAATAATAATGTAGAAACTTTTCAAGTATTTGAATACAATATGGATTGATTGGAGTTAGTTTATAATTCTATTGCTTTTGATATACAATTAATTGATGAAGATAAAATGAATGACTTGGATGAAGATAAAATGAATGATTTAAATGAAGAGTACTGTGATGAAGATGGAGTGTTGATTCTTAAATAAAATCAAATTTCAAGGGTGATTATCTCACTATAAATATTATTTGATCTAGATAAACCTATGAGTATACTTGAAAATACCATATGTTCCAATAAAAAGTTATGACTTATGAACATGGGGACATCCAATCAACCATAGAACATCAATGTAGGGACCTGTATGCACTAACAAATAGATGAAAAGGTTGAAAGGAATATTTATCTACTACAAATATGTCATTTTTTGGACATATAGATACCTAAATGTGTTTTATTCCAACATCATGACACACAATATTACTTTGAATCTTGATCAAAGACCATTTAGACAATGTCAAAGACTAGTCAATCCTATTCTTGAGCCCCTTATCCAAAAGGAAGTTCAAAATATAGTATCATATAACATAATATTTTTGGTGTGTCATTTGACCTAGACAACCAATCTAGTGACAATAAATAATAATAATTTATAAATTCAATTTTTTGTGGATTTTAGGAACTTGAATTGAGGTTTGGATAAAGATAATTATCCTTTGATATATATATATATATATGTATATACATATATATATATATATATATACATACATATATATATACACATATATATATATATATATATACATATATATATATATATACATATATATATATATACATATATACATATATATATATACATATATATATGTATACATATATATATGTATATACATACATATATATATATATATATATATATATATACATGTATATATATATATATGTATATACATATATATATGTATATATATGTATATACATATATATATATATACATATATATATATATATACGTATATATATATATATATATATGTATATACATATATATGTATACATATATATATGTATATATATATGTATATATGTATATATATATATATATATGTATATATATATGTATATATATATGTATATGTATATATATGTATATATATGTATATATATATATATATATATATATATATATATATATATATATATATATGTATGTATGTATGTATGTATATATGAATTCGTTAAACAAGTCCTTGTTTTTGATATGATGTATTTCTTATATGAATTCTCAAGTTATAACAAAATTTTAGTTGACAAAAATGATAGATATAAGACAACTTTCACCACAAAATGGGGAATGGTTTCTTAAAAAAGATGTCATTTGGTTTGATCAATATTTATGCCACTTTATAAATAGTTGTGGACATTGAATTTGAAGGATTTATTGGTAAGTTTATTTTTAGTCACATGGATGATTTAATAGTTTTTTATAGACATAGATCAAACAACTTAAATCACTTAAAGAAGATTTCTCAATGCTTCCATAAATTTAGTATTTCCCTCAATCTAAAAAAATGTATTTTATGTGTAATGAAAGGTAAGATTCTTGGTCATACAATCACTAAGTAAGTTATGCAAATTGACCATAATCGATCTAATTCCATTTCTAAAATTCAATTTCCAAATAGTAAGAAAGAACTGAAATCTATTTTTGGTAAGATAATTTTTATTTGCAAGTTCATTTTTGGTTTTACAAAAATATTTAAACCTTTGAATGTTATGTTAAAACATGGATCAAAATTAGAGTTGAACCCTAATTTGAAGAAATACTTTCAATAAATTAAGGATTCTATAATTCAATCCCCTATTTTAGGAAGTAAAAATTGTGCCAAAGACTTCTACCTATATTCATTTGCCTCTGATCACACAATTACAATAGTCTTGACACAAAATTTTGAATATGGAGAAAACCCTATATATTTCATGAGTACTAATTTTAAATAGGTTAGATTAAAGTACCCTATGTTATACAAGATCATATGCATTAGTAAAGGTAGTAAATAAATTTTGACATTACATTTTATGAAATAGTGTCTATGCTTTGGTTATTAATCTTACTATCAAGTTGATGTTAATATATAATGAGTTTGGAGAAATAAGAGGATGATGAGTCTCAAATATTCAATAATATGACATGAAATTTAAACTTATTAGTTTGGTTTGAGGTCAAGATTTGTCATAATTTATTTTTGAGTTGGATCCTATCATTTTTGTTGTTAATCTAAATCAATCTAAAATCAAGCATAATCCTTAGTATGATTCAATCATTCATTAATTTTTATATTATATTCCACTGACTAATCTTGATTGGTATAAAAAAAGATAACTAAAATTAAAGGATACTCATTTCATTCTTAAGAGAGGTGTCTTATACCATAAAAAACATTAAGTGATTTTCTTAATATATTTAACAGAAGAAAAAGCACAATATGTCATGATTTATTTTCATAGAAAACTAGGTAGTAGCCACCCTTTAGGTAACATGACTACACATAAACATCTTAAGAGATGGATACTCCTAGACATTTTTAAAAAAATATTCTCATGTGCATGTGAAGTTTTATCATTCTTGTCAAATCTTTATAAATAGATAAACTCATGTTTCCATGCCTCTTTAACTAGTGATTGAGGAGCATCATTTTGCTCAATGGATTTTATAATTCATTGGAGTTATAAATAAAAATTATTAAATTGGTTATAGATTCATTCTTATAGCTAATCACTATTTCACAAGGTGGACTGAAACAAAAGTAACAAATAACAATACTTCTAAAGAAGTGATTAAATTTATTGAGGAACAAATCACAACCACATTTAGCACCCTAGTGGCATCCATGTGTGATAATGGACCTGCCTTTCAATTAGTTAAATTCATTGACTGGGCATATCAAAATGGAATTGCATTGATGTTCTCCTCAAACTATTACCCATAGGGAAACAATTTGGTTGAATCTATAAATAAGAATTTTTGATTACCATTAAGAAAGAATTAGAAAATAACCCACATAGTTGGCATTTTTACTCAAATATGCTTTGTGGGATGAACAAACATTACACAATTAAAGTCTCAAGAGTTAATTGTTATGGTTAGTTTATGGTGTGGATATAATATTTCCAATGACACTCAAGAAACCTACATATCAATTAGTTCATTACTATATGGAATCAAATGAGACAAGTCAGTATATACTATTAGCCCTAACTCATTTAGAAGACACAAGAGAAGAATAATTGTAGTATTTTAGCACATCCTAGATGTATATGAAGAGATGGTTTTATAAAAGTGTGTAGATTAAATACTTTAAAATTTTAGACTTAGTTTTATTATGGGATAAATCCCGTGAGAATAAGGTTCAACATTATAATTTTAGTCCTCTTTGGATCATAACTTATCAATTTTTAGAGATACTAGGATGAAATGTATTTAGACTAGAAGATATTCAAGGTAATGACCTTCCCTTACCCATTAACAGACAATTTTTCAAGCATTATTTCTCAGTTATTCCATCAAATGTAATTTTAGAATGAATGTTAGGAGGGTAATGATGTGTATATATTGTATATAATTTTCCATTTTCTTAGATTTAGTTGTGTTAATTTATTAGTTTAGTATTTTATTCTTTTAGATTAGTTCCTATATTTCTTAGTTTAGTTTTCTTTTTATTATTTTTTGTTTGTCTTGCTTGGTTTTTATGTTCCTTATTCTATTATTTTCCCCTAACTTGTTTAAGTTGGTTTGTTTTTTAGAGCTATTATTGTTATTCATGTGTTCTTCAAGATTGATTAGAGTTGATTATCTATTGCATCATGAGAATTTAATATTTCATAAGGTACTCACTTGGAATTTTTGTTTTGGATCTTCCCTTATTGCTTTGTTCATACTTTAGTCCTGGAGAAGTAAGATTTTATCCCAATCAGTGTTATATGGTAATCAAGTTTAAAAAATGTATAGAATTTTATATAATATTATGTTGAAGTGATTTTGTGACTTTTCCTCTTATGGGATAGGAATTTAAAATGGTTGATGAATGTATGATAATAATTTAGGCATTAGGATCTATAAGGTAAGTAATCATCCTTGAACATTTACATAAACTAATACAATTTTAATGCATTTTCAAAAATTTGAAGGCATGTGAATCAAAAAATAATATATTTTTAAAAACATTTCATTTTCTTATTAAATCAAACATTATGCACTTAATATAACATTTGAATCAAGATGAAAATAGTTAATAAATTTAAATGTCTTGATAATTATGAATTTTATGAGTCTATCATTATACCTTAGCTTTTTTCCCAAACCTCAATGGATTGAACAATGAAATATTTTCAAAAGAAACAAATAAAAAAAAATTGAATAAAATGAAAAATAAAAATTATTTCCTTGAAAGGGTGATTGAATAAATATCCATCACAAGATTTTTAGTTTGGTTGGTAGTGGATAAAGGCCTTGAGTGGGACCATGTTATAGATGTTTGGCTGAGAATAGATCATTACCCATGCCATTTTCCCCAAGCTAAACATCCAATTTTTTTGGTTATAAATTCTAATTATATAGACATGTTTGAATTGTTCATGTGAATTCTAGAGTTATAAAAGGAAACAATAATTTTTACATACATTGATGATCTTAGGCAGATCTAGATCATAGTATGTTACACGTTGAGGTAAATTTTAGTGCTTTCATATTTCTAATTTAGTCTAAGGATTTATCTATATTTTTTTGTTTTTGTTAAAGTTTGGATATTGAAATTATAGGTTTTGAATTATAAATAACATTATCACCATTGAAATCACCATTTTTTGGGTCCAAATATGCCCCATTACTTGAAATCTTACACATGGACCCTCTTTCTTTCTTCTATTATTTATTGATCATATGGTCACATTTATGAGTGTTTTATAAATTAATTGGTGATGGATTCCCATATTAAGGTTTCAAACTTATGAATATGCTTGATTAAATTGAGCAACTTTCACTTGAATATTTATTCACAATGATTAAACAATCTTTGCCTTGAGTTTAAACAACAAATGACTAGTTTTTGATGTTTTCTCAAGTGATTCAGACTTTTAATCATCATTGGGTTATATAATTTATATCATGTCAAAACTCCTAGATAAAATGGTTTTTCATGTGTTCATTTTATTATTATTTTTCTTTAGCAAATATTTATGACTTCAATATTAAAGTATTGGTCTACTTTGTGCCTTGTTTCTTAAAAGGTCTTATTTTGAAACATTTGTGCTTTAAATCATAAATCATGTATTCCTTAAGGGTGAAATTGAAAGGTACCAATTTTAATATTTTATTTCATTGCACATTAGACTTCATTATTGAACTATTTTTATTAAATTTTGATCTTTATTTGTTCAGATATAGTTCAAATTGTAATTTAAAATGGTTATTTTATTGTAAGAAATATCATTTTGGATTTTATAGCTATCCTTTTTCAAATTCAATATGTCCTTTCTTTGACAAATTTATCTATTCATCGGGTTTAATTAGGTATTTGGAGCCTCTGATTATGACTTATTCCATATTTTATCAACTAGCTTATTAATTATTTCTTGAGTGGGTTTTGCCTTATCTTTTTTAACAAAGATATTCTAAAGACCCCAAGCCATCAATATTTTTAAACTATAAAAATATTAGGAATTTGGATTCTTTAGGTGAGGGCTCATTCAAAAAATTATAAGTCTATCCCATGGCCTAACTTCCTAGATTTGTGAAGCATGTCATAAATCTAGAAGCCCAAGTGATTTGAACAAAGTAATAATCCATAGATGCTCCAAGGCAAAAAGGCCCATAATGATGACACATGGAATCATATTGAGAACTAGGGACTTAGAGGGTTAATTTAAAAAATACAAGCTTATAATGGAATATTAAATTCAAAGTCAACACATGGCATTATGAATAATTTGAAGCTCATTTTAAACTTCAAAGAAGAATAATTATAAAATTGACTAAGTGTCAAAGGTATAGGAACCTGAGATCATGCTACATAAAATGATCTCATTCAATCAGAACAATATCAAAAATTCTAAAGTGGTGAAGTATTTCAAAGTTTTCTAATTTCATGATTGTGATCCATGTCATGATCACAAAAGCTTTGGTCAATTGCTAAAAATCTAAAGTCTATATTCATCTTGAGGCTTGAAGTCCCAAGATCATGCCACATGGAATGATCTCAAATATTAAGGGATCAAAAGGTTAATGATGAGATAGAATCCCCAAGTCTTGAAGGTACATGATGATGACACATGGTGCCATAATGGGAGGAGAATAACACAAAGAATTCTTAAAAGGTAGTAAAGTAGTTTGACATAAAAGTTATAATATTGGAAAATGTGGTCACATATCAATAATGCAGTGATCATAGAGTAAAAGTGTATAGTTAGAAAGGGTGAGTACATGACCAATAGTGAATATTTTCTTGAAGATCCTGATCTATTTGATGATACCATATGGCACCATCTTGGGATCTAAATTGTGGAAGAATTTTCAAAAGAAATCATAGTCAATAGTTGATAACTCCCCATAGTCTTGAGATCATGCCAATTGTAATGTTCTTATGGACTCATAGTCTATAGAGTATACAAAACCAAAATTATAAGGCTTGAGTTCCTGGAAAGAAATATTATGATAAGTGTTGTAATCTCAATGGCACATAGTAATGAAATTCATATAAAATTTGATGATTAAATAGATAAGGGATATAAAATGATGGTTTCAACTCAAAGATGAGTTATAAAATGCAGAGACAAGATAGAAAATAACATATTGAAACATTTGAAACCTATTATCTAAGCAATATAGTATTTAAGGACTCAAGAATTTTTGGACCTATCATAGCATATAATCCATTAAATACCCTACAATGAATACTTAGTGAGTTGATTTTGAAAAGAGCATGAGTATTGATCAGAGTAGTGGCATATATATAGATAGAGACATAAGCTAAAATTGATAGTATTGTTCACAGTTCCAAGGCAAAATAAAATCAATTTCTAAGGATATCAATAAGTTCATCAAGAGGACAAGATGGACCTATATACAAATTGAAATAATTTATTATTCCAATATTGTTATGTCTCCATAATTTAATAAGAGAATATTTCATCTAAAAGAGGGTTTGTTGGCATAGAGATATGTACATGGAAATGGGAATGAATAAAAATAGAACATGAACTAACTGTTCCATCATTAAGATATTTTTACAATGAGGTGGTTTCTATTGTTTGGACCACTGATCAATTTATGAAGAATAATTGAGTGCCAATGAGTTTTGGGTAATTGGACCATAAAACACATTGAATTCTCTAGTCCCTTTAATTTATTTTTTTGGAAATTGTTGTAATCTCAAAGTGTGCCTTGAATAATATCTTGTCTTTTCTTTTCTTGATGTATTATCCTAGGTATTTGAACTATGATCTATTTTTATTCAATTTTCATGATAAGACCATTTAATTTTGGTGTCAGGGACATTAAATGTTGGTTTTATATCAAGGTAATGGGTTTTACTATGTTGCTTATTTAAGTATCATTATTTTCCATTATTAGGGTCAACACATTTTGTACTAAAACTCTATCAAGATTGTGCAAAGATTACACCTATCATTATCCTTTGTTTTGTCATGATATTTTACCATAATATATTGATTTGAGAGAATTAATACATGCAATTAATTTATTTGATTTTTTATTTTACAAATTGAATATATATCCAAATTGTACCACAATTAGTTTTATTAATTCTAGATTCTCATTCTATTTATTTTGAAAATTTTATCAAGCCATTATCTGTTATAGCTACAAGCTTTTGTTTTGATTTATTTTGATGAAGGATTCTAAATTATATGTTTATATTTTTATGTGAGTCTTGTTCATTGAATTATTTAAGTTTTTTAATAGTTAAGCTTGACACCTAGTGATATATTTTAGCCAACCTTGATTTTCATTTCTCACCATTAGAATGTTTGATCTTGGTCAAAGAATCATCCCTTTTATACCTTACTATTTTCCTCTCTTTTAAATTTTTAATATAAGATGTCCTAATTAGTAGATAATAATTTTCTTATCTTATTAAAAGAGATAGTAAATCTATGATTTCAATAAGCCCATAACATTATACAACATTAATTTTAGTAAAGAGATCAGTTGAACCTCTAGTGCTAATAGTTGTTGCCCAACCAACTAAATGTTATAAAAATTTCTTAGCCCTTAGATCCCCAATAGAATCCTAAAAATGAGGGGACATTTATCCCTTTATCTATAGTATCCATTTGTCCTCTTAGATTAGTTAATTTAGTAGTTGCATTTTGAGTGGGTCACAAATTGAGCCCAACACTAGATTCTTACACATTGATTCTAATTCTAATTATTGACATCTCCTTTCCCACTCTATAAAATAATCCTTCATTAAGATAGCCTAATTTTAGCCCACAATAATATATTTAATATTAATAATATTGAATTTTGGCCCTATTTTATCTTTAATAAACTTGGCCATGACCTTTAACCTTCATCTTATTTAAGAATTTTTTCTCATATGTATCTTTATCTTTTGTATTAGAGGAATGACCTATTTTTTAGCATTGTAAATTTAAATTAATAGATCAAAAAGAGATGTTAAGGACATATTGACTTGGTCTACTATTACCTGAGGTACAAAATCCTTAGTTTATGTTTCAAGTCTCTTTATCTGTAAGGCCCCATTTTATAAAGTGCTCATCTTTGGGAAACATGACTATGAAACTATGACTCATATATCCTAATTATTGAATTATGTTGTTAATTCACATCAAATTGAGACATGCAAGTGTTTAATAAGGATTTTGATGTGTTGGGAACTATGGGAAAGACCTATTATCAAACCATGTTTTGATTTCTCACTTATGAACTTATGATGTTATGCTTATCTTTCCTTATGAAAATTGATTATGTTTATGAGACATATTCACTTAAATCATGTTCAAATTTTTTCTTATAAGTTGATAAAATTGGCAATTAATTATATATTAAAGCACATGAGATTATCCAAGAGAATGTTGATACTATATGAATGTTTAACTATGGATAACTGATTAAATGCCTTGTTTGATTAAATTTTATAGCTTTATCTTTAAATACTAGGTTAGAGGAATTTGATATGTGCATTAAGTGTACATGAACATGAGAAAGGCCAATAGAGGAAAGAGACTCACTAAGCATGGTTTTAACACTAATAAGTCACCTTAACCTTTATAAAAACCTTTATAAGTTATTATTTACCAAAATATTCATTTTCCACCTTTGATGACTTTATGGTTATGCTATATAGATGTTCATTATGTTTGGTTGGTAAAACTTGTTATCGTTAGGATCATAAAATCTTGCAGGCAATGTCTAATTTGTATAATGCCCAACTAATAGATTTTGGGATTAATTTCCTTAGATTTAAATATATTGGGGAGGTAGGTAAGTGAACTAAGGAAACAACCACATTAGTATACAAGATCCATCATGTACCTTAACTGAGCCTAGAAAAGATCATCCCTTAATGAGGTATGGATGGTGAGAGGCTAGTGGTTGGATAATCCTTAAACATCTTTTTATAGTAGGAAAACTACCTTAGTTAGGGAACTTTTTAAATTCAAAAAGAATTTTGACATAACATATAAGAAGTAGAAGCAACATATAGGATCAACAGGATTGGAAAGTTGAATCTAGATAGTTGGAGGATAGTGCCTAGGTGATCTGAAGGTTGATAGGTAGGCTTCTTTTTAAATTATGTTTTCTATTGTTTATTTAGAATGAATTGATATATTATTTTCTCATTTTTATTACTTTCAAGGGAATAATACCACTTGGTTTATTCCACATATTTTATTGTTCTCCATGGTTGAGCATTGGACTCCAAGTAGTGTTTGTCCTTTGAGGACTTTGGTGAGGTTGTTCATCCTTATCTACATAAACTATTTTGATCTTATGTGTATTTAGATATGATATTGTGACATTATGTGAAGGTGATCTAGGAGTAACATTTTCATGATGGTATCAAATCAAAGTCATCTTATGCAAGGCATAATGGAAGGTTGTTTGATCCTCCTAAGAATGTCATGATGGTAATAGTTGAAGTCCTCTTATGTAGGGCATAATGTTAGGTTATAAAACTCTCCCATGACCATTGGAAGGAAGTAGTTGAGTGATGGAATCCTCTTGATATTTCATGACTTTCTATAGACCTTGTTATGCTTTACTAACTTCTTTACATATATTATTTTATTTAATGCTTTCCTTCATTTTAATGATCATTGGAATACTTTTTTACTATTATTAATATGGTAATATATTTAGAAATCACTTTTAATATGAATATAGGTTTTTCATGGTATTCCCTTGAATTATAGACCCTTTCTAAGATTCCCATCCTTGCCTTTCTAAGTGATATCAACATTCTCGAAGCTGGGGTTCTCATGCTTGGGGGTGTTTAGATTAGAATCTTGATAATGAAAAAGGTTGGGCTATGAGCTTTCTTTATTATGGATAGTAGATTAATGGAGAAGATGTGGAACATTGTTTAATCATTTTTGGGTTATCAATCATTCCTTACTACTTAGATATGTGTCCCTTTTTTGTTAAAAATAATGTATTATGGGTGATGAAATATTTGTGATTTAGCATTAAGCTATTTGTAATATTCTTGAGACAAGATGGAGTTTGGAAAGTGTTCCATCCTTGTATTGAGTCATTTATTTATATTAATTCAATGCCTCAACATTAATTATTAGATGTGTTGTTTAAATATTCTTGATAGTAATATCTTGGGAAGAGTCCTAGTTGTATCAAAAGTATTCATCCCTTGAGGCTCATTTAAATGAATGGTGGATTGATTTGCTCACTTAAATCTTGTTATGAGTAACTTGTATTAAAGATTTATGCATTTATGTCTATCTAGATATAAGAGTCCTTGAAGTTAATTTATTTAAGAATGAATCAAACTTAGATAAAATTATAATATAAATATTGGGAATAACAATATAGCTAATTAAATTGACTAACCAATGGTGTATTTTGGTTATGTTTAAGTATATGTAAATTCTTGAGGAGTATTCATGCAAAGGAAATATTTTTTTTGTCTCATGATATTTATTGTAAAATATATGGGCTAATTGAGATTAATTCAAGTTGAGGAAAAAATTTCCTTGAAACTACTATGGTTAATTTAATGGGAATTAACTTGAGCAAAGCCTAAGTTGAACTTAGTTATTGGATACTAGATTGTTATTTGGAAATAAAAATTAAGTTCATCATAAAATAATATTTAGATGTTTAGTAGTAGATGGATACCAGTGGAAAAATCCTTCAAGCCTTATAGAGGAGTAAATGCTTGTTTTATGCCTTTCCAACATCAAGATCCTTTGATAAAATTGTATAAGTTGTCTTAGCTAGATCATTTAGTTTAATATTATCCAAGTTGTTACCTTACATTCATCAAATGATTATTACTTTAACTTATTTGAATCAACATTTTAGCATATGCCTTTATTTAAGCTTCATGTTTTTTTTCTAATCTCAATAAATGATTAAGTATTTGGCAAGAGACGTAACATTTTTCTAAAAATGTTTGGCCTTTGAGATATTTATTAAAAGTGGTTAGAATATTTTTTTGTGATTTTGTCTCAACTTAAGTTGTGAATAAAATTTCTAAAGTATCAAAACCTTTGAGAAGTCTTTTTGGTCTTTAGGGAAATTATGGAAAAATTATTATGCGTAATAGTCCCGAAGGCATCGATAAAATTGTTAATAAATTTAGCCTTCAAAAAAATTATAGAAATATTAAGGGATAAAATTCAAAAATAGAAATGCTAATGCCTTGGGGTATTCATAGTTATTTTTTAAAATATTTGTGAAGAACTAAAACTCTAAAGCCTTAGAGATTTGTCTAAAGTCTTTAGGTCATTAGCAAAATTGCTTTGAGCTCATTGTGAATATAAGTTCTAAAGGCATTTATCTTTGTTATTTGTCATAGATATTCATAAGTTTAGTTGAAAATATCAAAAGACCTATGTGTTTCCCTTTTTTTCCTTTTTCTATAGCTTTCATGTCTAAGTTTTCCTTTAGCTTTGCCTTAGTCAATTTATAGACTTGGATGAGTGGATTACAGGAAGCCACATGTCATTTTCCCATGAACCTAAGAATGGAATTATCATGGTATAATGTACGATCGATGTTAAAATAGTGACATCATTGGATGCTACCATGTGGCATCATAATAGTAATATGTATTCCTAAAAATAATTGTATAATAAGTTTGCCTCTGAGATAGTGCACTTGTAGGATGCTACCATGTAGAATCATCTTAGTGACTTAAGATTTGAGAGAGGGCCATTCTAATATGTTGCCTCTAGGCTAGTGAAAGAGTGGGATACTACCACATGGCATCACCCTAATGACCCATGATATCAAAGATGAAAGTTCTAAAATTAGTGCCCTGGACTAGTGAAGGAGTGGGATGCTATCATGTGGCATCATCTTAGAGCCTAAAAACTTGGAAAGATTTCTTATGGGAATGCTTAGTATTGATGACCATTAAGAACCTAGGATCCCAAGATGTTTTTAAGTGGTAGCATCTTGAAACTCACAAGAACAAAGAAGCATAAGTTGATAAATAGACTCAAGGGTCTGATATTATCACACATGATGTGCTCATAGCCCCTATTAATTTAGAATCATGATAACCTAAAGTTTCCATGTAGAGATAAGAATGAAAAAGAGGGCCTATCCAATTTTGATTATCATCTTGATGTCAATTGAATAAGAAGGGGATTGGGAAAATGTTGTGCATTGATTTTATGAGTGTGACCAAATGATTTTAAGGGTTTCCTTCTACATAATGTAGTATGATAGCTATAAGTTTTGGATTTTGTGGATTTGGTTTCTATTTTAAATGTGTTTTTAGTGTGTCATTTCTATAATTTTATAGAATAATGGGCATGACATTTTGGTATTAGAGCATGGTTGCAACATCAAGAGCTTTGGGTAAATATATTTGTTTTTTGATTTTATAGTTTTTGCATGTATTTTGATGTTTTACGTACTGACACACATAATGAGAAGAGGATGTCAAGCACATAATGATGGGATCCCCTTGGTGAGCGTAATCCTACCAATGAGAAAGGAATAAATAAAATTGGGCCTCAATACCTCTTAATAATGAGACATATATAGGATGTATTATAAGAGATATTGCTTGCAGTTTAAAATTAAGTGGAAAGGCACTCTCCATGACATTCCTAAGATGATGAATTTTTAGTTGAAAAAGAAAGAGAAAGGACTAGGAGTCCTCCCTATCACCATTATAAAGGTGATAGAATTGAATTACATCCTTATGGTGAGAAATGAGAGAGATAAGACTTAGACTATCCTCTTAGACATGCACCAAGTGATCTTATTAAGGATTTTATTAGACTGCACCCTCCTACATTTGATGGTACTCTAAAAGTATTTATAGTATAAGCCTAGTTGGAAAGTATGAGAGGATGTTTCAGTTTATATGAATATAATTTTAATGTTAAGCCCTATTTAATCACTCACTTGTTTCATGATGTAGCTAAGATGTGGTGGGAAGGTGAGGAGGAAAAATTCCATTTAAAACCAACTTCCTTTAATTGGGAATTATTTGAGAAACATTTCAGAGTGTGTTACCTATCACCAAACTATGTGATTAAAAAATTGGATGAATTCCATGACCTTAGACAAGATAGTAGTATAGTAGCTCAGTATGAGTGTCAATTTTTTGATTTGATTAGGTATGTATAGGGTTATGTAGATGAAATGATCCAAGTAAATAGGTTTATCAGAGGCTTGAATATTTAGTTAACTAGAACAATGTGCATTTTGGCTCCCATTACCTTAGTAATGGTAGTGGAGAAGGCATATTTAGCCTAAGAGTCTCATGGGAATACATAGGAAGCTCATGATAAGTTTTGTGGTAAATTATAGTTTCACCATGACTCAAGGTTGTAAGGTGCACAACCTACACCAAAGGGAGGTTAGAAACAAACTCAATCAAACTTTATACCCCCTCAACAACCTCAATAAGAAAGTAACCATTATGTTTATATTCAGAATATAAACTATTTGGAGGACCCTTGAAAATGTGGTGAGGATAGAACCCCAAACTACCAATAGTTTGGGACTATATAAGCTCCTCAATTTGAGTAGGTGATACCTTTATAGTCAACTAATTATTTTAGACCTAAAACAAGTGGATCCCACTCAGGGAGAGACTAACAAAGGGGTGTTTGTTTAACATGTGTTTATCCTAATCATTATGTAGGATTTTATCCTCTTGGATCATCAAATGCCAATATATATAAGGCCACAATATCAGAGCAGACAGTGGGTGATGTGGGTTAAAGACATAGGATATCTGTAATAGTGGATGAACACCAAGTTGAGCACCAAACTATCATCATAAAGATAATAGGTATGATAAAAGGAATTTTTATCTCAATTTTGTTTGATTTAGGATATTTAAAATCCTTTATTTCACCTTCTATTATGTACCATTATGGACTAGTGGCTATCAAGTAGCTAGATAATTGGGCATTTGAGTTGGCCTTAGGGGCCAAGATGTTCATTATCTCCTTGATGAGCTATTGTATTTTACACTTATTTATATTTTTAACTACCATTGAATTCCACATAATTACATTGGGAACCTATATTGTTAGTTTTGGAATGAATTAGATTTTAACTCATAATGCCAAGTTGAATTGTCATGATAAGGTTATCAAGTCTGAGGATGACCTTGGGTCTTCTATGGTAATATATGGAGTCATGAAACCTATTTCCATTCACATTCTCACTGTAATGCAACTTAATAGAATATTGAGTAAAGTTTTCCATATGTTTGTTATCATAGTGTGTGATAGGTCAGATGAGTTAGGAGAAGGCTTATCTAGATGACCATCCTATTCTATGGGAATTTCTTGATGTGTTTCCTGATGGATTACGAGGTATTTCTCCTCAGTGAGAGATTGATTTATAGATTGAATTAGTGCCTAGGGATAAGTCCATCTCAAATTTACATTATTAAATGACCACACCTAAATTATGTGAAATAAAGGTGCATATTTATAAAGTCATTAATAAAAGACTGATTCATCCTAGTGTGTCCTTATGGGAAAAACCAGTCATCTTTGTTAAGAATAAGGATGGATGCCTTCAAATGTGCATGGAACACCACTAATTGAATAAGGTGATTATTAAGAATAATTATCTATTGCCCATGATTGATGATTTATTTTATTAGAAGTGGGGATCTAAGGTGTTTTCCAACATTGGTTTGAAAATTGGATACCACTAGTCGCATATCGTAGAGCCTAATATTCCTAAGAATGCATTTTGAATGCAATATAGGAATTATGAATTCATGGATGCACCTTTTAGGTTGATAAATGATCCATTAGTATTCATGAGTATTATAAATGGTGTTTTTTGCACCTGCTTGGATTGATTTATGTTATTGTTTTTAGATGACATTTTGATTTATTCACATAATGAATAGGAACATGAGGACCATTTGATGTAGGCCCTATAGTTTTAAGAAAAAAACTAGTTATTTGGTAACTTAGAGAAGTGCAATTTTTCATAATCTAAGGTACAATACCTTGGACATATTATTTTAAGAGAAGAAATCTCTATACATCCCTCTAAGGTTTGAGCTATTTTGGAATGGACAAAACCCACAAATGTTGCATAGGTGTGAAATTTCATGAGATTTTTAGGATACTATAGATGCTTTGTTGAGAATTTATCTCACATTTTGAATCCCATCACTTCACTTCAAAAGAAAGGGAATTTTTTTGTAAGATAAATGTGGAGAAGCTTTCTAGTTTCTAAAAGCAACTAGAAGACAGGGTCATGATTGGCCTTGCCATGTTAGAAGACATGGAAAATCAAGTGGTTAAGATTAGATAGCATTTGAGACTATCATGGATATGTAGAAGTATGCAAATGAAAAGATAATTTATATAAATTTTAATGTTGGTGATAAAATTTTCTAGAATGTGAGACCCAATAATATCCCCATCTATTATGAAAAATGGTTGAAGTTGGCACCTCATTTTGTTGGACCATTTGAGAACTTATAAATAGTTAGCTTGGTAACTTATATATTGGCATTGCCACCTATCCTATCTCATGTCCATGATGTATTTAATGTTTTTATTTTATGTTAGTATGTTATAGACATTTCTCGTGTATTGTATTGGATGGCCTTTTAGATTCATATTGATAAGGCTATGAGTTTTGAACCCATCATTATTTTTGTGCATAGGATGTTGGCACTTTGAGGTGGGGACTTACATCAGGTCAAGGTCTAATGAGATAAATATCAAAGATGTTTTAACTTTGTGGATTCAATATTCTCACCTCTATTGATGAATTTTAGGTAAAAGTTTATTTAAGGGGAGAGGATGTAAGGCCCCATTTTACATAGTGCTCATATTTGGTAAAGATGACTATGGAACTATGACTCATATGTTTTGATTATTGAATTATGTTGTTAAATCACATCTAGATGAGACATACAAAGATTTAATAAGGCTTTTCATGTGTTGGGAACCATTGGAAAGACCTAATATAAAATCATGTTTTGATTTCTCAATTATGAAAGTATGATGTTATGCTTATGTTTCCTTATGAAAATTAATTTTGTTTATGAGATATATTCACTTAAATCATGTTCAATTTTTTTCTTATAAGATGATAAAATTGGAAATTAATTGTATATTAAAGCATATGAGATTATATATTGAATGTTGATACTCCATGAATGTTTTAATATGGATAATTCATTAAAATAATTTTTTAATTAAATTTCATAGCTTCAGTTACTAGGTTACAGGAATTTAATGTGCATCAAGTGTAAAGGAATAGGAAAAAAGGCAATGGAGGAGAGAGACTAGGCCAATCATGGTTTTATCATGAATTAGTGACCTTAACCTTTCTCAAAACCTTGTTAAGGTGTTAGTTTCCTAAATATTCATCTACCACCTTTTTTGACTTAATGGTTGTGTTAGATGACTAGCCTTTATGCCTAGTTAGTGAAACTTGTTGTTGTCAGGGCTATAAGATCTTTCATCTAATATTTAATTATCTAGTGGATGACTAAAATATATTGGTATTGATTGAATTAAATGAAAATATAGTGTGGAGGGAGGTAAGTGAAACAAGGAAGCAACCATAAAAGTCTATAAGAGCCATCATGCACCTTAGTTAAGCCTAGAAAATATCATCCCTTAATGAGGCATGGATTAAAAGAGGATGGTGGTTGGATAATCTTAAAATGTATTTTTATAGTAGTTGAACTACCTTAGGCAATTTTTCTAGTTTAAAAATATTTTTAAATTAACATATAGGAAGGATAAGTATCAACAAGCTAGGAGAGTCAAATCTAGACAACTAAAGGATAGTACCCACATGGTCTAAAGTTTGATAGGTGGGGTTCATATTAAATTATGTTTTTTGATGATAATTTATAATTAATTGACATAATCTTTTATCTCTTTTCTTAATTTTATGGGATTAAGACAACTTGGTTTATTTCATCTATGTTATTATTTTCCATGGTTGAGTATTGGCCTCCATCTAGTGCTTATCTTTTGGGGAATTTAGAGAGGTTGTTCCTCCTTATCTGCATAAAGTGTTTTGATATGTTGTTGTGACACTATGTGATGATGGTCTAAGAGTAACATTTTCATGATGGGAGTGTATCAAATTCATTTTGTGTGGGGTACAATGGAAGGTTGTTTGATCCTCCCAAGAATGTCATGATGGCAGCAGTTGAAGTCTTCTTATGTAGGGCATAATGGAAAGTTATTAAACTCTCCCATGCCCATTAGAAGGAATAAATTGAGTTATGTAATCCTCTTGTTATTTCATGACTTTTTGTAGACCTTGTTAGGTTTTAAAAACTTATATACATATACTAAATTATTGAATTCTTTACTTTAATTGAATGATCATTGGAATACTTGTTTGTTTTTATTGAGATGGTAATCTCTTTCATAATAATAGGAAATAGGACTGTAGATGTTGCATGTTATTCCTTTGTGTTATGAACCCTTTCTTAGATTTCCATCCTTGCCTTATCAAGAGATATCAAAATGCTCAGATCTAGAAGTATCGAAATCAGGGGTGTCTAAAGCAGTGGTTTGATAATGAAAAAAGGTTGAGCAGTGAGCCTTCCTTATTATGGCTATTAAATTCATGGAGTGGATGTGGAGCATTTTTGAATCCTACTTGGGTTATCATTCATTTGTTTAGACTTAGAGATGTGTCTCTTTTATGTTAAAAATAATGTATTATGGATGATGAAATACTCATGCTTTAACATTAATCTATTTGTAATATTCTTGAGACAAGATGGAGTTTGGAAAGTGTTCCAACCTTGTATTGAGTTATCTATTTATTTTGATTAAATGCCTCAATTTTAATTTTAAGATGTGGTGCTTAAACTCTCTTGATAATAGGATCTTGGGAATATTCTTAGTTGTATCAGAATTATTCAGCCCTTGAGGCTCAATCAAATAAATGATAAATTAAATTTCTAACTTAAATCTTGTTATGAGTAATTTATCTTAAATATTTATGCATTTTTGTCTATCTAGATATAATATTCCTTTAAGGTAATTTATCTAATAATGAATCGAAGTTAGATAGAATCTATAAGATAATTATTGAGAATAATAATATAGCTAATTAAATGAACTAAACAATGGTGTATTCTAGTTACGTTTAAGTATATTTAAACTCTTGAGGAGTTTTAATGGAAAGGAAAGACCCTTTTGTCTCATAATATTTATTTCAAAATACATGGGTCAATTGAGTTTAATTAAAGTTGAGGAAAGGAGCTCCTCAATTAGGTCCTTGTTTCCCCTTTAAACCACTACGGTTAATTTAATTGGAATGAACTTGAACAAGGCCTAAGTTGATCTTAGTTATTGGATACTATTTTTTTATTTGGAAATAAAAATTAAGTTCATTTTAAAATCTTACTAATATGTTTAGGATTAGATGTATGCCAGTGTAAAAATCCTTCAGGCTTTATAAAGGAGTGAATGCCTATTTTATGCCTTTCCAACATCAAGATCATTTGATAAAATTATATAAGTTATCTTAGATAGATATTTTACATTAATATTATCCAAGTCAAAATTTTATTATATGCCTTATCTTATTCAAGTCAAAATTTTAGTCTATGCCTTTATTTAATCTTCATGTTGTTTTCAAAACTTGATAAATGGTTGTCTTTGGTAAAAGATGTAGTTATTTTTCAAAAAAGTTTGGCCTTTGGGATCTTTGATAAAAGTGGTAATAATTTTTATTTCAAGTTTTTCACAACTTATTTTCAAATAAAAGTTCAATAGTCTCACAGCTTTTACTAATTCTTTTGGGTCTTCGAAGAAATTCTGGAAAAATTATCACAAACATTAATCCTGAGAATGTTGAAAAAATTGGAAAGGACTTTGTCCTTCAAAAAAATTATAGAAATATTGTTAGATAAAATTAATAAATGTAAATTTTAAATAATTAGGGTATTCATAGTTATTATTTAGAAGATTTTCATAGAACTATAATTCTAAAGCCTTAGAGTTTTGTCTAAAGTCTTTAGGTCATTGTCAAGATTATTTGGTGAAAATAATTTGAGATTATCACAAACACAAGTTTTGAGGGCATTGATATTTGTTATTTATCTTAGATATTTGGAAGTTTAGTTAAAAATATCCCAAAGACCTACATGTTTCCTTTTTTTCCTTTTGCATTAGCTTTCAAGTCTATGTTTTCCTTCAGTGTTTCCTTAGTCAATTTCTCAATTTGGATGAGTGGATCTTAGGAATCCACATGCTATTTTCCCATGAAACAGATAATGGCATCAGTGTGGTATGATTTATAGTCATTTATATGCTATTAGGATCACAAGATGTTACCACATGGCATCATCTCAATAACCTACAGTCCTATAAATGATTCTATAAGAAGTTTATCTTTAGGCTAGCAATATTATTAGATGTTACCATGTATCACCATCCCAGTGACTCATGATCCTGGAGAGGGTCATTCTAAGAGGTTGACTCTAGGATAGTAGAGGATCATGATGCTACCATGTAGCATCCAAGGTAAATTTTTATGGCCCATGTAGAAATGAACTTGGATTTTTTTGGTGGATTTATAAGTATGTGTTTTAAAAGTTGGGTGAAAGTTAATGGATGATATTAGGCATGTATGTGAATGGACATGTAAAACATAACTTGTTGTAGAATGTATTTTGACATGTAACCATATGAAAAACTCATACATAGATGGTATTTATACTGATATGCTTTGGAAATTTAGTCATTGCATGATTATATAATACATATAATGGAAAATAAGAACATATTAACTTTCAAAAGAGAGGTGAATTATATTTATATGCATGAAATTCATTTTAAATAGTAGGTGAGATAACCTAGAAAACTAACTTGCACTCACATAATTTAGTCAAATCCACATTGTACACCACCTAATAAAATAGCCAAATGGAATTTTTAAAACCAAAATATTCATGAATTAAAAAAGAATATCCAATATTATTTACCATTGTGGTATCATCCCAGTGACCTATAGTACTGGGATCAATGCCCTGGGCTAAATAAGCAACAATATTCTATCATGAAACATCATCATGAAGCCTAAAAACCCAAAAGGCTTGTTTATGGGTAGGCTTAGTCATAACTACCATTGAGGATGTAAGAGCCTGAGATGTTGCCAAATGGTATCATCCAAAATATCATAGGATTCAATAAGTGTAGGTTAAGTAATATACCTAGGGGCCAATATTGTGACACATGACATACTAGTAACCCCTAGTAATTTAGACTCGGGCTAACCCAAAGTTTCCACATATAGCCAAGAACATTAGCGAGGGCTTGGGCCAATTTTGATTACTATATTGACATAAAATAAGTAGGAAGAGGATTGTGTAAACATTTCACATTGATTTTATTTGCATAAACAAATGATTTTAATGGTTTCCTTTTGCGTAATATAACATGATAGTTGTAGGACTTGGATTGTGTGAATTTAATTGTTGGTTTAAATGTGTTTTTGGTGTGTCATGTCTATTTTTTTAGAAAAAAAATGGGATGACATTATCTCTTGTTCTATTCCATTTACCATTCTAACTAATAATTATCAAGAGGTAATGATGAAAAAGGTAGTATCTTCTTTTTGATTTGGAAGTTAGGCTACTCTACTCTTCCTTTTATTGGTTAGATAAAACATATTCTCTTTAGTATCATGCCAAAAAGATGAATTTACTTTCATTACCTTCATTTTTAAAAACCTTTTCATGGTCTTTATTTATTTATTTATCATATTCAGTTTTCATTTGGGGTCATCTCCAATCACCCAATCTTGAATTTTAATATGTGTAGCTTGTAATTTTTCACTCCAATCTTCTCCTTATGGGGGAAAAATTGTGCTAGATGAAGTGGGAGGGGTGATAAGGGTATTTGGATTGTTATATTTAATAAATGAAATCGAATAGTTCATGTAGGGTGTATTAGGGTGAAATATGTGGGTTGTAAGTGAAATGGTAGCCATAAAAGTAATGGTGGATAAATTTTCAATCTATTTTCCTTTGCCTTGAAGGTTTAAAGGTTCAAAAATTTCATGTTTTCCTTTAGATGTAGGATTTTTAAATGGTCCAACATCAATTGATGTGGGGCTAAAGGAAAAATAATGTAAATTAGATAATGATACTATGGGTGGTGATGATAAACGCATGAAAGAAGATGTAATAATGGAGATAATAGGAGATTATTTTGATACCTAGGTAGATTTTTAAAGCTCTAATGTAGGTAAACTAATAGTGATGATGTTTATATATATATATATATATATATATATATATATGAATATATATATGATATTATTCATGGTATAAACCCTAGTTATTATTGGATATTTATTTATAGTATCAATATGATTTGTCAACTATCAATTATTTTGATAATGGGCAATACATTTGTCATGGATTTTAGAGCTTCCACCATTTTTTTGAACATGGTGCTTTATTACCTTCATGGACTCTGAATGTTATATGTAAATTTATTTTTATATCACTTTTATTATGCAATTTATATTTTTTAATCAAAAACCATGAGTTGTCTTCAATTATGAAGTTATGATTATAGGCAACATGTAGATTTATTATTGATTCACCTTTTTATTTATAGCTATTTTATATCCACCATGTCAAATAATTTTTAAACTATGAAAGAGGATGATAGTGCCACATGTCTTGATCTTATTATTTCACTGTATTGGAATGATTCAAGAAAATATAAATTCCAAGACGATGAAAATGTGAGCATTGAAAAGCACAAAAATTTCAACTGTGAAGAGTGATAACATTTCACAAACTTGAATTATGAAGGCTTTAAAAATTAATTTTGTAAATATCTCAAAAATATATTTTTTTAATTATAAATTCATTGATTGAAAAGAAATATTTTACTATGAAAGCTTTAGAGTCTAGATTTAAAATAATTTAGATAGTGTGAAAGTGCATTACTTTAGCATATTTGTGAAATTATGAGTTGTGAAGCATTTAAAAAACTACTAAACAATGACAATAACATTGAATTCATTGAAATATAATTTTAATAGAAACCAAATAGAAAATTCACAATGCCAAACTCAATTAGTTTGTAACATTACGAGAATAATTACCCAAACTCATAACAATATTTAAGTTAATTATCTTCTTATTTTTAATAAGCATGTATGAAATGAATTAAATAGATTATTGAATTTCATTGTTGTTAAAGATATAACACCTAAGATTAATTATATTCAATTTCATTGTTGTATTTTTTTAATTTTGAATTTCTTTTAATGAATAGTTTACATACAATGTTGAATTTTGATGTTGTTAGATATAATGCCTAATAAGCATTATGTTCAAAGTGAATCAATTCATGAGATATATTTTAGAGTGGAAAGCCTTCCTATCTAAATTATTAATTTCAATATTATTTTCCTATTTCTTTTATGTCATACATCATCCTTTAATAATTTTTATATTCACATGTTTTAACTATTGAATTCATTTTTTATCATTGTTTGAATTAATTCTGATTTTACTTAGACTATAAGTCACTATATTTTAAAATAAGTTTACTATGATAGGTTAATTTATTAGGTTTTTTACTTAAATTAAAAATTTAATAATAATTAATTGTATTCTATAAAATAATGTCTCTATTTGGACACACCTCATATAGATATATCCCATTCACAGATGGCTCTATTTACTAGGAGATAAGAGATGAAAAATGGTTTGTATAGATATTCTATCCATATAACTACCACTATGATATGTGATTGTTTCATTCAATATTAGGGTCACATGAAACCCTTGGAATTATATCAAGTATGAAATGTGTTTCTAAACATTTGATTTTTATTCAAGTGAAATATATAAATAACTCAAACATTCATGCCAAGTCATTACGATGGAGTTAGAGGTGACATTATATACAAATTATTGGCATGGTTCATTATACTAAAATTAAAAGGGATTCTTGATATTCTTATGGTTATAAAAAGAGCCTTATCTAGATTCAAATAGATGTGTTGTAGAAAATAGCTAAAATATTTGTAATAGGATTATGATTGTATTTGAAAAAAATCAATATGGATTTACTTCATCTATTGATGGTCACTTAAATATGGATAAGGAATACTTAAAATTTCATGAAAAAATCTTTACTTTTATGAGGAGGAAAACATTGGGTAAGATGGAAAAACATACTTTAATACCATAATTTTATGAATTAAAAGTGCCATCAATAGAAAGGACTATTTCAAAATAGGCTGAGAAAGAGTATTAAAAAAATAGTCCTCAGAAACTCAAAAGAATTTTTTTTGGTTAATGATAAATATTCAAATAGTGGAATTGATCACTACCACATGGCACCATATAAATAGTAGTACCAATATCTTGATAGCGATAATGTTGATCAACTGGTTAACTCAATATTACAAAACTTGGTGCTTATTGTATGATGAATTAAATTGAAGATGATCTACAAATCAATCCTAGCTCAGAGAAGATAAATCACATTATCCCTTCTACTTGTTACATTTAGACAATCAGGGTCATGACCAATATGGATCATCTAGACGTAACCAAGGGGTGTCTTATCACACAATATCACTAGAGAGGGTTCAAAATCCTCTAGTCAAGAAATATGGCATAATAACCTATGTCCTATGGTTTATAACAAAGTAAAGTAAATCTAATCTAGTTCTCACCAAAGCATGTGGAAAAAATAGGGATAATAAACATAAAATTAAACATGCAAAGAAATGTAGAGGTAGTCTTAATGCAAGGAAAGAGAAACATATTTATAAGACAACATATGAAAATCTATATGCTAATAAAATAGGAGTAAGCATTAGAAATACTTAGCCTCAAGACAAAGGCATTGAGTCTAAATTTATCCCTTGGCCAATGGTGCTTTGCAAGAGGTTGTTTTGGTTCATAAGGATAGAAAACATAGGTCAACTCTAGGATACATGACTTCTCTTATGTATCCAAAAAAAACTTCCCATAGGACAATATTATTTTCTCTAAAGGAAGTATTAAACCTTAAGTAACTACTCCTCAAGTATAATGGTGGATAAGTAGATACGTAATGAATGATTAATTTTATCTATATAATGAAAATGGTGAAAATGATGTGTTTATATAATAAAATCTATCCCTAAAACCTTCCAAAGTTTTAGCTAACACATTTAACCCAATTGACCTATTTATTTAATAAATAAATTAGTTATGTCTTGGACTAAGTTGGTTAGGTTGGATTAGTCCTATAACATGATCATTTCTAAGAATAGATTCAGTCTATGCAACTGTGTTTAGTAGATGACAAAAGGAGGGTTTTGCTTAGGTTGGGGCTATTTGAGGCTATGAATCAATTAAAAGAGTGGGTAAGAGAGGTTTCAAATCTTAGGTAAATGTATAGGAGAGTTTTTGTTGGTTTTAAGTGGTGGTATAGGGAAAAATTATTTTGTGAAGAACTAATGATCTGCCCACCCCTTTCCTAGTACACCCTTTATGGTGTGCACTTAGAGAGATTGAGTCTTGATGGGTTTTTGTAAGAGAGAAAACATTCATAATTGATAAATTTTTACAATATTATGTATACATATGCCCCACTCAAATATCATCACGTGTCATGTAGTTTTAACACGAGATGGTGCTTTAGGAAAATAACATAGAAACACAAAAAACTAAGCTAAATGAATTATAATAAGAAGTGAATAAGATATATGAAAGGATATAATTAAAAAATACATGCCTTTACTTACCTTAGTGCTATAGAGTATAAATGAAGTGAGATAAATGTAAAGGTATCCAATGTAGGGCACATTAGGTGAACCTATAAAATAAGGTGTCTAATGTAAGCTAATGTTTAATTTGTAGGAGTTTCATGTGGTGGGACCCATGCAAAATACCTAATATCAAATCATGTTTTTATTTCTCACTAATTAAATGATGCAATGTTTATGTTTCATTATGAAAATTGATTATGTCTATGATATATATTCACTTAAATCATGTTCAAATTTTTGCTTATAAGTTGATAAAAATTGGTAGTTAATTATATATTGAATCACAAGAGATTATTTATGTGAATGTTGGTACTCCATGAATGTTTGACTATGGATAATTGACTAAAATCCTTGTTTGATTAAATTTCATAACTTAGGCTATTAATTTAGAGGAATTTGATGTGTGCATCAAGTGTTTAGGAATAGGAAAAAGGTCAATGGTGGAAAGAGACTACACCAAACATGGTTTTATCACTAATTAGTCACCTTAACCTTTCTCAAAACCTTGCTAAGTTATTATTTGCCTAAATATTCATCTGCAACCTTTTACAACTTAATGGTTGTGTTATATGGATAGCCTTTATGCCTAGTTTTGACACTTATTATCATCAGGGTTGTAATATCTTGAATCTAACATTTAATCTATCTAATGGTCGACTAACATAATTTGGAATTGATTGCCTTAGACCAAAATCTAGTGGGAAGAGACATAAGTGAATCAAGGAGTCAACCATAGAAGTCTATATAAGCCATAATATACCTTAGATAAGCCTATAAAATATCATCCCTTAATGAGGAATGATTGGTGAGAGGATGGTGGTTGGATAATCATGAAACATCTTTTTATAGTAGTCAAACTACCTTAGTTAGGGACTTTTGCCAATTCAAAAATAATTTTAACTTAACATAGAAGAATGAGAAGTAGAAAATAGGATCAATAGGATATGAGAGTTAAATCTTGATATTTGGAGGATAGTTCCCAAGTCATTTCAAGGTTGATAGGTGGGGTTTATTTCAAATTATGTTTTGTGTTCAGTTAGAATGAATTGACATATTCTTTGCTCATTTTTAATTTTTTTCAAGGGAATAAGACCACTTGGTTTATTCTATATGTTTTATTATTTTCCATGGTTGAGCATTGGTCACCATGTAGTGCTTGTCTTTTGAGGAATTTACATAGGTTGTTCCTCATTATCTCCATGAAGTTTTTTGATCTTATGCATGTTTTGATATGTTATTGTGATACTATGTGATGGTGGTCTGGGAGCAACATTTTCATGATCCTAACATATCAAAGTCCTCTTGTATGGGGCATGATGGAAGGTTATTTGATCCTCCAAAGAATGTCATGATGTAAATATTTGAATTATTATTATGTAGGGCATAATAGCACTTTGTTCAAATCTCCCATGACCACTAGAAGCAAGAAATTGAGTTATGGAATCCTCTTTCTATTTCATGACTTCCTATAGGCTTTTCTTCATTTTAATAATCATTAGAATACTTGTTTGTTGTTATTGAGATGGTACTATCTTATGGAGGATTTGGGAATATGAATATAGGTGTTGTATGGTCTTCCCTTGTATTATAAATCCTTGCTTAGATTCCCATCCTTTCCTTGCCAAGTGATATCAATATGCTCAAAAATGAGAGTCTTGTACTCTGGGGTGTCTAGAGCAACATCTTGATGATGAAAAAAGGTTGGGGGGGTGAGAATTCCTTACTGTGGATAGTAGATTCATGAAGTGGATGTGTATAATTATTGAAGCCTACTTGGGTTATCAGTCATTCCTTTAGAATTAGATATGTGTCTCTTTTATGTTAAAAATAATGTATTATGGTGGATGAAATACTCATGCTTTAACATTAAGCTATTTTTAATATTCCTAAGACAAGATGGAGTTTGGAAAGTGTTCTATCCTTGTATTGATTCATCTATTTATATTGATTAATTGTCTCAGTGTTAATTTTTTGATGTGTTGTTTAAATATTATTGATAATAGGATCTTGGGAAGATTCCTAGTTGTATCAAAATTATTCAGCCCTTGAGGCTCATTCAAATAAATGATAGATCTATTTTCTCACTTAAATATTTTTATGAGTAAATTGTCTTAAATATTTAATTATTTTTTTCTATCTAGATATAAGATTCCTTGAAGTTAATTTATCTACAAATGAATCAAACTTAGATATAGGCTATAAGATAATTATCAAGAATAACAATATAGATGATTAATGAACTAACTAATGGTGTATTATGGCTATGTTCAAGTATATGTAAACTCTTAAAAAGGATTTTTGATTTAAAGGAAATATCTTTTTTTATCTCATGATATTTATTATAAAATATATGGGTCAATTGAGTTTAATTCAAGTTGAGGAAAGTAGTTCCTCAGTTAGTTCTTTGTCTCCCCTTGAAATTACTATGGTTAATTAAATGAGAATGAACTTGAGAAAAACCTAAGTTAATCTTATTTATTGGATACTAGATTATTATTCAGAAATAATAATAATTAAGTTCATCATAAAATGTTATTAAGATGTTAAGGATTAGATGGTTGTTGGTGGAATAATCCTTTAGACCTTATAGAGGAGTGAATGCCTATATTATGCCTTTCCAACATCAAGATCATTTGATAAAATGTTATAATTTGTCTTGGTTATATATTTTGTGTTAATCTTATCCAAGCTACAAACTTAGGTTGGTACAAGGCTCATTGAATTATCTCTTTAATTCAGCCTTTCAATCTATGCATTTATTTAACCTTTATGATGTTTTTAAACCTAGACAAATGGTTGTCTTTGGTAAAAGATGTAACATTTTTTAGAAAACATTTGGCCTTTGGGCTCTTTGGTAAAAGTAGTAAGAATTTTTGTTTCAATTTTGTCACAACTTAAGTTGAGAACAAAATTTTTGAAGTCTCAAAGTTTTTTTTAAGTCTTTTAGGTCCTTAAAGAAATTATGGTGAAATTGTCATGCACAATAGCCTCAAAGATATCAAAAAAATTGTTAAGGACTTTAGCCTTCTAGAAAATTATAGAAATCTTGTCGAATAGAAGTCACAAATGGGAAATGTCAAAGACTTGGGATCTTCAAAGTTATTATTTAGAATATTTGCATGGAACTAAAATTATGAAGCCTTGGAGCTTTGTCTAAATCCTATAAGTTGTTTTCAAAATTGTTAATCAAAATTGATTTGAGATTGTCACATACACAAGTTCTGAAGGCAGCGATATTTTTTATTTTTATTGGAAGTTTAGTTGAAAATATCCTAAAGATCTATGTGTTTCCCTATTTTCCTTTTCCTTTAGCTTTCAGGTCTAAGTTTTCCTTTGACTTTTCCTTATTCAATTTTTCAACTTGGATGAGTGGATTGGATGAATACACATGTCATTTTCCTACTAACCTAATAATGACATCATTGTGGTCTAACATACGATTGGTGCTAGGTTAATAGTCTCATGAGATGTTGCCATGTGCCATCATCCCAATGACCATACAAGAAGTTTTGAGCTAGAGGGATTTTAAGATGTTGCCATATGAAATAATCTTAATGACCCATAATCCTAGAGAGGGTCATTCTAAGAGTTTGCCTTTGGGCTAATAGAGGAGTGGGATGTTACCATGCAACATCTAGGGTAAATTTTAGTGGCCCATATAGAAATTAAATTTTGTTTTTTTGGATAATTTCTAAGTATTTATTTTGAAAACTAGTTCATATCATAGAAGGTATCTTAACATGACACTATATAAAAAAGTTGTAGATAAATGGTAGCTATACCGATATACTTTAGAAATTTAGTCATCAAATGATTATATATTACATATAATGGAGAATAAGATCATATTAAATTTTAGTAGATAGGTGAATTATATTTATATGCATGGAATTTATTTTAAATAGTATATGAGCCAACCTAGAAAACTAACCTACATGGGCACACATATTATGTGAATCCACATTATTCAAAACCAAATAAAATAGCCAAATGGAAATTTATAAAAGTAAAATATTTGTGAATTAACAAATAATATCGACTAAATTTTTTTGTGGTGGCATCATCTTAGTGACTTTTGGTATTGGAGATGATCATACTAGGAGCAATGCCCCAAGCTAGTGATGAAGCGAGATACTATCACATGACATCATCCTGAATCCAAAAATTTAGAAGGCTTGATTAGGGGTAGGCTTGGTCTTGATTACTACTGAGGACCTAAGAGTCCAATATGTTTCCAAGTGGAATCATCATAGATCTCATAGGATTCAATAAGTTTAGGTTGAGTAGGGGAGAGATTGTAACATATGACATGCTTAGGTGAATTTGATTATTGATTTAAATGTTTTTTTAGTGTGTCATGTCTATATTTTAGAAAAAAGGGGCCTAAAATTATCTCTTGTTATATTCTATTTACCATTCCAACTACTAATTAGTGAGAGGTAAGGATAAAAAGTCAAGATCTTCTTTTCACTTTGGAAGCTATGTTAATCTAGTCTTCCTTTTCTTGGTTAGAGAAGAAACATTCTCTTTAGTATAATGCCAAAATTATGATTTTCCTTTAACTACCTTAATTTTTATAAACCTTGCATGATCATTATTACTTTATCATATTCAATTCTCATTTTTGGATCATCTAAAATCACCCAATCTTGAATTTCAATATGTGTAGCTTTTAATTTTTGAATACAAACTTCCTCTTATAGGGGAAAAGTTATGCTATATGAAGTGGAAGGGGTGAAAAGGGTAGGTGGAGGTTTAGATATAATAAAGGATAATGGAATAGTGCATATAGGGTTCACTAGGGTGAAAGGTGGAGGGGTTTGAGTGGGATGGTATCCATAAAAGTAACGGTGGATAAATGGTCATTCTATTTTCCATTGCCTCAAAGGTTAAAGTTTAAAAATTTTCATGTTTTCCTTTCAATGTACATGGATTTGTAAATATTCCAACATTAATTGATGTGGGGCCAAGGGAAAAATAATGTAAATTAGTTAATGATACTAAGGGTGGTGATGATAAACCCATGAAATAAGATGTAATAATAGAGACAATAGGAGAGTATTTTGATACCTAGGTAGATTTTTCAAGTTCAAATGTAAGCAAACTAATAATGATTATGTTTAGCTTTGAGGTATTATTCTTGGTATATACCCAAGTGATTATTGGATATTTCTTTGTAATATCAATAAGAGTTGTCAATTGTCAATTATTTTGACTATGGGCCATAAATTTTTCATGTATTTTAGAGATTACACCATTTTTATGATCATAATGCTCTATTACCTTTGTGCACTCTAAATTCTATGTGTAAATTTATTTTTATATCACTTTTATTATACAATTTATATTTTTTATTCAAAAACCATGAATTGTCTTCAATTATGAAGTTATCAGTATAGGCCACATAGATATTTGTTGTTGCTTAACCTTTTTATTTTTATCCCTTTTTTATCCACCATGTCAAATAATTTATAAAATATGAAATATCATGTTAGTGCCAAGTGTCCTCATCTTATTGTTTCACTGTATTGGAATGATTCAAGAAAAAATAAATTTAAAGACCACGAAAATGTGAGCATTGAATAAGCACAAAATTTTCAATTGTGAAGAGTGATAACATTTCACAAACTTAAATTATGAAGGATTTAAAAAGACATTTTGAAAAGAGCTCAAAAATTTATTTTATTTATGATAAATTCATTGACTAAAAAGAAATATTTTACTATGAAAGCTTTGGAGTCTAGATTTAAAATAGTTTAGATAGTGAATAAGTGCATTACTTTAGCATATTTGTGAAATTATGAGTTGTGAAAATTTTAAAACAATCACTATAACATTGAAGTCATTAAAATATAGTTTCAATAGAAATCAAAAATAAAATTCACAATGTCAAGTTCAACTAGTTTGTAAAATTATGAGAACAATTACCTAGACTCATAAAAATATTTAGATTAATACTCTTACTATTTTCACTATGTATGAAATGAATTTCATATATTTTTGAATTTAATTATTGTTAAAGACATAATACTTAAGATAAATTATATTCAATTTCATTGTTGTATTTTTTTAATGTTGAATTCCTTTTAATGAATATTTTACATACAATGTTAAATTTTGATGTTGTTAGATATAATTACTAGAAAAAATTATATTCAAATTGAATCAATTCATGAGATGTATTTTAGAGTGGGAAGCCTCCCTCTCTAAATTATTAAGATGAATATTATTTTCCTAGTTCTTTTATGTCATGCATCATCCTTTAATAATTTTTTATATTCACATGTTTTGATTATTGAATTCCTTTGTTATCTTTGTTTGAATTAGTTCTTATTTTACTTAGAATACGATTCACTATAATTTCAAACAAGATCACTATGATAGGTTAATTTATTAGGTGTTTTATTTAAGTTAAAAATTTAATAATAATTTATTTGAATATAGAAAATATTGTGTCTGGTTGGACACACCTCATATAGATATATCCCATTCACATATGGCTCTATTTACTAGGAGAAAAGAGATGAGAAATGGTTTGTATAGATATTTTGTCTAGATAACTACAACTATGACATGTGATTATTTCATTCAATATTAGGGTCACATGAAACCCTTCAAATTATATCAAGTATTAAATGTTTTTCCAAACATTTTATTTTTATTCAAGTGGAATATATAAATAATTCTGAACATTTATGCCAAGTCATTAAGATGGAGTTATAGGTGACATTGTATGAAAAAAAGTGGCATGGTTCATTCTGCTAAAATTGAAAGCGATTCTTGATATTCCTATGGTTGTAAAAAAGAGCCTTATCTAAATTCTAATAGATGTGTTGTAGAAATTAGTCAAAATATTTGTAATATGATTGTGACTGTATTTGAAAAAAACTCAATATGGATTTACTTCATCTATTTCTAATCACTTAAATATGGATAAAGAATTTAGAAAATTAACATTTCATGCAAAAACATTTATTTTTATGAGGAAAAAGTTGGCTAGCATGGAAAAATATATTGTAATATCACAATTTTATGAATTAAAAGGTCTATCAAGAGAAAGGACTATTTCGAAATAGGCTGAGAAAGAGTCTAAAAATATAAAGTCTTCAAAAACTCAAGAATTTTTTTTTCAATGATAAATATTTTAAGTTTGGATTTGAGCACTACCACATGGCACCAGGTAAAAATTAGTATCAACATCTTGATATGGATAATTTTGATCAACTATTTAACTTAATGTTATGTAACTTGGTCATTCTTATATGATAAGGGAAGGTGAAATTGATCTACAAATCAATCCTAGCTCGGAGAAGATAAATCACACTATCCCTTCCACTTATTGGTACATTGAGACAATCATGGTCATGACTAATAAGGATTCACTACACATAACTAAGGGGTTTATTATCACACAATATCACTATAGAGGGTTTCAAATCCTCTAGTTGATCAATACGACATAGTAACCCTAGCTAGGTCTTATGGTTCATAAAAAATTAAATGACAAAGTAAAGTAAATCTAATATAATGCTCACCAATGCTGTGGGACAAATGGGGATAATAAACATAAAAGTAAACATGCAAAGAAATGTATAGTTATTTATAATGCATGGAGAGAGAAACATATTCATAATCTAACATATGTAAATTTATCAATTAATAAAATATGAGCAAGAGTTATGAATACTTAACTTGAAGGTGAACTCCTTGAGCCTCAATCTCTCCCTTGGATAATGATGTTTTACAAGAGGTTGTTTTGCTTCATAAGGATAGCAAAAATAGGCTAGATCTAGGCTACATGACTTCTCTTATGTATCCAAAAGACTTTTCCCATAAGATAAGATTCTTCTCTCCAAAGTAAGTATGAAACCTTAATCAATTATTCCTCAAGTATAATGGTGGATATGCAGATGTGAAAATGAATGATTAACGTTATCTCTCTAATGAAAATGGAAAAAATGATGTATTTATATAGATGGATCTAACCCTAAACCCTTCTAAATATTTAGCTGACATAGTTGACCTAATCAACTTAGTTCTTTAATAAATACAGTAGTTAGGTCCTAGACTAAGTTGACTATGCATGTTTAGTCTTGTAACCTGATCATTTCTAAGAATAGAGTCAACCCATGTAACTATTTTTGGTATATTGAAAAAATAGGTTTTAGCTTAAGTAGGGGCTATTTAAGGCTATGAATTACTTGGAAGAGTGTGTAAGAGAGGCTTAAAAGCTCATGGAAATGTATAGGATAGGTTTGTATTGGTTTTAAGTAGTGTTATAGGGAACAACAATCTTGTGAAGCACCAATGGTCTACCCACTCCTTTCCAAGTGCACCCTTTAAGGCGTACACTTAGATAGATTGAGTCTTGATGGGTTCATGTAAGAGATAAATCATCACTAATTGATAAATTTTAAAAAAATTGTGTGTATAGGTATGCCCCATTCAAATCTCATCATGTGTTACACAATTACAACATAGGATGGTGCTTAAAGAAAAGAACATAAAAACACACAAAACATAGATAAATGAATTTCGATAAGAAGTGAATAAGATAAATGAAAGGATAGAATTTAAAAATGCATACCTTTACTTACCTTATTATTATAGATTATAAATGAAGTGAGAGAAATGCAAAGGTGTCCAATGTAGGGCACATTAGGTGAACCTATAAAATAAGTGAAAATTGTATAAGTTTTCTTACCTAGATCTTATGCATTAATATTATCTAAGATATAACCTTAGGTTGGTCAAAGGATTCTTACCTTATCTCATTCAATTTGACCTTTTAGCCTATGCCCTTATTTAGGATTCATGTTATTTTTGAAGCTCAACAAATGGTTAAGTATTTGGAAAAAGACAACATTTTTTTGAAAATCATTTGGCATTTGAGCTCTTTGGTAAAAACATTTAGAAAAATTGTTGTAATTTTGTCACAACTTAAGCTAGGAACAGAATTTCTAAAGTCTCAAAACTTTTGATAAGTATTTTACATCTTTAGATAAATTATGGTGAAATTTTTGTGTAAAATAGTCCCAAAGATGTCAGGAAATTTTTTAAGGACTTTGGCATTCAGAAAAATTATAGTAATCTTGTTAGATAAAAGTCAAGAATGGAAATACCTAAGAATTAGAGTCTTCAAATTTATTGTTCAAAATATTTGTGCAAAAAGTAAAATTCCAAAGCCTTAGAGCTTTATTTTATGTCTTTAGGTCATCAACAAAATTATTTGATGAAACTGATTTGAGCTCATTACAAACACAAGTTTTGAATGTGTCGATATTTTTTGTCTTAGATATTTGAAAGTTTAGTGAAAACTATCCCAAAGACCTACATGTTTCCATTTTTTCCCTTTTGCCTTAGCTTTTAGGTCTAGGTTTTTATTCATCTTCAATTTAGTGGATTTATCAACTTAGATGAGTGGATCAAAGGAAGCCTTGTGTTATTTTCCCATGAGCTCAAGATTGACATCAGTGTGATTTGATGTATGATTAGTGTTGGGCTAGAGGGCTCATGATATGTTACCATGTGGCATCATCTCAGTGACCTATAGTCCTGAAAATGATTGTACAAGAGGTTTTATTTCAAGCTAGTTCATTTATAGGATGTTTCCATGAGGCATCATCCTAATAACCCATAATATTGAGAGGGCCATTCTAAGAGGTTACCTCCAGGACAATGGAGGATCAAGATGCTACCACATGACATGATCTTGATACCTATAATACCAAAGATGATTATACTAGGAACAGTTCCCCAATCTAGCAAAATAGAAGGATATTATCACATGACATCATCTTAGACCCTAGAAACACAAAAGGCTTACCTAGGGGTAGGCTTAGTCCCAATGAATGCTGAGGACTTGAGAGGCAAAGATGTTTCTATGTGGCATCATCTTGGAGCTTTTAGGAGTTAATAATAATAGTTTTAGTAATAGACTTGGGGGTCTAAGATTATGACACATGGTGTGATTGTAACCCCTAATAATTTAGACTTAGGCTGAACTAAATTTTATATGTGGAAATGAGAATGTTAGTGAGGGTTTGGGTAAATTTTGATGACAATATTGACATAAAATAAGTAGCAAGGGGATTGGGAAAATATCATGTATTGATTCTATGAACATGATCGAATGATTTTAATGGTTTCCTTTTATGTAATGCATCATGATAGTTACAAGACTTGGCTTGTGTGAATTTAGTTATTTTTTAAATGTGTTTTTGGTGTGTCATATATATTTTTTTATAAAAAAATAATCATTAAATTTTCGTATAAGAGCATGGTTGCAACATTAAGAGCTATAGGTAATTAGATTTGCTTTTGGTTTTCTAGTTTCTGCATGTATTCTAATGTTTTACCTATCGAAACATACAATGAGAAGAGGACATCAAACACATCATGATGAGGATCACCTTTGTGATAATGAGCCTCCTAGTGAGTAGGGACTAAATTAAATTCGAACTAAAATACTCTTATCCATGCAATATATGTGAAACATATTGTAAGATAGATTGCATGTGGTTAAACATAAAATATAATGGCACTCTCCATGACATTCCTAAGATGATGAAGTTTTAGTTGAAAGAGAAAGAGAAATATGAGTCCTCCCTATCACCATTTTATATGTGACAGAACTAATTACATCCCCATCATGAGAAATGAGAGAGATAAGACTTAAGTTGTCCTCTCAAACTTGGACTAGGTGATCTTATTAATGATTTTATTAAACTACACCCTCCTACATTTCATGGTACTTAGGAAAGATTTAAAGTAGAAGCTTGGTTGGAAAACATGAGAGTATTTTTCACTTTATATGACAATGATTCTAATTGTAAATCCCATTTAGGCACTCACCTTCTTCTTGACATATCCAAGATGTGGTGGGAAGGTGAGGAGCAGAAACTCCATTTGAAACTAACTTCCCTTAGGAATTTTTTGAGGAATATTTCACAATGTGCTACATATCACCTTAATATGTATAAAATAAGGTTGATGAGTTCCATAACCATTGAAAAGGTATTGGAATAGTGGCTAAGTATGAGTGCTAATTTTTGGATTTGATCAAGTATGTGAAGTGTTACATGGATGAAATAATCCAAGCAAATAGGTTTATTATTGGCATGAATCTTGAGCTAGCTAGTGTAGTGTGCATTTTACCTCTTACTACCTTATAAATGGTAGTGGATAAGGCCTATTTGGCCAAAGAGTCTTGTGGGAAGACCTAGGAATCTTGATAGAAGTTTCATGGTAAATTATAGTTTTAACATGATTCAAGGTCGCAAGGTGTGCAACCTACACCAAGGGGAGGTTGGAAATAAAATAAATCCTACTTTAGACCCTTATAACAAAATCAATAATAAATAAACCATTATAGATATAATTAGAATAATAACTATTCGGATAAGGACTAAAAAAATTGTGGTGAGGTTGGAACCCCAAACAACCAGCAATCTAAGATTGTGCAGGCTCCTAAGTTTGAGTAGGAGAAACCTTTAGGGTTAATAGATTATTTTAGACCTATAAAAAGTGTATCCCCATCAAGGTGATACCATCATAGGGTTTTATATTTTATGGATTTAATAATCATTATGAAATATATTATCCTATTATACCATCAACTACCAACAAGTAGAAGGCCCTAGTGTTGGAGCAAATAGTGGATGATGTGGGTCGAGGACATACGATTAATGTAGAAATAGATGACCACTAAGTTGAGCACTAAACCATGGTCATAGATACCATAGGTATGATATAAGTAATTTAAATCTCTATTTGATTTAGGAGCTTTAGAATCCTTTATTTCACCTTCTATTGTGGACCATTGTCAAGTAGTTAGAGACTTGAGCAGTAGAGTTGGCCTCGAGGGCCAAGATGTTCATTTTTCCTTTGTTGAGAAGTTATGTTTTAAACTTAGGTGTATTTTGCACTACTATGGACTTACACATAATTCCATTAGGAACCTATGGCATGGTCCTAGGAATGGATTGGATTTTAGATCCTAAGGCCAAGTTAAATTATCATGACAATGTTATCGATTGTGAGGATGACCTTAGGACTTCCATGGTAACATATGGAGTCATGAAACCTATTTCACTTCACTGATCATAATTTATCTTAAGACAATCTTGAGGAAAGGTTTCCATATTTTTTCTATCATTTTGATTAATAGGTCAGATAAGTGAGAGAAGGTTTATCTAGATGACCATCCTATTTTATGGAAAGTTCTTGATGGATTACCAGGTATGACTCCTCAGTGAGAGATTGGTTTATGGATTGACTAAGTTCCTAAGGATAAGATTATCTCAGAGGCACCTTATCATATGACCACAATATTATTGTGTGAACTCAAGATACAACTTGAGAATCTCCTTGAGAAAGGATTGACATCCTAGTGTGTCCCTATGGGGAGCACTAGTTATCTTTGTAAATAAGAAGGATGGATCCCTTTGATTGTGTATGGATTACTACCCATAAAATAACATGATATTAAGAATTATTATCCTTTTCCTAAGATTGATGATTTATATGATTAAAAGTGTGGATACAAGGTGTTTCCAAGATTGATTTGAAATTTGGATACCACCAATTGCACATTATAGATATTGATATTCATAAGACTATGTCTCAAATGCGATATGGGCATTATGAATTCATGATTGTACTTTTTAGGTTGATAAACACTCCATTAGTATTTATGATTCTTATGAATGATGTGTTTCACACCTTCCTAGATATATTCATGTTAGTGTTTATGTATGAAATTATAATTTATTCACAAAATGAAGAGGAGCATGAGGATAATTTGAGGTAGGTCTTAAAGGTTTTAAGAGAAAACTAGTTATTTAAAAATATGGAGAAGTGTGATTTTATGCAATCTAAAGTATAATACCTTGGATATATTATTTTAAGAGAAGGAATATTTATTCATCCCTCCAAGATTTGAACAATTTTGGAATGGCCAATAACCACAAATGTTGTAGAGGTGTGTAGTTTCATGGGATTGGCAGGATACTACAAATGCTTTGTTGAGAATTTATCTCACATTGCGAATCCCATTACTTCACTTCAGCATAAATGGAAAATTTTTGCTTGGTTAGATAAGTGTGAATAAGCTTTATATTTTTTATAATATTAACTCACTAGTGCATAAATTTTAGTAGTACCTAATCCTATGAGATAATTCCTTGTTTGTATGGATGCATCAAAGGAAGGATTAGGAGTTGTAATCATAAAAGAAGGCAAAGTGATATCATATGAGTCTCAAAAGCTCAAAAATTATAAGTTAGGATACCCTATGCATGATTTGTAATTTGTAGCTATCATTCATGCTTTTATAAGGTGGTGACACTTCTTGTTTAGTTATTTTATTTTAAATATTGATCACTTAAGTTTACAACATCTATTCAATCAACCTAACATCAATGCACATCAAATACATTAGATGGAACTATTGTGTGGATATTATTATGATATCTCATATATCAAGGTAAAATAGAATGTTTTTGTTGATGCCTTGAGCAAAAGGCAAGTGAGTTGGAAACAATGTGTTTGAAAACTCACTTGAGAATTTATATTTTGAAAGTGCTTCTAGAGGACCACCTCTATAAAGAAGCAAGATAGTTGTTAGATTCTAGTATGAATTTTAAAGGAAATTTTAGAGGCTCTTCTCTTGAGTCAAATGGTTTATTTCACCATAAGGGGAATGTATATGTTCCTTCAACTAGTGGCTAGCATGAGCTGATTCTATCTAAGTCTCACATAGTTCCTTATTAAACACACCCTAGATTTAAAAATATGCATGTTGAGTTAAGGAAACTATATCATTGATCTAGTATGAGATTTGATATTTCTAAATTTTTAGCTCATTTTTTGGAGTTCTATAGGGTTAAGACTAAGAATCAACATCTAATAGGATTGTTATATCCTTAAGAGGTTTCATAATGGAAATAGGATACCATCTCCATGGTTTTTATTTTAGGATTGCTTAATTCATCATACCATCATGATGTGATCATGGTCACTGTGGATAAGCTAACCAAAGTTGCTCAATTTTATCCAATGAAGACCAATTATAATGCTATTTTAGTGGCAAAGGTATTTCTAGATGACATTATTAGATTGCATGGGATCCCCTGTAAGACTATTTTAGATCGATATCTAGTTTTTACTTCTCAATTCTGAACTTCCTTATATAAGGCATTGGGAACTTAGCTCAATTTTATTACTTCCTATCACCCTAATATTTATGGTTAGACTAAGAGAGTTAAAAGGGTCTTGGAAGACATGATACACATGTATGTTATGAACCAACAATCCCATTAGGAAGATTATTTATATCTTGTTGAATTTTCTTATAATAATAACTATTATATATCGATTAAGATGACACCTTGGTAAGATTTGTATAGTTTATCTTGTTAAACCCCACTAAGTTGGGACCATATTGAATATAGGGTCATGATTGGCTTTACCATGTTGGAAGACATGGAGGGGCAAGTGGTTAACATTAGATAACATATTGAGACTACCAGGGATCAATATAAGAAGTATGCATATGTAAAGAGAATTGATCGACATTTTAATGTTGGTGATAAAGTTTTATTTAGGGTGAGACCAAAAAATACCCCCATATATTATGGAAAAGGGTCAACTTTGGTACCTCATTTTTTTGGACTATTTGAGATTTTGAAAATAGTTGGCCCAATACTTATAGATTGGAATTACCACATAGCATATCTCATGTCCATGATGTATTTCATTTTTATATTTTATGTCAGTATGTTTCTAATATTAATTATGTATTGGATTAGATTTCCTTTTAGATATATACTGATAGGCCTATGACTCTGGATCCTGTCAAGATTTTAACACACAAGATGCTAACACTTCAAGCCAGGGACCTAGATTAGGTCAAGGTCCAATGAGATAAATATGATGAATTAATATAATTTTGGGATGATGTTTCACTTTTGAGGATCCAATATCCTCACCTCTTTTAGTGAATTTTATGCAAAAGTCTATTTAATGGGAGGGGGATGCAAGGCCCCATTTTTCATAGTGTTCATCTTTGGGAAAGATGATTATGGAAATATGACTCATATGTTTTGATTATTGAGATATGTTTTTAAGTCACATCTAACTGAGATGTTCAAGTATTTAAGAAGGATTTTCATGTTGGGAACCATGGGAAAGACCTAATATCAAATCATGTTTTTATTTCTCACTTATGAAAGTATGGTAATATTCTTATGTTTCCTTATGAAAATTGATTATTTATGAGATATATTCACTTAAATCAAGTTGAAATTTTTTTATTATAAGTTGATAAAATTTGAAATTAGTTATATATTGAGTTATTAGCATATTATTGTATTTACCTTAGGTTATTTACTAAGGTAATTTATCTTGGTTAGTTGCCTTAACCACTTTGGTTAAGAGTTTAGTTGTTTGTTCGGTCTTTGTTATTTCATGCAAGCTGACGTAGGTTAGTTTTCTTATACCCATCTCATGCTTCATGGGTATTTCATTTGTTTGCATATTTAATAGGCCTTCATGCTTGGTTGACTATGTTGAATATGTGCTCTGCTATTCCCAATCTCATTTTCTCTTTGTGTTTTGTTTAATCTAATATGGTATCAGAGCCCATGGTTTGTAGAACCTGAGTAGATGTCTATGGAAGCTAGAGAGAGGTTGGTGTCTTGCCAAGGAGGAGCTTTAAGTGCCTAGTGGAGAGCTAAGGAGAGAGAAAGCATCACGAGATTTAGAAAACTCAACCAGAAGGTCTAAAAATTGCCAGGAAGCATTAGAAGGCTAAATAAGACCTAAAGGAAGTGAAAATAGGCTATTTTAGAGGCTAAGAAGCCTCTGTTGAATTTCTTTGTACAAGGGCACCGTACGGATCTAGGAAAATCAGAAAAATTCATTTCTTCATCTTTTTTAGTGAAACAAAAGCCTAAATCATGAGTTAAATCAAAACTAAGAAACTGGTGAAAACAGTTTGCAATTTGGTTGAGAAATGGGCTCAAAATCTTCACCTGAAGTTTCAGAGGTAGGCTAATTTTTTGATTGGCTGAATTTTTTATAAAAATTTTAGCCTAAAGTTTTAATATTTCAATTATTTTTTATTTTGTTAATTTAAATAAATCAAAACTTTAGCCAATAAGGGTTATTGGGGACCTACCACTGATTAATAATCACGAAAGCATCCAGGAAGCTAAAAATTTCACCATTTTCTGGGTTTTTTATTTGGATGTCAACGAAGAAAGAATTTTTTAAATTGGAATTATAGTTTTCCCAAATTAATTATTTTAGTGGTAGAATTTTTGTGATCTTGCAAATGGTATTGAGTTTGTTGTTGAAAATGGATAGGGTTGTTCAAGTGTCAATATAGAATTAGTGTGTAGAAGGAATTTAAAAAAAAAGTCATTATAGTTTTTTTGATTTTATCATTTTCATGAAAAACTAGGTAAAATGGCTAGTATTCAACACTTGTTACTACTAGATTCTCAAAAATTGACTGGCAAGAATTTTTGTTTATGGAGTCACAAGATTTTGACAATATGTGAATATATGAATATTGATCAAATAGTGCTTGATAAAGAGCAAAGGCTTGCCACTGCTACCAATGACTATGATAAACATCATCGTGAGGCTCTCATGTTGTTAAAATTGTTAGTAGCAGATAATCTAATTTGAGAGGTTAGAAATGTGACTATAGCATTAGATTTATGGAAAACTTTATCTTCAAAGTATCAAGTTTTTGAAGCTGGTAGAGTGCTGTATTTTGTTGTTTTCCACTAAGATGCTTAAAGGTGGCTCTATTTCTAAGTTTTTGTTGTAGATCAAGGACATCAGTGACTAGTTGGAAGCAGTGCAGAAACCTATTGATGAGCAAGATTTGATTGCTCTTGTTATGCAAAATCTTCCACCATCATTTGAGTCATTTGTGGAGTCCTTGCACATGATTACTAAGATGCAGACTTTGGATTTTGAAACATTGTCTACATTGCTATTGCAAAAGGAGAGATGACAGGAGTAGGTAGTGTTTTCTACATCCACTTCCATAGAGAGTGCATTCTTTATCAAGGAAAAGGGTAAGTAGTCTGGTAAAAATAGCTATCCATCAAAATCTTCACAAGTAAGTGGTAATAAGAGATCTAAATGGAAATGTTTTTACTATAAGAAACCTGGTCACCTTAAGAAATATTGTAGGAAAAGATAATAGGATATGGCTAGCCCCAGAAAGAAAGCTCATCATGTGAATGTAGCTAAAGGTGAAAGCAAGGAATCACCAGATTTTGCTTTCATGGCTTCCAATGGTAATTCTATGGTGGATCGAGCTTGGTACTTTGATTTAGGGGCATCTCACTATTATGCATGCCATAAGGAATGGTATGTGGATTTTGTTGAAGATAATAGTAGTAATGAATTTGTATCTTTGGGAGATGGTACAACATATTTTGTGAAAGGATTTGGTAATGTTCATATTAGTTTTGATGGTACAGTAAATTATACATTCAAGAATGTTAGGTATGTACCAAATATGAACAAAAATTGTCTTTCAAAAAGTGAGATCACTTCAAAATCTAATTTTGTTGTAAAATTTCAAGAACAACAATGTTTAGTCACCACTAAAGATAACAAGATTATTGTTGTTGGGATCGGTGAGAAAGGATTGTATAAGCTTGCAGATCCAATCAAAGCAAAGGAAAGTGCACTTATAGTGGTTGATAGTACAAGTTCACTATGGCATGAAAGGTATGGGCATTTGAATTTTTAGTATTTGACTACATTGAGTAAGACTAAGATGGTTAAGGGGATTCCTTTTATTTGACAAAGTCATCATGTATGTACTAGATGTTAGTTGGGGAAGCAAGTTAGACATTCATTTGATGTTGGTAAAGCTTCGAGAGCAAAGGGAGTATTGGATCTGGTACATGTAGATTTGCATGGTCCAATGCAAACACCTACCTCTTCTGGTGCCCATTATTTCTTGTTATTGGTTGATGATTTCTCTAGGAAAAAGTGGGTATACTTTTTAGTGAAGAAATTTGATTGTTTTTCTAACTTTCTTGGAAAGCTATGGTTGAAAAATAGGTAGGATGGCCATTGAAATCTCTTAAAATAGATAATGGGGGTGAGTTCATCTCAAAATAGTTCAAGGATTTTTGTGCCACTGAAGGCATACACATAAAATACACTCTGTAGCAAAATGGAGTTGTGGAAAGGTGTAATAGGATGGTGATGGACATGGCTCACTGTATGGTCCAAAGTAGAAATGTCCCATATAGGTATTGGGTAGAAGTAGTGAATACATCAATATACATCCTCAATAGAATTCCTACAAAAGCTTTGGAGAATATGACTCTAGAGGAGGCTTGGTCAGGTTGAACTCCAAATGTAAGTGATTTTAGAATTTTTGGTTGTGTAGCTTTTGCAGTTATTCCTAGTCAAAAGAGAAGAAATTTGGATGCAAAAGGCAAAGCATACATGTTTGTTGGATATAGTGATCAGTCAAAGGCCTACATATTACTTGATGTTTCTACTAAAAAAGTTGTGGTAAATAGAGATGTCATAGTAAATGAACAAATGCCATACTTCATAGCAACTGGTCAAATTTCAAATATTGAGTCATTGTTATCTAATGATTAAATTATTTGTTATAACGTGATAAGTGAGTAGGATTCTTGTTCTTCAATGGAATCACGTGATAAGTGAGTAGGATTCTTGTTCTTCAATGGAATCACATTCTAGGGAGGGAATTGATACAGGTCATTGTGAGGTTCCAGTAGAACAACCAAAGAAGCCAAAGTGGTATACTACCACAATTGAAGCACTAAAAGGAGACTTGCCACAAGGTGTGGAAGGTAGAAGACTGAGATTGGGAAAGTAGTTTGGTAATAGAGGTGAGCATGTCAATCTTGCTATAACAACTATTATTTCACAAGTATTTGAGCCTACTTCTTTTTCAGAGGCCAAAGGGAAGCCTGAGTGGGAATCAACTATGCAATTGTAATATGATTCCTTGATGAAAAATAAGAATTAGAAGTTGATGGAATTACCACCAGGAAAGAAATCCATTGGTTGTAAGTGGATTTATAAGGTAAAATACAAAGTAGATGGTTCCTTGGAAAAACACAAAGATAGACTTGTGACAAAAGGTTATGCACAAGAGGAAGGGGTTGATTATGAGGAGAATTTTGCTCTAACCACCAAGATGGTAACTTTTCATTTGATTATTACTATTGCTACTTAGTTTGGATGGCAGGTGCACCAAATGGATGTAAAGAGTGCTTTCTTGAATGGAGATTTGGAGGAAGAAGTCTACATGGTTTAGCCACAGGGTTTTCAAGTTCCTGGTAAGGAACATCTTATTTGCATGTTGATCAAGTCCTTGTATGGACTTAAGCAGGCTCCTCAAGCTTGGTATACAAAAATAGACTCATATCTTAGGGAGTCAAGTTTCAAAAGGTGTAACTTGGAACCAACTCTCTATGTAAAGGTGTCTGGTGATGATATCTTGATTCTCATTATATATGTTGATGATATATCCATCACTGGGAGTACTACTAGTCTCATTTAGCAAATGAAAGCTGATGTTTGTTGTACTTTTGACATGATAGACTTAAGACTACTGAAATATTGTTTAGGTGTTGAGTTTTGGCAAAGTGGTAATACTGTATTCATGTCAAAAAATAAGTATGCCAATTCATTTCTAGAAAGGTTTAGAATAATGGATTGTAATCCAACTCACACACCTATGGAAGTAGGAGCTAAAATTTCAACAGACACTGATTCACCTCTGGTCAATGAAACAGTGTATTGGCAGCTAGTGGGTAGTCTCATTTACCTCACTACCATCAGACCGGATATTTGTTTTGTAGTGAATTTTCTATCTCACTTCATGTCTAAACCACAGGAAGTCTATTGGTTAGCTAAAAAATGAGTATTAAGATATGTCAAAGGTACTCTTGACTTTGGCATACTATACAAGAACTCTGTAGATTTTGGACTTTCAAGATATTCTAATTCTGATTAGGCAGGTTCTGTTGATTCAAGATAATATACAACAGTGTATGTTTTCACTTTTGGTTCAAAAGTTTTCTCATGGCAAAGCAAACTACAAACTAAAATGGCATTATCTTCAATAGAAGCAGAGTATAAAGCTGTGGTCAGTGCAGGTTGTGAAACCATGTGGATAAAGAAAATTTTGGAGGATCTTCAATTTGAGTCATCAAAGCCTACTCCAATTTTTTGTGACAACCAAAGTGCTTTGAAGATGGTGAAGAATCTAGTATTTCATGCTAGGACCAAACACATTGAGGTTCGCCATCATTACATATGATAGTTGGTTACAAATGAAGACATCAGTCTCTTCTACTACCCCACTATAGAGCAGCCAGTTGATATAATGACTAGACCACTTGGTACAAACAAGTTCATAAAATTCAGAGATAAACTTGGTCTTTTTTCTGGTTTAGTCATTAAAGGAGGGTGTTAGCATATTATTGTATTTACCTTAGGTTATTTACTAAGGTAATTTATGTTGGTTAGTTGCCTTAACCACTTTGGTTAAGAGGTTAGTTGTTTGTTCGGTATTTGTTATTTCATGCAAGCCGACATAGGTTAGTTTTCTTATACCCGTCTCATGCTTCATGGGTATTTCATTTGTTTGCATATTTAATAGGCCTTCATGCTTGGTTTAATATGTTGAATATGTGCTCTGATATTCCCAATCTCATTTTCTCTCTGTGTTTTGTTTAATCTTATATGAATCACATGGGATTATCTATGTGAATGTTTGACAATGTATAATTTATTAAATTCCTTGTTTGATTAAATTTTGTAGCTTTGACTACTAGGTTAGAGGAATTTTATGTGTATATCAAGTGTACAGGAACAAGAAAAAGGCCAATGGAGGAAAGAGACTATGCCAAGAATGGTCTTATCACTAATTAGTCACATAAAACTTTTTTAAAACCTTGATAATTTTTGGTTGCCTAAATATTCATCCACCACCTTTTTTGGCTTAACGTTTATGTTAGGTGGTTAGCCATTATGCCTTGGTCATGAAACTTGTTATCATTGGGGCCATAAGATCTTTCAACCAACATCTAATTTTTCTAGTGGTTGACTAATATATTTTTAGATCGATTAACTTAGATTTAAATCTAGTGGGAATGGAGGTAAGTGAACTAAGGAATCAACCATAAAAGTCTATAAGAGTTGCCATGCATCTTAGTTGAGTCTAGAAAATATCATCCCTTAATAAGGAATGGCTAGCAAGAGGCTGGTGGTTGGATAATCTTGAAATGTATTTTTATAGTAGTTGAACTACCTTAGGTAATTATTACTTAACATAGAAGGATACGTATAAAATAGGATCAACAGGATAGGAGAGTTAAATCTAGACAGGTAAAGGATATTACCTAGGTGGTTTGAAGGTTGATAGGTGAGGTTCCTTTTAAATTATTATTTATACTATTAATTTAGAATTAATTGACATATTATTTTCTAATTTTTTATTTCTTTAAGGTGAATAATACCACTTGGTTTATTCCTCCTATTTTATTGTTTACCATGGTTGAGCATTGTTTGCCATGTAGTTCTTATCTTTTAAGGACTTTATAGAGGTTATTCTTCCTTAATATGAATGAAGTGTTTTTATCTTATGCATGTTTTTATATGTTATTATGACACTATGTGATAGTGTTCTGGGAGAAGAATTTTCATGATGGTAGTGTATCAAAGTCCTCTTGTATGGGTCATGATGGAAGGTTGTTTGATACTCCCAAGAATGTCATTATGGCAGTGGTTGAAGACCTATTATGTAGGTCATAAAGGTATATTATTCAAATCTCCCATGACCATTGGAAGGAAGAAAATGAGTTATGGAATCATTTTTTTATTTCATGACTTTCTATAGACCTTGTTATGTTTTAATAACTTGTTTGCATATACTATATTATTGAATTCTTTTATTCATTTGAATGACCATTGTAATACTTGTTTTTTTATTAATGAGATGGTAATATATATTAAAAGAACTAAGAATAGGACTATAGGTATTGCATGGTCTTCTCTTTTATTATAAACCCTTTCTTATATTCTCATCCTTGCTTTGCCAAGTGATATCAACATCCTCAAAACTAGGAGTCTCATGCTTAGAGGTATCTAGTGAAGTAGCTTGAAAATGATAAAAGGTTGGGTGGTGAGACTTCCTTATTATGGCTAGCATATTCATGAGTGGATGTGGAGTGTTATTTAATATTGTTTGGGTTATCGATCATTCCTTTAGAATTAGAGTTGTGTCTCTTTTTTGTTGAAAAGAATGTATTATAGATTATTAAATAATCATGCTTTAGCATTAAGCTATTTGTAATATTCCTATGACAAGATGGAATTTGAAAAATGTTCTAACTTTGTATGGAGTCATCTATTTATATTGATCAAATGCCTTAGTTTTAATTCTGAGATGTGTTGTTTAAATGTTCTTGATAATAGGATCTTGGGAATATTCCTAGTTGTATCAAAAGTATTCATCCCTTGAGGCTCATTTTAATAAATGAAAGATTGATTTTCTCACTTAAATATTTTTATGAATAACTTGTCTTAAAGCAATATTAATTTATATCTATCTAGATATAATAGTCCTTGAATTTAATTTATCTAGGAACAAATCAAAATTAGATATAAGCTATAAGATAATTATTGGGAATAACAATATAGTTGATTAAATGAAATAACCAATGGTGTATGTTGGTTATGGTCAAGTATATGTAATCTCTTGAGAAGTATTTTTCACTCAAAGTAAATATCCTTTTTGTTTCATGATATTTCTTTTAAAATATATGGGTCAATTAAGTTTAATTCAAGTTGAGGGAAGCATTTCCTTAGTTTGGTCTTTATCTCCCTTTGAAACTACTATGGTTAATTTAATGGGAATGAACTTGAGAAAAGCCTATGTTGATATTAATTATTGGATAATAGATTTTTATTTGGAAATAAAAATCAAGCTCATCTTAAAATATTATTAAGATCTTGAGGATTATATGGATTTTAGTGGAAGAATCCTTTGGAACTTACAGAGGAGTGAATTCTTGTTTTATGCCTTTCTAACATCAATATCATTTGATAAAACTATAGAAGTTATCTTAGTTAGATGTTTTGCATTAATATTATCCAAGTTTTAACCTAAGCTTTGTTGAAGGATTCTTTCCTTAGCTCATTCAATTCAAACTTTTAGTCTATGACTTTATTTAATCTTCATGTTGTTTTTGAAGCTCAACAAATGGTTAAGTCTTTGGCAGAAGATGTAATATTTTTCCAATAAAGTTTGGCCTTTGGGCTCTTTGATAAAAGTGGTCATAATTTTATTTTAAGTTTGTCACAACTTAATCCATGAATAAAATTTTCAAAGTCTCATAGCTTTTTCTAAGTCTTTTGGGTCTTCAAATAGATTATGGCAAAATTGTCATGTACAATAGTCCCGAAGATGTTGGAGAAATTGTTAAAGACTTTATTCTTCAAAAAATTTATAGAAATATTATCGGATAAAATTAGTGAATGAAAATTTCTAAGACTTTGGGTATTAAGATTTATTGTTCAAAATATTTGCATAGAACTAAAATTCTAAAGCCTTAAAGCTTTGTCTAAAGTCTTTAGGTTGTCATCAAAATTATTCAACAAAACTAATTTGAACTTTTCATGAACACAAGTTTTGAAGATGTTGATATTCTTATTTGTCTCAGATAGTTAGAGTTTTGTTGAAAATATCCCAAAGATGTGTGTGTTTACATTTTTTCCTTTTTCTTTAGCTTCTGGGTTTGATTTTTCCTTTTTCTTTGCCTTAGTTAATTTATCAACTTGGATGATTGGATGATAGTATGAAATCTATCATTTTACCATGAACTTGAGAATGAAATTATTTTGGTTTGATGTATGTTTGATGCTAAGCTGGCAGTCTCATGGGATGATACCATGTGGCATAATATCCTAATGACCCATGGTCTTATAAATGATTGTATATGAAGTTTGCCTCTAGGCTAGTGAGATCATAGGATGTTACCACATGATATCATCTTGGTGACCCATGATTCTAAAGAGGGATATTATAAGAGGTTACCTATACACCAAGAGAGGAGTGGGATGCTACCACATGACATCCAAGGTAAATTATAGTGGCCCATATAGAAATGAACTTGATTTTTTTTAAGGAATTTATAAGTATGTGTTTCAAAAGTCAAGAGAAAGTTAATGGATGTTGTTTAAGTGTGAAACCAAATGTACATGTGAAATGTAACTTGAAGTATAAGTTATGATGACATGAAATTATATGAAAGACTCATAGATAAATGGTAGCTATATCAATATTATTTATAATTTTAGTCATAAACTGATTATATATTACATATGATGGAAAATAATCTCATACTAACTTTCAGTAGTGTGGCAAATTATATTTATATGCATGAAATTTATTTTAAATAGTAGGCAAGTTGCCCTCTAAAACTAACTTACTCCCACATATTCTAGGCAAATCCAAATTGTTCACAACCCAAATAAAATAACCAAATGGAAATTATAAAACTAAAATATTCATTAATTAAAAAAGAATGGCCACTAAAGTTTATCATGGATTCATCATCCCAGTGTCCCACAATACCATAGATTATCGTATTAAGATCAATTCCCTGAGTTAGAAAAGGAGCAAGATGTTGTCATATGGTATGATATAAAAGCCTAAAAACTTAAAAGTCTTGATAAGGGGTAGGTTTAATTTGAATGATTATTGGGGACCTAAGAGCTTGAGATTTTTCCAAGCGGTAGCATCCTAGATCTCATAAGTGTTAAGAACTGTAGGTTGAGAAATAGACCTAAGCAGATGATATTATGACACAACATGCTCATAGCCCGTGGTAATTTGGACTGAAGATAACCTAAAGTTTCCACATGGATATGAGAATGTTAGTGAAGGAGTGGTCCAATTTTGATGACTCTTTCATCTTCAATTGAGTAGGAAGGGGATTGGGTAAACATTTTGCATTAATTTTTGAGTGTGACCAAATGATTTTAATGGTTTCCTTTTGAGCAGTGCAACATGATAGTTGCAAGACTTGACTTATGTGAATTTTATTGATGGTTTAAATGTATTTTTGGTATGTAAATTCTATTGTTTTAGGAAAAAAATGGGCATGACATTATCTCTTATTCTATTTCATTTACGATTCCAATTACTAGTTATTGAGAGGTAAGGATGAAATAGGCAGGATCTTATTTTCACTTTAGAAGCTAGGCTACTCTATTCTTCCTTTTCTTGGTTAGATAAAATAACTTCTCTTTAGTCCCATGCCAAAATTATGATTTTCATTTCATTACGTCTATTTTTTAAACCTTTTCATGGTCCTTTTTGCTTTATCATATTCAATTCTCATTTGGTGATCATCTATAATCACCCATTATTAAATTTCAATATGTGTAGCTTGTAATTTTTCAATCCAATCTTCCTCTTATGGGGAAAAAGTTGTTATATATGAAGTGGAAGGGTTGACAAGGGTAGGTGGATTATTATATATAATAAAGGATAATGGAATAGTGCATGTAGGTTTCACTTGGGTGAAAGATGAAGGGGTGTAAATGGGATGGTAGACATAAATGAAATGGTGGATAAATGGTAAATATATTTTCCTTTGCCTTAAAGGTTTAAATGTTCAAAAATTTCATGTTTTCCTTTAGATGCACATGGATTTGTAAATGGTCCAACATTAATTGATGTGTGGCCAAGGTAAAAATAATGTAAATTAGTTAATGATACTAAGGGTGGTGATGATAAACCCATGAAATAATATATAATAATAGAGACAATATGAGAGTATTTTGATACCTAGGTAGATTTTTCAAGATCTAATGTAGGTAAAATAGTAGTGTTGATGCTTATCTTTGAGGTATTATATATATATGTAATTTGAAATGCATCATGTCTATGAATTAATCCTATATTAGATAAGATAGATCACACCTACACTTTTGATTGGGAATACACTTATTAAGTGGGAGCATGACCAATATGGGGATCTTCTAGACCCGATTAGGGGATCACTTATCACAACACATCATGTTAGGAAGGGTTACAAATCCTATAGTCTAACACAATCACACAACAACCCTAATGGAGTCCTAAGGTTTTAAATGTTCACTCTATTCTAATAGCAAGAAAGTAAAATCTAATCTAGTGCACATCAAATCTTGGGACATAAAGTGGGGGTTAGAAGTAATAAAACAAACAAAAATAAACTAAACATGTATTAGAAGACATATACTCATGTCAATGTCTATGGAATCCTAAATACATGGAGATAAGAATAAAAATGCATTATCTATCTACTCTTACAAAGGGGAAATAAAGTTAGGAATACTTACCTTTGAAGACATACCTACCAAGCCTCAATCTCTTCCTTGGCCAAGGTGCTTCATAAGATATTGTTTTGGTATGTAAGGATAACCAAGATAAATCATCTATAGGATACACAACATATCTAAGCATCAAAAAGACTAATGCATAAGACAATATCTGTATCTCTAAATAAAATATGGAACCCTAAGCTTTATTCCTCAAGTATAATGGTAAATAAGCAAATGTTTATTCACACTTATTCACTATTAATTATTCTTTTATGAAATGGTGGGAAATGACCTTGTATATATGTTTATATGTGTGTGTGTGTGTGTGTATATATATATATATATAGATCTTACCCTAAATAATTTTGGTAATGCCATTTGTATGGGGTTGACCTAGTGTGTTTTTGAGGATAATTTACTAGGTATGTGCTAGGTCGAATGAAAGGCTAACAAACCAAGAAAGTAAATAATACTCCTAAACTATACTGGGTCGACTCAGTACAACTAATAGTCAAAAAGGATGTTAAGGTAAGAAAAGGAGGAATGAAAGGAGGAAAGATTAGAATAGGTAGGATTGAGAATAAAAATCTTAGGGTAAATGGTTTTAAGAGACAAGTGTGTAGATGGCAAGTGGAAAAAGGGACAACAATCTAATAAAGCACCAATAGTTTTCCCACCCCTTTCTTGGTGCACCCCTTAAGGTATGCACTTAGAGATATTGAGACTTAACAAGTTCTTACAAGATAAAAAGTGTTAGTAATCAATAAATTTTTTTAAATATTATGTGTATACATTTGCCCCACTTGAAGCTCATCATGTGTCAGGTAAGTGTAACACAAGATGGTGCTTCAAGATAAAACATGATAACACCCAATGTTGATGCTAATTAAAGTAAAGTAAGCAATAAATAAGATAAATGAAAGGAATAAATTGAAAAAAACATACCTTTAACTTACCTTAGAACCATAGATAGAGAAGTAGATTGTAAGAGATGTGAAGGCATCCAACATACAAAATACTAGATGAACCTATAGAAATTAGTGTAAAAATAGACAAAAATAATTTTTTTGGGGAAATAGGAATATGATAGTTGAAAATAATCTCTACATAATCATGAATATAATGCATTTTATGATTTTTAAAATGGATGAGTAAAAACAAAGATAAAAGCAAAACAAGAAATATATAAGATAATAATTGAAAGATTTGCATTTTGAAAAGGTGTTTTAAAATATGGGAAAAGACAGGTCATTTGTCATTTTGACTTATGAAGGAGAGAAAAAGAGATTTGGAGAGAAAAAAACTAGGATGGTGAGGAGACAACATGTTAAACAAGGAGAGGCTCCAGAGGCAGCAATAGGTTTACTACATGTATTCAATTAAGAATCTCAAACTAGTTGTTGGAATTTGTATTGCATTAAGTGAATTTTTAGTAATTTTAAATTTGAAGCATTTACATATGTCAAAATGAAGCAAAATCAAATACTAGGGATAGTAAATAGGAAGATAGGAAATAGGTTTGAAGAATTTAGGCAAAAAGCAAGAAATTTGTACTTTTTCTAGAAAATGGAAGGGGTCAATAGGAAAAAAGCATTGGGTCAACCTAGTCAACCCAATAAGCTAAAAAATAGGTAGACTCCACAATACTGACCCAGTAGGTATGGGTCAACCCTGTATATTTTGTGTGCTAAAGGCCTAGTTTGGAGTTGTTAGGTGGTCTAAAAGGTCTAGAATGGAAACTCAACACTAGGGAGAGGAAGATAAGGGGGTTGAATTAGATTTTTGAGTCAACCAAGCAAAAATATAGGAAAATTTTGGTCAAAATAGTTTGACCAAGAGCTAGAAAGATATAAAAAAGTGTGCAAAAGTCGAAAGAGGGCTATAATGGCCTAAAATGACCAAGTAAGGTCAAGAAGGATTGAAAAGGATAAAAATGAATAAAATAAGGTAATTTAGGATTGTTTTTGATTTTATAAAGAATGTATTATGATTGTATATGACATGGAGGAATTGATACATCTTTTATTATTTCTTGGTATAAGGTCAATAGATATTTTGGTGACTTATAGATGTGGTATGGTTACTAGATTTATTAGATAGGCTATCAAATGGAGATAGGGATATAATAGAATCTATAGGTCTAGGCAAGATAGTAGAGATGTGATGCATCCCCCTCATTATTGACTTATTAGTCATGTTCCTTAGTTATTGGGAATGATTGAATAACACCTTCAGATGTGATGTGGATGGGGATATATTAAAGGTGGCTATCATGCTAGATAATATCTATGCCATCCTGGGGATACCTATAATAGGAGCGTAGGTGATCGTAGGGATACCAAATAATCTAGAGGAGAGGAGAGCCTTAGTGATGTCAGCTACAAGCTCAGAGATGATACTACTAAGTAGGAGGGTGAGTATGTTTGATGTTTATACATCACATATTTTAGATATCTAAAAGGCTATGATAAGCCTTCTAACATAGAGGTTGCTATGCCATAATTTAGATGGCAAGGTACCATTATTTATATTAGCCTTGAGCAAGATAATATTGGAAGAGTAAGTTATATACAAACTAGGCTTGATCATTTGGGTCCAACTAGTACATGATATGTATAAGATGTTATTCAAAGGGAAGAGGACCGTGAGATCAATCATATTATTGATAGGTTAGATCTATGAAATATTTCTTATGTACCAATTAGTTGGGTTGCCCCATGCAGTCGATGACAGCTTACATTAGGTGCAAAGATGGATGAGGACCATGTAGTGTAATATGTGCCCCACATGCCAGATCTATAGTCAGTGAGATGTATAGGCATTATGTGGTATCCATATGAACACATATTAGCTACATGGGTGAGTTAGGACATAGTTACACCAATGATAAAGATGATAGAAGTGATTAAACATTACTTTTGGTGGAGAAAGATACATCTAGTGGCACATATACCAAGATAGATGGGCCTACCTCATCTAACAACACTAATATTTATGCCCAAGTAGTGGGATCAACATGTGCAGGAGCTATGGGGGAGGAGAGGACTGGGAACACTAGTAGTGAGGCTGATATTGAGGCCATATTGAGAGTGACCATGGACTAATTGAGCATGATAAGGAGATAAGTAGGAGGATAGGGATGTAGAGGTAGATATACTATATGTACTACTACCAACTTCACATTGAGATGAGAATCATCCACTAAGGACATGGTGTCGATGGAGGTAGGAGGTAGAGGAAAGAGTGAAGACTATTACCATCCTAGATGAACCCATAGGTGAGCTAGAGTAGATGATAGAGAGACTACTTAAATGTAGGTTGAGACTAACATGAGCCATGATAGACAAGTTTGATCTAAGGAGGTAGCCTACAAAGGAGGTACTAAGAGTTTGCATAGATGGGGAGACTATGTTAAGTAGTCACATAGATGGAGAGACCATAGTAGTTGAAACATATATAGGTAAAAAGATGATTAATTTGTTGCTTAAATTTTGTTTAGATATATAGGTAGATGTTATGAGATATGATAATGATCTAATATCCATATTATGTGCTTTTGTAGGTGTAGGTGATGATGATGATGATGATGATTAGAGATCATGGTCCCTAGTGAGGAGAGCACTCCATGACATCCTAAATGAGACTCTATAGCCATATGACCTAATGCCACTAGAGGATATGCATGTACCATCTTCCCTAGCTCAAGAAAGTTTAGATTAGCTATAGAGGTAATGAGGTAGATACAAGTGTAGAGAGAGAGGATGAATCCACCAACAATGATAGGTGTTAGGGAGATATAGGAATGATAGGCCCTAGTAGATGAGAGAGATACACATCTAGCTATATTAATGTAGTTGATATAGATCTAGATTTAGTTTATGGAGTCACATATGTGGGTATCACACCTATAAGGATATGTAGAGGGGTTGAGATCTCAAACAACCTCTTTACAGTGTAACATGGAGTCAGATTGAAGCCTTAATAGGCAATGTGGTTAGGCCATGAGATAGATAGGATGGGACCCAACCATAGACTTGGGGCATTATATATGGTTGCATTTTTTGTATAAAATTCATTATATATATATATATATATATATATATATATATATATATATATATATATATATATATATATATGATCATTTTGGCATATTGGTGTTGGATTTGTATGTTGTCATTATGGTTGATTTTGGTTGTTCATTTTGGTTGAATTTGTGGATACTTTGGATATATTTATTTCTAGTACATGTATTTATCTTTGTTTTATATACTATAGGAAATATATGAGGTGTGGTTTCTTTTTTATCATTATGAAAAACACATGCATAGTAAAAAAAGAAATAGGAAAAAAGGAACTTGGAAAAATATAATCAATCAAGAAAATGTACTACACACTATTTCAAGGTGGGAAATGTGTAATAAAAAAAATGACTAAGTATAAATAACCAAGAAATGGTAAAACAAGATGGTAAAAATGAATTTGTTTTTAAACCAATATGAATTTTTTTTGCACCAAATTAAGATAAGTAAAATCATACTAAATATCACGTTGGGAAGTATGATAAACAAATTAATAAAATGGAAGTTATGTATAAGGGTGAAAATGATAATACAAATAAATTAATTAAGTTAATCAATCATTATAAATCATGTTGGGAAATATGAAATAAAAATAAAATTGTAAAAGATTGGTCTTAAATTGGTCATACTAATTCAAGCTGGGAAGTGTGAAAAATTCAAGAAATGGTTTAAATCTTACATGCACTTAGAAATAAGAAGATAAAAAGGTGAAATAAAAATGAAGTAAGCATAAAACATACTAAATATCAAGATGGGAAGCATGTAAAATGATGTGTAACTTTATAATCAATTGAATCTTATCTCAAATTTGACATATGTAATTTGGATAGTGATTTAGGTATTGGAAAATTTTGTGAGGAGGGTCGGGTCCTATCCATGGTCTTACACTGCAAATCGATAAAGATAACACCACTAGGGTGGAATAAATAGGAAAATTAGGTAATCAGAGGTGTGGGTATTAGGATTAAAAATATGGTATTTTATGAGGATGGTCAGGTCCTATCCGCAGTCTTATAAAGCAACTCAAAAATGAAATCCCAAGGGGAGGGGGTGATCAATACACTAAACAACAAATCTCAAGAGGAAATATGAGGGATATAAGGAGTGAAAAATATAGTGTAAAAATAAAGACTTAGGCATCTTATGAGAATACCTTAGGAGCTAAGAGGCATACTAAGGATACGAGAATAAGTTACTAGTGGTCGTCTATGTATAAAGGAAACCTGCTCATTATAGACACAAAGCTTTGTAGGCAAATAGGCATGCTACTAAGATCAAATCATGAAGGTAGATTGGTACAATAAAATAAAAATGGACCTACCTTCCCATGATGTGTTCCCCACCTTTTAGGACCCCTTATAGAGTCAAAGGTCTACTACAAAGATTAGGTACTTGCATGAGAAAGTAGATAGCACTAAAATATTTTTTTATTCTCCTCTTCTAATATATTGGTCTACTTCACCCTAAAGGACCTTAACTTTACCATGAGGCCAATTATGGAGTTTGAGCTTTGACTAGAAGAAGGATATGTGATTTGAATCATGTCTTTTAGTGTGATTAGACTTTTAAGAATATTTTTGCCTCTTGATATCATTGCCTTTTGTTTCAAATGATTTAGACTTTAAATTTATTTTGAAGGATTTTTAAGATTCCTCCTCTATAAGGATTTGGAATGACCAATCATTAGAGAGATAGTGATACACATGAAGGAGATATAGGATAAGGCTAAAATAAGTTAAGTAACCAAATACAAAGACTGACTAGGACACTTAGGATTGGCAATGAACTAGCATGTGATCTCAAGTCTCAGCCTTGTATATGCTTAGTTTATATTAAAAAAGGAAGAGGGAAAAAGGAGATCCAAAATGGACCGATAAGAGGAAAAAATAATGAGATAGATTGTTTGCTAACTAATCACATGGTAAAGGGAGATAATAACCAAGGGGAATAAGGTCTGTATAACCAAATCACCATGACAAATTATCTATGAAAAAAAAGGATAAGAAAGAAAAACTATTATAAAGATACAAGAAGAGAGTTTTGAGAAAAACTCTAAGAAAAGGGAAAGGGAAAGCATTGATAAATCAAAGATAATTATATGCAAAAAAAGGTAAGATAAGCAATATATAGTGCAACAAGTAAGAAATAATGATAGAAGATAAGAAAAAATTGACACAATGTCAAATGATAAAAAATATAGAAATAAAATTGGAGCACATGTCCAATCCAAATATAAATGTGAAAGCACCATGCATGTGCTCATAAAATTTGGTAAATCTATCCACACATTATCTAATACATTGGATAAATCTCTATGAAGCTGTAATCAAATTTCTACTAAGTTCTCATGAATCTTCAATGAATACCAGGCAAATACTTCTTTTCCAATCTTCTCAACTAAAAAAGTAGGAATGATCAAAAAATCATGATAATGAATAAAAGTAGGCAAAGTCTAGTTAGGAGAATGCATGGAAACAAGATATATGGGAGAAAAAGGAATAATTTGTGGAGAAGGATCCATAGGTGAAGGACTCATAGGTGGAGAAATATCCATGGGTGAGGGAAGGTCCATAGGTGAAAGGATCATAGGTGGAAACATAAAAGGTGGTGAAGGAACCATAGGAGGTAATGGAACCACTGGAGGTGGAGCCATAGGAGAATAAAGAGGAGTATTCTTATGGAAACAACCTATGAGAGGAGTGTTAGAAGGTCTGGGAATGGCTATAAGGTGATCTTTGAGATGTTATTATAAGATGTGACAATGGTCAGTGTGATGGGTACTACATAGATGCCATAGACAATATACCTCACCATACTTAGGCAAATATTAAAGAAGTACCTTCATGGGAGGTATAACTTTATCTAATGATGGGTAATAAGAGCATAAGGTATCAAGATATTGTTTCAACTTGTGATAATGGGTGGAATAATGGTTATCTATCCCATGGAAGCAATAAATACGCCTGTGAGTGGGTTTAGTATAATCAGTCATAGAAGGAGGTAAAATAGGAGTGGAAGAATTCGAGAGCATTTGTCAACCCATTTTTTGGGTAGAGGAGACATCTTAGGCAAGGGAATACAATTATAACAAAGGGAAAGTGATGATGAGGAAGGAATGGAACTAGGCTCAATATAAGGAGCGATAGTATCAAAAGTAAGAGTAGGCTCAAAAATAGTAGGAGCAAGAACATGATCAACTATAATAGGCTCAATAAGAGGCTAACATATTATAGGATTTATTGAGGGATGGGTGGGATCTCTATATGGTATAAGGAGGGTTTCACTAACCTCAAGGGTAAACTAATGATGGGAGTTAGGGAACCTAGAAAAGTAGTAAGGTTTGTCATATCATGATCCATGAACATAGTCCTGCATGGCTCCCTAAAAACTAGAGGTGTTGGTGCCATATATACCCTATGATAAATGGGGAAAATGAAAAAATCAAGAACTATAAGTGAGTAAAATGATGAGATGCATAAAAATACTCAAGCAAAGAAGAATGATAAGGAACAATCTTAGCATCACAAGCTTAGACAAGACCACCTAATAATGGATCATCTAAGGAATAACCATCATCATAATTTGGGGTATAAAAATCAATGATGTAGGTAGGGATAACCTTGTCATCCAATGAACCATGGTAAATATAATGGCTAGTCTTAGTCAAGACTATGGGAATGTCATCATAAGGAGGTTTGAAAGAATGAGGTTGCAAAGAAATAGGAAACTATGAGATGAGATGAGGTGAGAGATTAGAATTTTTGATCTTTAAGTTAATCTCATTAGGCTAATCATCATAGAAATGTAAAAGGTTAGGAAGAATGCCACTAATGAGCTTGGGATGCCCATTCTAATCATGGGACAAGTTTATAGGAAAGTTGATATGGTAAGACTCATAGAATGGAATACTTGGTAAGGGATCAAGAGTAGGAATATTAAAGACACCATGATCTTGGAATTATTCAAAATTCTAAGGGTTAGTGTCACCTTGAATCCTATAAATGGATCCATTGTGATGGAATTTAATCCATTGGTAGGCATAATAAGTGATAGCTCTCATATGGTGAGTCCATGACCTCCCAATCAAGATTTTATAAGAAAGGGGAAATTTAAATATCATCACCTTCACATGAATGGTGATAGGTGGAATGGTAATGAGAAGCCACACATAACCTAGAGGAAGCATTTACCTTCAATCGTATCCTTGGCATGTGTTGCATGTAGACTTGAGATTGCATTTACAGCACCTAAAATTCTTAATGAAATCAAGAAAATTGACACAAGTGCTATAACCATCATCAATAAAGGCATTCTTAACTTAGATATCACTAATTTGGATGCTAATGAATAAGGGAGGATCATCCACACAAAGTAGAATATCATTAGGAATCATAGAAGCTATGGGAAATTATAGAGAAAGACAAGTGTATATGGTCTCATCAATTTGGATAGACATATCTTCACATTGTTATTAAATACTATCTTCAAAACCAAATAAAGTTGCCTTGCATCCTGCTAGTGGAGGATGGGGGACATTCATTTTGTATAAGAGCTACATGAGGTAGTTGATATGACATGGATAAGTCTTCATAAGCTCAATTAATGGAATTTGGGATGAGAGATTAGTGATCTCTATAATGGGATCCCACTCATCATAGCTCATAATAAGGTTGTTAGATATAGGTGTATAATGGTTAAGTAGATCCTCAAAAGGAGGACCTAAAGCACATTGGAATTTTTATTGATAAGAAGAAGAAGGTTTAGGACAAGGTAGTAAATCATGTTGAGATGATGAACTAGTTGGTTTAAGTTTATTTTAAGAATTAGAAGAAGTGTTAGTAGAATCTTGATTATCAATAGTATTGGAAGATGATGGAAGAGTGGTAGAAATATAATGGGATGTGTTATCCAAGGGAGAATCATAAACATTGGATCATCAAAAGTGATGAGTTCTTCTTTCCCTAACTTATTTAAATGAGTTGGATAAGAATCCTGGATAACATGATATGTCTTATGTGAAGGAGAAGTGTAGATAGATTGAGAATCAATGAAAGCCACCACCCTTTGCATATTAGTCATAATAACCATATTTTCTTTAGAAGTTGGTTCAACAAGACTTTTTAAGTTATTGGTGGAAAGGATGGGCTTGTCTTGGGTGTCTTGAATTAGTTGACGATTAGGTAAAGGATCTTTATAGATAGCCAATGAGCTTTTGCTTGATTTAAGGCTTGAGTTTTGTCATTTTATTTATAGTCCTTGAAATTAATATCATAGGCTTATTGATGCTTACAGATAATGGAATCATGATCACAATTAGGTCCAAGAATAAAATCCATAGCTAAATTATGAAATTGTCTATAGGTCTCATGAGAATGACTACAACTAGCATAAAACCAAAAAAAATTGTTAGGATCATACCAAGATTTCATAGAATGGGTAGGGTCAATCTTTTATGGAAGAGGCCTAGGTAGATGCTTAAGAAATTTAGACAAGGATAAAGGTTTGTGAACATTGATGTTATTGGGTGAAGAGAAATGAACATTCATATATTGTTGAGAAGAAGAAATTGGTTCTGAAGAAGAGTTATGAATGACAACTTGAAAATTATGAATGGTATCATAAGAATCAATAACACCATCATTGGTGATATTGTAATTTTTATTCTTTAGTAATAAATGAGGACCCACAAAAGGTTAGGGTGGCTCAAATTGACACATTATAAAATATTGTCTTTTAGCTTGGTCAATAGCTTCCTCCAAGGTACATAGAGAGAGAGTGTGTGGACTTGATATTATAATTTATAAAAGAGGGCATTTGTAAAGAGATGAAAAGATTGTCATCTGCCATGTTATGTTCACATTTGTTTGACAAAGTCTTCCATCTCTTGACAAAGGCTTGGGAAATTTCATTCTCATGTTATTTGCAATTAATGAAATAGGCCAAAGTGTTTTTAGGAAGATCATTAGTTTGGAATTATTGAGCTAGAGCATTTACTAAGTCCTCTAAACTATAAATGGAATCAGATCTAAGTTGATTGTACCAATCCAAGGCATCATCCATAAGGGTTTCGGATAGGAGCTTGGTAGAAAAAATGTGTTTAATTTGACCCAACCCTTATAAAGATTTTCAAATGTTTTAAGGTAAAGGGTAGGATTAGTTGACCCATTATAAGAAATTGTAGGTGTTATACCTCATATATCAATGTTGGTAATTTGAGTTGTGAGAGGTTCATTTTGTATATATTTAATGGTTTTATTGACTAAAGAAGGTTGAGGGATGATATTGGCTTGAGAATATCAAAGAGGAGGGGGAACATTGTGGTTATGTGTGTCCTAAGCCATTGGTTATAGATGAGATTGAATATTAAATAGGTGGTTTTGCATTCTCATCATTTGATTTGTGTTATGAGTTTGAAAGATATTAATTTGATTGAGAGTTTGTAATAAAAGTTGATGTTTTTTATTAGCATTAGAATTGATATTTATGTTGGTATTAGTGGTTTGGTACTAATATAATATTTTATATGAGATTGAGAAGAATTGTGAGAATTTGAGGCACTAGTGGAAAATTTTTCTTGTGAAGCAAAAGATGAACTAGTGAATGGTTGATAGGAAGAAGCATTAGAAGCCTAATTGCCTTGGGTAGAAATTTATGAACTAGTGGAAGGATTAAGGATGGTGGACCTTATGAGAGGCCCACTAGATGTAGAACTTTCCATGTTAATTGAGATAATAGGCATGGAGGTAGATGAGGTTAGACAAGAAAAAATCATGGCATAAAAAGGATTTGAAATTAATAGAAAAGGTTTGGAACCAAAGAAAGTGGTACCTCTAAATCCCCTTGAGAATATAGGAGTAGGTGAATGAGGCTCTTCTATTTAACCACTAATCATGAGGTTATAAATGGTAGAAGGATCCTTTCCTCTATGTTAAAGAAATCAAAAATAAAGAAAAGCATTTTGGGAGCATACTCTAACTCAAGTTGATCTTCTAAGAAAAGAGAAATTTGTTGTGAAGAGGTATGAGGAGGGGTCCCATAGTTCATTGTGAGAGTGTTAATATTAACATTACTAGCATCTAAAAGAGGAACCATACTCTATCTATGGGAGACCCTATTAGGATTGGTAATCTTTATCATGTCTATTGACTATGACTCAGTATCATCACCCAATAGAAAGTCCATGATGAAGGGAAAAGAAGAGAGATGAGAAAGAAAAGGTAAAAAGAGGTGACTAAAACTATACATGGTTGAATGGGTCAATTTGATACATAAATAGGGACTATAAAACTATATACTATTGACTGGGTCAATCTAGTATAATTTATAAAAGGTATAAAAAGCACTTGGTAAATTGGGTCGATCCAGCATAGAAGACAAGGAACTTATGAAGATTAAAAATAGATTATAAAATGAAATAAGCTAACTTTGAAAGTAATGAAGAGTATTAATTACTAAAAGGAAATAAATAGCTAATTGGTTTAATGCTAGCTAATCCAATTAAAGCACATAAAATAAAAACTTGCAATATGTAGGATAATGCAAAGTTTTGTGCACATAATTGAGAAAAGAGTAAGAAATCAACTTGAAAAGTATATCTAAAAAATTAGTTAACCTAAATGTTTATTAGATTATTAATAATCATTTTTAATGTGATGGTAAGTTGACTATAAGAAAGGTACTATATAACAATCTAAGGATGGTTTCAAGTAGTTTGGGTTGAAAGGGACTATAGTGGCAATGATACAAGCTTAGTATTGGGGCCTACCCCTTCACTTCACACACCATAATGATAATGGTGTTGAGTGATTAGCCAAAATATACCCTTAACCACACTTTATACTTAACCAGAGCATCAAGTCAATTTCCCCTTGGTGATGAAATTCAAGTATATTAGCCTAGGGTAGACAAATGTTAAAGTGATTATTCATGTTATGTGATTTTTTTTTGTGTGCATAAAATAAAAATAGTGAAACTAAGTGATTAATTAAAAATACCCTAATTAGACTATGTGTACTATTCTAAGCATACAATCAACATGAAATGAAATGTTTGAGCTGATTACTAACATATATGAGGTTAATTCTAACTTTGAAATAAGGAAAAGTGTTGACACTATATACATAGAACACATAATAGGGTTGATATGGCTAAACTTATACTATGGAAGTAAGGCCTAAAAATGAACTGGGTCAATAGTATCGATCTAGTTATGTTAGATAGCACATAAAACACAAAATTGGGTCAGTAGTGTCAACATAGCTAACTATGCAAGGGAAAATTTGAAGACTGTAAACTATGAAATGAAAAATAGAAAAGAAAGAAATAGATAAGTAAAGAGGAACCTTAGTAGATCAGTGATGAAATGAAGAATATTGTTGATTTAGAACCTAGAAGTATGCTTTAGAAACATGTAAACTAGGTTGACAAAATTGATTAACTATACAAGAACCTATTAAAAAGTGTTGAAACTATAAGGGGTCAACTAAGTTGAACTAGTAGGATGAATTAGATGCCTAAAAGGCTAGAAACTTGTATTGGGTTGACTAGGTCGATCTAATTGCCTATTGTTGAAACTTTCGTGCATAGTGAAAAAGAGATAGGTTGACAAAATCAATCCAAATGTCAAAAATATATGATTAAAATGATGATCAAAATAAACAAAATATATGAAGTAAAAGTGAATAAATCATAAAAGGTTAGTTCATCTTGGGTTTACTAGAATGTAATAGTAAGGTGAAGCCAAAGTGAATTCTAAAAATAACAAGAAAATAAACAAAAATGGAAATGTGAAGACAATCCAACCAGTGGTGGGATAGGATTTGTGTGAGGTTCACCAAAAGTTATGCAATTAGAAATTCATCATGTTTATGAATTAATCATAGTTTGGATAAGATAGATCACACCTACACTTTTGATTAGGGATACACGTGTTAAGTGGGATCATGACTAATATGGGGATCCACTAGACCTGAATAGGGGATTACTTGTATCACTTATCACAACACATCATGCTAGGAAGGATTTTAAAGCCTATAGTCTAACACAATCACACAAAAACCCTAATGGAGTCCTGAGGTTTTAAATGTTCACTCTATTTTAATAGAAATAAAGTAAAATTTAATCTAGTACACACCAAAGCTTGTGGCACAAAGTGGCTGTTAGAAGCAATGAAATTAAAAAAACTAAACTAAACATTTATTAGAAGACATATAATCATGTCGATGTATATGGAATCCTAAATACATAGAGAGAAGAATACAAATGCATTATCTATCTACTCTTACAAAGGATAAATAAAGTTAAGAATACTTACCTTTGAATATGAATCTACTGAGCCTCAATCTCTCCCTTGCCCAAGGTTTTTCACAAGAGATGGTTACGGTATGTAAGGATAACAAAGATAAATCAACATTAGGCTACACAACCAATGTAAGCATCCTAAATACTTCTCCATAAGATAAGATCTATATCTCCAAAGAAAGTATGGAACCCTAAGATTTATTCCTCAAGTAGAATGGTTAATAAGTTAATGTTCATTCATAATTATTTTCTATTAATTATTCTTTTATGAAATGGTGGTAAATGACCTTGCATATATAGGTGGATCTTACCCCAAATCCATTTGATAATGTCAGCTGTATGGGGTCGACCCAGTCGACCCAATTTGTTTTCAAGGATAATTTACTAGGTGTTTGCTAGGTTGTATGAAAGGCTAACAAACTAGAAAGTAAAGAATGACCCTAAACTATACTAGGTCGACTCAGTTGACCTAGTACAATTGATATTCAAAAAGGATGTTAAGGAAAGAAAAGGAGGAATGTAAGGAGGCAAAGACTAGAATAGGTAGGACTGAGAAGAACAAGCTTAGGGTAAATGGTTTTAGGAGATAAGTGTGTAGATGTAAAGTGGTAAAAGGGACAATAATATTATGAAGCATCGATGGTCTAACCACCCCTTTTTTGGTGCACCCTTTAAGGCATGCACTTAGAGAGATTGAGACTTGACATGTTCTTTCAAGATACAAAGTGTCAGTAATCAATAAGAGTTTGAAAATATTATGTGTATACATTATGCATGGTATATACCAAAGTAATTGTTAGATATTTCTTTTTAGTATTAATAGGAGTTGTCAACTACTAATTATTTTGACTATGGTCGATACATTTGTCATGGACTTTAGAGATTCCACCATTTTTGTGAACATGGTGATTTATTACCTTCATGCACTCTAAATGCTATGTGTAAATTTATTTTTATATCATTTTTATTATGAAATTTATCCTTTTTATTAAAAAACCATGAGTTTTCTTCAATTATACATTTATGATTATAAGCCACATGGAGATTTGTTGTATCTTTACCTTTTTCTTTCTAGCCCTTTTATATCCACCATGGCAAAGAATCTGTAAATTATGAATGAGCATGATATTTCTACATGTACTCATCTTATTGTTTCACTATATTGGAATGATTCAATAAAAGATAAAGTTTAAGACCACTAAAATGTAAGCATTGAAAAAACACAAAAATTTCAATAGTGAAGAGTGCTAACATTTCACAAACTTGAATTATGAAGGCTTTAAAAAGTCATTTTGAAAAGAGCTCAAAAAATTATTTTATTTATGATAAATTCATTGACTAAAAAGAAATGTTTTTCTATGAAATCTTAGGATTCTAGATTAAAAATAGTTTAGATAGTGGGGAAGTGCATTACATTAGCATATTTGTGAAACTATGATCTATGAAGCATTTAAAAAACTATGAAATGATGAATATAACATGGAATTTAGTGAAATATAGTTTCAATAGAAACCAAATAGAAAATTCACAATGTCAAGATCAATTAATTTGTAAAACTATGAAAATAATTACCTAAGCTCATAACAATATTTAGGTTAATACTCTTCCTATTTTCACTAGGTATGTATGAAATAAATTGCATAGATTGTTGAATTTTGTTGTTGTTAAAGACATAACATGTAAGATAGATTATATTCAATTTCATTGTTTTTTTTTAAAAAAATTTTAATTACTTTTAATGAATATTTTACATACAATGTTGAATTTCTATGTTGTTAGATATAATGCCTAGTAGCATTATATTCAAAGTGAAGCAATTCATGAGACATATTTTAGAGTGGGAAGCCTCCCTCTATAATTTATTAAGATGAATATTATTTTCCTAGTTCTTTTATGTCATGCATCATCCTTTAATATTTTTTATATTCAATTTTTTTTCTTGAATTCATTTATTATCTTTGTCTAGATTAGTTCTTATTTTACTTAGACTATAATTCACTATAATTTCAAACAATTTTACTATAATAGGTTAATTTATTAGGTGTTTTATTTAAATTAAAAATTTAATAATAATTTATTTTATTTTAGAAAATAATGTCTCTAGTTGGATACACCTCATAAAGATATATCCCATTCAGAAATGACTCTATTTACTAGGATATAAGAGATGAAAAATTATTTAAAAAAAAAATCTATCTAGATAACTACCACTATGACATGTGATTGTTTCATTCAATATTAAGGTCACATGAAACCCTTTTAATTATATCAAGTATGAAATTTGTTTATGAATATTTGATTTTTATTCAAGTGGAATATATAAATAACTCTAAACATTCATGCCTAGTCATTAAGATGGATTTATAGGTGACAATGTATACAAAAAGTGGATGGTTCATTATAATAAAATTGAAAGGGGTTCTTGATATTCCTATGGTTCTAAAAAAGATCCTTATATATATTCTAATAGATGTGTTGTAGAAAATAGTCAATATCTTTGTAATAGGATTGTGACTGTATTTGAAAAAAGTTAATATGGATTTAATTCATCTATTGCTAATCGTTTAAATATGGATAAGGAATTTGGAAAATTAATATTTCATGCAAAAATGTTTAATTTTATGAGGAAACAATAGTTGGATAGAATTTGAAAATATACTTTAATATCACAAGTTTATGAATTAAAAGGGCCATAAAAAAAATACTATTATAAAAAAGGCTAAGAAAGAATCTAAAAATAGATAGTCTTCAAAAACTCAAGAGAATCAATTTTTTTGGTTCAATGATATATATTTCAATATTGGAATTGAGCATTACCATATGACACCATGTAAATAGTGGTACTAATATATTGATAGGGATAATGTCGATAAACTAGTTAACTCAATGTTATGTAACCTAGTGCTTCTTGTATGATAAGGGAAAGAGAACTTGATCTACAAATCAATCCTATCTCTGAGAAGATAAATAACACTATCCATTCTACTTGTTAGTATATTTAGAAAATTGAGGTCATGACCAATATGGATATGTTAGATGTAACTAAGGGTTCTTTTTTCACATAATATGACTAGATAGGGTTCCAAATCCTCTAGTTAAGCAATGTGGCATAATAACCCTATCTAGGTCCTATGGTTTCTAATAAAGTAAATGGAAAAGTAAGTTAATTCTAATCTAATGCTCACCAAATCATGTGGCATAAAATGGGGATAATAAACATTAAATTAGACATGAAAATAAATGTAGAAGTAATCCTAATGCATGGAGAGAGAAACATATCCATAAGCCAACATATGCAAATCTATCTAATCATAAAAGAGGAACAATAGTTAGGAATACTTAACTTGAATATGAACCCATAAAGATTCAATATCTCCTTGGACAATGGTTCTTTGTAAGAGGTTCTTATGGTTTGTAAGGATAGTAAAGATAGGTCAGCTCTAGGATACATGAGTTCTCCTATGTATCCAAAAGACTTTTTTGATAAGATAATATTCTTCTCTCCAAAGGAAGTATGAAACCTTAAGAAATTAGACCTAGATGATAATGGTTTATAAGTAGATACACAATTGAATGATTAACTCTATCTCTCTATAATGAAAATGGTAAAAAGGATGTGTTTATATAGCAGTATCTAACCCTAAACCTTTCCAAAATTTTAGTCAACACAATCAGCCCAGTTGACCTAGTTATTTAATAAATAAAGAAATTAGGTCCCAAACTATGTTGGCTAGGTCAGCGTACTCCTGTAATGTGTTGATTTATAAGAATAGAGTCAGCCCATGTGACTATTTTTTGTAGATGAAAAAAATATATTTTGGATTAGGTATAGGATATTTGAGGTTACCAATTACTTGGAAGAGTGTATAAGATAGGTTTTAAAGCTTAAATAAATGTATAGGAGAGGTTTATGTTGTTTTTAAATGGTGGTATAGGTAAAAATAATCTTGTGAAGCACCAATGGTCTACCCACCCCTTCCCAGTACACCCTTTAAGGTGTTCACTTAGAGATATTAAGTCTCAATGGGTTATTCTAAGAGATAAAGCATCAATAATTTATAAAGTTTAAAAATAATGGGTGTATACATATGCTTCACTCAAATATCATCACCTATCATGCAATTATAACATGACATGGTGCTTTAGGAAAAGAATATAGAAACACACAACACTGAGCCAAATGAATTGCAATAAGAAGTGAATAATATGAATGAAAGGATAAAATTAAAAAATGCATACCTTTACTTGCCTTAGTGCTATATATTAGAAATGAAGTGAAATAAATGAAAAGGTATCCAATATATGGTACATTAGGAAAACTTGTAAAATAAATAAAAATTTGAAATTTTTACAAAATATACATCTAATATGTGAAAATATTTTCTATGATGTTAGGATTTCTTAACATCTTTCAATTTAGAAAAAGAACTAGTAGAAACAAAGTTATGGGAGAAAAACATAATATGGTGGTAAATAATTGATGGGAAATAATTCTGAATAGTAAATATAAATAGGGGAAAATTAATTCATATGTTATTTTTACTATTTTAAGAAAATATTGCTTTGAGAGAGCTAGTTGAGCCAAAGAATGACCATGGTGAGGAGATGATAGCTATGACATGAAGGATGTATAGCAACTACATCTAGTACAACATAGGTATGTGGTGTATTAATTTCATTTTTTTGATAATTTTTATTGAAATTAAGTTAGATATATAAAAGTAGACAATAGACTAAATGTATATACCAAAAATTACCCTAGGAATTTTTTAATTATACCAAGGACACAATAGGATATTAGGTAGTAAATAATCATAATAATAAATGTCTAAGTCATTTATGGTAAATGGTTGACAAGTCACCATAGATTTCAAACAATATCCACCTTGTTGACTTTGCTAGAAAAGGTGAAAGGAATCAAGGAGGGTGATTGTTTAGTAGAGGGTTAATTTACTATTATTAGGGATGATTTATAGCATAGGGTCGACTTAGTTGGAAAGAAATACATGGATGACTTAGTACATTATGGATGATGTAGTATGCACTAAGGGGCTGATATGGTTTGGTAAATTAGGTTGACTGCATGGTAGAGGATCAACTTAGTATGCAAAGTATGAGAAATCACTAATTTAGAATTAAAAAGGTTGATTATATCTATAATAATGAGCCAAATATGTAGTAGAGGTTGAATTAGTATGAAAAAGAGGTGACAAGGCCAATTTAGTATCAATAGGGTTGATTATGTAGGAAAGAGATTATAAAATAGAAAAATAGGAAAAATAGGCTAATGAAGTAATTAATTTTTACTATTTAAATAATTTTAAGAATGTATTTTCATTATTTTTACATCAAGATCTAATACATTCTCAATTATTTGAAATTTTACAAAGATAATAAATATTTTAGCACCTAGTTGATGTATCATGGCTACCAAATTTGCTAGAGTGACTATCAAATATGGATCAAGATTGACTAGTTTCCTTGGGATTTAGGGACATCATGGAGATGAAGAGGATACTAATCATTATTGATCTATTCATTATGTTCCTTGGATCATAAGAGTGATTTACCAACACTTTATAATGGGAGGTGGAGGGGAATACCATAGAGGTGGGAATCACCTTAGAGGATGTCCATGTCTTAATTGGACTTCCCATTGTTGGTAAGATTGTCATATGTGATGCACTAGAGGTAGAGGATGAGAGGAAAGCCCTAGCCCTTAGATCAATAGGTTTAGATAGTATTTACCCTATTTTGTAATTTAGCTTCTTTGATGTGTATATATCAACCATTTTAGATATCCAAAAGGTCATGATAGGACTTTTGATTATATGTGTGATATGTCACAAGTCAAATGGGAATGTATCATTATATGTTCTAACATTATGTCAATCTATCCTAGAGTAGGGTGATTTATATGATTTGGAATCTATCATTTGGGTGAAGCTCATGCATGATATGTATCTTATGTTGACCCAGGGGTGGAAGACTATGGGCCCCACCATTTTTATGATTACTTGGATTTATGAGAGGTTTATTATGTATCAACTTACTAAGTTGCTCCATGTGGTGGATGATACGATACCTCAGGTGGTTTGATGGAGGCCTAATCATGTAGTGCATTTCATGCCCCATGTCATGACTTTATAGATCATTACATGAGGTAAAATAGTGTGGCATCCCTACACTAATATTATGGATAGTTGGTTGACTTGGGCTATTGTTGCTATAGGATTGGCATGAGTTTGTATCATAGGCCATTATACTTCATGGGTGGAGCCATATCTGGTAGTTAGTGTACCTGAATAGCTAGGATTAACACATTTATCATATCCCCTAGTAGTGCCTAATTATTACTCACAATATGCTAGAGAGCCAATAGGTAGAGGAGGTATAGGGGTTATTCTAGAGATATATGTCATTAGAACTCATCAAGTGAGGCCATTGGTAGGTTAAGTAAAATAATAGGAGAAGTCAAGCCTGAGGTAGAGGATGTTATAGTTTTATACATTGAGGGTGATGATGTAGGTGAGGTAGCTATGAATCCATAAAAGGTATGATAGTGGCCATCATGAGCTCATAAGGGATGGAGGCGCCATTGGAGGCAGGAGACATGGGCTCTAGTAGTTGTACATGGAGATCCCAAAGTGGCTACTAGACACAACTAGTTTATAGTGAGGCATTTAAGGAAAGGACCATGATGAGCATAGGTAGTGACTCCAAGTTTTGCACTTATATGGAGGAAGCCTCTAAAGGAGGTTCTTGATAGTTGGGTTGATGGGGAGACCATGATTGGTGACACTAACATGGGTAAGAAATGCTTTAATTTATTAATTTTTTGACATAGAGCACTAAATACATTGTTGATTATGTACTTGGTGTAGATATATGGTTTGATACACACACACACACGCACACACACTCACACACACACACACACACACACGCACACACACACACACACACACACACACACACACACACACACACACACACACACACACACACACACACACACACACACACACACACACACACACACACACACACACACACACTCACTCACTCACACACACACACACACACACACACACATGAGATTTGATGTATATTTAGTTTTTGTTTTATATGTAATTTTGTAGAAGAGATCATATGGGGATCCATGATTGTGTCTACACACCATAATATTTTGGATGGGGTGTTATCACATTAAAAATTATTAACCTTAGTGGATCTTATGGTACCATCCACCCCAGCTTATGTTAGCTAGTTTAGATTGTTTAGGGAGGGTGATTAATAGTTGCATGTATGAGGAGATAACTTACAACCACCTATAGGAGTAGGAGAGAGAGAGAGGCCCGATCTTGATAGGCATTGGCATAAGAGTGAGCCACCCATATGGAAACTACTATAGAGATTGGATGTGTCCAAGCCGAGTTGGCCAATCTACATGGATAGATTGATGGTTTTATAGCTTGGATTTTTTGGATATACATGCATGGTTGAAAATCACATCAAATCAAATCAAATAAAATCAAATCAAATGATATACATGCACGGTTGAAAATCAAATCAAATGTTTTGGAAAAGTATAAATAATCATAAAATATAATACACACTATATCATGATGGGAAATGTGTAAGAACAAAAGATGAATAAATATAATAAATCAATATGGTCAAGTAAAAGGTAAGACGTGTTTTAAAACCATGTATAAGTAAAAATTGAACCAAAGTAAAATATATATAAGTCATACTATAACAAGTTGGGAAGTATGAAGAATTGTAATAAAGTGGTAAATACATTATAACAAATGGAAAAAAATAATCAAACAATAAACTTAATATTACTAAATCAAGATGGGAAGAATGAAAATAAAAACAAAATGTAGGTATAAATCAAATTATTCATCTAAATGAAGATGGAAAGTATGATAAAATTAATAAATTGGTAGTAAACATACATGTAATCATATAATAAGAAGATAAAGGTAAAGTGTTTATGAAGTAAGCATAAAACAGACTAAATCAAGATGGGAAGTATGTAAATGATGTGTAAATAATAATGTAACATAAATTATCTCAAATTTGAATCAAGTAATTTTATTACAACTTGGTTATAGTAGGATGTTTTTATTTGAATATTTTGTGAGGAAACCCTAGTTTTATCCAAGGCCTTCCACTAAAACTCATAAAAGGAATACTAATGAGGTGGATTCAAATGTTGGAACAAATTAAAGGGGTTTAATGTGGTAATTTTTTAGTACTACCTAGTCCTATCCAAGGTCTTATACTATAAATCACAAGGTGAACATCAATTAGGTGAATGGTAATAAGGGTAAAATAAGGAAATGTTTTGTGAGGAATGTTTGCTCCTATCTAATGTCTTACAATGCAAATCGCAAAGGGAAAACCTAGGGGTATGATTAGATAACAAAACAATATTCATCAAGGGGTAATATTAGGATTGTTTTAATTAAATAAGAAGTGTAAAATGCATGATATATGAATTTATGAGAAAACCTTAGTAAACATGAGGCATACTAGGTAAGAATGAAAGACACTAAGAGGCTAGAAACCATCAAAATACAAAGGATACCTACTCACAATTTGTACAAACATATATATGAAAATATATGGAATACTAAGATCAACTCATGAAGGTTATATGAACAATGAAATTAAAATATAGAAACCTTCCCAGAACATGTCCCCCATTCCTCAAGACCTATTATAGAATCATCAGTCTATCATGAAGATTGGGTACTTTTGTGAGAACGTAGGTATCACTATTGATTTTTTGTTGTCTTATCCTAATATACTATCCTACCACACCCCAATGGACCTTAGCTCTATCTTGAGGCCAACTATGTAGTTTTAGATTTGATTATAAATAAGAGGTGTGCTAAAAAATGAGAAATCACATATTTTAGTGTGATTAGACTTTTGAATTGTATGTTGCCTTTTGAATCATTGCCTTTTATTTAAATGATTTGGATTTTAGCTTTTTTATGGATTTTATGATTCCTCCTCCATACAAACTTGGAATAACCAACACGAGTGATAAAATTTATACACACAGTTAAGCTTTAGACTGTGGTTATAGAAGACTAAGTAATTATATATATGACTGACTAAACAACTTAGGCTTCCCTATGAACTAGTATGTAATCTCAAGTTTCAACCATATGTATGTTTAGTGTGTGAAAGGGAAATAATGGAATAAGGGAGATCAAATAGATATGTGTGTAAAAGTAGTGCAATGAGAAGTATTTCTTTCTTAATTGATCATATGGTAAAGATGAAATAATAATGGGATGAGGTTTGTATAACCAAGTCATAATAATAATGATCTTTATTTAAGTTTGAAAGATAGCAAACAATCATCAATAAGAAAGGAATCCATGGGAAAGAATTGAAAACATAAGCATAAGTTTAAATCCATGAAATTAATGAAAATAGAACATAAGCGAAATTAAAAGAGAATGAAACCATGTAAAACACATAAATCATAATATAATGATTCATGCAAAAGGAATAATTGATATCGTGTTTGACAAATAATCAAAAATATAAGATATATAAATAAATTATCAATCCAATCCAAATAATATAATAGAATGATAAATAATGTGAGATAACACCATGTTGTGTTCATAAATAATGATATATTTTAACATAAATGTTATCTATATCATTGTATACATCTATATAAAGCTAAATTTTGATATTAGTCAGAGTCTCATCAATCTTCATGGAAATTTGTGAAAAGACTTCCTTTCATATCATCTCTATCGAAAAGGTAGGTGTATAAGAAGAATATTAATTCTCATGTGGTATCTCTTATGTGGGATAATCAATGCAAGGAATATGTATCTCAATATTAATGGTATCTATGGATCTAGGAGGAGGTAATCAATAGAGAAGGAGGAGCTTTTGTGAATGGGTGACCTAGAGTAATAAGAATAATTGGTGTTAGTTTAGACTATGGGAAATATTATATATGTTCCTAATCACTTGGTATAGATTAGTATGATGGGTAGAACACTGATGCCAAAGATAATAAAATTCATCATATTTAGGCATGTACTCTAGAAGTAACTTAGAAGGAGGTATAGTCTTGTCTCTGGGTTGGGCAATGACTAGTCACAAAGTGTTGATGTAATACCTAAAATTTTGGTAGTGTGTAGAGGAATGGTTATTTATTCCATGAAATCAAAAAATACATATATTAATATAATTTTTAGGTCTACTAGTTGAGGGGGTAGAAGAAGAAGCATGGGGCTACTGATATAGACGACAATCCTTGGTCTAATGACCAATAACTCTATTTATATTGTAATAAGGCTGATATACCCATTGTGTGGGTAAGGGATCAAGTTGAGGTAATGGCATAAGACAATCACATAGTAAGGGAGGAGATATATTGGAAACTAGAGTAGGATCATCTGTTGGTAAGGCTTGTTGTGTAGCAGGTCTAAGCAGAGTCGCTAACATTTGTGGAGGAAGTATACTAGAAGGGTCATGATATCTATAAAAATGATAGGATCCTATCATGGAATGATATATGAGCATACTCTGGAGAGGATATACTATGACTAGAGGCATAATACATGAGTTTTTCATATATAACTTGTGAATAATAGTGGATATACTGATATTAGGTACTATAAAAGAAGGAATGATAGAAGATGAATGAAAAGATTGGAATAAAGAAGAGTGATATCTAAGAACCACAACATATCTATCTTTGATTAATCCCATTAAAAATGGCTCATCTAAATAATAAAAATCATCATAATTGAGTGCATATAAGTATATAGTACATTTGGGAACTATTTGGTTAGTCGAGGAAGCATGGTGAATGAAATGTTTGGTTTTGGTTAAAGTAACCAGTATGTTGTCAAGAAGTTACTAATGATATCAAGTTTGAGGAGAAAGAGGAATTTTAGTGATGATGTGAGTACAAAGATTGGAAGTTTTGATATGTAGGCTTATCTCATTTGGTTCATCATTATCAGAGTCTAAGAGGTTAGGTGGAATATTGCCAACTAATTTTGGATGACCATTATAACCTATAGTGGAGTTGATGAGATAATTAAAGTGTTAAGATTCTTAAAATGTAATTTTATGCAAGGTTTTAAGGTTGGGTATTTTCAAGACACCTCATTCTTGAAATTATTTGAAATTTCAAGGATTTATTCCCCCTTGAATCTTTTAGATAATACCATTTTGTGACATTTTGACACACTGGCATGAGAATGAAGCAACTACTCTCCTACAATTAGTCCAAGGTCAATTGAGTAAGATATTTTAATAGTGTGAAGTTTAATATCATGAATTTAATATGGATGGTAATGGGAATCCAAACATAACATAAAGGAGTCATTTGTCTTTGATCATAGCCTTGGTATGTACTACGTGTGGATTTAAGCTTACATTAAAAATATCAAAGTGTTTTAATAAAGTCATAGGGAGTAATACAAGTGAATGAACCTTTATCAATTAAAGCATGATTAGTTTGGATATCACCTATTTGGATGTTAATGAATAAAGGAGGATCATTTTCACAAAACAATATCTCATCAAGAATCATAGAAGATATAGGAAATTTAAGTGAGAGGGAAGTCTACACTATTTAGTCAACATAGATGGACATATCTTCACTTTGTTTCAGTATGTTATCTTCAAATCTAGATAAGGTAGATTATTTTCCTATAGGTGGAGGATGAGGGATGTACATTTTGAATAGTAAATGTATTAGGTGATTACGATGGCGTGGATAAGTTCACATTAGTTCTAAGAAGTGAATTTGATATTGGAGATAAGAAAGTTTTGAAATAGTATCCCATTCATCATAACCCATGAGAAGATTGGTAGATAGAGGCACGTAGTGTTAAAATATATCCTTTTAAGGGGGTTAAATGTGAAAATAAACTTATTTTGATAAGGTATGGTTGGTTTAGGTGGGTTGAAAGTAGGTTAATTTACCTTAGGTGATGTGATTGTTTGTTGAGGTATTTTTTGTGGTTGAGTAGAAGAAATGTTTTTTAAAGTTTGAGGGATGCTTTCTTGAGGTATGTAAATTCGGGAAGAAGTAGATGTTATGTAAATAGTATGAGAGGTATGGTCAATTTGTGTTATTGGGAGTTGTGTTTTTATGGGTATTGGTTCCTCATGCCATAATTTTATGAGATGGGATGGGGAAGTATCTTGAATAATGGAAAATTTTAAAGAGGTATGATGTGTAGGTGTTGGTTTTGAATCAATATAAGTAACTACTCTTCTAATATTATTCATGTCAACCATGTTTTCATCATTGGTGTTAAGGTATATAATATTTTAAATATTATTAGTAGTAGGGTTAGGTTGTTTAGTGTTGTATTGGTGATTAAGAAGGGATCCATGTAGATAGATAAATGAGCATTAAATTTTTGTAAAGCTTGGTTTTTAGTTTGAGTTTCATGATATTTAAGTGTTATTTCACAATATTGTTGACATTTTTGTATAAGGTATTAATGGTCAAATTTATGACCAAAGAGAAAATCCATAACAATATTTCTTAATTATCTATAAGTTTCATGAGAATGGCCCCAACTTACATGAAACCAATTTTTTTTTGGGATCATACCATGATTTCATGGCTCATGTCAGGTCAAAATCACATGGTAGAGGTCTTGGGAGCTATTTTTTAATTTTAGATAATGATAATAGTTTGTACACATTAGTATGATTGTTTTGGGAAAATGCGGGATTATGATTAGAATTATTTCTATGGGAGTAACATGATCCATAGTATTGGTTGGTGAAATAACTTGGATGGTGTGTATGGTTTCATTAGTGTCGATAAAACCATCATTTATTTCATGATGGGTTTTTTTAATAAGAATGTGAGTTTATATTGTAGGTTGAAGAGGTTCAAATTGACACAATAAAATCTTGGCATTTGGCTTGGTCAAGATCTTATTCTAAATTTTTTGTAGAAAGGGTCCTAACATGATATTGTAGTTTAGGGTGGAAATCATTAGGAAATAGGTGGAAGAGATTATCATCTTCCATATTATGCTCAAATTTTTTAGACAAATTTTTCCATCATTTGATGAAAACTTGTGTTGTTTCAGTTGAGTTTTTTAAAATTGATAAAATGAGCTAAGTTATTTTTGGGAAGATCACTAGTTTGGAATTCTTGGACCAGTGAATTGACCAAGTCTTTTAGGGTAGAACTAGAGTGGGTTTTCAATTGATTATACCAATCTAAATCATCTCTTGAAATCATTTTATCTAAGAGTTTAGTGGCATCAAAAGTATTAAGCTTAACCTAATATTTCTAAAGGTTTTAAAATGTTTTTATATGTAAGGTAGGATCTATAGATCCATTATAAGTGAGGGTGGGAGTGATTTCTCCTATATCAATGTTGGAAATTTAAGGTACTAAAGGTTTATTTTGTAAATGTTTGATAATATTTTTGATAAGTGGATGTTGTGGTATGAGGTTACCATGTGAATACCTAAGCGGGGATGGGTGGCATTAGGTTTTTTCACTCCTCATTGAGCATGGTGGGGCTGATTTTGGATATGTGTTAGGTGATTTTGAATTTGCATAATCTACTTTACATTATTAATTTAAAATGTATGCATTTGGTTAAACATTTGTAATAAAATTTGATTGGTTTGAGCATCATTTTGACTAGTGGATGAAACACTTGATGCATTAGAGTTATGTGAGGTATTAAGAGGTTGAGATGCACTATGAGTGTGGGAGGAGGTAGTAGCATTCACCACAATCATGGCATCAAAAGCATTAATAGTAAAATAAGTGTTGGTAACATGAGATGCACTAGTAGAAAAATAAACATTATTATCATGATATGCACTACTAACATGGGTTTGGATGTGGGTATTTTGGAGATCCCCACTAGAAGTTGAACATGCCATATTTTTATAAATACTTGGCATGGAGGTAAAAGAAGACATAGAGGATGATGTCATAGTGTGGGAAGGAGAAATAATAGAGGCGAAAGGTTGAGATCAAAATAAATGGATTGCCAAAAATCCTTGGGAAAAGCTAGGGGAAGGTGAATAGGGTTCTCCTATATGAGGTCCCATCATGAGGTTATAGATGGTTGTATGATCTTTTCCTCGATGTTGAGGATTTTTCATTGATGAAAAATATCATTTTAGTTGTGTACTCAAGGTCTCACTTATAATCTAATTAAAACAAGGGGTTAAGTGTCAAGGAAGAATGGGGAGGATTCCCATAGTTGGTAGTCAGGTGGAAACATGGACATTGATTTGATTTGTGGTAGGTTCCACCAAATGTGTTTTAGGAAACCTATTTGGATTGGTAAAAATCATCATGTTTATTTGATTAAATTATATGTTATTATCAAAAAATAAATTCTTGATGATGAAAGGAATATAAAAATTTGTTAGAATTGAGGATCAAATGGTAGGATATTGGGTCAAACTAGTCAACACTATCTTGTAAGATAGTAGGCAAGACAAGCTAAAAAAGATAGTTAAACTAGTTGACTATGTTATGAAGATGGTAAAACTAAGGGATTATAAAATACACACATATAAATAGGTAAACTATGTGTTTAAGTTAAATATAGCAAGAAATCAATAATATATTGGGTTAAACAAAATGATTGTCTTCTATGGTAAAGATAAATTGTAGGAGCCATAGTCGAGCAAGTCAACTATGGTCTAAGGGTAGAGATGGGTTTGGACAGTTATGACTCTGAATCATCTAGTGTTAATTTGTAGAAACTTGAAATACACACATAGGAGACTAAGTCAAACTATTTAATCCATTTTTTTCACACAACATAAAACTTATACCAATACAGACTGATATAAGTTTTTCAATATAACATACAATTATCAAATAACAAGCAATATAAATTAGAAATGCTAATCTATGTGGTCATGCCTAAATGTTTTAAATTACAATTTTATAAATAAATCTGATAGAGATTTGTATTTATAAATGAATTATAAAATTAATCCAAGGATGGTTTAAGGTAGTTAAGGCTAAAAGGGATCTATATTGGTGAAGGTACTAGTTTGTTATTGGGGCCTTACCCCTCACTTCACATTCCCACAATGATAAGGGTGGTAGGTGATTTGATAATACATAACATCAACCACATATTTATTCTTAGCCAAAAAATAGATTCATCTCACCCATTAGTGATGAAATCCAAGTATGTAGACCTTGGGTAGAATTTTTTTAATGATTTTTTATATTATGTGGCTTGGAAGTGTGTGAATAAAAGAAAAATAATGTGATTAAATAGATAAATTTAACCTTCCTATTTAGTTTATGTGTGATACTATAAATAATAAATTATTCAAATGAAAGATTATTTAATTACTATTTATATGAGTTAATTCATTTACTTGAAGAGTACAGGGTCAGTTCAGTCAATTGAGTATGCAAACAATACAAAATAGAATCAATTGGATTGATTTTATCTATTAAAGTAAGGGCCAAAGAAACATAGTTGAATGAATTGATTGAGTCTCTTAGGAAATAATCAAATATATAAATAAATAAATCTAGTTGACTAAGTTTACTATAGGGTTACAATTTTATAGACTAAAACTTATGAAAAATATGACTAAAAAGAAAGAAAGAAATGACTGAGTTGGTGAGAATGAACCTGATGAGTTTAGGGATGTTGAATTTGTTTTTTTATATTATGTTATCCAAATGAATATTCTAAACTTGATAATAGATTCAACTAGGTCAAATAATTTATAAAATAGATATGTGAATAAGTGAACTGAATTAAGTAGATCAATCCAATTACTTTTGGTTGAGGATGACATGCATAACACCAAATAGAGTTGATCAGATCAATTATGTGTTAGAACTACACATAGAATGTAGGCCGAGTCAATAGATTCAATATAATAATGAAAAATTGTAATAAATGATAATAAATAAAATCCTAAAATAAACCTACAATGGTTAGTTCATGTTAGGTTCACCATATTGTATGATAAGATAAAGTGAAGTCGATCTACAAATCAATCCTAATTCAGAGAAGATAAATCACACTAGCCCTTCTACTTGTTGGTACATTTAGCTAATAGAGGTTATAACCAATATGGATATTCTAAACCTAATTAAAGGGTTTATTATCACATAATATCACTAGATAGGATTCCAAATCCTCCAGTAGAATAATACCACATAATAACCCTAGCTAGGTCCAATGGTCTTTAACAAAGTAAATGACCAAGTAAAGTAAATATAATTTAGTGGTCACCAAAGCATGTAACACACATGGGGATAATAAACATAAAATTTAACATGCAAATAATAACTCTACTCAAGTAAATGTAGTAGTAATCCTAATACATGGAGAGAGAAACATATTCATAAGTGAACATATGCAAATCTATCTACTAATAAAAGAGGAGTAAGAGCTATTAAAACTTACCTTAAAGACAAACCCATCAAGCCTCAATATTTCCCTTGGCCAATGGTGCTTTGAAATAGGTTTTGTGGTTTGTAAGGATATAAAATATAGGTCAGCTCTAGGATACATAACTTATCCTATGAATCCAAAAGACTTTTCACATAAGAAAATATTCTTCTCTCCAAAGGAAGTATGAAACCTTATGAAATTACTCCTCAAGTAGAATAGTGGATATGTAGATGTTCAAATGAATGATTATCTCTATCTCTCTAGTGAAAATGGTGAAAAGGATATGTTTATATATTAATATCTAACAATTTTAGCCAACACAATTTGCCCAGTCAACCTAGTTATTTAATAAATAAAATAGTTAGGTCCTAGACTAAGTTGGTTGGACCAATTTAGTCTCGTAATGTGATTATTTATAAGAACCTAATCAACCCATGTGACTCTATTTGGTAGATGATAAAAGAGGTTTTGTCTTAGGTAGGGGATATTTGAGGCTATGAATTACTTGTAGGAGTGTGTAAGGGAAGTTTTAAAGCTTAGGTAAACATATAAGAGAGGTTTGTGTTGGTTTTAAGTGGTGGTATAGGGAACAACAATATTGTGAAGAACTAATGGTATACCCACCCCCTTCCTAGTGTACACTTTAAGTCATGCACTTAGATAGATTGAGTCTTGATGGGATTATGAAAGATAGAAAGCATAATTAAATTAATAAAGTTTAAAAATATTGTGTGTATACATATGTTCCTCTCAAAGCTCATCATGTTTCATATAGTTACAACATGGGATAGTGATTTGGGAAAAGAACATTAAAACATAGAATGATGAGATAAATGAAATCTAGTAAGAAGAAAATAAGATAAATGAAAGGACAAAATTGAAAAATACATACCTTTAATTACCTTAGTGTTATAGAGTAGAAACGAAGTGGGATAAATGTAAAGGTGTCCAATGTAGGGAAATTAGGAAAACTAATAAAATAAGTGAAAAATTATATATTTTTTGAAAAATATACATGTATTATGTGAAAATATTTTCTATGACCTCAAGATTCCAAAACATCTTTCAGTTGGGAAAAAGTTTTATTAGAAACAAATTTATGGGCAAAAAAAAAATCTGGTGGTAAATAATTAATAAGAACTAATTTTGAATATTAAATATAAATAAGATAAACATAATTCATTTGTTATTTTTATTTTTTAAAGAAAATCCTTACTTGAGAGACCTAGTTTATCCTAGATAGAAATCATGTTGAGGATACATAGCTATGAAGTGGAGGATGTCTAGCATCTGTAGTCATTGCAACTCAGGTAAGTAGTGCATTAATTTCAAATTTTTTGGTAATTTTTATTAAAATTAATCTAGATATAGAAAAGTATATATTATAAGAAATGTAGATACTCAAAATGACCCCAAATTTTTTTAAAGAAAACTAGGGGCACAATGGTATATTTGGTAGGAAATAATTAAACCAATAAATGCTTAAGGCATTTATGATTATAGTTAAAAAGTCATCACAGATTTTGAATGGAGTCAGCCTTACCAACTCAATTGTAAAAGGTGAGATGAATCAAGGAGGTTGATTGCATATAAGAGGGATAATTTAATATTATTGGGTGGGGGGGTGAAACTACATAACATAGGGCCAACTTATTTAGAAATAAATATATGACTGACTTAGGACACTCTAGCTAATACAATATGTAGTAAGGGGATGATATAATATAGTAAATAGGGTCAACTAGATGGTAAAGGATAGATTTAGTATGTAAAGGATGGGAAAGGGATGATTTAGTATCAAAAAGGCTGTTTTTTTTTGTAGGAATGTGTCAATTATGTATCAAAAAGGCTGACTTAGTATGGCAAAGAGATGATAGAGCCAAGTTGGTATCAAAAGGGTCGAGTATGTAGAAAAAAGTGACAATATAGGAAAATAAGAAAAAAAAGCTAATGAAGTCATCAATTTTTAGCACTTTAAGAATTTTAATAGTGTATTTATATATTTTTTACATCAAGATCTAATATATTCTTAGTTATTTGATATTTTATAGAGATAATGGAGATTTTTGTGCTTAGTTCATGTATCATGGCTACCATATTTGATAGAGGGACTATCAGATGTGGATCAATATCAACATTTTCCTTGGGATTTGGGGGAATTATGGAGATGAGGAGGACCCCACTTAGTTTTGATATCATTATCATGTTCCTAGGAGAATGGGAGCAACTGACCAACACTTTCTGATTGGAGGTTGAGGGAGATATCATAGAGGTGGAAATCAGCTTAGAGGATGTCTATGAATTACTTGGGCTTACCATTATAAGGACTCATATCATATGTGATGCATCAAAGTTAGATAAGTATAGGTGATCCCTATCCCTTTGGGTGATAGGCTCAAATAGGATTTACCCTAGGTTGTAGGCTAACTTATTCGATGTGTATATCTTAGCCATTATAGATATCTAAAAGGCGATGATATAACTTGTGAAAATGTGTGTGTGCTTTGTCATAATTCAAATGGGAAGGTACCATTATATCTAGTAGCTTTATGTGAATCCATCCTAGATCAGGGTGATTTTTATGATTTGGGTTTTATCTTTTGGGTGTAACTGATGCATGATATGCATGGTATGTTATCTTAAGGGTAGAAGACTATGGGCCCCATCATTTTTTTTAGTGTTTGGATTTATGAGAGGTTTCCTATCTATTGGTTGGATGGGTTTCCCCATATGGTGGATGATACAATACCTTGGGTGGTGAAATGGAGGAATTATCATGCAATATATTTCATTCCCCATGTCCCACCTTTATAAACTATTACATGAGTGTAGATAGTGTGGTAGCCCTACACTGATATTATGTCTAGTTGGCTGACTTGGGCTACTATTGCTATAGGATTAACACATGTTCACATCATGGGCCATTATTCTTCATGTGTGGAGCCACATCTAGTAGTTTGTATACTTGTATATCTAGACCTACCACATCTAGAGGATCCTTTACTAATGTTTGTTTATTTGTCACAACATGCTAAAGAGTTGATAGGTAAAGGCAGCACATAGGTGCCTACAATACATGTCATTATGACTCAATGAGTAACACCATGATCAAGTTAGGTAAAATATAAGTGGGTAATGAGGCTTAAGGCTAAGTATGTTATAATTTTGGATATAGAAGGTGATGATGTAGATGAGGTGTCTATGTAGCCACAAAAAGGAAAATTATAGTCATCATGAGAACATAGGAGATGGAGGAACCATCAGAGCGAGGAGACATGGGAGCTAGCAATCACACATGGAGATCCCAAGGTAGATGTTGGACGTAGTTAGTCTATATAGAGGAGTTAAAGAGAGGACCATGATGAGCATATGTGTCAAATCTAGGCTTTTCACTTGCATAGAGACATCCTACAGAGGAGGTGTTCAATGGTTGGGATGATAAAGATACTATGGTTGGTGACACTAGAAATGGTAAGAAATATTTTAAGTTATTAAGTTTTTGACATAGGACACTAGATACATTATTGTTTATGTACTTGGTGTATATAGATGGTTTAGGATATATACACATGAGATTTGATGTATATTTGGTTGTTATTTTGTAAGGAATATTATGTAAGAGATTAGATGGGGAACCATGATTATGGATTCACATCATGATATTTTGGATGGGGTCCTATCACATTATGAGCCATCCACCTTGGCAGATCTTGTGGTACTATTTTCCACAACCAATGTTATATGGTTTAGAATGGTTGGGGAGGCTACTCAATAGTTAAATTAATGAGTATATGGCCTAAAACCACCTATAGGGGTAGAATATGGAGAGTTCCAAGCTTGGTAGGCATTGGCATAAGAATGATCCACCCGTATGGTGACTACTATAAATCTTGGACATGTGGAGGCCTATGTGGCTAATATATATGGATAGATTGATGGTTTGAGATCTTGGGATACCTCATTATATCATACCACTTATAGGGGTCAGTCATAGGCATATATCGGTAGTGTGGATTGGTCATAGAATATACATGATGGAATTAAACCTTAGATTTGTAGATATTGCATTTTGCACTAGTATTATATTATATCAGACTCATGTTATATATATTGATATAGAAATTTCCTGATCTATGATCTGTACTATTGGTATTGATGGATGTATGGATGCATTTCCTTTATAACACATGTATTTTACTTTTGTTGTATGTGCTATAGGAAATATGCGATGTGTTTTTATTATCTAGCATTATGTGATATACGTGCATGGTAAAAAAAAACAATTTTTAAAATTATAAATAGTCATAAAATATAATACATGTTATATAATGATGGGAAATGTGTAAAAAGAAAACCAAATTAAAACAAATATAAGTCATACTATATCAAGTTGGGAAGTATGAAAATTTGTAATAAAGTGGCAAATGAGTTATAAAAAATAGAAAGAAAATTATTGAATAATAAAGTTAATAAATCATACTAAATCAAGATGGGAAGTATGTAAAGAAAAACAAAAGTTTTTGTATAAATCAAATTAACCATACTAAATCAAGATGGTAAGTATGATAAATTTAATAAAAGGGTTGTAAACATACATGCAATCATAAAGTAAGAAGATAAAAGTGAAGTGTTTATGAAGTAATCATAAAACATTCTAAATCAATATGGGAAGTATGTAAATGATTTGTAAATAATAATGTAACATAAATTATCTCAAATTTGTATCATGTAATTTTATTGCGACTTGGTCATAGTAGGAAGTTTTTATTGGAATATTTTGTGAGGAAAGCCAGGCCCTATCCAAGGTCTTACATTATAACTCATAAGGGGAACATCAATGAGGTGGATCCAAATGTTAGAACAAATTAAAGGGTTTTAATGTGGTAATTTTTCTAGGAATTATTGATCCTATCTAAGGTCTTATACTACAACTCACAAGGTTAACACCAATTAGGTGAATGGTAATAAGCGGGAAATAAGGAAATGTTTTTTGAGGAATGCTTGGTCATATACAAGTTCTTACATTGAAACTCACAAAGGGAAACCCTAGGTGTAGGATTAGTTAAAAAAATAATATCCAAGGGAGGATAATAGGATCATTGTAATGAAATAGGTAGTGTAAAAATCATGACATAGGCATTTATGATAAATCCTTAGTAAACATGAGGCATACTAGGTAAGAAGGAAGGACACTAAGAGGCTAGAGACCATAAAAATATGAAGGATGCATACTCATAATAAGCATAGAGTTTTATAGGTAAATGGATAAAATAATAAAATTAATTCATGAAGATTAGATGAACAATGAAAGTAAAATTGACCTACCTTCCCACATGTTCCCATTCCTTATGACCTTTTATATAGTCATCAGTATACTATGAAGATTGGGTACTTGTGTGAGAAGGTAGGTAACACTATTGTTTTTTTGTTCTCTTATCCCAATCTAATTTCCTACCACACCCTAATAGACCTTGGATCTATCATGAGGCAAAATTTGGAGTTTTAGATTCAATTAAAAATAAGAGTTGTGCTAAATAATGATAAATCATGTATTTTGGTGTGATTATACTTTTGAATTGTATGTTTCCTTTTGACTCATTACCATTTATTTAAATTATTTGGCTTTTAACTTAGTTACGTTTTTTTTAATTCCTCCTCCATATGGACTTGGAATAACCAACATGAGTGATAAAACTGATACATAAAGATAAGATTTAGACTTTGGTTATAGGAGATTAAGTAATAAAATATATGGCTAACTAAATAGGTTAAGATTACCTATGAATTAGTATGTAATCTCAAGATTTAACTATATGTATTATATTAGATGAAAGGGAAATAAGGGAAGAAAGGAGATTAAATAGATAAATTTGTATAAGTAGCATAATGAGAAGTCTTATTTGCTTAATTGATTATATGGTAAAGATAAAATAATAAGGGGATGAGGGTTATATAACCAAGTCACAATAATAATTATGACACGATTGAGTAGGTCAGCTATGTTCTAAGGGTAGAGATATATTTAGATAGTTATGACTCTAAGCAATCTATTGTTAATTTGTAGAACACTTGAAATAAACACACATGTAAATGGGTCTAACAATTACATCTAGTTGCATCAAGAAACACAAATCTTGTACCAATGTTGGCCAACATAAGTTTTACAATATGACATACAATTATCAAAGATAAAGAAGTAAAAGATAGAAATGTTAATCTATGCAGTCATCCCTAACTATTTTAAATTATAATTTTAGAAATAAATGTGACAGAGTGTTGGATTTAGAAAGGAACTAAAAAAAGCAATCTAAGAATGGTTTCAAGTTGTTAAGGTTGAAATATATTTGTAATGGTGATGGTACTAGATTGGTATTAGGGTGTAACCCATCACTTCAAAATCCTATAGAGATAAGGGTGTCAAGTGATTTTACAATATATACCATCAACCACATATTTATATTCAACTATAAAACTGAGCAAGCTTCCCCCTTGGTGATGAAATCCAAGTAAGTGGACTTTGGGTAGAATTTATTTAATGTTTTTTGATATTATGTGGTTTGAAATTTTGTAAATAAAATAAAAATAATGTGACTAAATAAATAAATTAAAACTTTGTATGTAGTCTATGTGTGATACTCTAGTTAAGTAAGAAAAAGAAAAAAAGATGACTTATGTACTATAAATATGAGTTCATTTATTTGCTTGAAGAGTATAGGGTTAGTTCAGTTGATCGAGTATGTAAACAATACATAATAAACTTGACTGGGTCAATTATGTCTATTAAAGTAAGGTCCAAAGAAACATAGTCAGATCATTTGATTGAGTCTCCTAGGAAAGAATCAAACTACATAACTTAGACAATCTATTCGATTGAGTTTACTATAGTTTTATAAACTAAAAACTAAGAAAAATAGGACTAAAATGAAGACAATAAATGATAGAGATGGTGAGAATGAACCTAATGATTTTAAAGATGTTAACTTTCATCTATTTTTATATTATGACATCCATATGAATATTTTTAACCTAATAACATAGTCGAGTAAATTAGCTACATCTGAAAATGTGTATGTGAAGAAGTGAACTAAGTTAAGTAGATCAATCTAGTTACTTATGGTTGAGGATGACCAACATAAAGCAAAATAGAGTCAATCAGATCAAATATGTGTTAAACTTGCACATATAATGTTAGACTAAGTTGATATATTTGATCTAGTAATGTAAAAATGGAATAAATGATAATAAATGAAATCATGAAAGAAATTTGAAAGAGTTAATTCACATCCAATTCACTAGAATGTATGACAAAGGAAAGTGAAGATGATATACAAATCAATCCTAACTTATAAAATATAAATCATACTATCCCTTACACTTGTTGGTAAATTTATATAATCTATTTCATGACTAATATGGATTTTATAGACCTAAGTAAGGGGTCTCTTATCACATAATATCACTGAAGAGAGTTCTAAAGCCTCTAGTCGAATGATACCACACAAAACTCTAGCTATGTCCTATGGTTTCTAACAAATTAAATTACAAAGTAAAGTAAATAAAATCTAGTGCTCACTAAAGCATGTCACACAAATGGGGATAATAAACATAAAAATAAACATGTAAATAAGATCTCTACTTAAGTCAATGTAAAGGTAACCCTAATGCATGGATAGATAAACCTATTCATAAGACAACATATACAAATATATTTACTAATAAAAGAGGATCAAGAGTTAGGAATAATTTCCTTGAATACAAACTCATAGATCTTTAATCTCTCCCTTGGCTAATGGTTCTTTATAAGAGGTTGTCTAGTTCGTAAAGATAATAAATATAGGTCAGATCTAGGCTACATGACTTCTCCTATCCATCCAAAATAATTTTCCCACAAGATAATATTCTTCTCTCCAATAGAATTATGAAACCTTAAGAAATTAATCCTAAAGGAGAATGGTGGATAAGCAAATACAAAAATTAATGATTAACTTTATCTCTATAATGAAAATGGTGAAAAGGATGTGTTTATATAACTGGATCTAACCCTAACCCCTTCTAAAACTTTATCTGACATAGTTGGAACAGTCAAACTAGTTATTTAATAAATAAAGTAGTTAGGTATCACATTGAGTCAGATGAGCTAGCTTAATCTTGTAACATTCTCATTTCTAATAATAGGGTCAGCTCATGTGACTGTGATCAATAGATAATAAAAAGGGGTTTTGTATTTGGTATGGGTGATTTAAGGTTGTGAATTTCTTGGAGTGTGTAATGGAGATTTCAAATATTAGGGAAATGTACAGGAGAGGTTTGTGTTGGTATATGGAACACAAATATTGTAAAGCACCAATTATCTTCCCACCCCTTTCCCAATACACCCTTTAAGGTGTGTACTCAAATAGATGGAGTCTTGATGGATTCCTATAAGAGAGAAAGCATCAATAATTGATAAAGTTTAAAAATATTGTGTGTATACACTTATTTAAAAGGATGCAATATTATTACATTTTAATAAAATAATTAGTGATTTAATAAATGTAAATTTTGATTAAAAAACTTGCATGAGCTAGATACTCATTTTTTATATTATCAATGGCCAACATATCATTGAAGCATAAAAGACTATCTTGGCAAACCATAATTTTATGTATGTACATGAAATAATGAAACATAAGTTTACTCATATGTTATTAGTGAAGGCCATAATTGAGTATATAATTAAAAATTTAAACCCAAAATCATGGTAAATTAGATATGGGTTCATACATAATTTATTGACTAGGTATATAAAGAAGGGTCAACTTGGATCATAGAAAGAACACAACATGACCTAGTACTAGCCATGAAAAGGTAGAAAATTTGAAGGTATTTAATATTTTTGATTAAATTAAAAAAAATTAGTAATGTAATTCAAAAACATTTTTAACCCCTCTATTTTGAAAATTTAAAATATGTTTTTTAAAATTAAATCTTTAATATTTTTTATAAACATAAAATAGATGGTTTAAATAATAAGCTATCATTTCTCCTCTTTCCAAATGATATAGGTAAAAAAATAATGTTGTGTTTTGAATTATATAAAAATAGTGGGCTCGGACATTATCCAAAGGAGAATTATGACCCATATTTCAAGTCAAATCTCTTGAGAATATAACATCAATATTTTTCAAAGGAATGAGGGGAATGGATTTATAAGAGCTATGCATACTTGTATATAGAGTTAGAAATGGGAAATTTTGTCTAAGAGTATCCATTGAAATAGGTTTTAAAGGATAAACATTAAGTTCTTATTTAAAAATAGAAAAATAAGATAGAACTATAAGGGAAAAAATTATATACATTTCAAGTCATAAATGCTAGAAGAACTTGTTTTGATAGGGTGCACTACATATAATGTTGTGGAAAAGTTAGATATTAATGAAATCCACTTTTTTATATTTGTTAATATTTTAGAAAATGGAAAGGAAAACAAAAAATAAACAATTATCGTTGTAAGGAAGGAGAGTACCTAGAAAAAAAGATAAAAAAACAACAATATTAAAGGATGTTAGAACTCTTCTATAAATTTATATATCATTTCTCATTACTAGCACCTAAATAAGTGATAAAGATACAAATGATTTCACATGCCAAAGTTAATTTAGATTTATATTGAGTAGATATTTTAGAAGATTCAAATAAAATATCCCTCCCCTTATTCTTGATGTTTTTATTATCAATTTATGTAATGTTCTAACAAAATAAACATAAAGTGTTATTATAGATCCACTCTCTTGCATTGGTTATTATGCCATGGTTTGTGTTTTTATATTTCTTGTCCCAATGGTTAAAGCACACTTATTTTATAAAAGTGTTTGCACCTATGTATAAAGAGTTAAAAACATGAATGAAAACATTTTTCAAGGATGTTACTGTAGTCATATAAAATGTCCAATTTAGTAGCTTGAGTGTGGATTGTGACACCCAATCCATAATATCCTCTTGCATGTTCTCATAACCCTTATAAACACCTTTTCACTTATAAAAAGTCATTTGTAGACTTCTAAGACTTAATTCTAGCTCAGCTAGGTTGAATTTCCCATGTTAATTCCATCCCCTAGGTTCTGAGCTTGTAGGATAGGAGCATTGGAGTTGGACTATAGAACTAGACCCTAGGGCGTCCCATTTTTAGTGCTCCTATCTAATCACATTTCAAGCCTAAATGATTATTTCCTTCTAATTCTTGTTCTTCTTTATGTCATCCTAGTGTGAATACATTTAAGCCATGACCAATAGATCTCTATAAAATCCCATTCAAAGTTAATTTAGAAGGGGTTGGAAAATATTACAAAGCAAGAAAGAATACAAGCAAAACCATTGAGGAAAATTTTCCAATTCTCTGCATACAGCTAGTCAATACATCTACAAGCATATTCAAACGCCCACACTAGTTTTTAGCCACCTTAAGCACACCTAGTTTAGCATTTTTTCATCCACATAACACTATTGCATAAAGCACATCAAGTGGGGGAGCTACATATGGCTTGATCCCTCTTCAAATTATTGGTATGTAGGCATCATGCCCACACAAGGGGTGTGGATACACATTTAGTGCATCTTACACATACTAACCCCCCTTATATTTCAAGTTTTATTCAAGTACCATAAAGGTCTAGGGTTTGATATTAAATAATTTATATAAGGAGCTCCATTGAAATTCAAGATTTAAAATTTCATAGGCAGACTCATGTAGGGACAAAAGGGAAAACCTATAAAACTTAGATCTTTATGACCAATTTGGACAATAATGGTATGACCTAGACTATAGTGTCAGACCTTAAGGTGTCCTATTTTTTATGTTCATATCCTTTCACCAAATGAAATCTAGATCCAGGTTCATGACACTATCCTATTCTTTCATATCTAGTTTTAACCTTTGTCTCAGTCATCTCAGTCTAGTTTTAAGCTAAGTTTATTTCTCCTCTTTCATTACTATTTTTATAAAGCTATGAAAGTCAAACAAATTATACAAATTAGTACTATAATTATTTCAATATTATTTACTAGTTTATTATTCCATACCCTTAACTAAATTATGAATAAGACTCCAATATTCCCAAAATAGTTAAATCATTTAGTGAACCTGACTTACTTTGTGCATAAAACCCCTATAGCCCCTAGGGTAAATTCCTTACTAATTTTTGTAATATTTTTTTGATTTTTCCTACATATTTTAAATAAAAAATTCACATTTACTTTTTAAATTTACCTTAGTAATTTTAAAAATCATTTATTACAAACCCTAGTTGAATTTACTAGGCCCTTTTGCACACAAAAACCCTAGAGACCCTAAGGTATATTCTTTCCTAATTTTTCCAATATTTTTCTAATTTTTTACCTACATATTTAAATAAACAATTCACATTAAATTTTAAAATTCCTTAGTAATTTTAAAAATCTTATTTTTAAAAACCTTGGTTGCATATATTAGGTCCTTTGTTTGTTTAAGTTATTACCTTACATATAAAATTAGATTCCACATAAAAACAAAAATGGATCTCACTTATTTAAAAATATTTCTTGCAAATAATAAGGAGACCACACTTGGTCCTATCATGTACATGAATGATGAAGTTTACCATATTTTAATACAAAGCTTCATTCTTTGCATTTTATGCTTCCTATTCATAATATGGGATGATATTAAGAAAGTTATTGTTAAACATAGTAAGATCCCTCTCCTTCTAAGCAATGTTTACTTGTCTTTAATACAAGATTTCATTACTTAATTTCTATCTCTCATATGGAAATCTTTTCAAGTTTATCTTGTTAAACATATTAGAAATATAATATCACATATCAAAGTTTTTTATACATTCATGCATAATTTCATGCTCTCTATCCCTTGCTTTCTATCTCTCATATGGAAAAAATTTCAAGTTTATCTTGCTAAACATATTAGAAATATCATATCACATATCAAAGTTCTTTATGCATTAATGCATAATCCCATGCTCTCTATCCCTTAATTTTTATCTCTCATTTGGAATTCTCTTTATAAACATATTTCTATACAACTTATAACTAAAATTTCATGTATTTAATTCCACATACATGATTTATACCTAGATGCATATAAGTCATTGGCTACTTTTGAGTATTTCCCTATCACTACTAGACATAAACAAATACTAGTGGTTATATATATCCCTCTTCCCTTCAAACTTGGTACATCTAGCTCTTATCCCACACCTAATATTAGTTGTATGCCTATAATAGATCATGCAATACATGTTATCACCCAAGTTTATGAAGATAGGAAAGTTGATTACACCAATGGCTATAGCTTTATCACTCAATTTAACACCCCTTCTAATACAATTTCAGTTCTAGAGCTCCTTTAGTGATCAGATGTTTACAAATATGTGTTGTATGCATCCCTTCACAATACTAGAATTCATATTTCTATTGAACCAACTTACATCACCTCTATCCTCAACACAATGCAATAGACTGAAGAGCATATATCCTTTAAGAAAGAGGATTTACCCCCATACCACATCTTTGAACAACATTTACCTCTATATATTTAATTAATAATTAATGATGTAGGGGTAAAAGAGTGTTATTTGATAATGGTTTAGGACTCAATATTTGCAACATTTATTTTCTTAAACATCTTAATATACAACCTCAATATCTAGACCATTACGATATGAACATCAGAGGTTTTGACAACATTCCATGGAAAGTCATGGGTCAAATAACACTTAATCTTAATTTGGGACCTAAGACACTTTCAACTACTTTCCAAGTCATGCCAAATGACCTCAATTATAATTTATTACTTGGTCAACCTTGGATTCATGATATGCATGCAGTCCCTTCTACACTTCATACTTGTCTAAAATTTAGTCATAAAGGCTACATCTGCACATGCACAATAGACAATGAACCTTTTTAATACTACCAAGTGGTTGAATCTCCATAGAATTATATTTTTCACTTTAATCTTAGTAATATACCTATATAACCTGCTACTCAAAGGGTACCCTTAGATCATGTAACACATCAAAAGATTCCAAGTTCTATACCAACACTAATATCAAATCACCAATTCACATCCCCTTTTACATTTAACTGTATTAATAATATGAGATACCATGGAAAAGGTCTTGGAAATCATGAAAAAGGAATCATCAGTCTTGTTAAGGCATCAACTCAATATGGAAAGCAAGGGCTAGGATATCAACTTACCCTTCTTCATGATAAACCTTCTTTCACCGCTTCAAAGTATATAAAGTTTTTTCCACCCATTACACTAGTAGACCATACCATTAATCATACTTCAACATTATAATTGATCTATCCTAATCTCATTGATGATATGGTTTCACTAGATATGTTCACATTAGATTAATTATCTAACAATGAATCCCTGTTATAATTTCTCAAAGCATATGAGGACCACCCATCTTATTATCATAAAAATATATTTCCTCATCACACAAATGCCCATGCATACTTTGGAGAAATTATATATTTTCCCCAAGACATACTAGTTGATTCAGATGATACTATTCCTACAACCCCATACACACTATATCATTCCAAATTTTTAATGAAGAAATAATTAATTTCAATTTTAGAACCAATCAAGATCCCTGCATTGTTTTGTTAGTTGCTACCCTATGAAAGGAAGAGGATACATATATTCATCAAACTTTAATATATTTTCTTAAACTCTTTGATTGGTCTTACTCAGATATGCCAAGAATTGATACATCTATAGCAGTTCATTAGATTCCCTTATACCTAAATTTTAAACCAGTTAAATAAAAAATTTGATAAATGCATCCTAAGGTGGCTATCTTAGTCAAAGATAAGATCCAATTCCTCTTAGATGTTGGCTTCATTTGACCAGTAGTACACCCTGAATGGGTTTCTAATATAGTCCCCATGGTAAAACCCAATGGACAAATTCAGTGTTGTTTTGATTCTTGAGATTTAAATAAATCATGCCCAAAAGATGATTTGTCTTTACCTAACATTGAAATGATCATAGATTCCACAATCGGACATGAAATGTTATAATTTATGGATAGATTTTTATGATACAACCAAATCAAAATCATCAAAGAAGATCAAGAGAAAACATCTTTTACAACACGTTGGGGTACATTTTGTTACATTGTCATGCCTTTTATATTAAAAATGCCAGAGCCATATATCAACGTACTATGATGCATATTTTTCATGACTTGATTCACCATACTATTAATGATATATTAGCTAAATCCAAACAATTACAACATCATGATATCTATTTATGAAAGATCTTTCAAAGACTCAAGCAATACAATGTTTGATTAAACCTAAAAAAATGTGTGTTTGGAGTTACATTAGGCAAACTCTTAGGTTTCATTATTTCTCAATGTGGCATATAGGTTGACCCTAATAAAGTCAAATTAATTATCAACATGCCACCTCCCACAAACTTAAAACAACTTTGATCCTTACAAGGCAAGATCCAAGTAGTCCACCATTTTGTAGCTCAATTGCTGATAAAAACTAGTCATTCATTAGATTATTAAAGAAAGATACAAATTTTGTCTGGGATCAAGCCTATCAAGAAAGCTTCAATATAATCAAGTAATATCTTCTTAATCTACTTGTTTTAGTACTATTTATACCTGGCAAAATTTCCTATTATATATTTTAACAATAGATCATGAATTAGGAGCACTCTTAGCACAACACAATGATCAACAAACCAAATGAGTAGTTTATTATATTAGTCACACATTGGTTGATTATGAAAAAAATATTCTGTAATAGAAAAGCTATATCTAGCATTAGTTTTTACCACATAAAAACTTTGACATTACATGGTCAATAATGAGACTTAGGTTATCACAAAAGTATATCCTTTGAAGTTTCTAATGGTAAAACCACATCTCTCTAATTGCATTATAAAATGGGTCATGTTATTAAGATAGTTTGACTTAAAGATAGTTCTCCAAAAATCAATAAAGGGCCAAATCATTAAAGAACATTTGGCAGCTACACCACTCCTAGACACCAATCTTATTAGTGACACATTTAGATACTATTTTACTACCTATTCTACTCATTTTGACACTTGGACCATGTTCTTTTATGGTTCTTGATGCACATCTGGTACATGGGTAGGCATTGTCTTTATTGACCCTTCTAGTCACATAGTACATATTGCATATCAATTAAGCTTCACCTCCACTAACAACACTACATAATATGGAGAACTTATCTTAGGTATATTTTCTACCCAATCTCTCCAAATTAGATCTATTCAAGTCTTCAATGATTCCCAAATTATGGTAAATCAAGTCAATGATGTCTATTAGAAAAAACAAGATGATCTTATCCCATACCAAAACATGGTACAATGTTTATCATATCAGTTTGACTGCTTTTCTATAGAAAGTATACGAAGAAAAGAAAACCAACACATAGATGCAATGACAAGCACCACATCTTTTATTCTTATCAACATCAACAATTATTAATCTATTTTCACAATTAAATGATTATAATTACCATAAATTTCCAATGTATATTTGATTGTACTTTTTATCTTAGCCACTACACGTAGTTTCACAACTGTAGAGTGATTCTCTGATATTTATAACTTTGTAAACAAATCTATGACACTAGACACTTTTTCAAAAAATGATAAACATAAGTTACAGAAACAAACACTCCATTATGTAATCATTAGCGTAGACCTTTTTAAGTGATCATTTGATAGATAATTGCTTTGATGCTTTACTTCAATAGAAGCCAAAATTGCTCTTACACAGATACATGATAGTGAGCATGGTGGTCACTTAAGTGAAAAGGCCATGTCACACAAATTTCTTTGATAAGGTTACTACTGGTCCACCATGGAATATGAATATTCATAATATGCAAATCTATGTGATAAATGTCAATGACATAATAACCTACAACATGTACCATCACAACAATTGCAATCTATTGTCTCTCCATGGCCATTTATTTATAGGGATTTGATTTTCTTGGAAAATTAACGTTGAATCCACTAACAAGCATAAGTTCATCATCATAGCTAAAAAATACTTTACCAAGTGAGTGGAAGCCATTCTACTTCAATCTACCATAGGGGAGGACATTTGTAGCTTCCTCATGACTCACATTATTACATGTTTTGACCTACTTACAACTATCATTTTTGATAATGGAACATCATTCAAGAACAAAAATATCAAGAAATTTTGCATAAAATATAATATTAAACACATGTTCTCCACTCTATACCATCCACAAAGAAACAGTCAAGCATAGGCTATCAATAAAACCATCAACAACATTTTGAGCAAAATAGTGAGCAAATTTGGAGATGATTAGCACAATCAACTAGTCTTTGCATTATGTGCCTATTGCACAAGTATTTTTATGCCCACATGAGCCACTCCTTATTCACTAATTTATGGCATAAAAGCATTTTTACCATTAGAATTATAAATCCCATCTATTCATGTCTCCCTTAAAGGTATTCTCACTGATGACCTATATCACGAAAAGCATCTACACCAGCTTGAGTAGTTAGACCATACACCTATTCAAGTTTTATAATATCTTAGAATCTACTAGAAATATATACAATTATCCTACAAAAAATGAGTTCATGCCATAAAATTCAAAGTTAATGATCTCATTCTCAAAGAAAATATTCACAATGTTAATGCCAAAGAAGAAGTCAAAAGAAAATTCAAACTGAATTGGCTAGGTCTATACATTATTACTGAAAAACTTAGCCCTAAAGTGTATTATCTAGCCTCACTTGAAGGAAGAAAATCAAAAATATAATGAATATTATGCACCTACGTATATTTCATGTCTAGTATTTCATTTCACACATTGAATTATACATAATTTTTCAAAATTACTTGTATATAACTTTCTTTCAATTACTTGTACATAGTTTGTTTCAATTACTTATACATAGTTTCTCAGTATTTCTTGTACCTAATCTTTGAATACTTTATTGTACATATCTTATACCAAAAATACCAAAAACATCCAAATATATCAAAAATCCAAAAACATTCAAATATATCAAATATCTAAAAACATTTAAATATATCAAAAATATAAAAACATTTAAATAACTCAAACTACTAAAAAACATTTCAATTTTATGCATTATCCATGATTTACATTTCTACTACCATGCTAGACTTACATTTATTATTATATGCTATTGTTTGTTAATTTATCTACATTACCATACTTCACTTGATCTTCTTTGAGTGTGTGCAGTGAAATCCAGATCCATGATTGCTTCACTCTACCCATTAAGGGGGAATATTACTTCTAAATTTGAGATATACCTCAATATATCTACCCTTGGGGGCATCTTCTACATGACTACATCATCTAGGTTATGTCATTCCTACACCACACACTTTAATTATCATGATGATGCACATTACTTACTAGCCTACATAGATTACTCTATCGACATTCACTAGTATATAACACTTGTGTATTTCTTAGCATATACCTAGTGTTGTATTCCATGTCTTGCATACTTTAACTTATTGTTTTGATTGGTTCGATGCAATTGTATTTCCAGCATAATACATGCCTTATGTTTTTGCTTTGCATAGATAGATGTGATTGCATTTCTTAGTTCTTATTTTGTCTCTTATGTGTGCCTTAAGAGATTTGCTAATGTCCTTTGCTTCTACTCTTGTGTATGCCTTAAGACATTTTCCAATGTCCTTGTACTCTTCTTGTTTTAGTATTTTTTTTGCTTTTTCAATGTGGATTAATTAGCTACTAAAAACAAAATAAATGTAGGGTTTTGAAGATTACTTAGAGATGAAGGTTGGTTTCACACCATTGATCAAGATTTGTGAGAATTCCTCTTTGGCTAGGGAGGAATGACCTATAAATCACACTAACTCACAAAAAATGGATTAATAGAAAGATGAGTTGGTTGCCTAGTAAGAAGCTGGTCCCAAGAAATAATATGCTTCTTTAGATGGATGTCAACCCACGTCTAACATTCAAGTTTATAAATAAACATGAAATTATAAAGATATATATGGATAAGATATAAATAGAAAATTCCAAAGATGTCTAAAATATAACAATATTAATATGATCAAAGTAATTGTCCTAGAATTTAGTAGCAATATCAACATCCTCTTGAATTATAGCCAATTATTCATTAAAGTTTTCCTGATTAGGTGTGAAAACTATAGTACAAAGACCTAATTTGAATGTAATGTCACTTTGATCAATGAAAAATGGTTGTTGAACAATGGGAAGATTAAATATGTTAACAATATCATGCGCTAATCTAGGTAGAGTCATCTACATGTAAAAGATAAGTTAAAATAAAATAAAATACAGGTTTCTAAGACTGAAAATGTTATAAAAATAGATTGCAAGAATGTTTTAAAAGATTAATAGGGATTGGTGATGATCCTATAGGATCAATGTTGATTCAGATGGATCAACATTGATTCTATGTAAAATTTTATACTTTAAAAATAGACTATAATAATGACTTATATTACTAATAAAATAATTAAAATTAAATGTAAAACAATGACAAATAGATGCAGAAGACTATATATTTAAAATGTGAATGAATTGAAGTGCAATACTAACCTTTATGGATGACAATAAACTTGATAAGATGAGTTAAAGAACCTTTAAAATCCTTTGATAATCTCTCAATCAAAGGTTCCACAAGATAGAAAGATGTTGACAACATCTGTATGCAGGTTGTAATGATATTTTGGTAGAGTTTTGAAGTCTAAAAGCACAATCACCATCCCTCCTGAGCCATAGAGGTTTGATGTGTATATATGGATCGATGTTGATTTGAGAGAATCAACATTGATCATAGAGGATTTATGTCAATTAGCTCAATTTGGTCAAAATTTGGCTTGGTTTATTTCAAATCGTGTGCCAAACTAAGTGAATGTAACACTAGGTTGTTTGTATAGGTTTTTGATGAGGGTAAGTTGTTGGAAGGGTTGTTGGGAGATTTAATAGGTTTTGTTTTTATTTGCTTTTAGGATTTTATGGTTATAAATGGTAAAAAAGGGGTTAATTAATATTTAACTATGGTAATTAAGTTTAATTAACCTATGTGGTAAAGGTAAATGGGTGGGGTAAACGTAATTATTTTAAATATTTATGATTGGGAGCCATTATGTTAGTAACATCATAATGTGATGACACACCATGTTAATACACAAGGGTGTATAAAACTAGCATCTACATTTTCCACATTTTGTGGAGTGCTTTGCAATAATGGGCCATGAGATAAAAACTATAAGGTATCTAATGCCCCAAGTTTATTATGAGAAGGTATTCCCCCTCAAACTAGGTGTTGAGAAGTGAGACAAAAAAGATGACAGGTTTGAAAAATATGAATGGTAAAAATATAATAGGGTGAGTGGAAATAGACAATTGGGTGATAAAAAAAGATAATCAAAAGTACAGATGGTGTAAAGAACCTCCAAAATTGCACTTAATATGATAAAAACTAATGTAAGCACTAATTCCCCAAAGACTGAATCAAGTAACAAAATGCCATAGCTAAAATAGGTGGGTTTAAGTAAAGGCTAGCAAGAGAAGAAAAGATAAGAATGGTAGACCATAGCATCCAGTGTGTGTATGGTGTATGTGTTACCTATAGATGAATATTTTTGAGAAAAAATATACCCTTGGAATCTTACAATGGGAAGATACTAAAAAAAGGGCATGTCTTTAAAGAGATTGGGGAACTAACAAGGGGTCAAAATCCTCAAATCTAAAGTGTAATAGGAGACAAAAATGGGATAGCTAAAATAAATGCAACAAGATGAGGCTTGGGAGCTAAACTAGGAGCATGTGAAATGGTCCATAAGTGCAAATTTTTTAATAAGCCAAGATAATCAACATTGATCTGTAAGGGATTGATGTTGATTTAAGGGATTGACATCAATTAGGGTAGTTGATGTCAATCATGAAAAAGGTTATATATAGGCATCTGACATAGCATAAGGCTCATTTATCTATCAACATGAACAAGAATCTAAGAGAAAAATTTGATGTGTGTCTATCTTGCAAGTGGATGTGAGAGACAATGGAGGTGAGTGGGAGTAGATGACGATGATGACTATTGTACGAGGTAGGCATTTATGTATTTTTAGATAAATTTAGTAATTTTATTTTATTTTGTATAATAAATTTGGTTTTTTATCAAATTTATGGGGGGAGAGGGAGGGTAGGTAGGTATATTTTTATATATATTAGGAGTGTACGGCCTAGAGGAAATTATTTTTGGGGGTTGAGTAAATTGATGTTGATCCATTAGGATCAATGCAATTTAAATGGATTGACCATAATCCATAAGGATCATTATCAATTGGGGTTAAATCAACATCAATCTATAGAGGATCAATAGAAAGCATAAAACTTAGGATTTTGATTAACTAAATAAAATTTAATAGGCACGCGAGATGCTAACAATGAGGGATATGGTCCCTCTATTGTTGGAGAAATTGTGGGAGTTTATGGGTGATGAGGATTGGGATCATCTAGAGGTGGTTGGATTTGAATGGATTTGTCATTATCACCATTTCTATTAGGATTTAGATATGATAGTGGAATTTCTAGAGTGTTGGAATTATACCACCAACACTTTTTAGTTACCGATTGGTGAAATGATGATCACCATAGAAGACATCCATTATATTCTTTGAATACTGATCCTAGGCACTCCTATATATATTATGGATGAGGCTAGCTGAGTGGTGGTGATAGAGTTATTATATGATGAGTATGTAGTAGACATTAGATTATTTATTGGGGGGTTCTCATTCTAGCCATTGTATGACCAGGATCTTATGGAGAGACTAGTGTTGATGACGATGATGATACTGGCACTAGCCTACTATGTACTACCTTATTCTAGGGGAGGATAATTAATATGGAGTTTTATTTTTAGTATAGTATAAATGGTGGAGTTTTAGACTATTTTTTCTTAGTTACCCACACTATTGGGGTAGATATATAGGGAGTTATGGAGCTGACATACTAGGTACCACTCAGGGCTTGACATCACATTTATATTACATTGTTGGGTGTATGATCACATCCATGTGATTCACCCCATAAGGACCCCATGGACTAGATTTAGGGATATGGTATACATTATAGGCCTCCTTTAGTGGAAGGAAGACCTAGTAGTTATATACACAGATAGGGTAGTGTAGGATCTAACACATTATAGATAGGTGTCCAATAGCTTACAAATAGGAGATGTTATCTAAAGGCCTTATGTACACTTCCTAGCATGTCTTGGTTCAATGGTGGAGATAGGTGATGTTTCTTGAGAGATATGGGTATATGGACGATGTTGGGAGCACTTTGAGTTATTTTATTTTGATAGGGTCTATCAGTAGTTTAGATTGTTATAGAATATTCCCTTATCCCCATGCTTATATAGGCAAGAGGATACAAAGCTAGACTAGCCTACATATGACACTACAATTATTTTGATGGGGCCACAAGAGGAGCTCACAATGAGTGACCTAGACGACATCAGGTATATGGATGATTATTTAGTTTGGTTTACATTTAAGATTGTGAAGAGAAAAGAGAGAGTAGTGAGACCACAACATGAGGTGGTTATTAAGGAGGTGAGGGAGGATAAGGAAGATTCCCTAGATGCACACATGGAGAATGTACCACTACAAGATGCCCCTACTCATGAGCATATATATATGTGTGTGTGTGTGTGTGTGTGTGTGTGTGTGTGCGTGCTCATGAGTAGGGGCATCTTGTAGTGGTACATTCTCCATGTGTGCATCTAGGGAAATGATGCACACATGGAGAATGTACCACTACAAGATGCCCCTACTCATGAGCATATATATATATATAGCTACAATTATTACTAAGAAGGATAGTTTAAGGGCTGAGCTACATGAGGAACAGGTAGCCCATGTTACTTTATAGGGGCAGATTGTCACATTACATAGTGATCTTGAGAGCATGAGAGGTCAGCATGACCAAACCATATAGGAGCATGATAGATATATAGTAGAGCTAGAGAAGATGAGGTCTACTTTGGTAGAGAGACCTACTCTAGAGATTATAAGATTTAGTGCTGCACTTCTAGATATGATACCACTCTAGAGATATAGGGATTTGCTTGTTGAGATGTCATATTATGAGAGGATAGTATAGATATGGATACCAAATGTGACCTAGTTCACTTCATACGTGGATAGCTAGCCATAATAGATCACAGAGGACTCTTAGGGGGTCTACTAGTAGAGGGAGTGTAGCGAGTTGAGGAGGAGATGATGAGGGAGGTGACCTTAGCAGGATTGATTTTACTAAGTAGACTATATTGTATGGGATAAGAGCCCCATTTTATTCATATTATGACATATATATATATATATATATATATAGACATTACTTATGTTTATGGGTGGATCATGTGTGTTTGTTTATAGATTTATTTATGCTTATTGATATGTTATGTTTCTATTGATGATGTGAGGAAATGGAATATAGATTAAATGTTATGTTTTTAATTTTTATCATTGTTATCATGTATGCTATGGATGGATTATAGATTTTATATCATGAGATGATTTTTTACTAATGGATTATGATTATGGATTATGCTAGTTTTTTATATAGATCATTATTAACCTTTTTATATGTTAATGGTGTTTAGATGATTGAATGTAAATAAATTATGGATTTTGGATTTATGTTTAATGATGATTATGGATTATAGATAGCTTTATTGTGATGGATTTATGAATTTTGGTGTTTATAGATTATGGATTTGCACTTGACTTGGACCATAACCAAAAGAGAACCTCTCATACACATGACATTTGTATCCTTAGCTATATGATAATAGATTTTGACACGATCTAGGTTATCTAGAGATTTAACCTTAGACAAGGCTTATATTTTTTTGGTAAGATGGGGGATGGATTGCTTTAGAGATAACTTTCTTCACCTCATATTTTAAAATCAAGATTTATCTTTCAAGGATCATATTTATGCCAATGAGTAGACTGATTAATACATGAATCCTATAATTATAAAGCTGATCAATATGAGAAGCTTTCATGGGATATTGTTTTTGATAATTGATTTTATTTATTTTAAAAATTAATTTTATTGCTTTTTTAGGGCTCAAAAGCAGAATAATTTGAAAAAATTTCAATGTGAGAAGTTTTCTACTTTGTAGCCATCCTTCAAGGGAGTGGTCTACATTTTGACATTTTTGCATTATTGTCCTTCAAGGGATTAGTCTGTTATTTTTTGTTATATTTGATTACATCTAACCTTTGAGGAACCAATCTATTTATTTAGCCCATTTCAATACTTTGGATTGTCACTGCTTACTTGATTTTGGATCATATAGATAATAATGCAAGTTTTGACATAAAAAAAATACCTTAAAATAGTTCCATGAATTCAAGACATGAGATGATTGTGTTATTTTGGGAATTTAATGTTTTTTTAAGAACAAGGGAAATAATGATATAGGGTTTATCCCATCACAAGTGAAACTTATCCATGAGATAATTTTATATATAGATCCAAGGTATACATATTCAAGGTTGAAGTTATAGTGACTACCAGATAACCACATAACTCTCATATCATTATTTGGTATTTTGGGATAGAGGAACTATGATAGTATTGTAGATAAACTAACCATAAATGAGCCAAGATATATTAGCTATAGAAAGGGCACCTATGTAATGCATTAAGAGGTTCTCATTCTAGTTTACCATTAAGAGAGGCCAAATGATATGCTCCAGATCCATATTTATGGGTTATGATGTATGGTCCAAGCCAATTAGGAGAAAATTTACCCCTTTTACTTCATTCCATATTAGTGACATGTTGATTTTATTTAAGTACAAGGTCTTGAATATTAAATTATTTTTCTCTTATATGTTGATTATATGCTCATTTTAGTCATTCTTGATATATACGAGGGTGATCAAGGGTTGTACGATGCTCATCTAAGAGTTTGAGCTAGGATAAATGCTCTTGATGAAAATCATCATCAGAAATGATGTATTTAAGAGAGACACAAAGATAGGGAATTTGGACTTCCAAAGGAAGTACAACTTCCATACCATAGACTAAGGAAAAAGGAGTAACACCTGTAGGGGTTCAAATACTAGTTTGATATGCCCATAAGGCAAAAGGGATGTGAAGATGCCTATATTTCTTAGCTTCATTGACAACTTTGGTTAGGATTTTGACTAGGGTTTTATTAGATGCTTCTACTTGACCATTGACTTTGGGATAGTAAGGCAAGGAAAAACTTAATTTTATTTTAAATGAATCACATAGTGACTAGACTTTCTTATTCTTGAAATATTTTCCATTATCTATTATTATTCTATATGGAATTCCAAAATGATAGATAATGTGATGGTAGATAAACTCCACAATATTTTCTACCTTGGTTGAGATAATCATCGCAACTTTCACCCACTTGGTGAAGTATTCTATAGCAGTATTGATGAAACTATGATATTAAGAGGACTTAGGGTTGATTTACCCTATAAGATTGAGACCCCATTAGGAGAATGGATAGAAGTCCCTTGTTGCCTATAAGGCTTTACTAGGGATGTGGGATAATTTTGCATGTTCCTAACATTTTGCACACTTCTTAATGTATGCACAACAATCTTGATTCAGAGTGGGCAAATAATATCCTAGACATAAGATTTTTTTAGTGATTGTATAACCATTAAAGTGTCTATCACATGACCCATTATGTACTTCCTAGATAGCTAAGGTAACTTCATGATTTTGGAGATAATGAAGAAGAATGTCATTAAAACCATGCTTATAGAGAACACCCCTAGTATAGTATAGCAAGAAACTTTCTATTAAAAGACACGTTTGGCACCTTTGGATAGATGGGGAGGAGATAGTCTTGTAGACAAATAAGTAAATATTTGTGTGTACCATGGCTCTTTTGGGTTTTCATCAATATTATTGATAGATAGAAGATTAGTTCTTATGTAGGAAGGTTGGTTAAGTTGATGGATAAGGACAAATAGCTTGGACTCTTGAGATGAGGATGGGATAAAAGAGGCAAGAGATGCAATAGTATTAATGAACTTATTAGTTGATCTAAGAGTAGTTTGGATGGCATAACATTCAAAAGTGGATAAGAGCTAATCGACCAAGGTCTTATATCTTTTGAGGATATCATTCTTGCATTGATATACATTAGTAATTTGATTGACCACCAGTTGAGAATCACCATAGATATTAAGGGATCTAACTCCTAATGCAAGGGAAGTTTAGAGGCCTATGATCAATCATTCATATTAATCCATGTTATTGGTACAATCAAAGTCTAATTTAATAGATAAAAGCATAGGAATGCCTTGAGGAGGGATTAATATAATTCCTACACCACCTCCCTGCTCACATTTGGACCCATCAAAGAATAGATTCATTTTATATTCTGAGACTAATTGGGAAGTAGATGCGATAGATTCATCAAGAAATTCATAATTGATTGGTTGGTTGTCACTAAGAGGTGTTTTAACTAGTTGATCAGTAATAATTTGACCTTTAATAGATTTTTGATGGAGAAGTTCTAGGTTATACTTAGCTAGAAGCATCATCCATCAAGCCATTCATTGATTTTGATAAAGTTTAGAATGCATGAACTTAAGGGGGTCAGTAGTCATAATTACATACATTTTGTGGTTAAGTAGGCAGTGACAAAGCTTAGAGGCTACAAACCAATTCTAAGTATAGTTTTTTGGCATGTGGATAACATGTTTTGTATTTTATAAGGGTATGACATATATAATAAATAGTTTGTTCTTTATGATGCTCATCTCTATGAGCAAGCATAACACCCAAATCATAATCTATAGCTGAGATATAAAGGAAGAAAGGTTACCCTTCCTTAGGTGAAGTGAGGACTGGAGGTGATAAAAGATAGTTTTTGAGTACATTAAAGGCTTCTTGATAATTACTATCCCACACAAAGTGACTATCCTTATTTAATAGATGGTGGAAAGGTTGACATCGATCAAGAAGCTGGGAGATAAAATGATGGCTAGACTAGAGCTTGTCTTGTAAAATGCGTAGCTACTTAAGGTTGGATGGAGGAGGAATTTTTAAAATATCCTTGATTTTAGTAGGATTGAGTTCTATTTTGTGAATATAAATAATAAAACCTAGGAGTTTACCCATCAATACACTTTTTTGGATTTAGATGCACATGATACCAAAGTAGATGATCAAAAATATTCTTAAGTATAGATATGTTGTCCTTATATAATTTTGACTTCCCAAAGAGGTCATCTACATAGTCTTTAATGATTTTATGGCTTATGTCATGAAATATATAAGTCATGGCCCATTTATAGGTGGCTCTTGCATTCTTTAGGCCTAAGGGCATAACATGGTAATGGAAGTTCCCCCAAGGAGTAATGAATATATTCTTATGTTGATCTCCTGGTGCAATGAGTATTTGATTATAAAAATAAAAACCATCCATAAGGGATAACATTTCATGGCCAACTATCAAGTCCACTAATTAGTCTATGTTAGGGAGAGGGAAATCATCTTCCAAATAGGCATGATTTAAATCATGAAAGTCAATACAAATATGAAGTCCCCTTGTAGGCTTGGTGATTGGAATGATGTTGGACATCCATTGAGGATAATCAATAGGTTGAATAAAATTAATAGATAAGAGGCATTGTAGTTCCTCTTTTATCAAGAGTGCAACACGAATATGCATTTTGTAGAACTTGTGTTTTACCAGCTTAGCATCAGGAGAGGTGATGATATTATGGATAACAATTGTAGGGTCAATACCAGTCATATCACTATAAGACTAGGTAAATGCCTTGTTATGATCTAATAAAAAGGTAGTAAAATCTTGGTTTTCTTGAGGATTTAAGTCTTTATTAATTTTAATAATTTGTGGGGTCTCTTGAGACCCAATATTAATATCAGAAGTGGATTCATTTAATAAGCTAAATGTTTCAGATGGAAGAGAACTTGCATAAATAAGAGTTTTCATCACCTAAATGAGTCAATATTGACTAATCATTTTGACACTAAAGAATAGGGATAGTTGGTGTATTAGGTCTTATTAAGTTAGGATATACTAAAGGGATGGTCTAGGTCTTACTACCATGGTGAAAGATGAGGGGTTATATGGAGATCATATTGACTAAAAAAAGTTAGAAGGGATGGATATAGTGTCACTGGTTGAGGAAGATGTATTGGATGATGAAGATTGCACTTCTTATTCCAAAAATGGTAGAAGAATGGGTTTAGGAGAAGATTTAGAATATTTTTCAAAGCCTAAGCCATGATTTTCATGTGGTTTTATAAAATATCCTAGTGTGACATCATGGGGACCCTATTCATATCTACCCATGCCAAAGCCTTTCTAGGCACACTGATAAAGGTAGGTTTGTGTGAACTAGGGTTTATTGAGAAATGAGAAATTAGATGTGAAGAGTTTAGTATTGGTGCCATTATCAGGCCCTAGGGTAGTTTTATCGATTCCACCATATATTAAATGAGTACATAAGAATACATGAGCTCACCTAGGCTAGGTGAATACATGGGTTGTTTGTTAGGATGACTGTATTCCCTAGGAGTGGGTAACACATTAAGGGTTAATAAATGCTATTTCCTCATTGAAATATGCTACATCATAGAATCAATGGACTCATGAGCTGGTAGTTTTGAATCAAGAATAGCTATGTTAGTCAAGGCTTGATTAGAAGATGAAGATGGGATTATGTCAGGTGAGGGTATTATGACATAGCTTGGTCAAAAAGTGAAGTTGCATGATTTGAAGGGATGATGATCAGTAGGGATGATGTGTACATGGCCTTCATCTTTATACTTAAGGCATCGATGGATTATGAAGGGTAAAAATCACATCAAATGAATCCATGGATGTCCTAATATAATACTATATTGGAAAGTCCTCTCTATTACATAAAAGATTTCATGGAGGGTGTAAGAACCTATGCAAATGGGGAGGATGACTGTTCCTACTATGGGTGCTATCATGTTATTGAATGCATAGATAATTGTTGAACATTGGGAAACAATGGTTTTTGGTAGTTGTAACTATTGGAAAGCATGTGACGAAATAATATTGATACTTTCCCCATTATCAATCATAACTCTTTTGATTCAAGCTTGATTTATTTGAGATATGATGAAAAGTGAGGGATCTTTATATTTAGGTGATAAAGGAGTGACCTCAAAATTAGTGAAACTAATAGCCAACACAATTTAAAGGGCCCTTATAAATTCTAGCAATGGTTGAGGTTCATCTGGATAGACATCAATAGCCTAGAGAACTTGTATCATTGTTTGTTGATGGTGTGGAGAGTTTTTGATTTCATACAATGACATTTTTATAGGTGTTTGGTGGAGTTATTTTAATATGGAGATTTGTACCAACTCCTTGGCTTTAGCCAGGGTAGTTTCTATAATAGAGACTTTAGGATTTTGTCTAGATGGTTTAGGCATATTATGGGTAGAGGCACTTATAATTGAAACCTTGGATTTATTAATATTTTGATTTTAAGAGTGGGTGGCTACATGGACAACATCAATGTGTAATAATGGAGGGTTTAAAGAAACCACTAACTCTTTATAGCTTATAAGACTAACAAGATTATGGGTAGGTATAATGAATAGAATAGTGGCCTTTTACTTAGAAGTGTTATCATTTAGATCATCAATTAATAGATCATCATCCTAGACTAATTGTTGGATTATAGCCTTGAGGGCTTTACAATTTTTTGTATCATGTCTAGGTACTCTATGATATGCACATATTTCCTGATTTTTATACTAGACAGGTCTTTAAGGGTGAATATTAACAGGCCATATAGGTGGTAGCATAATGAGGGATGTATCCAAAAAAAAATTTAATATTACAACATAATATTCTTTCAAAGGGTCATGTTGTGGTTTTACAGTAGGTTGTTCAATCTTTTTTAGCAAAGTATTGATTGTTTGGTTTTAATGTTTAGCTTTTATAGTAGGGATGACCTTAGGCACCTTTTATTCAAATGAGATTTTAGTAAAATATGGTGGATATCAAGATAAAGGTATGTCTAATAATGGGGGGAATTTTTAGTTGTGTGGGACTTGTTGTGTGTGAGGGATTTATTGTATGTGTGGCAGAGCTTGAGAACTATATGCTAGAGTCATTCTAATGGGTGGGACACTTATAGGGATTGATACTACTAACATTTGAGGAGGAATAGTGGATATAGGCTGAGTGGTATAAGTTTTTTGAGTCTGAGTAATGGGGGTGGGAGAATTGGTAGATACTATAGGTGGTTGATTTTCTAAAGTTTGCATCACCTAGGTATTAGAACCAGATGGAAGACATTCAATGGAAAAGTTTACCATGGACATGGTAAATTCTTCAACTTTATTAGTTCCCTTAAAAGGCATCTCATATTTATATAGAGAATCTTGGGCATGGGGGGAAGGAGAAATATGTATTTCTTGACTATTAAGATAGTAATTGAGAGCAATGGGGTTATTGTCCAATATTTTCATAAAAGAAGGATCTCCTTGAGAATAAAAGTGTGGGAACATAGGATTCTCAAAGGACTTAGGGGTAGAGGAAGGATTGGATGTATTTTCCATAGGTGAGGATGTGACACCCTCCTCAGATTCTTTCTTTGATTATTGTCTAGTTAAAACCATGAGATGGAACAAGGAAATAAAAAAAATTTAAAAAAAAACAATTTTTTTTTTTTTTTGAATTATCTCAGTTTTAATTATGGATGAAAGATATACAGACTAAATTCATTCTAAAAATTTATTATCCTTTTTTTAAAACTTTAAGATGTGAGAAGAAATAAAGAGAAAGGATAATGAGAGTCCTAAGAAATGGTAATCTAAAGATGGTTTTGGGTATTTTGTTTTGGTGCTCAAAGGAAATCTATATTGATACTCGTACATGGCTTGATACTTGGGACTTGTTACCCTTACGTCACAATCCCATAGCCAATGTGGGTGCTTAGCCAATAAATATTGATGGTTCAGAGATTATACTCAGCTAAAGAACTAAGTTGGTTCTCCCTTTGGTGGTGAAATCCAAGTGGGATCATCGAGAAAAAGGTTGTCATGAGGTGATAAAATCCCCATCAATTTCTTTATGTCATGTGTTTAGATGTGTTATTTTATGATAATTATTTGGCTTGTGTGTGAATAAAGTGATGACTATGATAGATTATTGTGTAGATTATTCTATGTGAAAGAACCTAAGAAGGAAAGATGGATGCAATGTATTTTAACCTTAAAAGGAAAAAATGCAAATTTAATGTTCTTTGGATGAATTCACACAAAGAAAGGGAAATAAAGCAAATTCAATAATTTTGAACTTTAAAACAAAAGATGAGACCAAGGTCCACTGGGTGTGCTAGAATGTTTTAGATTTTTTTTTTAATTTTTCAATGTGGACTAATTAGCTACTAAAAACAAAGTAAATGCAACATTTTGAAGATTACCTAGAGATGAAGGTTGGTTGCACACCATTGATCAAGATTTGTGGGAAATCCTCTTTGGTTGGGGAGGAATGACCTGGAAATCACACTAACTCACAAAAAATGGATTAATAGAAAGATGAGTGGGTTGGTGGTAAGAAACTAGTCCCAAGAAGTGATATGCTTCCTTAGATGGATATCAGCCCACATTTAACATTCAATTTTATAAATAAACATGAAATTAAAAAGATATATATGGATAAGATATAAATAGATAATTCCAAAGATATTAATCTATAATAAAATTAATATGATCAAATTATTTGTCCTAGAATTCAATAGTAATATCAACATCCTCTTGAATTATAGCCAATTGTTCATTAATGCTTTCCTAATTAGGTGTGAAAACCACAGTACAAAGACCTAATTTGAAATCAATGTCACTTTTATCAATGAATAATGGTTGTTGAACAATGGGAAGATAAAATATGCTAGCAATATCATGTGTTAATCCAAGCAGAGCCATCTACATGTAAAAGATAGGTTTTTAGAAAACAAAATGCAAGTTTTTATAGGTTTTTAAGACTAAGAATGTTATGAAAATAGATTTCAAGAATGTTTTGAAAGTTTATTAGGGAGTGATGATGATTGTAAAATGCTAAAATTTAAAAATAGACTATAATAATGACTTATATTATTAATAAAATAATTAAAATTGAATGTAAAATAGTGACAAACATACATAGAAGACTATAGATTTAAAATGTGAATGAATTGAAGTGTAATACTAACCTTTATGGCTGACAATAAACTTGACAAGATGAGTTAAATAACTTTCAAAATCCTTTGATAATCTCTCAAGTAGAGGTTCCACAAGATAACAAGATGTTGACAACGTCTGTATGTAAGTTGCAATGAGATTTTGGTAGAGTTTTGAAGTCTAAAAGCACAGTCACCATCCGTCTCAATCCATAGATATTTTCTATGTATATATAGATCAATGTCGATCTAGGATAATTGGCATTGATCATGAAGGATTGACATCGATTATCCTAATTTGATCAAAATTTGGCTTGGGTTATTTCAAATCATGTGTCAAACTAAGTGAATGTAACACTAAGCTATTTTTATGGGTTTTTAATGAGGGTAAGTTGTTAAAGGGTTGTTGGGAGATTGAATAGGTTTTGTTTTTATTTTCTTTTAGGATTTTATCGTTAGAAATGGTAAAAAAAGGGTTAATTATTATTTAACTATAGTAATTAAGTTTATTTAACCTATGTGGTAAAGGTAAATGGGTGGGGTGAATGTAAATATTTCAAATAATTATGAATGGGAGCCATTATGTTAGTAACATGATAATGTGACAACGTACCATGTTAATACACAAGGGTGTACCAAACTAGCATCTACACTTCTATGTAATTGTGGACCTTGTTTTAGCCTTACTCATTTTCAATTGTATGTGTATGAGGCTTTTGAACATGCCTTGTATACCTACTTTCTAGTTTGAGTGACATATTCCCATGTCCCTTGTTTAGTCCCTTGGACACTCTTGTATGCTTCTTACTTCTTACCTTGTGTGCTTATTACTTGTTTGCTTCTCACTATTTTTAATTCCATTATCCACATCATGCATTTTCTTATTATCTTAGATGCCATGATGGACATCATGCTCCATCCCTCCTTGAAAACCAATAACTAAAAACTAACATTTACATTTTTAATTCAGTACATTACCCATGTTATAAAATTATTATATCTATCTAGGCATACCCCTGTTGATCTAACAATCTCCAATACAAACCATGCTATATCTTGAGACATCATTTTGATTATCATTATTATATCATGTATTTCATAGCATAACACACATGTAGGTCTATTTATTTTTAGGGTAGTCAATTTAGGATCTTCATTCCTATCCTCAGAAGAGGGCATAATAAATAGGGGTTTTGTCATAGAGATTAGAGTTTCTACCAGTCAAAAAAACAATTTTTAGAATACTCAGAACAGTAACTAAAACCCAAACTAGGTAGAGCAGACCAAAAAAATAGTGATGATTACAAAACAATCATATAATTTAGCAAAGAGAAATAACACCAAATATGGATAATAGTGTTAGATAGTAGGGTGTCCTATTTTTGGTGCTCCTATCCAAACAACAAAAAAACTAGATTTTTTAAAAATAGGCAAAAAGGTAAGCTCAGCTACAATTTTGTCAGATATAGTTCAATTTAGAATCAACAATTTTAGTAAAATTTTTCTTAGAGAATATAGATATGGGAGAATCATACATGACATGATTGTTCTTGCTTCTAGTTTCATATTTGGTAATTGGTATAACTTCTATACCAGAATCCATGTTATAGACACTGGTGATTAGGGCCAATGTGCATGGCACATGACTTCTTTTTTTTTTCAAGTTTAGTATATTATCTAGGCATTCTCAATAGTTACATGCTTTATTCCATCTATAGGTGGTTATCATCATTTTAGAGTGACTATAATACATGCCTAACCTCCATATTTTTGAGTGGCTTGCACATAAGCTTAGTTTCTAGTTTCAAGGTGGCTTTTGTACAAGCCTGATCTCCTCTTTCCAAAGTGGCCAAGATTGGCTTAGTTTATACTACACATTTAGTTATCCATGCCACATTATCAAATTATAGAGAATTCATGGGATTCAAGAGCCATCTCATATGACACACATTCATATTAGTATCAATTCATATCTTCACTTAGTGGGAAATGATAGAGTCAAAGGACTAGCTAGCCTTTGTATTCTTGAGCCTCATACTCAGATAGATTGAACACATAGTCCAAACATCAATTAACACATGTAGAACTACATAAATTCTCTTAGTAGGTGATGATGGAGCCAAAAGGCTAGCCTTTGCATTATTGAGCCACTTTCAAGGAATTGAGATCTCAGCTTCATTCATGATATTACACTTGGTAAAACACATACCCAACATCACTCAACATCACAATAGGTTTTGTATTGGTCCACATACCTGATGAGTTTTATTCATTCCTTTCTCTTCCTCTCTCTCTTATCTAATTTTTTTATATTCTTATTTTGGATAGTGTATCTAGTAAGAACTAATCTACTCTTTGTTTTCTCTTACAGATTTACATTTCATAATGTGCTCTCTCTACACACACTCATCATCACATATCCTCATGGGATTCACCCTTGTAGGTAAGTTCAAGTACACTTTCTACTTTCCTTTATCCTATTATTTCACTCTATTGCATCACTATAATAAAGCGGGGGAAATGTAGTCATATAAAATGTCTAAATTGTAGATTGAGTGTGGCTTGTGACACCCAATCCATAAGACCCTCTTGCATTCTATCATAACCCTTTTAGACACCTTTTTGCTTATAATCAATCATCCATAAACTTTTGAGACCTGATTCTAGCTCAATTAGGTTGTATTTACCTTGCTAATTCCATCCCTCGAGGTCCTAATCTTGTAGGATAAGAGCACTAAGGTTGGACTATAGCATCAGACCCTAGGGTGTCTCATTTTTAGTGCTCTTATCTAATCACATTTTGAGCCCAAATGATGATTTCCTTGTCATTCCTATTCTATATTATGTCAACTTAGTGCGGATACATTTAACCCATGACCAATAGATATCTATAAAATCCCATTCAAATTTTATTTAGAATGGGTTGTAAAATATTAAAAAATAATAAATAATACAAGCAGAACCATTGGGGAAAATTTACTTATTTTCTACATACATCCAGCTAATATAGCTACAAGCATATTCAAACCATCACACCAGTCCCTAGCCACCTCAAACATACCTAGTTTAGTATTTTTTCATCCACATAACATTATTACACAAAGCACATCAAGTGGGATGATTACATATGGCTTAATCCCTCTTTAGAATATTAGTATGTAGGCAATGTGGCCACACAAGGGGTGGGGATACACGTTTAGTTCATCTTACACACACTAACCCCTTTTCATTTTAAAGTTTTATTCAAGAAAAATTAAGGTCTAGGTTTCAAGATTAAATTAGATCTACAAGGAGATCTGTCAACATTTAGAATTCAAAATTTCATAGGTAGACTCACATAGGGGCAGTAGATAAAACCCAAAAAACTTAGATCTTTGTGACTAGTTTGGTTAATAGTGATAGGACCTAGACTATAGCACTGGACCTTGAAGTTCCTATTTTTAGTGCTCTTATCCTTTCACTAAATGAAATATAGATCCATGTTCATGACACTACCCTAATCTTGTACAGCTAGTTTTAGCCTCTATCTCAACCATCCTAGTCTAGTTTTAAGCTAAGTTGTATTTCTCTTCTTTCATTACTATTTTTAGAAATATATGAAAGTCAAATAAATTATACAAATTATTATTATAATTATTAAAATATTATTTAACACTTTATTGTTCCATACCCTTAACTAAATTAGGAATAAGACTCAAATATTCCCAAAATAGTTAAATCAGTTACAAATTTATCAATGATAAATGTGAGTTTAAGGTATTTTCTATGATTAATAACATATATGGAGTTCATAGTGTGAATAACATTGTTGAGGAAGAGGTGGACATATAATTTGAATGGTCACATATAGATCCCTTTGATCTTTTGTGACTAATGAATATTGGTATTTTATATCAAATCATCCATTTATGATTTTGGGATCAATTAATTTTTTGGATCACATGATTAACATATGTAGTACAAACTCATCCCCTATCCTGATTATTTATGGTGGGTCAAATGCATTGCAAGAAACAACAAATTTAAATATATATTTAATAATATGCATAGTTGAAAATATAAATTAGGATATGTTGCTACAAAATTACTACAAATATCTGATGGAGAATCAAGGTGAGACCCTAAAACTAAATATAGACTACTCTTACAAAATAGTCCCACATATTATTAATAAGATTGTTTCTATTATTTTATTATTTATTATAATTTATTGAGCCATTATAATCAAGGATGTTTGTAAATGATGAAATATCCCAAGTAAGTAATTCAAATTCAACTGAATAAAAACAAGTATCTCTATTGAACAAAATGATGACATGAGTAAAGACCTAGAGGATCATTAAGATGTTACATAATTAGTGGTGATGGAAATGGCAAGTACATCAAATTAAACACCATCAATTGAAACTTTTGGCTCTAAATTAGCTATTTATAATTAATTACTACTTATCTTATTTAATTTTTATATTTTTAATTATTTTAGACTATCAATATTATTATTTTATAAAGTGGATACCAAAAAAACTTGATTCTTCTTGATTTATATGAGTTGATAATACATAAATTTAATTCAAAAAATAAATAAACCTTCCAAATAGACAATGAAAAATTTTCAACTAAGAGAAAGGGAGGCCCAATTTATAACTATTAGGTTTGTGAAATTTCAAAGTGCATTGTTGACTTAGTCTAATATAGATAAAAATGTAGAAATAATTGCAATAAAATTAATACAAGTTAAAATGGAGGAGAATCCTCTATTTGTTTTTAGAGTAGAGGATTGTGATAAACAAGATGAAAATTATACTAATAATTTAGATAACATATGGGATGATTCTCAACTATATTATAATGCTTCAAACACTATTTAGTTGATTATCAAATGTGTTCATGAAGATAATTTTATTGTATACATAAAATTCACTCGATGTAAAGAATTTAAAAATGATAAATGGTTGATGATGACATTGTTTACACAACTAGCCTTAATTGGGATTGAATAGGATGTGATAAAGTGTCTAAAGCATCCTAGCCTATCTGTAGATTGAGTGATTGTTTAAGTAATGATTAATATTTTATGAAATATGTTTGGTGGATCAAATTTGTAATATTTAATTAAGAATTATATATAATGCTAAACTGATATTCATTCAAATTGCTTTACTAATTTTTTATATAATGTAAACTACCATTTGGATATTTAAAATTATACTTTCATTGTAAATATTGAATATTTATTTATCAATTATAGAACAAATTTTTTTGATGAAGTTGTTTATATTTTCAATAGAACTTGCCTAATTTAATTTTTATCTATATAGAAATTATTTTCTTTAAGGTTATGTTTTTTTATTTAATTTTAAAAAAATAGTTGTATTTTATGTTGTGGATAGCTACACTAAAATTAGAAACCATTTATTTCCTTTTTAATTTTATATCTCTTTCTAGTTGGACGAAAATTATTGATGTTGGGAGTAGAAATGATATTGTTTGGAGTTATAGGGATAAGTAAATTTAGATCATCAAGAAGGAAACCTAATTATTTTGGATTCATGTTATCAATATTTCTACAGTGAATTTAGCCATTATTTTTTAGGATTGAAAAAATGTATTTTTGATATCAATTATGGTTTACTTATCTACACTCGAGAATGTTTAATTATTTTATTTATCAATTTGACTAGATACAAAATGTTGAATTTGTTTTTACTCCAAGTATATCACATTTTGATATATGTGATAATATTTTTAGATCAAAAAAAGGAAATATTGCATCGATGTACATTAAAAACATACATTTGGTTTTATAAAAATACAAATATGTATATGGAACACAAAATATATTTTTCATAGATGATAAAACATGTTTTGATTGAAATAAATAAGATGCCATTTGATTTGGATCACCTTCAATTATAAATTTTATGAAACATTAAATTTCAATAGAAAAATATTCATAGACTTATGTGCATGGTTAGAGCATATGGGCCCACACACAAACATGTGTCATTATATGGAAACATAGAAGCATAACTATTAGAGATTTTGACTTAATTTATTTGTTTTAAGATGACCTATAATACAAATAATAAATTTAATGGATTTATGTTATATTATTTTAAATTGTATTTAATATATAAAATTATATATATTTTTTAATGTTTTTTTAATTTGATATGTTAAAATTCAGGCTTTACAGGGACCTAAAACCACAAGAGTGCATTACAAAAGTTTAAACAGGCCAACTAGGGCTGAGAAACCAAAAAGCAAAAAGATAGTACTTAAGACAAATGCAACAAATAGAAAAACATAGTATAACTAGGAGGAAGGTCCCTCCTGAGGGTCATCAACTTTAGTAGTGTCCTTCATCAGGATGGTCAGTCTATGCTTTGAAACTTTGGCCCAAGTGTATTTTTTAGGGCCTTCAACTGCTTCACCAAGTAGGATCACCCTGGGTCTTTTTTAACCTTTTACTTGCGTGGGAGATTGTTTGGGGAGGTCTCCCTTAGGGGATTCCTAGGGGGGGATTTTAAAACCTTAGTTAAAATCATAGTAGGGAACTACGGGGGTTAAGTAGAGTGAATAAAGGCCTAAATAGTTGCTTCAACCTATCTGTGTAATGCATTTCAATCCTAGATGAGTTTGTCTAGGTCAAAACCTACTTATTTCACCTTTGAGTTAATGTTTTCTTGCAACTATTTATTTATTTCCATCTCCTCTATAACCATTCATTTCCCTTTATAATTTGATTTTGTAGGGACCCTATTTTAATAGGTTTCAATTTGGGAATAAACAAAAAATTGAGAGAGAGGTCATTCGAGGGGTACTATGATAAGTTGTTCTAGGGGGTATAGTTAAAAGGTTGGTGGGATCCCTCAATAGGATCATTTGCTAAGGAGTCCTCCTTAAAAGAGAAACCCCTAGGGGGAACCTCCCAGCCTAAAATGGGTTGATCATGCTTAACAAAGAGGAGGATTAGGCCTTGATGTAGAATGGGATTGGTATCATTTACTTGGTGAAGTAGGATAATGATCTCAAGGGACATAAGCAAGAAATAGGGAAAACTAATTTTATACCCAATGAAATGATTGAGAATTATAAAATGGTGGGCAAAGCCTAGTGTGTATTTACCTTTCAACATCATATATCGCATGATCTAAAGGAAAATTTTTGGCTAGTAACATGGAAGGTTAACCCATGGGAAACATTTTTGGTCTATCTTCATGAAATCATTTATTCTAAATAACCATTATAGGGACTCTTACTTTTTTGACTGGTCTTTGAATTCCTTAGCACCTACACATGACATGCTAGTAACATCATTGATGAACTCATCTGAGACATTAATTGTGATCTCATGCATGGAAACCTTCCACTTTGGCAAAGTCTTTATTTTTTAATGTTGTAGTAACCTAAACAAATAATTGATTTGGTGTATGATTTAGAAACTGATAGTGATTATTTGGTATAATAAAAAATAGTTTTTTATTTTTTAGTAACAATAGTAACATATATAATTTTGATCATTTGATTGAATTTTATCAAATATTTGATTTGAATGGTATTGTTCTTCAATATTCAAAAAATTAATCAATGAGATATTTCTTTGGCATTTTTATAGAGTAGATCTCAATGACTCTAAATTTAAAATAATTTATTACATGTAGATTACAAATCTCACTGATCAACTTTTAGCATGTTTAAATTAAGTGATTTTTTAGTTCATACAGTTAATAAAAATAGGTTTCTACAAATAATATCGACATATTAGGGGCTAGTGAGATCAAATTAAAATACTTCTTCATTTGACCAAACATAAGGGATTTCTTATACATATGTTTATGAATTTTTGAAATTGGTATATGGACATTGGTTAATTCCAAAAATTTATACAATTTAATAATCTCATTTCTTGAATAAAAAACATTAACATGAAATAAATTTTAATTTTTATATACCCAAAAATATTGAAAATCAATTCACTAAAATGATTATAAAAGTTTTATAAACCTTGTAATATGTTTCAAACCACTTGAATTAGTTTTTAAATGTAACATGGGTCTATATAATCAATTTAATATAATACTAATTGAGGACTCTTATGAGAAAAATATTCTTAACGATAAGGGTAATAATATTATCAAAAAGACATTTTTTAGTTATTCATATAAAGATAATTATTTGATGAATGCATGATGTTTGATTTTAATATGGATAAAATATGTCATAAATGTAAGGCAAATAGTAAATATATTGCATTTATTATGATTTTTAAATTGATACATAGATTTATTTGTAGTGAATTATCTGCACTAATCATTCTAATAAACATGTGTGATAAATTCACCACACTAAATATTTCATAAATGTTTTTGATATTTTAATTGCACATATATTTCATAATTTGTCCAGACTAAATGGTACATGGATATTTGTGGTATTTTTCAAATCAACAATAAGCAAATAATTTGAGATGATTGATTTAGGATGGTTGAAATATTTTATTAGCATTGAGGTAGAATTTATCGATGGTGTTATTTTTATATTCCAATCCAAGTATGCAAATGAAATTTTATATAGATTTATAATGTTGAATAAGAGGCCAAGATCAACACCCATAATGATAAGTTTGAATTAAATAAAATAATCTTATATGTCATTGATAATTTCACTAAGTCATTATCAAAATAAAGTTTTGAGCATCTAAGAGATAATTTGGCTGTCAAAAATAAAGCATAAGTAAATATAGAGTGTTTATTCATGTAAATCTAGACTATATACAACTAGATATGAATTAAAACATCTAGATCTTGACTCACATTAACAACTTTGGACTATATACATCTAGATCTAGATTCACATAACTAGATTTGGACTTTATACTGCTAGCTTTGGAATATATAGACAAGTAACTCCAGACTATATTCACACTTGGAGAAAGGATCTATAGAACATGGTATAAATGTTAATATTAATAGATGAAACTTTTTACTATATTCATAGCTTTATATTAGTTTAATAGAGGGATAATGAAACATAGTGCAATTATACAAGAATAAAACAAACTAGAATAACCCATAATAAAGTATGAATATTGAGAGAATGGAACAATGATAGTTTTAGTTGTGAAAGATTTTTTTTGAATATATGTTTATAAAAAGAAATATATATCAAAAATAATATATATTTATGTATATGTAATTATTGTGTTATAATAGTCTTTAATTTTAGCATATAATAGTATCTGTAGGTGAATTTGATTTTTGCTAAATGTTGCATGAATTTTTCATTGTAACATTTTGATTTCACTTGAACAAATTTAATATAATTAAATAATAATTAAAATAAAAATATAAAATTCTCCCATGAATTACAACAATACATTTATTTGATCCAATAAATTAAATTTTAAAGGAATTACATCAAAATAAAGTATTAATTATTGTCATGCTTTGCAATAAAAAAAATTGATTAAATTCAAGAAAATAGTTGTTTAAAACTAGATTCTAATAACTTTCAAGTTGGAATCTAAAAAATATGATATCTAATATTAGAAAAAATAGATTATAATTTTAAAAAATAATATCTAACAATAGAAAACACTAAATTAGAATTTGGTGATAGTAATAAAATTATGATATTTGATACTATAAAGGTTAATAAAAATATTTTTGGGTTTTAATTTGGATTAGAACATGTTTGGATTTGATGAAAGGATAATTAGGGTTATGTGTATAATATTCATCCATGTATAACATTTTTGTGCCCAAGTGCTACGAAATTAAGTTGGGTTAAAACAACCCTAATTATGTTATAATTTTAGTGTAATATTTTTACAATAATTTTTGTTTACTAGATAATTATTCATAAGAGTTTAGAGTTCATGAATTCCTTCTTAATTCAAATAAAATGTGCACTTAGTCTTAATGTATTTGAATTCAACACTTGGATATCTAGATTTCCAACATCTAATACAAGTTTTGGAAGTGTCATCTTCAATTTATCCAAATATTAATTTAACAAAACAACTTACATAATATAATTTTGAATTATATATCCACAATCAATAATGAATTCACATTCCAATAAAATCCTTAAATTAATAAAATAAATAATAAATATTATAACAAGTAACCATTGATACTTAGTGCATCTAACTAGTTATGAAAATTATTTATTTATTTTTAAAATAAATTACCTAAAAAAAATTAATGTTTATTTGGGACTAGGAAATTCAATGATGATTTTTTCACTAGATGTTGTAAAAGATCAATTTTAATCATTCAATCTAGTAATTATGTAAGAACCCTCTAGTCAAGTATAAGGAAAATATATCAATTTTTAAATATAATAATATAAAATTCCCTTTCCTAAATAGTTATATACTAATACCAATCTAAAAATGAGTCTAAGTTTCAAATATTATTAAGATATTATATCAATGCAACACATCATAAAGGAAAATTTTAACAACTTCTAACAATTGCTCATACATTCAAACTCAAGTTTTTTTTTGCATAATATGTAGTCTAGTATAACACAATTTCACTCATGAAAAAATAAAGTATAATTTTCCATAAATCAAATTTCAACATATACGAACTAGGTAAAATATTTTACATCATTCAATGATCTCTTATGTACATCTTGGCAATAAATATTTCATTGAATGTACCTCATGTTTTACTTCACATGAATCAATGCATATGATAATTTAAAATAAATGAAATATGTTAAATTTACTCTTACTAAAATCATTATAAGTACTTTACTATCAATCCAATAACTATGTACTCACAAATAAACTAATCTTAATTAATTATGACATTTATCCATGTGTACACAAATGATATAACATTTGATAACTCAATAATTTTACATAAAGTACCACATATGATGATGATTCTTTGATTTATATATTTCCTCATTATATAATGACATTTATTACAATATTTCATAGATAAATGAAAGTAATATGCATGTAAGTTATACACTCATTTTATCATGACATATTTGCTTTAGTCCAATTTTCAAAGTCCTTATTTTTACATCATTGAATTTGTTATATTATTTATAAATAAACAAAAATAACTAAGATAACATGAAAAAGTGTTTCTTTGTAGTGAAAAATAATAAATAGGAGAACATCTAAAGTCAACAAGAAATTTTGAAAATGTAGATAGCGAGAACATCATTGGAGAGTTTTTCTTTCAGCCATATATATTTTCATACCCACCCAATCCTCTCATCCATTGAGAGTGTTCATTCTCTTCTATGAAGATGATATATACATAACATTGATATCTAGAGAAAATACTATAAATTTTAAACTAGTTAACATACATATCCATGTAATAAAATAGTTAACATACCATTCCTAGTAGTAAAATAGTTAGCATACCACTCCATGCAATATAAAAGGTTTGATATACTAATTTCCATAGTGTAACATGGTTGACATACTTCAAATCCCATATATCCACTTTTATTTGCATAATAAAATGTTATTATTTTAGTAAATAGGAGTCCAAACTAGGACCAACCACTAATTACAATAATGAGGTTTATATATGACAAGCATGAATGTATCACTAATCCAAGGCATCAGTGAAGAAAATGATCAAACACATGTATAAAAAGATGATAATTATTTTACTTTAGTTATATTTCCATGTTAATAAAGGACCTAGCATCTATATTAGAGTAATACCCATCCCAATGGTTATCAATTACTTAACAAGGGCTTATTTTTCATTACCATAAAATTAAGGGATATAGGTTTCCAAATATCAAGGTATCATCCTTAAATATTAAATATATTTATAGATAATGTTCCACATATATTTTAAGGTTGTACTAAGAAAATCCATCATACAATTTTCCCAAATGTCATGTTAGGATTTTTCATTTAAAGGCAAAATGTCATTTTTCCAAGGATACAATATATATGGATTAAGAAAGGAGAAGTAATTCCTAAATATAAATTTCAACTTTTATATTTCCTCTATTTCAGTTTATTATCCTAGTGAATATTCATTTATATTAAAACATTTCAATCAACCCATTCCATGATTTGAAAATTATTCAACATCTCACAATTCTCTATGTAAAGTTAAAACAAAACAAGATTTAATAATCTTGTATATATTTATGATATCCAATCATTTTTATAAATGAATTTAATTTTATACAATTAAAAATACTATTCCCTAGATTTGGATTATATTAAATAAGTAATAAAAATATATATATTGATAATGTGATAACATCATATGTAAATGTTCAAAACTATTTATGAAAGTGAGATTTTAGAGATATTAGTACAAGAATGGGTCATACAAATGAAATATTTTGAAAAATATTACAAGGATAATTAATATTTCATACCCTTTTGGTTCTAAAGAATTCATAATTCAAAATATGGTGATGAAGTTAAAAAATGAACTTGTCTTCTATCCCAAAGACATATAGTTCCCTATTCCAATTCCAAAACGTATGTTAAATGTTCCCCAAAAAAAATGTTTTCTTAGTGATTACCCATATTTATCATAGGGTTCAAAACCAATATTTATCATTTTATCAAAGTCAACATCCCTTATATGAGTTTAGCTTATAACCATGCCTAGAATAACATAAACTATTTGAAACATAATCCACAATCTGATTTATATGTTTATGGTCATAACTTCAATAATATGTTATTAAATTATATGAAGATGATATAAATACTATTGAGATAGCTCATAATATTATGGTGTTAAACCATGATATTATAGTCTAGGGTTTTCCCTGGTCTTAGTTTAAAAAAAACATATGAGACAAAACTTTAAGTAATAGGAAAAACATATAATGAAAGGATCACATACACACATTTCTATTTAATATTATTCAAGCCATATATTTTATGTTATGAAACATCTATGAGTAATAGATTTTCCCTGATGATAAATTAACCTCAAAAATAAATCATTGTAACATATTATATTTTATCACAATGTTACTTTACAGTATTGTTTAATCATTTCCATAGTAAGGTTTCATTATTATATCTAAACATATTTAATATGAAATAAAAAATTATTACAATCAAAGCTTATCCTAACCCCTCAGGGGTGGTTAGCTTAAAGTTGAAAGGAACCTCTATTAAGAAGATACCAAAAATAAACAAAGGATTCACTCTCAGGAATTACAAGAATCCATCATCGAATTGGGTGAATATGGGTACTTATAATGTAGATAACTCTTCCAAACACCCTTTGGTTATTTGGTAAAAAAATGTTTGGAGGTAGTAAGGCTACTCAATTTCACTTGATTTCATGATGAACATTAAGAGACCCCTAAATTTCAAAATGGGGGAAGGCAGGTTTGTCTCTAAAACATAAGTGCTTTGAATAACCAAGAGAATATTTTAGAATCCCAAAATACAAGGAAGATATACATGAATGAAAATGACATTATATTTTCTAGAATGCAATCTAAGTAGTTAAGTGGTAGATGGGACCTCTCTTTCATAAACACTCTAAATGTAAGACCCAAATTAAAACTTATGGATCCAAAGAGCTTACCAACCCCTTGGGTTAATGTAGAATTATCTCCCCCTATTTTTCATGAAATTAATATTGTGGAATATTAGGGGGATTAATTACCCCAAGAAGAAAATGCTAGTTAGAAATCTTTGAAATTTTCAAAAGCCTAGTTTCTTTTCACTACAAGAAACTAAGCTTTCATTAGATTATTTGGAAATCTTGAAAAACTCTATTTGGAACCAATCTATCTATGTAGGCCCAAGTGTTTTTTGTGCCTTAAGATGTCTCATAGTATTTTAGGATCCTCTTTCTTTTAATGGTAGAGTTATTTGGAACAAGCAGGGACATGTTACAGTTGGTGTTACTTATTTAGTTCTATCAAGAAGTGGATTTTGTCTAACATTTATTCTCTAAACTCTAAAATATGAATGATCCAATTTTGGAAATAGATATCTTAATTCAAATCTTGCACCCCATGGTAGGACTAGATAGTAGATGGTGATTTTAATAACCCCCTAAATCCAAAAGATAAGAAGGGAGTAAATATTAAATACAATGATATTATGTATGATTTCATTATGAGTAATGATATTCAAGATGTGGAATTATGTGGAGACTCTTACACCTGGATTAATAGAATAATATACGTGGATAGCATTCAAGTTAGATTGGATAGATTTTTTGATAAATTATTGTCAACAATGGGACCTAAGCTGCTATTGTAGGCTTTCAATTCTTTCTAAAATTGGATCTGATCACAACCCTATGGTATTCCTTAAGAAATAAGTCTCAAGGATCAAAAGCCTTCCTTTTAGGTTTGAAAAGATATGTATCGATCACCTGGAGCTATAAAAGACCATGAATAAATGGTGGAAAGTTAAGATTGAGGGTCAAGAGATGTTTTTTCTTGCCTCCAAACTCAAAATGAATCTAAAATTTTGGAACAAAGAGGTATTTGGCAACATATTTATGAGGAAAAAGGAAACTTCTTAGTCTCTTATCAAACTAAAGAAATATATCTAGTCTAAGAGAATAAACCAATAAACTTATTATAAGGAAACATAACTATTAATTACCTTCCATAATTTCTAAGCCATGGAGTATACCCACTGGAGACAATTATCTATAAAAATATGGCTAAAAGAATGGCATAAAAACTCAAAAAAAATCTTCCAAATAGTGTGTATAAATAGGAACACCCTCAAAAAAAGGGAATTAATCAAAGATGATAGAAATAGATGTAAGGATGAAGATGAGATAAATCTAGAAGTTGTTATTTTTTTCAAGAACATCATTTTGGGAATCCTTTCTCATACTTAGGATTTAGAGGAAATCTTTCTCAGGTTATTTGACATGGTACTTGACTTTAAATACAATGTTGATCTTATGACACAACCTAATCATGATGAAGTGAAAATTGTTATGTTTTCCATGGAAAGAGATAAGGCACTTGGACCTAATGAATATCCCCTTTCTTATTTTAACATTTCTAGGATATTATCCAACTTGATGTGTTAATTATAGTGGTTGAATTTTTTAGAACAAGTTCCATCCTCAAAGAAATCAATAGTACCTTCTTGGTACTTATTCCTAAAAAATAAGGAGCTCTTCAGTTAAAAAATTCAAACCTATTAGTATTTATATTATCTTCTACAAGATTTGTACTAAGATTTTTGTCTTAAGGATTCAACCTCTACTCCCTAAAATCATTTCAAATTAACAAGGAGCTTTTACTGTGGGAAGGCAAATCACTGACAACATTATCTTGATCCATGAAGCTATTCATTATTTGGAATAGTCTAAAAGAGAAGGTATTTTTGTAAAATTATATGTTTAGAATTCTTACTATAGATTTTATTGGAGATTCATCATGCTTATTCTTAGAAAACTTGGCTTCAACAACTTTTTTTGGAAGCTCATTTTTAATTATATTGCTACCACCAAAATTATTGGTCCTTATCAATGTTATCCCTAAAGGATTTTTTGATTTGGAAAGGGGATTTCAATAGGGGGATCCTCTCTCCCTATAATTCATTATCATTTTGGCAAAATCTCTTGGCTAGATGCCTCAGGATGCTAGAGAGGTTGGTTTAATTCAAGGAGTATAAATTGCTCCCAATTTTAAGCTGATCACACACCAATAGTTTGCCAATGATACCTTCATTCTTGTAATTTCTTTAGTAAAGGAATCCAAATATATTAAAATAATCTTGGGAAACTATGAAGCATTTTTTAGGTAGAGTGACAATTTGGCTAAAAGCTCTCTTTTCTTTATGCATACCAAGCCTGATTTATAAAACAACATTTTTAATGTTCTGAATTGCCAAATCTAATATTTTTTGGATTCATATTTAGGCATTAACCTAGATAAAGATAGTTTGAGTATTGATGACTGAAATTCACTACTATAAAAAATTTAGAAGTTTTCCAACTACAAAGCTATTTTTTTAATCTTAGGTAGGAAAGATCCTTCTTATCAAGAGTTCTTTATAGAGTATACCTATTTATTATATGTTAGTATTTAAAATCCCATATAAATTTGTGGATATAATTGCAAAAAATAAATGTATATTTATTTGGTCAGGAAAGGAATAGACAAAAATAATTCCCCTAGTAGCTTGGGAAAAGGTATGCAAACCCAAAAATAGAGGGGGTTTAGGGCTATGATAGGTCAAAGGAATAAACTGATCCCTCTTAGAAAAGCAATCCTAGAGGTTTCTAAAATAAGATAATAGTTGGACCAATTTGATCAAAGGAAAGTATCTTAATAATATAATAACAAACTACCTTTTAAAGGAAGATGTCCCTAGTCAAGGATCTAGCTTCTAGAGAGTGGTTATTAAAGAAAGAGACTTTTTTACAAAGGATATAAATGGGTTGTTCACAATGGAAGAAATATTGAATTATAGGAGGATCCTAAGATATTTAAATTTCATCTCTCGGTTATTAGTAATTATGACGTTGTAATACAATATTTTAAAACTTAGGTAGGGGTAAAAGTTAGGGCCTTTGGTCTTTGAATGATTCAGCCCTAAGCTGGAAACAACTTGTCTTTCCAAAAGTGACTGAGGACTAGAACAAGTTCCTAGATATTTTTAATTCTAAGCTTTTATAAATTCATATCATCTTCTTTCCCAAAGAGGACAAGATCATTTGGAACTTGAATTCCATTGGAGACTACACTGTTAAATTTGAATTCATGGTGGATCAAGACATTCTGAACCATGAACCTTATTGGTCCAAATTCTAGGATAAATAATTGATTCCTAAAGTTGGAATTTTTTATTGGATGGATTTCCATAATAGAATTCTCACTATTTATAACCTCAATATTATGGGATTCTAATCACCCAATATATGTAGTCAATGCTTGAAGGTGGAAGAAACTACCAATCACATTTTCCTAGAGTGTGTTTATGTTGCCTCCATCTAACATTCATTACTATAATTTATTAAAATTTATTGGGTACTACCTAATTCCCTTTGGTACTTATTTCTATAATGTAACCCACCCTGGAAACATAAGGACTTGAAGCTTATTTGGAATCTTACTCTTCCACAATTTCTTTGGGGCATTTGGAAAGAAAGAAATCATAGGATTTATAGAGATAATTTTTTTGAGTGGTGGATCACTAAAGGAAAAATTATTAAGGTAAGTAAGGAAAATTAGGCCTTCACAATTACTAAAAATGTTTAGGTGATTGATGGTGAGGGATCAAGTATCCTTGAGTTGTGGCACCTCAAGCTCCCTCAAGATTTTGGCTTAAGAAACAACCACACTTAGAAATTGACCAAGTGGACCCCTTTAGCTAAAATTTGGTTTAAAATCAATTTTGATGGTGACTTGAAAGGTAACTTAGGTCCAAAGTGAGGTAGGGGTGTGGTTTGAGATAGTAATGGAAATCTAGTGGTCTCCTATGTAGGCAAAATGAGAATCCAAACTAATCATGTTGTAGAAGCTAGGGTAACCCTTTGGGGTATCAAAGAAGTAAGTGACAAAGGTATTCTCAAGTTAAACATTGAAATGTATTTTTTAAACATCATTAACTAGCTCAGAGGGATATCATAGACCTCTTAGACTATTGAAAATGAGATTAGGGATAAAAGGATCCTTATGACCTCTTTTTAGGAGGCCAATCTCTGCCATGTCATGTTTTTCTAAGAAATAAATAGCTATGTGGAACTAATTGAAAATTTAGGGGTATTTTTTGATTTTATGATATAGGAATTAGGGATCTCACACTCACCCCATTCAACCACCTGAATAATATTCTTTTGGATAATTTGAGGGTGGTCTAGACCCTTTTTTACTAGGTGGAAATTATGAGCCTTTTCAATGTTTTAGAGAATTTGGGCTCTTCTAAGTAGTTTATTGGATCTAGATTCTATATTTATTGAGTTTGGATTTGGTGCTCTTTCAATTTACTTATGTTACTAATATTGGGTCCTATGGGGAACCCTAATGGGCTCTCTATTCCTCCTTTGGGGCTTCCTTCTACCCTCTTCATCCTTCCTTATTATTTTATGAATTATTAGACCTTTCTCATTAGGTGTTATAGAGGATCATTTTACCTTATTTATAATTTAATTTTGGGTCCTAATTCTGACACAACTAGTCCTTTTCATTCTTCTTTTAGTTGTTGCTTTTGTTTTTGATTTGTTTCTCCATTATTAGTTCTTAATTCCAGCTAGAAGGGAGACTCAATTATCCTTTTTGCTCAGCCTGGACTCCACACTAGTCAAAGGTGGGTTTATATTTATCTAAAAAATTATTACTTTAAAAAGGTACTTATAACACAACCCCCTATGGGTAACTCGTCATATGATATAGCCTAGCTTATAAAGCATTTTATGCCACTTATCAATATACTAAGGTAATTTTATATCATCCATTTAAAATGGAAGGAATATTAAGGTATTAACAAAGATGACATAATTTCCCATAAGTGTCATGAGCAAGACAATAATAAAATTATATATCCCCATAAGTTAAGTATTATAATCACAAAGGAATGACTTAAGAGTATTGCTATGTCGATAACATACTATAAATTACTATCAATGTTTATATATTTTTCCATTCTATCTAGATGATAACAATATTCTCGATATAAATCTTAAGATTATGGTGTTTAACTAGGAAATTATAGTCTAGGATTTTTCATAGGCCTAGTTTCAAAATAAATATCCCATATGTGAGAAGACTTTATGTAAAAAGATAAACATATAATTAAAGGATGACTTCTAAGAATTTATATTCAATATGATTTGATCCTCTATATTTTACATGATGAAGCACTTAAGATTAATAGGTTTTCCCTAGCGTGAAATTATCCTTAATAATAGATCATTGTGACATATTACAATATTACATTTTATATGGATGTTCATTTACAATATTACTTAATAATTACCACCATAAGGTTTCATTATTATATTTCAATATAGTCAATATGATATGAAAAGTATTCCTGACAAATATTACATGCAAAAAAGTAATTATAAGATAACTCTCTAAGGATAAATCATCATATGATAAAGTCTAACATACAAATAATTTTATACCACTATTTATATCTCATTTTTTTTTTCTTAATTTTTTTGAAAAGAAAGAAACTAGGAATAGGGTGTGTAGAAAAACCTATTAAATGTGCATGTGTTAGATCCAAGTGATTATGGAAAGCTCCTCTATGGCTTGGGAGGATGGCTTGAAAATAAGAAAACACTAAAAGAAATTTGTTTGTTATACAATTAGATGGGTGCATTTCCTAGCGGGAGCTAGATCCTAAAAGCGAAAGCTTTCTAGGAGGCTTTCAATCCACCTTCTTTGAAACACTTAAGTTGGAATGATAAAAGAAGTAAATTTTGCATAAAAATAGAAAATAAATGATAATAAAATAAAAAATAACTAAATTTGATATAAAATAAATTTAAATTCTTTGCAAAAGATAACTAAATGAATGTAATAGATTAATTAATACTAATGCTAAAAATTGGTAAAGGTTATGGTTTTGGTTTGGTAAAGTGGTGAGGGTCAAAAGGATTATTTTGTTGGTTTGGGTAAATGGTAAATTTTTAAAGTATAAAAAGATGTGAATAGATAAATGAGGAAAATAAGTAAATATGGAAAAGGAAAAAGAAAGGTAAAGATGGCAAAGAGGTAAATGAGGCAAAGAGGTGAATGGGATAAAGGGGATAAATGAAATGGAAATATCCAAAGGGATTAAATGGGATGAATGGGATGAATGGGATAAATAAGAAGAGTTTAAGGGATCAAGAGTAGGGAGGTTAAAAAAATAAAATGACAAAGGGAAATAAAAAAAGAACTAAAATTACAAAACAAAGTAAATTACCTCAATGTTTTTGAAGTGGCTTGAAGATGTTGATGATGGTTAAATGTTGATGAAGCTTAAAGAAATTTTGGCAGAGCTTCATTGCTTTGATATTTTCTCCACCAAGATGATGATGACCTCCAAGATGATAACCTCCACCAAAAACCTATAACAAGATGTTAAAAACCAAAGACTAAAGTCCAACTTAACCTTTGGTGAAGGAGAGGTGGGGGGTGGGAGGGGGAGAGAGAGGGCAAGTATTTATAGCATTTAATGTTGGGAAACATGCCAAAAGAGTGGGATAGTGAAGCAATTAATTTTTTTTCAAGTGGTTCATTATTTTTTCAAGGTGATTTTGGTGGGGATTCCCATGTGGGTTGGAAAATCTCCCTCTTTGCACATGAATCCAAGTTTGAATGGAAATCATGCACATGGATTTGAATGAGACCAAAGACTTTTTACCACCATTATTTGTCTTCATTCAATCACTTAAATAGGTGGTACACCAAATGTGGGTAAATTTTACATGTGGGGTATGAAAAGTCTAAGGTGAGGTTGGTGGGGATTCCCATGTGGGTTGGAAAGTCTCCCATTTGGGTTGGTGAGCCTTCATTTGGGTTAAAAAGTCAAAAATGGGTGCCCTTTATCTTTCCCAAAGTATTAAATTGTTATGTGTCTCTTTTAAATTCTAATTTCATGTGTGAATACAAAAATACATGTTGAATAATGATCCCTTAAGGGTAAATTCACCACATTTCAAGATGGGGGCCTTGTGATGCTTGAATGAGGTCATCAAGCACTTTGAGAAGGGTCCCAAGTGGGGTATGATGTCCCACATCAAGACACATCACATTTAAGCCACTTCACTTGTCATATCACCTCCTAAATCACCTCCCATGTCACTTGAAATGTCACATGCCATGTCACTTGCCATGCCATCATGAGTAGTGATAGTGGGTCCCACAGTGAATAATAATGATCAATAGTACTTTTAAATAGTGATTTTAAATGATATTTATGACAAGGATAATATTGATTTAGTTGGGTTAAGTTGGGATTTCAAAAGGTTTGATAATTTTTAGGGGATATTAAGGTATTTAGTCATCAAAAATTGTAAATGTGTAGTTTTCTAGTGTCTACATTTTGCCCCTTTTTATTATGTAACTTTGAATTAATAAGATTCAAAATAAAAACAAATCACTTGGTTAAAGGTTAGGATGCCCTGAGTATGGGAGGATGTGTTCCCCCTCAAATCAAGAGTCAATGAGGAAAGGTCAAATCGGGTGTAGGTTTGATAAGCAGTTGATGGGGAGGCACTAGGTGGTGTCACAAGGTAGCTAGGTATGTGAATTGCCCATGGGTTCACAAAATATGACCAAGTGTAATAGTCAAGATTACATAGAGACTAAAGGTGAAAATATTGATGAAAAGAAGGTTGGGTGCTAAGATAAATGATAAGGTAATCAGTCCCCAATGTTGGTTATAGCTGATCAAGTTATCTTATCAAGGTTCCTAAATAAGGTCAATGTTGACTCAGGTATCCAGGGTAGGAAGTGCTCCTGAGAAAACATAAATGGTCTAGTTTTGCATGAGGTGGTGTAAATATTTAAAAGTTAAGCATGGAAAGGTTGGTCATTCTAGTCAAAATTTATTAAAAAAAACACCAATGTTCTAAGTCAAAAGAAACTGACATAAAGGTGGATGTGGTAAAAGCATGGGTGGATTGGGTATGAGTTAGAAGGTGATGGCTGAGCTGAATCTAGATGCACATGGAAAGTGGATGATACCTACATAGTTCTATGGATAAGAATCCAAAAATAAGGTTAGACCAAATGTAGATATTTTGAGGTGAATGGTGTTGGTTAACTTGGTTTTCCTAATTTGATATCATGTAGGTAGGTCTAAGGAAAGGACATTAGAGAAAGGGAAGTGCCAAAGGGTGAAAAAGATGGTTATCAAATAGTTTCTGATGGGTGTGGTAAAAATGGTGGATGAGATTACCTAGGATGAAATTAGATGATTACATCAACTATGCAAAAAGAATATGTAGCCATAGATAAGTAGGTTAAAGCATGAAGTTTCTACCACCATTATAAAGAAAAAGAAGGTATAAATATAAAGTATTAGGATTTAGAAAATATAGAACTACTCAAATTATCATGGTGATTTGATGGGTTCTTTCATCACCATCCAAATAAGCTAACATTTTGCACATTTTATAACAATGTCATTGATAGGCTATGGAAAGTTATTATTCAATAGTTCAGGGAAGCAAAGTAGCAAAGTGGGTAAACAAAAAGTGGCAAAGATTTGAACCCTTGACCCTTGAGTCAATGGGGCCCCCAAATAAGTAATCATTTATTTTTTGATGGAATTCAAAGAAAAACACTGAGGGGTTTTGGAATATGGAGTGAGGTGAATAATAATAACATTAATTAATTGAGGGAGCAGGTTGTGAATTGTAATTAAAGAGTAGGGCTATTACAAGGCATAAGATGTAATACAAAAGGGAGATTCAAGTGAAATTATTGGTTGGAAGGTTAGGGCATGTGAAAGGGTGTATCTATCATCCCCATGTGGGTATCCTAAATCTTCAATTTGAAGGTGGTTTTAGTTTTGATTCTAAAATATTTAAAGTTTAGAGTAAAAGGGGTTTAAAAAAGGCAAGAGTAAAAGAGGCAAGGAAGGAATTTTCATCCTGATGGCTAAACAACACTCAAGTTTGTTGGTTGGTCATGTGATCCCATGGTCCTAGACAATTGTGCTATAGAGTTGTATGATTGGTATATATCTCACAGTAAACCAAAATTGAGTGGAAGACCTTGAAGGCCATAACATACACAAAATGGGTAGAGGGTTGAAAAGGAAAAAGGTGATAGGGAGAGTGAAGGGAGTAGTTGGAGAAGGACAAAAAAGAGAGTTTGAGAAAAATATACAAAGGCATTAAAGGAAGAAAGGGATGTTCCTAAAGTAAGGAACTTGACCATATTTCATGCATTAAGGTAAGGGGATGGAGGATACAAGGAAGTAGACAAGGAGATATACATAGAATCAGTACAACTGGTGATCACACTCTAAAGATGTGGAGGTGAAATTGGAGAACATAAGGGATCCAACAAGGGATGAACTAAAGGTGGACTAAGAGATGGATGAAGAGAAAATAATGAGGTCTTAAATAAAGATGAAGGTGTACAAGGATGTAAGAAGCCAGGCATGGTCATATAGGTTGGGAAGAACAAGGAATATCATCAAGGGAGACAAAAAAATGAAATAAAACAAAGAAAAGAGAAGAAAAATAAAAGGTAGAATATTTGGGGTGAGAGATGCACTAAAGAATGATAGATTGGAGAATTGAAAATGATGGGGAGAAAAGTATAACAATCATGAAGGGTAAGGGTAGAATGAGGGATATGGGCAGCCATTAAAGCTTTGAAAAAAAGTATAATAAAGATAAAAGAGAAAATAGTTTGGTGATGAAAATGAAAAAAAAGGAAATAAATGGAAGAAAAGGAAATATGAGGAAAAAAGGAGTGAAATGAGGACACAAAGAGGATGATGGGAGAGGGAATAAGTAGGTGTATCTTGACCAAGTAAGCATGGGTGATGATATTCAAGGATATGAATAACAAAGAAAATTAAATGGTGGTTTTGGAGATGAGAATGGGATGGAAAATGGGAAAGGGGTGAGGAATGAGGAGAAGCAAAGGATGGGTGGATAAGAAGGTGAAGAGAGAAGGTAGGTGTTAATAAACTTGTTATAAGATATTGACAAGATGAATGGGTGATTAGAAGGGATTGAAAAGATGAAAAATGGTGAGGTGGCGTAGAAATAGGGGGATGAAATGAAAGGGAGTGATATGAAACTAAGGGGTGAAGATCAAGGATGATAAGAACAAAAAGGAAAAATTGAAACAGGGATACAAAGCATGGATAATCACATAGATGTAAAAGATAAGTGAGTACTAAGATGAAAAGAGGAATGCAAAAAGGGCCATACGTAAGAGGTGATAAGAAGAAAAGGGCAATTATGGAAGGATTCTCAAAGGATAAATACACAGGGAGAAGCTAGTTGTAGAGGAAAAGGGGAAGATAAAAAGGATGGAAAAAGGGAAAATAGGAAGAATAGAAAATGGGTACAGTGGGAAGATTGGTGGAATGACAGAGGGTGGTGATACACATAAATAAAAAGTACAGCAACAAAAGAAAAAAATCTTGCAAGATGCACAGTATGATGTGGAATGGGTGAGGAAAAGAGAGTGATAAATGGGGTATGATAAGTAGCAAAGGGTGAAGGGAGATGATGAGGATGGAGAAAGAAATTGAAGGGGATAAAGGGAAAGGTTGGTAATAAGGTGAAAGAGGTAGAAAATTCAAAAGGTGGGTGGGGAAGTGGGCCGTAAAGCATGCACAACGAAAGATGACAGGGAGACCAACAAAACAAAGTAGGAAGTGGCTTTATGGGGCCTAGTACCCATTTGAGAGGTCAAAACCATTTTTAGGAGGAGGTAAGCTCTCTAATCAGTTGAAACATCTTTTTTAGGTGGATACAGAGGTTTTTGAGCTTTTATAGTGTATGTTAATCCATAAGAACTCACGTTTATCTTTAAGTTGTAATAGGCATACTAAACATGACTAGGCCTAACATCCAAAAAGGGGGTCAACTTAATATTGGATTTATATGATCACTAAAACCTATTGAATCATGGTTTTTGGACAAAAAATAGGTTAAAAATCTTTTTTAGGGTATATAAAGAACAAATAAGACACTTTTGAGCTCATGACAAACTCAAATCTATAAAGAACAAGAAAATAAGCTCGATAGGTCAAATTCAAAAGCTCATATCTTTCATGATGACTTTTATGGAAGACAAAGGAGTTTGGGGAGGTTATTATGGGTATTTAAGGACACATTTGTGGAATTTTTTTCATGCGGGATATCAAAGCTTTATGAACAAAGCTTAGGAGTCAAAGTAGGCCTTAAACCCTTGTAAACCCTTAGTCAAGACCCAATTAGAGAAATGAAGATGGAGATGCATTATAATGGAATATTTTTATTGTGAAAGTTATTATACCTTTTATAGGACTCACTTAGTCTCCATCCCATGCTTTTTTCTATATGGACGTATACATATAAGATGCAAAATAAAGTATTTTTGACCTTTTTTGTGTTTTATAGGTTATAGAAGGATTTAAAGGATTAAAAAAATACTATGAGGAATATTTAGATTTTTTATAAATATTTATGTTCATTTAATTCCTTATAAAAACTTATAAGTGTGAAAATAATAGCTTTCATCTTAGCCAGTCAAAACTAGCCTAGTGGACAAGCTAGTGAGAAAGGTGGAGATCTTCAAGTGAGGTGATTTTAAGGTGTACTTGATGATTATAAGGCCATATATGGTCTTTAAAGGTGTCATAAAATCCATCCAATTTATTTACATGAGAAAATGATGACAATTTTGAAGCCTAGTGTGTAGGGCGCATGAAAGAGGAGTTTTCTTGACATTAGATGATGATAGCTCCTTTCCAGGTGATTCCAGAGGAACAAGCCTAAAAATAATGAATTTAAAGGCATAAATAAAACCATTAACATTAATTAAAATAATTATACTTGTCCCTAATTATATATTTTAGGTTCAAATAGGTCCAAATTATGAGGGTGGTTTTTTGAGCCAAGACAAGGAGTTTTATGTTCTTTTTCATGAAGTTTATGACTTGAATTGATGGTTAGGATTATTTAACTTGCATGGTTAATCCCATATCATCTTATCATGCCAAATTGAATTTTTTTAATCAGATTTATAAGTGTCTTTATTACCCTTTGACTTCTCTTTTCTCCTCTCTCTCTCTTAAGTTCTATAAGAACTAGCCATTTTGGCCATTATAATCTATGATCCACCTAAGTATGGTGAAGACTTGTTCATTTTCATACCATTTTATAAAAATTTATACTAATTTTTACCTCTTCATGACTATACTTAGTTTTTTTAATTGAATTTTGGATCTCACTTAGTGAAGACTATGAATTCCCTAACATGTCTCATTCGTTCATCCAATTTACAGTTAGAAAGCTTCTTCTTACAGGGAATGTGAAGTGTTCTAGTAAATGTAAAAGATTTATTGAGTTATTATTTTATTTATTTCCATTCAATTCATTTTATCTATCCCTCCTAGCTTTACACATTCATCCATAACCTCATAATGTAACATTCATGTGAGAAGATGCAGATTGGAGAAGTGTATGTTTAGTTTGTTATTTGATTTCATGTGTAACATACTAAAGTTTGGAATTCATCATATATTTTTGTGTATTAGCTCCCTTAGGTTATTTTTATTTCAGTTATCTCTCTCCCTTTTCACCCCCAAGTTGAATTTTAGTTGTGATCCAAAGTGGTACATCAAGGGAGCGATCCCTATCTAGAGATTCACCTCATTCCCTAGTCTACCCACAAGCCTATAGGTGTTTCCACTATGCCACTTAGATGAGGAGATATTTTCCATCTCCTGACAGGGTTAAAATTAAAGTGACAATAGTTTTTAACATGCTCAGTGGGACTCTTAGTCCAAGAGGTTGAAAGAATCCTGGTGTTGTCTTTCAATAATCATCCTTTGGAGGCGTATATCAAAACATCAATGATGACTCTGAAGATATATTAGCTAGTCAACCATCCCAAGTTATCCTTTAAATATTTTTGGTAACATTTTCATTTATTTTATTTCTTTCAATGAGGTTGCATGGATAATTTTGGTGTTGAGCACTATTTTACACAAGTTGGTGAGATATTTCAATCTTGTGTCATTCCATATCAATATGAGCAAGTTATTAATCAACCTTATCATGAAGTGTATCATCACATTCATGAATCATATTAGTACTATATCTATCCTTCTCAATTTCTTTCTCCTCTTATTCAACCCAGTCACTTCTCAAGTCCATCCATTTACACCTTAAAAAAACCACTTTTGGGTTATGAGAGGTACATGTTGGAGCTTGATACTCTAAGGGGTTGTGGTCAAGATGTTCCTAGTCATCTTATTCATAAGGTGAGAGATGAATTAGGTTTGGTCAAAAAATATTATTTACTTATTGATAGATCCAATTGGTAAAGTCTCACAAGTTAGATGCCTGATGTGAGTGGCCTAGTTTCTTCCTTAGAGGATAGGCTAGGAGGTCATGAAAGGAAACCTCACAAAACTAATTTGCCTTCATATCCACTTCCCTAAGTTTCATATCAGCCATATTTGATCCCTACTCATGATCCCAATCAAGGATATCAAATTCATCATGTTTTCACTTGGATTTTCACCCTTTGAGGATTTTACAAATATCTTCTCATCTAAGTGGAACAATGGAAACACCTCTACACTTGTGGGAAACCTAAGGATGAGGTTAATATCTAGATGGGGCTAGCTCCCTTGATGTACCACTTTGGATTAAAAATACACCTAAGATTTGTGGGGGTGAAAAGGGAGAGAGATAATTAAAATAAAACTAACCTAAGGGAGGTGATACACCAAAATAAATAATGACTTACAACTAGTAGCATGTTACACATTAAATCAAGAGAAAAACTAAACATATACTTCTCCAATCTTCATCTTCTCACATAAATGTTACATTATGAGGTTATGTATGAGTGTGAAAATATAGGAAAAATAAATAAGAGGTATTAAATGGTACTAATTAAAAGACTAACTCACTCAATCCTTGACATATCCTAAAATACTTCGCCAGCCCTGCAAGAAGAAGCTTTCCAACTATACATAGGGTGAAAGAATAAGACAACATGCTAAGGAATCCATTGTATTCAAAAATAAAGATCCATAATCCAAGAAAAACACATTTATAAATAGTCATAAAGAGGTAAAAATCTGTAGTCTTATTGATTATATGGTATTCAAATGAACAGGGCTTTGTCATACTCAAGAAGAGCATAGATTACAATGCCAAAAGGGCTAGTTTTTATAGAACTTGAGAGAGAAAAGAAAAGAGAGAAGTCCAAGGGTCACAAGGACACTTTTCAAGATGAGAGAATAAATTACTTTTGCATGAGAAGAGGAATGGGATAAACCATTCAAGGTCAATATTTCTAAGTGTCCATACAAGTCATCAAACTCTTTCAAAGTGGCATGAAATTCCCTTAAGTAGCTCAAAAAAATTACCTTTATGATTATCCCTATTTTAAGGTCACATAATTTTTAAGGACAAGTATAATGGCTGGGATTAATGTTAAGGGTTTAATGCATGCCTATACATGTATTGGTTGTAGGACTGGTCCTCTAAAATCATTTGGAAAGGAGCTATCACCATCTGCTATCCAAAAAAACTTACTTCATGCACCCTACACACTTGGATTCCAAAATTGTATTAATTTATCATGAAAATATGTGGGATGGAGTGTATGAAACCTATAAATACCATCCATGGCCTTAGAATCATCAAGCATGCTTTAAAATCACCTCACTTGAAGATCTCCACCCTTCTCAATAGTTTGTCTACTAGGCCAATTTTGACTAGCTGAGATGAAGCACTTGGTTTTGACACTTATAAGTTTTCTCTTTGAATTAAATGACCATATTTAGATATAAAAATTCTAAAAATTTCTCCCAAAGTTGGTTTCATCTTTAGAATTCTCTTAGAACTTGCACAACACAAAAAATGGTCAAAAATACATTATTTCTAAGATGTCCATACAAGTTCATGTAGTTAAAAACATTGGGAGTATATTAAGGTATTTATTTCCAAGGTCCAAAAAATTTCATGGTAAAAATATTCCATTTGAATGCATCTCTAGCTTTATTTCTCTAGACTAGTCCTTATAAGGGTTTTAGAAGGTTTCTGAGTAGTTTTCACTCTTAAAGTTTGCTCATAAAAATTTGGCATTGAAGTTTACAAAAAATTCCAAAAATTCATATCTAAATACCTTCATCAACATCCTTAAAATATTTTAGATCCCATGTAAAGCCTAAAGAGAGATATGAGTTTACAAATCTGTCCTATCGAGCCCTTTTTCTCATCTTGCATAAATTTGAGTTAGTTTTTGAGCCAAAAATGGCTTCCTTAGGGTTTCCTTTGCATCTCAATAGTTTTAACACATATATATTGACCATTTATACATGTTCCAATTCATATTAATGTTCATCTCATGCTAGAATTGTGAGTGACCCCTCATTTGGCTGTAGGCTTGACCTTTGCTTAGCTTGACTACACCTCAGAGTTCAAAATGACCTTTTATGGTTTTTCTTACCTTAAAATAGTTTATACACTTCTATCATTATCCCATAATCATGTTATAATAGTAAATAAACCATATCAAAGACTATAAGTGAAAATGACTCCCTCGTTTAGCACTAGGCCTCAACCTTGCCTTTAGGCCTGACTGCAACTCTAAGGGTTTAGGCTACCATTTCAAGTTCCATACTCTTTTGAGGTGTCATACATATTTTCTTGGGTGTTATCCAACATAACACAACTCTTTTATAGGTTTAAATAGATCCTAGGACCATCCTTTTACTATCCTTCACCAAAACTACCAATTTGTGCTCAAGGGGAAGTACCCCCTATCTAAGACAAAATAGGGGTACTTACCATATTTTATTAGACAAACTAAATATTATATAGGATTATATAGGTTTTAAGGACCCTTTTTTCAAAATTTTAGCTTCTTGTCTATCCGTTTAACCCTTCAAAGACTCAAAAAACCATAACGAACTAGTCAAGCAAGGATTATGTGTAAGATGTGAATCTAGGAATTTGACTCAAAAGAGGATGGTTAGTATGGTGTTAGATCTAAAATGAAAACAAAATGAAATAAAAACACTAATATCATAACATATCTAGTAATATACACTAGGGATAGCTTAGTTTAAAAAAATGACAAACACAACTAAAAAGTAAGGAATAAAACACAAGAATTCCTTCACCTTCCTTGGATGCTCCAAATGCCTTTGTAGTAGTGGCTTGCTCGACTTGTGCTCATGAGGTCCTTGGAAATGGAAGCTTGGATACTTCCATCTCTCCTTGGCACCTTTGGCTTAAGGCTTGACTTGGCTTGGAATCAATTTGACATGGTAACATTAGTTTCAATGGCTTCTTGAAGATATTTGTGCATTATAACTTTGCACCAAAATAACTTAGAAATGATGTTCATGGCCTCTCTATTTATATATTTTTGAGAATATCTAGAATCAACCTAAACTATCTATCCTAATATTGAGATGTGTGGTTAAAGATTAATTCAATTTTTAGAATTAAGTTTATAATTATCCTCATCATGACATTAGAATAAGGGGCAATTAAGAGGCATGGAGGGCATCATGGAAGGCATTGATGAGGAATGGAGGGAATGAATCCTAATATTTTTGGTATTTATGGCCCAGGGATGTCTTCCCAATAAATAAGGTCACCTAATGATGCAAATATTCAATAATCAGTTCCAAAAATAAGTTTTCAACAAGTTTCAATAGAATTCTTAATTAGGCCTTGATTTGGGTTAATTAGCTCTTAAGCATGATTAAGGGCTTTGTGCACAAATTACTCAAATTGATCAGAATGCCTTATTATTAGTCTAAAATTTGATTGGATTGAAATTAGAAAATAATTCAGATGCATTGGATCCATATTCCCATTTAGGATATTACCCATAATAAATAACAAAGGCACGTGTCTTGCATAAAAGATTTGATAGGAAAGAGCATTCTAGAGCACCTAGGTGTAAATTTGGCATTTTGACTTAGAATTATCTGATCAAAGTTAGTCGATCCATAAATTGCATTACCCCATTTAGGGATACCCTAGCCAAAATTGGCATTTAAACATATCAATTTCACATCATTTAGCATGTTTTAGTGTTTTTAGGATAAATTGTGCATTTTAGGTGGAAATTGGTCAAAATCCTAGTTGGAGGTTATTAGTGGCCAATTTTAGGTGTCTACAATTTTCCCTTATTTGAGAAGATGTTGCAAACCACAGGTAAAGCAATATCTTCTTAAATAATGAGACAAGGCCTATATGCCAAAAATAAGATGATAACTAAAGAACAACAATCCAAATGGTTTTGGGAAGCCTATGATGATTCCCCCTCAAGGGATTGACCATCACATTTGTTGATGGGTGTTCCCTCAAAAAGAAATAAAAAGAAAGGTGGAATTAATCCATGGTTTATATTAATCTAAATAAGAAAATGCTTGCATGCATTGATGTAAAAAGGATGTTGATTTTCCCAAAGGCAGTTATAATTAAGAATAAAGGTCAAAATAATTATTTACCCATAGGTGGTTATAATCATTAAGTAGACTTGGATTGGCTAAAATTGATGGTGCCCTAGTTAGGAATGATGAGCAAGAATAACTCAAGGATATAACCTAGAATATAAATTAAATATTAGTGGGTGAAAAGTGATGGAAGAGATGGATAGAGGAATTAGACTGATCATTAGAAATGATTTAGTTATACCTACCAATGAGGAGATGTTTCTCCTAATTATCAATGATATAACGAAAATTGACAATGGGTTAATTTGATCAAGGGTGGGATGGAAGGATTTGACAAGGTGCTAAGGAGAAACTTATGTGGCTCTATTTATTGTAGACCTTCTTGAAGATAATTTTTGCTATAGGATGTGATGGTATGTTTCATGATAGAACACCATGAATACTTGGAAAAAATATGTATAAGGACTAACTCTCGATCTAATAAACATTCAAAATAATACACCAATGATAAAAATCATGATGACCATGTTAATGGATGAATATGGATGGACTCAAGATTAATGTGCACAAGGAATCACCACATGAACACATATAGACTGAGTCAAGGCAATAGTGATAAAAGAAAATAAATATGAAATCAAATAAATAAACAACTTAAAATAAATAAACAAACAAAAAGCCTAAAAATAAAAGCAAAAGAAAGCATCCTAACAATGACCATGCCCCAGTAAGGTGGATCAAAGATAATTGACTAAGCTTAGATAGGATAAATATTTTTGGATTTTTGAAATGTTATGAATGTTTTTGGAATTTTTAGGTATCTTAACTTGTTATAGAATGACAAGATACCTGCTCGTAAAATGGCGAGAGAATTTGTCTTAGGCTACTCGTAAAATGATGACAGCTTATGGAAAGGGGGACTAAGGTGACCTCAACATGAATTGATCATAACCCACATAGTCTTAAAATGACCTCAAGTCATAGTAATTTTATCCACATAAAAGGTGAGGAAAAACTAATTAGATTCCAACAAGTTCTCAAATTTGGAAAATGGCCAGTCAAGTGAAAATAGTGATGGCAAGGTGATGCAGAAATGCATGTTAAATAAGTGTTGCCCCTAATTTTCCCATAGATGATTATAATGAGGATAAAATAGTATATGTCAATGATACTAATTTTCCCATAGGTGGTTATAATTAGTAGCAAGACTAGTGAGACACCGATTTGCCCATAGGCAGTTATAATTAGGGTCACATAAACAAACCTAATAAGATGAAAGATATCTTGCCAGATCAACTATCACACTACTTTCATAGACTATCATTATAAACATGGACTTTATTGATTGTTGAAAATTGATTGAAATCTCCTCACAAAAAGTGCAGGAAGAACCAAAGGAACCAAGATCAAAATAGGATTGGGTAGGATGACTAAAAATAAGCTTTGGTCTAGATAGAAATGAAATGATAGGATAAATAAAATGGTAAGAGGGTTTTCCCCCAAGTGATAGGGTGAATAAAAGGATATACAATAATGGAAAAAGGTTATGTAATAATGGAAATGGCATGGAAATGTGAAATGTTATGGTACATGTTTTTAGGTTGGGTGTGGTAAATGGCATATGATTCTATTTTTCTTATTGATGGGGAAAAGCATGTCCTAATCAACAAATGATACAAACATAATATTAAATCATGTTAATTTATATCCCACACCTCATTTAAATAACTACTCTATCAAGAATGGCTTATAGATTTGGTTGTCAAGAATGATTTTGTGATCTTCATTGGTCATTGATTCTGATTCCTTCAAATGTCAAGATAAGGTATCTTTGTATCCTCTGCAAAGGAAAGTGTGACCATAGATAGTAAATAGAGACAAATAATGTATGGTAAATAAGGATAAATAATGGATGGTAGGTTTGATTATGAAATGGAATGGTAGATGATAATGGAATTTGGAATGGTTGGGAAATAAATGAATATCGAGACATTTAGTCACACATAATGTTACTAATGCTAGATTCGACATAATTTGTGTTATGGTAGGGCTGAAGACTTGCTCTCTCAATAAGACCACTAGATTTTTTCATTGTTTGATCTTGAGAGTAGCTACCATCTAATTAGGCTATAGATAGGAAGTTATTTTGATTTGATTTTTGATTTTTTATTCATCAAGTAGTGAAGAACTTTTGTGCTCAGCTATTGGTGCCTCAAAGAGGTTTTCACCAATAAATTTGTCTTGATTATCCCATAGTTCCTCCAAGAATATTTCACTAAGGAATATTGGATTTCAAATTTGATCATCTTCTAATACTTTGGAAAAAATTTCATTAGAATATGTTGAGTTCTAACTTTGATTGTCCCCTAGCACCTTTGAAAATGTTTCACTAGGAGATGCTAAGTTCTGACTTTGATTGTCCCCTAGCACCTTCGAAAAGGTTTCAATAGGAGATGCTGAGTTCTAACTTTTATTGTCCCCTAGTACCTTCAAAAAGGTTTCACTAGGAGAGTTTTCTTCTATTATATTAATGTGTTCTTGGCCTCCTTGCTCTTCTTTAACTACTATGTCACCATAGATGTAGTTTAATAAAGTGTGATTCTATTGATCCCAATCAATCCTTGTGGGAGATGGAATGCCAATGATATGGATATTTTGGCTGATGGTAATGGCATGTGTAATGGTATGGAATGGGGAGAGGCTACACAATCCTCATATAAGATACTAGGATAACTTGTGTTAAAGCTAAAGTACTCATCCTCAAAAAATATAGAAGGATCACAAATGTATTCAAATTAATCTTCAAGGAATGTGTAACCAATGTTGTAATAACCATGAACATATTCTTCATCTAAATTTGATTCTAACTCAAGGAACTCTAAATCTGAGGTCAAAACTAATGTTGATTTTGATTCTGATGCTAAATCTGATGTCAGTTTAAGAATAGAACTTGACTCTAATTCTGATTCTTCATCTGATGGGTAATTTTTTACAATGATGTCTTGGTGAATATTTGGTATTATACAAGCAATAGCCTATGATGGCATAATGGGCTTCACAAAAATTGGTTTGTCAAAGTGAGACTCGTCTAGGATGGGAAATAGGTCAAGAGATAACTCCTCAGATATTGGTTTGTCAATAGGAGGCTCTTGAAAAATAGGCACATGGTTGAGGTAATGATTTGCCCAAATGTGGTTATAATCATTGAGAAGTGACTTGACAAATATTGGCCCATAAGTGTGATATTCGTTTAGAACTAATATAGGATCAATATGTGATTCATCATGAGTTGACTTATCATAAGTGGTTGTTTCAACAAAAACATCTTGGATTGGTTGGTTGTTTTTGCCTTAGTTTCCAATGAGTTGGAAAATAATAATTTTGAACACAACTTAGTCTTCAAATGATTGGATGGGTTGAGGTTTGGATGGTATTGGTTTTGGATGAGGAATGGCTCATGGTTGGATAAGTTTAAGGCCTTGGGGAGCATTATTTTTTTCATAAGCTAAAGGATAAAGTCTTGAGATGGTGATGATAGGGAGTTATGGGGCTTGATTTCTCACACAAGCCAAAGGACTAGGTCCTATAATGATGAAAGGGAAACATTGTGGTCCTAGAATAGAAATGGTACGCTATGGTGGAGCTTGATTACTTTCATAATCCAAGGCATCCAAGTCTTCCTCATAAAACATATCATCCTAGTTGTGAGTTGGCTCATAGGCTAGTTCTTGACTATGTTCCATGTACTGATTAGTGAAAAGAGGGTATGGATTCATATCCCAAATAACCTTATCTGTAGTTGGGTCTTCAAAGTCTTCCTCACAAACCTCTTCATACCAATCAAGGTTTTAAGTTGGATATTAAGTTTTTTTGTGACTTTGTTTCCATGAATGATTAATATGAGGAAGATAGAAATCTGTCTCACAAACCATATTAGCATCATTGGGGTCTTGAATAAATCCATAAAATTCATTTTATGTATCCATTCTATCATAAGTTAGATTGTAAGTGACTCCACCATAATTTTATCTAGACATATCTACATGATGATGAAAGCTCTAAAAACAAAAAGGCTTAGATTTCTAGAAACTTTGAAAAATTGTGCCCAAAGGACAAATGGTTCAAACTTGGTCTAACTTGGTTGAAGGGGTGGAGTTGTATCTCCAATGTCGTCTAAAAGTGGAGTTGTATCTCCAAAATGATTTGTGCTAAGACTTGTCATAAAATAGCCTAATATCAAATGTCTAACATCAAATGTCATACATATAAAAGGTCAAGCATCTAAATAAAAACTTATATGTCAAAGGTCCATGTCAAAGTGTTCCAAACAAGGTCTAAACTAGGAAAGGGAAAAGTTGAGCTACTAGGTATTTTGTCCCAAATGTAGAGTCAAAAGCTAGGCTTAAACAAATAGGCATATGCTAGGACTTTTGTCTAAAATGGCATCAAAATCTAGACTTGAAATAAAGGTTGATGTGATTTGATTTAATCTAACAAGTTTGGAAACAACTTTGATAGAAACCCAACACATAGAATCAAACATAAACATGATCAATTAACATAAGGTATAAGACAAAAGGCTCCTTGAGAAAGGTTGTGTTCTCCAAAATAAAGTCAAAAATAATGATGAGGATAGACATTAATCAAACAAATGATCAATAGTTTTTAAATTTGGGTAATTGATTAACTGAAGTTATACAACCCAAAAGAGAAAGATCTATGTGTTGTCCCCATGAATTAAGGCCTAAATAGAAATGAACCAATGTTTGAATCCAAACTTGACAAGGGTAATTTAAAACTCAATGATGACAATGAGGTTTTGACCAAACAAGATAGACAAGATTAGACAACATGACAACACAATACAAAGGTCTAAATGGTATACATGATATGGTCTGAAACAATGGTTTTTGGTGCAAGGTAAACTAGTCTTGAAACAAATTGATTAGCCTAACAATGTAAGAATGCTCAAATGATTTGGTCAATACTATGTTTCAAAGACTCAAAGGCAAAATAGTTTGACATTATTTGGGCAACATAATGCTACCCTCTACAACTCAAATGACACACACACAAACAAGTTTAGAAAAAAAATCCAAGGCACAAGTGTGATGTAAAATGACCAGTATAATGCCTCTTTAGACAAAATAATGATGTATAGACAAATTGGTTTTGACATGGATGTATGAATAAATAAATAAGTTTGAGTCTCAAAACTTACCAAGCAAAAATGACCAAAATACACTAAGTATAATTGTCCAAATCCTAGCAAGGGTATGGCATGTGGGGTTGACTAAAACTAGCAAGGTTTTGATCAATCTAGGGGAATTAGTTGAATAATGAATTTCACTTCAAATTATGCAAAAGATAATCATGAAAATTGGGTGACCGTGGCATTGGCTAGTTTTAAAAAGGTCTAGTCTTTTTTATAACCACTACATTTTATTGTTCGCTCAGTGTAGTGTGATGTCCAAATGTAGATATTTCCCATGTAAAACTAAAATTAGGAGCAAGTGAATTAAATGCCAAGAGATGAAACCCTGGGTTAAATCTTCACTAAATAACTTGTGGGAGGTGATGAAGTCCCCATCACAAGCCAAGTTTGCATAAAAATAAAAGACCAAGAGAAAAACATTAGGGTCATTTTCAAGGTCACCTAAACTTTGAAAAGTTTTTGGGGAGTGCTTTAGATGACATTATTTCTAAGCCTTGGACTAGGCTATTTTCAATAGGAATGGCACTTTTGATTCAAAGTGTTCCCTAAAGGGGAAAAGTGGAAGAGCATACATGCAACAATCCTCTTTTTTTGAAACAAAATCTAATTAAACAACTATTGCAAATAAAAATTGATAAGTGTGTTCAATTTTAAGCCCAAATGAAAGATATGGTGGTGTTCATTTGACCCCTTGGTCTTAATTTCAAACTTTTAAAACATTCACCATAAACATCTAAATTCTTTTGTTAAACACCAAAACAAGGTTCCTAATTGAATTTTAAACATGCAAAAGGTGATCTAAACATGTTTTTGTCAAATATCAAGCCTGGTCTTATAGAAAAAATGTTAGCATGTCCTTTAGCTTTGAAGCTCTTTTTGGTTTGAAAAAATAAACTCTAGAAAAAGATCTCTCAAGTCTATGTTTTAAGAAAAACATAGTGACCGACATCGATTTATATAGTCAACGATGGTGACATTTTCTAACTAATGTCAGTTATCCTACTAACAGCAGTTATACCAATGTGATCAACAAAATGTAGACAACCAATGTCATTTTTATTAACCGACATTGGTTAAGATATATAACTGATGTTGGTCTTACTTGCTGATGTTGGTTACTATGTAAAAATCATGGCAAACAAAAATAGAAAAATAAAGTCAGAAAATTAATTTGTAAGAGTTTTAAGGGTCCAAATGAATATTTTAAAGTTACAAAGTGATCTTCTTTAGGTGTGAGATGCATCTATTCCCATTGGGTATGCCATAATGTGAATCTAGGAATTTGACTCAAGAGAGGATGGTTAGTATGGTGTTAGTTTCATGATGAAAACAAAATAAAAGAAACACACTAATAGCATAACATCTCTAGGCCTAGACACTAGGGAGAGCTTAGTTAACAACAAAAATGACAAATAAAACTAAAAATTAAGGATTAAAACACAAAATAAATCCTTCACCTTTCTTGTATGCTCCAAATGCCTTTGTAGTAGTGGCTTACTTAGCTTGTGCTCATAAAGTCCTTGGTAATAGAAGTTTGGCTACCTCCATCTCTCCTTGGAACCTTTGGCTTATGGCTTGGCTTGGATTTGAATTAATCTAGCATGGTAACACTAGTTACAATGGCTTCTTGAAGATATTTTTGGATTATAACTTTGCACCAAAATAGCTTATAAATGATGTTCATGGCCTCTCTATTTATAGATTTTTGAGAATGTCTAGAATCAACTCGAACCATCCATCTTGAGATTGAGATGTGTGATTAAGGATTAATTAAATTTTTAGAATTAAATTTATAATTATCCTCATCATGACATTGGAATAAGGGAAAATTAAGAGGCATGGAGGGCATGATGGAAGGCATTGATGAGGCATAAAGGGCATGAATCCTGATATTTGTGCCATTTATGGCCTAGGGATGTCTTCCCAAGAAATGAGGTCACATGATGATGTAAATATTCAATATTCATTTCCAAAAATAATTTTTCAACAAGTTTCCATGGAATTTTTTATTAGACCTTGATTTGGGTTAATTAGATCTTAAGCATGATTAAGCACTTTGTACACAAATTACTCAAATTGATCAGAATGCCTTATTATTGGTCTAAAATTTGACTAGATTAGAATTAGAAGGTAATGTCAAATGCATTGGATCCATATTCCCATTTAGGATATTACCAATAAAAAATAAAAAAGTCACGTGTTTTGCACATAAGATTTGATAGGAAAGAGCAATCCAGAGCACCTAGGTGTAAATTTGGCATTTTGATTCGGAACGATCTGATCAAAGTTAGCTAGTGCATAAATTGCACTACCACATTTAGGGATGCCCTGGCCAAAATTGGCATTTTAATATATCAATTTCACATCATTTATCATGGTTTAGTATTTTTAGGCCAAATTGTGCATTTTAGGTATAAATTGGTCAAAATATTGGTTAGATGTTATCAATGGCTAGTTTTAGGTGTCTACATAAGAAATTCAATTAGATTATGTATTTATTCATTTAGGATCTTCCTTACTTATTTCACTATCCTATAAGATCCATTAGGCCATCATGACTATAATTAATGTGTTATAGTCCCCACTTATCCCTCCAACCTCTCATTAACTCCTCATACCCTTAGCTAGTCTAGACTGAGCATAACACAACCATGATTTTACCTTACTTTAGACTGAACTTATAGATATTGATTTGTATGAATTAGGTATTTTAATTATGTTTTATGGTCTATTTAAATATTTAGACACAATTTTTACTCTTATTCATTCATTCCATTCTTTCACATACACTTCAACCCTTAAAACCCTTGCCTTTAGTCAAGACTATGTGTCCCCTACCTGTACATGCAAATTACCTATTTTAGGTATGTGTGAGATCCTTGAGACTTGTTCATAACTTGGAGAAAATATCCATGAAAAATAGAACAATTTGATAAATTTTCATCCATTTTACTTACCCTACATGTTCTTTGGGTTCACAACTGAGTCTTCTCTTGAATTACTGAGAAACCTACCTTTAAGACTCATGTTAGCTTTAATTAAGCTTGATCATGGTGTTTAATGATTTATTTGAATCCCCTTGAGAAAACAAGTGCATGTTGATAAATTCACTCACCTTAGATTCCCTTAAACATCATCAAAACATCAAGTTAGCTCATTATCTACCATGTTTGTTGTAGGTGGATGTTTTAGGGCCTATTTATAGCCTATAAATGTGTACATGGGTCTAAACATAGTATACCATACTTATAAATATCATTATTCTCATCATGAATGTTACCTTCACCTTTGGAAACACTCACACTATGGTGGAAAGTTCAAGTTACAACCTTGGGTGACAAAGGTCTCATTTTGGCTTAGGAATGTAAATAACACTGCCTATATTCAGTATTTTTATAAGCAATTTTAGGCCTTAAAAGTACCCCCCCTCCATTACTCATCATCCCTTGAAACCTTTCATACTAATTTTTTATGATATGGGATATAAGATGAACATAATAAGATTCATGATAAGTTTTTATATCCCTGATATATGATAATCTCAAAACCTTCATGGACCTATGTTTCTTCATTTTGGGGGTCCGGGGCCTGAGCCAGTCATTGTTACTTTGAGCATGGTTTTCAAATCCATATACCAAACTATCCTCTCAAATGGGTATTATATGGTCAAAAAACCTACTATGACCTCAAAATAACACCATTAGTTGATTCAACACCTCAAAAATGGGGCCTCATCTCTTCTATATTATCACATGTTTGTAGGTAGTGAATGCAAGTTTAAACAGTCAGTAAGAATATATGCTCTTGTGCTTAATTTATGCCTTCTCAAATGTCTCAAATGGATGAATCTCAACTTAAAATACATAAAATAAGTAATAAAACTCATTTTCATGTGTAATTACTCATGAGGACACCTATAAATGCACATTAATGGTTGACTATGTAATTATGAAGATGTGGTGGACAACAGACATTGTCTTGACCTTATGATCAACATCCATTCTCTATAAAAGGCCCAAAAAATATATCATGGTATTAATAACCTAAGGAAAGTTTCTATATCACATTTCAATGCTTGAAAACTCCTATAGGCACCTTGAAAAGTATGCAAGTAGACTATGTGCAAGTGTGTACAATGAGTGCAGTTCATGGAATATTTATTTGGAGGATAAGAGTGAAAGGTTAGGGGATTAATAGGACTTTCAAAACATGACAGTGAAATTATCCCCACCTTATTAAAACATTACCAAAGCATGAAGGCACTACAAATAGTAGAAACCTACCCACCATATAGAATGATGTTTATCTTTCAACCTTGATGCACTTTACCTATCAAAACACCTTGAAACATGAAAATAAGTATGGAGACCATCTAAGAAAAACCTATAATATGAATGAAATAGATTCAAGGAAGTACAGTCAATTTCATGAGGATGGTTCATGAAGCACATGCCACCATGCTTTGAACTCCTTATATCTAAATGAAGGTCTCTGAGTGTACTTTAACCTCCCAAAGGCATTTTAGTTGAAACCTCTTCAATTTTATATATTAAGCACAAACCTAAAGGTCACTTCTACTTTAAAAAAGGATTAAAATGGTTTTGGTCCAAAAATGGAACTTTTAGAGCAAACCAAACATGGAACTAAGCTTGGGGTAGTTGAAAAGATATACCATGATCCTTTCCCATGTGACACACTTCCAAAGGATTTGTACAAGTTCCAAACTTCTTATTTCCCTCAAGGAAACTACCCTTTTTCTAAGGAACCTACCAATTTTCAATTGGTTTCAATTACTTAAGACCTCTTAAGACACATGAGATGTGATATCATATTTTGGTACCCTCAAACTTCCCAAGAAATCCATACAAGTTATTAAATGTACCTTTTTTGACCTCAAAATGACTTAAAATGATATAAGGACTAAAATAACTAATGATCAAGGCTAGTACAACATTAAGTAACATTAATTAACCTATGAAACACCTTATGACATATGTATTAGACCCCTAAAACACCTAAAAGTCAATTTTTTTCCTAGGGTTTACCCAATTTGATCTAAAAGCCAAATTTAGTCAACACATCATTCTCCCAATAAATTGGAAGAGAGAGTTGAAAGGAGAAACCTTATTTTTTAAGCTAATGTTGATAGGTAAATTTAGTTGGATAATTACATATGTATTAGTCCATGTTGGCAGAAAAATAAGTGGAGTTCAAGCCCCCATTTCTTTCTCACATTGCATTCCCACCACCAAAAAAAGATAATTATAATCCTAACATTCTAAGATATAATTAGACAGTGGAGTCATGATGAAATAAAGAGGAGAAGAATCTTGTTAAGGAGTTTGAGGTTGAGAATGAATTTGATCCTTTACAAGTCCCTCTCACCCTTACTCAAGAAGAGACATCTTGTCCTCCATATCATCCCTCTTTTACTCATTTTCCTCATGATGATGCCTATGAAATTAAATATATACTTTTCCAAGAGAATATATAAAATCATATTGAAGAGTTAGAGGCAAAGATGAAATTGCTAAGTCAAGGTGAGATGAAAGGTTTAGACCCAAAAGAAGAGCCTATACATAAACACACCCTATCCATCCTTTCTTAGGAGAGAAATCAAGATAAATAATATGTGAATGAATTGGTTATCAATTTTAAGTAATAAAATCAAGTTATTTTATCCTAAAGTCTGCCTCCCCTTCCTTAAGAGCTTTTAAAATAATCTCCTACACTTCACCCTCAATCTAATTTTGAGTTCTATGTACCACCTCCACCAACTATTTCATCTTATCCTCACCCCATCACCATTTACCTTGATGTAACTATGGTATGAAAACCCAAATAGGAGTATTTAGTTGATAATAAAAGATAACTCTTGCTTGAAGAAAGTATATCTCATTGGCAACCTCATTAGACTATGTCACATGATTTCAAGATGCCTAGTCTTGGCATCACCATGAAAGAAAAAAAGATGGAAGATCTTACATCCCTTAAATAAGACTCTACATTTGATAAAAAGGTTGTGTATGATCACCTCCAACATGAATATGAAAGTTTTAATATGGATGGAGAATAACTTTAAGTCTTTCTCAAAGAGGTGGCAGTCCTAGAATAATCTCTTGAGACCAAGGTAGAAGTTATTGATCTTAAAGATGATCCAACGCCTTAGCCTAATCTTGAAACACTATCAGATTCATTGGAGACTTAAGAAAACCAAATTTATGACATCATACATCAATAATATAATATTGAAGAGGTAGTGGTTCAATATGATGAAGAGGTCAAGATTGATTGGTAGCTGTAAATGGAGTTCTTTCAAGGGTTTGAAGAGTTTTTCCAAGTTGAGAATCAAGTACATGGAAAGGTGAAAAAAGAGGATTCTATGAATAATAATTATAAATATTAGGAAGAATATGCAAATATCCTTTATGAGCTATAAGAACTTGTAGCTGAGAGGAAGCCCAATCTTATTGAGAGCATTATAGAAGTCAAGAAGGAGGAAGCCTTCATTGCTTCTTCCATCACATAGAAAAATGTCATGGATGGTAAAGGACAAGTTATTAATCAGCCTTTGTATAACTTTTTTGAAATCCTTGGATTAGTATATACTCCTCTTCAAAGAGGCTATGATTTGGTCAAAGATGGAGAAGGTAGCTTTGGCACTCAAGTAATTATGCAAAGGAAAAGTAATCTTTCAAATCTATCCTTTCAAGAAGCATATACATATCATGATCACATGTTTGAATTCATAAATATGGGCTATAATACTTTTAATTATTTGGGAGAAACACATCAGCTCTTGAAGGATGGAACAATCTCCTATTTTCCTCAATCTTCTAAGGAACAAGAAACTAATCCTCTTAAAGCCATGCCTACAAAGAAGATCCAAGTTGACCATGAGATGAAGAGTGAATATTAGTATGAAGTATGTGAACATGTTCAAGAGGAATATTTATACATTGGATACCTATTTAAGGATGATATACTTGAGAGTAGATCAAGTGAAGTGCCAAGGAATAGGTCTAATCCACAAAGAATTCAATCCAAGGAGAAACATGCTTGGCATTATGTTTAATTTCACTATGAAGATGATTCAATAATTTTTCCTTTTAATCCTAGAAAGGAGGTATGCTTAGTTTTTATTTATGCATAATATTTTATTTTTTATTTCCCCAAGTGCCTTGAGCACATATGTGTGTGTGTCTTATTAGTTTTGTTACCTTCTTTTATGTGGGTCCTTTGCTTTGTGTGGTTGAGGTATTTAGTGGTCTTGTCTTGATGGTCAATGGTTAAAGGTTTATTTTTTTGTCTCATACTTTAAATGACTCCCTAATCCCAATGGACTGATAATTCTACTAGTTTAGTTAGTATAGCAGGTATACTACCCCTATGCATTACCAATTTATTAACCAAATTTGACTTTTAAGTCAAATTGGGGCATCTCTAGGTAAAAATTTGACTTTTAAGTGTTTTAAGGGTCTAATACATATGTCACAAGGTGATTTATAGTTTAATTAATGTCATGTAATGTTATACAACTTTGGTCCTTAGTCATTTTAGTCCCTTTAGTCATTTTGAGGTCAAAAAGGGGAATTTAATGAGTTGTATGGATTTATTGGGAAGTGTGAAGGTTTAAAAAGGTGATGTCATGTGACATGTGTCCTAGGAAGTATTAATCAACTTTTGGTAAATAAAATTGGTAGGTTCATTAGAAGAAAAGGACACATGTGGAAGTGTGTCCTTTTTTAGTCCTCTTGGCAAGCATAAGTGACCTTCAGGTTTGTGCTTAATGTAGATAGCTCAAGAGTTTTTAGTTTAAAAAACTTTAGGAGGCTAAATTAAAAAAACAAATTCATTTACATATAAATAGTTTGAATAATGGTGGATTGTGCTTCATGAACCATCCTCATAAAGTTGATTGTACTTTTCTGCTAGTTATTTCATGCACCCTCTAGGTTTTATTCTATCTTGGTCAAATTTATATGAACCAATTGGTGATGTTGACTCCAAGGGATTTGGTATCTCTTCTTTGATTCTTCCCATTCTTATTTTAATGTTTAAAATTTTTTATATAGGTCAATCACATCAAGGTCATAGGAGGAAGCACTTTTTTGTGTAACAAGTAGTTTTTCACCATGTTCAAGTTTTCGTGCTTTGAAAATAGCTACAAGGGGTTGTGATATTTACATCATCATGTATCCATGATTTTTTTATCTCCTTTCCTTCATTATTATCCTCATAACATCATTATCTAATCTAAATTTTATTCCATAGTCATACTCAGTCAGCTCTAATCTAACTTTCAGCCTTTGTCATGGGTTGTAAGGGTTTTGAGGATGTCCATGTTGGAAATATTGTCATTGATGTCAAAGGTCTAGAATTATTGATGATAAATTCCCCATTAAATTTAATGGTGTTTTTAATATTCATATCTTGGATAATGTGTGTTAATATTTATTTAATATTAATGAATATATTTTTGGTTGCATATAAGTCAAAAGAGGGCCCATAGATAAGTCAAAGAGTCACGGGGTAAAAGACGAAAGAGAAATGGGATGAATTTTCTCATGAAGAGTCATCTTGAGGAATTCTAAGAGTCACCATGTGAATAAAAAAGAGGGTATGGTGAATTTTTCCATGAAGGGACACTTTGAGGAATATGAAAAGTCACCAAGATAAAGACAAAAGAGGAAAGGATGCTTTTGCTTATGAAGGGTCACCATATGAATTTTTAAATGTAAGGATATAAAGGGTCATGCAATTTTGGCACCATTTTCTATGAGGATTTAAGGGTCACAAAGGGTGAATTCTAAAGGTTAATTAGAAAGCTATAAATAAAGGCTTGAGAAGCCATTTTTAATATGCAGGAGAGTGCATGGTTTGTATTTGTTTTCAAAGAGAGAAAAGCAAGAGATGTTATAGATTTATATCATTTTTTTAGTAATCAACATTGAGAGGTAGTTGTGTTTTATAAATAAGAGGGGTTGGTGCTCTTATGGGTGGTTGCTCACAAATCTTTACAAGGGGATGGTGCTCCTACAAGTTGGTGCTTATGAACCTTGTAATTTGGGTTGGTGTTAATTCATGTACTTGAGATTATTCTCTATGGTTTTTCCCACTTTGGGTTTCCATTTAAAAATATGGTCTCTCTCTCTCTCTCTCTCTCTCTCTCTCTCTCTCTCTCTCTCTCTCTCTCTCTCTCTCTCTCTCTCTCTCTCTCTCTCTCTCTCTCTCTCTCTCTCTCTCTCTCTCATGTGGTTCATATTATTGTTTTAGTTTTATTGCATATCTTGAATGTGTGGTTAAGTGGTTAAAAAAAATAATTTGATTAGAAATAAGATATATAATACTGATTCACCCCCCTCTTAGTATATTTCATGCTTAACAATTGGTATTAGAGTAGGTTCTTTTGAAAAGGTTTTACAGCTTGAAGGTAGATCGGGAAAGCATGATGGCTAGATCACATGAAGGTTTTTCTACAAATAAGGAACCTTTGTTTGATGGGAATTTTTTTTTTTTTTTTGGAGCATAAGGATGAATACTTATTTGATGGCCCTTGGATTCAACATATGGCAAGCAGTGGTAGAGGAATATAAAGAGCCATAGACACTTGTAACTACTTTGGTAGAAAAGAAGGCAAGTGAAAATAATGCTAAAGCCTTAAATACTATTTTATGTGGTTTATGTGAATCAAAATTTGTTAAAGTTATGCAATATAAATTTGCTCATGAAACTTAGGTAAAACTTGAGAATATTTACAAAGGTGATGGAAAGGTTCAGCAAGCCAAGCTTCAAACTTTTAGAAGATAGTTTGAGAGTTTGAAGATGGAAGGGGAAGAAAATATAGAATGATATCTTTTATGAGTTGATAAAATAGTCAATCAAATTCAAGGTCTTGGAGAAATGTTAGAAGAATCAATTGTGATTCAAAAAATTTTGAGATCTCTACCATTAAGATATGATGCAAAATTTTTAGCAATTGAAGAGATGAAGAATTTAGCCAAGCTAAAGATGGATGAGCTACATGGTATTCTTACGACATATGAGATGTAGATCAAACAAGAGAAACCCTCAAAAAGAGAAGCTACTTTAAAGACATCAAAGAATAAGAATGCTAAGATTCAAGAATCAAGTGACAGTTCCAGCGATGATGAAGATGACAATGGAGCTCTATTCATTTGCAAGCTGAAAAAGGGCATAGGTAAATATCAAGGAAAATTACCTTTTAAATGTTTTAATTATGGAAAGATTGGATATTTTGTAGCTAAATGCCTAGATAAGGGTAATGGTGATAATGAATAAGGAAAGTATACATATAAGATGAATTTCAAAGGAAAATTCAAGAAGGGATTCAAGAAGAAGAGTTTGTATTCTAAAGATCCTAGCTCAGCCAAAGATAGTGGAGTTAGTGATTTAGAAGAAGAGATTATATTCATGGTCATAAATAAAGATGCCTTTGAAAGAAAAATTATATATGATCAAGAAGAAGAACAAGATGAAGCTGTAGTGAATCTAGAAGGAGAACTTGTATGTGCCTTATAAGAGTTAAAATCTATTGAAAAGAAGAATCAAAGATTAAAGCTCCAGATTGACAAAAATGAGAAAGAGTCAGGAAATAATTGAAGATCTACAAGCACATTTTGAAGAATCCAAGAAGAATGAAGAAGATCTAATGACATAGTTGAAAATAGTAAGTAAATAATGCGAAAGGTATGTTATTGAAATTGCTTCTTTAAAGGTAGATCTTGAGAAAACAAATAAAGCAATCAATGATAGAGTGGCCAATGATTTAAAATTTGAGAATAACACTAATATGTTGAATAAAATATTATAAAATCAAAGATCAATGTCAGATAAGATAGGTATTAGATTTAAAAAAGAGAAAGGGGAGGCCACTACTTTCATAGACAAGGAAAAAGGAAAGAGATATGCTAAAGTTCTTACAAAAGAAGAAATAAAAATGGAAGAAGTTAAGAATATAGAGAACATTTCAAACAAACAAGGTTGGAGGGAATAAATCTACAAAAGAAAATTAGGTCAGAGATACACAAACAGGTTGTATTTTTATGGTTACTAGTTTTATTATAATGGATATGGTCATAAGAAAATAAAATGTCAAAAAAAGGGTAAAAATTTAAGAAATAAGAAGGAAAGTCATGCAGAGTCAAGAAAAAGTCACAACTCTTTTGATCCTCTATCAGGATAGAATGAAGAGGCCATAATATGTTACAAGTGAAACAACTTTAGACACATAGCCCAGTACTGTAGAAGTGCATTCAAGTCAGTCAAAAAGGATCGGTGTTTCAAGGCTCCATTCATCAAGAAGAAAGTTTAGATAGGTTCAGAGCAGAAGAAACAACTTGAAAAATCTATGTTGGTATAGACAACTTTGCATGCAAGAAATGAAGAAAATCCATGGTTCATTGATAGTGGATGTTCAAGGGACATGATAGGAGATAAAATCAAGTTCATAACCTTGAAGAAGATCAATGGTGGCACAGTGAAATTTAGAGATAATACTACTGCCAAAATTAATTTAAAAAGTACACTAAGTTTGGATAATGGAAGAGCTAAAATTGAAAATGTTTTGTATGTAGAAGGTCTTAAGCATAATATTTTAAGTATAAGTCGAATGTGTTATCAATGGCACACACTAGTATTTAATGTATAATGTTGTGAAATTAGGAGAAAATATTTAGATGTGTTGGTTGTAGATGCTTAGAGAATAGATAATAATTCATATATGTTATTAGACATCAAAGGTCAAAGATGTTGTTTGATTTAGATTGACGAAAGTTGGCTATGGCACATGAGAATGGGGCACATAAATTTTGACAATCTTATCAACATCAGCAAGAAGCAAGCAGTCAAAAATATTCCAAATATTACAAAGCTATCTAACATGTTTTGTGAACCTTGTCAGCATGGGAAGTAGGTCAGAAGGTGGTTCAAAACAAAAGAATACTTGACCACTCAGATGTTAGAGATTGTTCACATTGATCTATGTGGACCTATGAGAACTAAATTTACTCAAGGTGAGAAATATTTCATGTTGTTTATTGATGATTTTTCATGTATGACTTGGGTAATGTTTTTAAATAAAAAATTAGAAGCTTTCAGACATTTTAAAGCATTCAAAGCATTAGTTGAGAATGAAACTAGTTTGAAGATTAAGTGTCTAAGATCAGATCGAGGAGGAGAATTCATGTCAAATAAATTTATTGAGTTTTGTGAATACCATGGAATAAAAAGACATTATTCAACAGCCAAAACTCTATAATAAAGTGGAGTAGTTGAACAAAGATTCAAAATAGTTTAAGAGATGGTGAGGACAATGCTAACTAAATCCAAGATAGTAAATAAATATTAGAGAGAGGTAGTTTCTACAAGAGTACATATTCAAAATATAACATTATTGAGAGTCAATAGTGATAAGACCCCTTATGATCTATGGAAAGACAAACCAACAATAGTTGATTATTTCAAAGTTTTTAGTAGCAGATGCTTCATAAAGAGAACCAATGAAAAACTTGGTAAGTTTGAATCCAGAGTAGATGAAGGTATATTTCTTGGTTATTTTTGAAAAATTAAAGTTTATAAATATTATAACAAAATAACTAAGAATTTTTTTTAAAGTGCAAGTGTCAAGATAGAAAAAGATGAAACGCAGAATCAATGATCTAGTAGACATTCTTGAAATCATTGAAGAGGAAGATTTTGAATAATTAGATGAAGATGAGAAGAAAGAGAAAAAGGACACCAAAACTCCATACAAATATGTTCATAGAAATCATAATGAAAGTGACATCATCAGGGACATAAATGAAGTAATTTACACTTGAAGAATGATGGTAAGTGAATCTGAGTAAGTTAATTTCTCTTTGATATCCAAAATTTAGCCTAGAATTTTTTTAGAAAATATACATGATAACCATTAGGTTAAGGCTATGGATGAAGAATTAAATCACACAGAATATAATGATACATGGGAATTAGTGTCGAGACTAAAAGATCATAATGTGATAGGAACAAAATGGGTTTATAGAAATAAGTTAAATGAAAATGGAGAAGTGACTAGGAATAAAGCAAGATTAGTATGTAAAGGATATGCTCAAATTGAGGAAATAGATTTTAAAGAAAATTACGCATTAGTGGCAAGGTTAGAGGCTATTAGAATGTTTCTTGTATATGCGGTGTTTAAAATTTTCAAAGTGTTTCAGATGGATGTCAAATCTACCTTCATGAATAGGAATCTAGAAGAAGAGGTATAGATTGAGTAGCATGAGGGATGTATTCTCTCAAATATTAGTAGCCATATATGTATATTGAAGAAAGCATTGTATATATTGAAACAAGCTCATAGAGATTAGTATGTAAGACTTGATAATTACCTACAAAATCAAGGTTTCAAGAGAGGATTTGCTGATAGTAATCTCTACATCAAAATAGAAGGTGAACATCAATTGATTGTTGTGGTATATGTTGATGACATAATTTTTGGAGGAAACATTGAAAAGATGACAAAATAATTTTTTAATAATATGAAAAAAGAATTTGAGATGTCTATGCTTGGAGAATTGTCATTTTTTTTAAGATTACAAATATTTCAGTTAGATAAAGGAATTTTTATATCTCAAATTAAATATATGCAAAAGAAATGTTGAAAAAATTTAGTTTTCAGGATTTTGTACTAGTTGGCACACTAATGTGTATAGGAAATAAGGTGAGAAAAGATGAAGATTCACATATTGTAGATCAATATTTATATAGATCTATGATTGGTAGTCTTTTATATTTCATAGCATCGAGGCCAGATATCATGCATATAGTAGGTATGGTTATAATATATCAGTCATCTCTAAAAGATAGTCATGTTCAGTTGGTGAAGAGAATACTCAGATATATCAAGGGGACATTAGATTATGGATTGTGGTATCCCACAGATAGAGATTTCACTTTGGTTGCTTATACAAATTTAGATTGGGTAGGGTTCTTGGATGATAGAAAGAGTACAAGTGGAGCAACTTTATTCCTTGGTGATATCTTAGTATCATGGATAAGCATATCTTAGTATCATGGATAAGCAAGAAGTAGAGTTTAGTATCACTTTCTATAGCTGAAGCAGAATACATTGTAGTGGTATTATGTTGTACTCAAGTGCTTTGGATGAAGCAAACTTTGGAAGATATCAAGGTAAAATATGATGAACCTATTTCTATTTTTTATGACAACACAAGTGATATTAATATTTCAAAGAATCTAGTGATGCATTTAAGAAAAAAACATATTCCCTTTAGATATCACTTCTTGAGAGAGTCGGTTGCAAATCAATAGGTTAAGATGGAGTATATCAATACTACAGAGCAGATTTTAGATATTTTCACAAAGGCACTACCAAAATACACATTAGAGTATTTTTAGGAGAAGTTGGGAGTAATTTGTTTTACTTTCTACCATTGAGGTTTAGCATCAATTTAGGGGAAGCCAAGTGTTAGCTCCAGGTAGTCCTTTTGACATTGATGTCAAAGGGGGAGAAAAATAGGTATAGGTATAGGTACAAGTGTATAAATAGGTACAAGTTGTTATAGTAAGGGGGGTTATTTTATGTTTTTTAGATGGTAGTATGTGTAGGTTTTAGGATGTGGCAATTTAAATTTGAGGAATCCATCAATGATAAAGGGGAAGATTATTGTAAATATTATCATTGACATCAAAGGTCTAGAATTATTGGTGATAAAGGCCCCATTGCATTTAATAGTGTTTTTAATATTCATATCTTGGATAATGTGTGTTAATATTTATTTAATATTAATGAATATATTTTTGGTTGTATATAAGTTAAAAGAGGGCACATGAAGAAGTCAAAGAGTCACAGGGTAAAAGATGAAAGAAAAATGGGATGTGTTTTCTCATGAAGAGTCATCTTGAGGAATTCCAAGAGTCACCATGTGAAGACAAAAGAGGGTATGGAAAATTTTTCAATGAAGGGACACTTTGAGGAATATGAAAAGTCACCAAGATAAATACAAAAGAGGAAAGGATGCTTTTTCTTATGAAGGGTCACTAGTTGACTTTTCAAATGCAAGGATATGAAGGGTCATGCAAGTTTGGTGCCATTTTCCATGAGGATTGAAAGGTCACAAAGGGTGAATGCCAAAGGTCATTTGGAAAGCTATAAATAAAGGCTTGAGAAGCCATTTTTAATATGTGAGAGAGTGCATGGTTTTTATTTATTTTCGAAGAGAGAAAAGCAGGAGATATTGTAGAGTTTTATCATTTGTTGAGTAAGCAACATTGAGAGATAGTTGTGATTTATAAACAAGAGGGGTTGTTGCTCTTGTGGGTTGGTGCTCACAAATATTTGAAAGGGTTTAGTGCTCTTATGGGTTGGTTCTCACAAATAGTTTTTGTGTTGGTGCTCCTACAATTTGGTGCTCATTTATATACTTGATATTATTCTTCATGGTTTTTCCCACTATGGGTTTCCACATAAAAATATGGTGTCTCTCTCTCTCTTATTGTGTGGTGCATATTATTTTTTTAGTTTTATTACATATATTTAATGTGTGGTTAAGTGGTTAAGGAAAATAAATTTGATTAAAAATAAGATATATAATATATTGATTCACCCCCCCTTCTTAGCATATTTCATGCTTAACAGTCCATATGAGTGTGATGAAGTTTTAAGAATTGTGATATATCCTTTTAGAACATGGAATGGTGAAGTGAGTTTTCAAAGAGTGGATAAAATTTTATGTCAATCATACAATATGCTCATTTCCTTCCTACATACATGAAAACTTACACCTACAGGTGCCCTCACAAGAGTAAGATTATTGAAAATCAAGTTTAAGCCCTGAAGAGTTCCTTGATAGTGTAAAGGATCTATTTTAAAGCATTGGGATAGGAATAAAACACATAAAAGATCAAAGGCAATGTGTATTTCCTGAAATATCATAATTACTACCTATATAGGAAAATGGCCACCTACAAGTGACACTACAGAGAATTGAGAAGTTTATTTTGAGGTATTGAAACATGTTGTCATCCTTATTTAGAGCCTTAATAGGTTGGGAAACCATGTTAGGCTTGTATGAGGTGTTTATTGGAAAATTAAAGTTGATATATACCTTCCAAAGACTCAATGATAGTTTACAAGGATCAAATCCCCAAAAAAGCAAAACAAAGGTCCAATCATATTTTGGGATTATCATATCACAAGGTTACAAAGATTCTTAGTACATATAATGACCTTGACTAGTAATCCCTACATATTTATATCAGCTTTGAAGTAATGGAAGAAAATGATAAAGTGAAAGTGGTTGTTAAGAGGTCCAAAGTTGTTTGCAAACTAGTGAATCCAGATAGTTGTATCTATAGGTTTGAAGGTATAAGTGACCTTAAGACTCCAAGGAACTAGTAAGACATGTTCTCATGATTTGAATATATTTATGAAGTGAAAATAACATCATGAACAAAGATATCATCAGAAATAGATGGTAAAGTGTTTTTTATACCTTCATATACACCTACAGTCCATACATTGTGGAATGGGCATATACAATAGAGTATAGGGCAATAACCCTAAATTGATGCCCAAGTGGTGTTTAATGGATTTAAAATTTGATTGCATGTTTATAAACATACCTAGATGACCATAAAAATTCAAGGTAGGTCCCCGAAAATAATAACCCAAAGTTTTTAAATAACCTAATGACACTTATAATAGGGTCTAAAAGGCAGGTTTCATAGTCAAGACAGAAGGAACTAAGAACGTGAGATCAAGAGACATGTAAAGGGTATAGAGAAATTAGAATGATGAAAAAAAATGTGATCACATTATTAAAATCCATGATCACCTTAATTATCTATAAACATGATGAATAAGCCTATACAAACTCCTTGGGACCCTAAGTACACCTACAACCATTCTAAATGACTGTGATAAATAGTGAGCAAAATATGGTGCATAAGTGAGGGTTAAGCCTATACAAGATGAAAAAATGTCAAATAAAGATAATAAATGAACTTATAGGCTTTAATAATTCTATTATAAAATTTTAAAAATCTTAACAATACAACCTAAACCTATAGATATCCACTCCTAAGATAGAACACAGTTAGAAGTAGTATTCAACCTTGACTGGGCAAGGTATGGGAAGGGGTATATGGGAGTTTTAAGTTTTTTTAATATTATAATAATATTAATAATGGTCAATATAACCTCATAACACTCTCATAAGTGGATATCCAATAGAGGAAGTAACTCTAGGCAAGCAAAACATAGTCATTCTTTCAAACCCTGCATAGTCTATCCTCACAAAGTTTGCTTTAGTTTTTCGTGCTTTTCAGGGATATTTTCTTGGAACCAAGGGATGATTTTTTGTTTATTAAATCCTTAAAACTTTAATATGACACTAAAATATCTAAATTTTCTAGGTAAGTAGGATAGTTTCACTCTATTTTGTCTCAGACAAAGAGCACTTCCCTAGAGTGCAAATTATTAAGTTTTGGAGAAAGTAGAGATAAAGGATGAAATAAGAGTTAAGGGGATATTTTTGGAAGGTTTGAGAGGTTTAAATACATATAAAAAAATTTATATAACATCTCAAAAAATTATTTAACATATCAAGATGATCTAAACGCTTATATTTGCAGTCAAGCATGCTAGGAAAGTTTTGGCCTAATACCCATTTGAGAGGTCAAAACCATTTTTAGCATGAGGTAATCTCTATAATAAATTGAAATATTTTTTTGGGGTGGATATAGAGTTTTTTGAGATGTTATATTGAATGGAATCCATAATAAATCATGTTGGTCTTTAAGATGTAACAAGCCTACTAAGCATGATTAGGCCTAGCATCCAAAAAGGGGGTCAAATTCATATTTAGATTTAGTTGATCACTAAAACCTATTGGATAATATTTTGGGGGAAAAAATACAGGTTAAAAATCTTTTGGAGGGTAGATAAAGCATAAATAAGACACTTTTGGGCTCAAGACAACCTCAGATATGTAAAGAACAAGAAAACAAACTTGATAGGTCAAATTCAAATGCTCATATCTTCCATGAGGCCTTTCATGGAATCCAAATGAGTTTGGGGAGGTTATTAGGGGTATTTAAGGACATATTTTTGTATTTTTTTATAGGGTGTATGTTAGATCTTTATGAACAAATATTAGGAGTTAAAATAGGCCTTAAACCCTTGTAAACCCTCAATCAAGACATGATTGGAGAAATTAAGATAGAGATGAATTATAATGGAATATTTTTCTCATAAAATTTATTTGACCTTGTATAGGACTCATTTAGGCTATATCCCATAATTTTTTTTGTATGAACTTGTATGGACAAGGTGTAGAATAGGGGATTTTTGACTATTTTTGTGTTTTACAAGATCTAGAAGAAGTTAAAGGATTAAATAAAATTTAGGAGGAATATTTATACTTGTGATAAATTACCATGTTCATTTCATGCCTTATAAAAACTTATAAGTGTGAAAATAATAACTTTCATCTTAGCTAGTCAAAATTGGCCCAGTGAATAAGCTAGTGAGAAGGGTGGAGATCTTCAAGTGAGGTGATTTGAAGGTGTACTTGATGATTATAAGATAATTTAATGTATTAAAATGTGTAATTCACTCCATATCATTTATTTTAATGAGAAAATGATGCCAACTTTGAAGCCAAGTGTGCATGGTACATGAAAGTGGAGTTTTTTAGATAGTAGATGATGATAGCTTCTTCCTAAGTGATTTTAGAGGACCAAGCCTACAAAAAATGAATGAAGAGGAATGAATAAAACCATTAAAATTCATTATAATAATTATACCTATCCATAATTAGTTATAGGATGTTTAAATAGGTTCAAATTATGAGGGCAATTTTATGAGCCAAGACAAACTTTTCATGAAGTTTATGCCTTGAAGTGACATTTGGTCTTCCTGACCTTGCATGTTTCATCCAATATCCTCTTCTCATTAATAATTATCTGATTTTATTAGATTAAAAATTGTATTTTTGACCATTGGACTTCTCTCTTCTCCTCTCTCTCTCAAGTTCTATAAGAACTAGCCATTTTGGCCATTATAATCTATGTTTCACCTGAGTATGGTGAAGCCCTGCTCATTTTTATACCATTTGATCAATAATACTACTAATTTTTACCTCTACATGACTATCCTTATTGTTTTTTACTTTAATTTTAGATCTTCCAAGCTCTAACATCTCTAACATAACTGGGTGAATGGCCACTCTTAACACCTTCCAACATGGCACACTCTGAGTGGTCCTAACTCCCTTGAGTTTTGACATATCTAATAAGACCAAGACACTATTCACTCTGACACTTTAAGACATGACACACTTTGAATGGATTATGCTCCCTTGGGCTCTAACATCTTTGACAAGACAAGGAGACTAACCCCTCTACCTCTACCTCTACCTATACCTCTATATTTAAACTAAAATCAGCTAAACTTAACTCTATTTTAGTTTAGTTTAGTGGCATACTTTGAATGGGATAGGTTACCTAGGCTCTAAAATATCTAACAAGACTAAGATATTATCCACTTGGACATCTTATGATGTGGCATGCTCTGAATGGGTTGGGATCCCTAAGATATGAAATATCTAATAATACCAAGAGATTGGATGCTCTAACACCTTGAAACATGGCATGCTCTGAGTGGGTTAGGATCCCTCAAGCTTTGACATCTCTAATAGGACTTGAATATTGGCCACTCTAACTCCTTATGATGTGGCATGCTATGAGTGGGATGGGATCCTTTGGTCTTTAACATCTATGATGGGACTAGGAGACTGGCCACTATAGCTCCTCATGATGTGGCATCCTCTAATTTTGTTGATCTAACACCTTTAACAAACACCATGTGGCTTTCCTCCATTTTTTCATTTATTCCTATGAAATTTCATAAAAATACTTAGTGAAATGAAAAGATGTTCAATCCATTTCTAAATTACCTGAACACCATTCAGTCTTTGATTTTCTAAGCAAGACATCAGGTTTGTTACTCCAAGAAGGAACCAAGACTCTAAGAACTATTTTTTTCAAATATTACCTTTAAGGTTACTACTATAAATTATTAAAAAAAATCCTAACTTAGTCATAAAATAAACAAGATTTTCCATGGGGTGACATGATATTTTGAGGACCGTGTTCAAGTAAAGTCAATTGGAAAGAAATAATAGACCCAATATCTCTAGTTTTGACAAATTTTTAAAGGAGGGGTCCCCTATTTATTTGAAAAGGGGGTTTTTTGGCCATAATAATGGTTACTTACATTGGGAAAATGATGATAAACACTTAGAACCAACCAATTAATTTTTTTCCCTACGTAGAACATATATTTTAATAGATATCTTCATACATAGAAGAAAAATATGGCATTAAAGTCATGTAATATAAATTAGTAAATTTATATTTCATACTATAAATGGCCACTAGTGTGTTTAAGAATTTATTCTCAATTTCAATGAAAATATGTTTAATCCATTGCTAACTTACTTGAACACCATTTAGTCTTTGATTTTCTATGCAAGACATCATGTATGTTACTCCAAGAAAGAACCAAGACTTTGAGAACTTATTTTCAAAGCTTACCTTTAAGTTTACTACTCTAAATTATTAAAACAATAAGCCTAACTTAGTCATAAAATTTACAAGATTTTCCATGGGGAGACATGATATTTTGAGGACTTGGTTCAGGTAAAGTTGATTGGAATAAAATAATGGACCCAATAGCTCTAGTTTTGATATATTTTTAAAGGAGGGGTTCCCCATTTCTTTGAAAATTGGGTGTTTTTGCCATAAAAATGGTGACTTCCATTGGGAAAAAGATGATAAACACTTAGAACCAACCAATTAATTTTTTTCCCTACACAAAACATAAATTTTAAGAGATATCTTCATACATAGAGTAAAAATATGGCATTAAAATCATGTAATATAAATTATCACATTTATCTTTCATCCTATAGATTTCCACTAATGTGTGTAAGAAGTTATTCTCAATTTCCCCATTAATCCTAGACTCCACTCAAGTAATAGAGGTTGGATTAGGTATCAACCTCCTTTAAGGTTGTTAATGGATTGATGGTTTATAGGGAGATGGCTCAAGTATTGCTCTGCTACCATATGGGCATCCATATACCCAACATAGATACCTCTATTCCTATTCAAGGCCTTGATCCACTACCATCTAGGCTCCAAATCCTATAATGAAGGTTTCTTGTATGGCCCTTTTGAGGAAGACTTAGAATTTAGATTATACATGCTTTTGTTATCTTTTTCTAAGATTCCTTGTGAAAATATTTTATTTTATTAGTCTTTTCCATTCAAGTTTTTTGACCAATCCAAGGGTGAAAGGATGATTAGGAAGCCTTGAATACCCAACCATTTTTTGATTTGACCAAATAATCTTGTAATTCCTAGGATGTTACATTAAGTGTAGCTTGATGGTTCTATTAGGATGTGGGTTATTATAAAATCCACTTGTTTCTCTTAGAATCACTAGCCTATAAGATCTAAAATACAAAAAAAATCAATTACCATACTTGAATTATGTGGATCGAAGATTCAACTTGGGTCTTCCTACTTCTCAATAATTCTTCCCAAGCTTGGGCCATCACATGGAGTGACTACCAACTCAAACAGGTGTTAGAGGAACACCACAAAAATAAGACATGAATTTAAGAAAATAAAATCAAATCAAATCAAACACGTGAGAAAATTAAACCTATTTAATATATAAATTACCAACCCTTGCCTAGATTATTTTGAAATTATGTTAGACGAAACAACTAAGAAATAGTGTTTCAATAACTTTCCATTTACTAGTAGTGGTAGGTCATTGACCCTAAGATATTTGAGGCAAAAGACATTCTGACACATGATTTTAGATACTTGGTATGGGAAAATCTAAATGGGATCAAATTTTAAATGTTTAGCTTTATTTTCATAAGCCTTGTCCCACATTAAGACTAGGTCAAAGATTTTGAAGGTCTTGATCTTAGATCTTTTATCAAACCATATTTTAATTGTACCCTAATATTTATTAAAGCTTAACAGAGCTTCATCCTAGTATTCCTCTAATTGAATTATGTCTAGGATTATAAAATTCACATTATCATCTAGTTCCATGAATTATTATATAAATTTATAGGTTGGAAACCTAAGAATGATAGGCATGATCAACTCCAATCCATAAACTAGAAGCAAAGGAGATATTTTGAGGCTTTTTTATACCTGGTGTGGTTTGCCCATAAAGTGAACTTTATAAATGAGCGGAATTCCCAATTCTTCTCTTTATATAAATTATTTATGGTTTATATTAAATTCTTAGTGGTTGAATCCACCAATTCATATTCTTGTGGGTAGTGATTGAAAGATAACCTTAGCGTGATTTCATTGTCATAGTCCCATTTTATTAAATTTATGGATTATAAAGTTGGAAATTTATCATACACCAAAGATATGGGGACCTTAAAATGGGTGATTATGGTGTTTTTAATAACTTTATGACTTTTGAAATAGTGCTTCTATTATTTACAACTATATCAGACCACCTCATGCAATATTTAATGATTTTGAGGATGAACATATTTCTAGTTGATGAATTAGGGTTGATAACTCTAATGAAATATAATCACCATTGATAAAATGGTGTTGACTCAATGATAGGCTATAGTGGTATTGTTGCATGGGTTTTTATTTTTGCAAACGTCTGGAACTAATGGAAAAAGTGAACATGGGCATGAACATATTTGAATAGTGTGGGATAGTAGTATCCTAACCTAAGAAATTTTTGGGCCATGGCCTTTGTTATAATATTACTTGATCCCATTTTTTCATAAAAACTTACTATTATTTATTTGGCTTCATATTATGAAATACACCATAGGTAGATTCCTTCATAAGAATACCCTTCTTAAGCATGTATTATGCATCCTTCAATCGGAGGACCCTCTTATGTGTATGTTTGAGTCCTAGAGGTGTGTTTCCATAGAGTAAGAAATACATGACCAAGACATACCATTCTAATTGTAACACTCTCCCATGGTCCACTTGGTGCGTAGTTATCCTTAGATCTATCTTAGTATTAGTTGGGTGAGGCCCTATTCTCTAACTAGTTTGGCCATTTTTATTTCTAAATAACACTCTTTCAATTTTGTCATCCATCATCCACAATATTCACCTAACTCATTATACCCTAGCATCATCTTTATTTTTAGGTCCAGGATAATTGTTTGCACTTTATTCCTAAGGATGTAGTGTCTAAATTTCTTCATTTCTTTGACTAAGGTGTAGGCATTTCAGTTGAGCATCCTTAATATTGGTGCTCATAAAGCATAGAGGTTCTCTTCTCCCTCTCATATCTAGGTGAGGAAAACATGGTGTGTTCTAAAGCAAATGGGTAGATATAATAGTCTTATGTATAGTCCAAGATGATGAGAACTAGGGATTGCATAATGGCATATTTGATATCCTAAAAATATTTATTTTTGGCATACCATTCTACTTTTGTGTCATATTTCAACATAGCATTCAATGGTTTTACAATTTTATAAAATCAAAAAATAAACTTATGCACAAAGTTAATTTTCCCAAAGAATGATTTTAGTTATTTATTAATGTTAGGTAAAGGTAGTTTAGAAATTACATCTACCATTTTAGGATCATTAACAATACCTTATTTTATGACAATTTGATCAAGAAGCTTACCATCAATGACATTGAACATGTGCTTCTTTAGGTTTATGTAAATTTCATACCTTTTATATATTTCAGATATTTTCTCCAAATGGCATACATGATCTAACCTATATTTCAAAAACATAGTTAGGTCATCCATGTAAACTATTGTGCATTTACCAATCAGTAATTTGAAATCAAAGCCCATCACTTTTTTAAATTTTGCACCAATGATCAACCTAAAAGGCATTTATTTATAAGCAAATGTGCCCCACTTGGTGGTGAAGGTAGTCTTGGCCATATCTTCAAAATTAACTAAGACTTGGTTGTATCTATAAAATCTGTCCAAAAAGGACATTATCTAATATTTACTCACATTTTGGATTACTTCATCAAGGGAAGGTAATGGATAATTTTCCTTGTTTAAGGATTGGTTTAAGTTAAATAAGTCTATGCATAAGTGAATTTATTCATTTTTATTTCACATAGGCACCAAGTTGGCCACCCAAGTGGAGTGGCAAGTCATAAAAATTATCCCTACTAAAAGTAACTTATATACTTCCTTGTGTATTAAGGGCTTCATAATTGAGTTTATCAACCTCTATCTTTGCCTAAATGGTTTCTAACTAGGTTTGAGGGGGATATTGTGAGTGATCACTCTAAACTTGAATATTTTAAGGTCTCCATAAACCCACGTAATTATATCTTTATATCTTACTTTTAGTCTTCATAATTTCTCCAATTTCTAATCCATATAGTCAGGACCTACATTGACCCTTTTGGGGTTGTCTATAAGGCTGAGGTTGATGAGTCAACACTTTTGGTCCTTGAATTTGGGTTTTTCACTTGGAATGTGAGGTATAAGGTATCAAATTTTCTTGCTAATGAGATCATCCCCTTTGGGATCTAGTTCTCATTAATATTAAGGACCCCATATTTATATATCTCATTCCTTAGGTTATCTCTATCCTTATTATTTATTACTTGGGTCTCAAATATTCCTTCATTATTGATAAATTGGATGATCTAATGGTCATCCTAAAAGACCTAAAATTTTGTCACATTGTTAGGGATAGGGGGACATGGGATAAGTTCCATACAAAAATCTTACTATTCAATGGCATCAAGGGGGATTAAGTTAGGTAATGTAGATGTTAGTTATTTAGCTACTTGGTTTTCCTTTGTAGGGATAGGGATGATATTAAATGTGTTAAACATATTGATTAGGTCCCAATCCTTATGATTATACCTTATGAGGTATGATATATTACATTAAAATTTAGATTTGATCTCATTTTCCACAATATCAGAGTCATTAAATATTCTTAACTCATTTTTTTAATACTTCAATGAAAATTGCAATCCTTGGATTAATGCTTCATATTCTACCAACTAATTTATGAAAGGAAACTAAAACTTCTCAACACTAAATTTTTCTTCCTTATGGGATATATAAGGTAACACTAGCCCAATTGTCTGATTTAGAATGAGCTCCATCTACATAGAGATACCATATGTTAGGTAGGTTTGGATGATAGTTATCTTGTTCGAGGGAATCTTTGTGATTAGTGTGTGTATTCATAGATCTAAGGATACTAGGTTTACCTTCTCATTAATGGAATTATACTCAATTATCATGTGTTTCATGCAAGTTTACATATCCACACATATTTTATTGGATAATCCCCTCCACGAAAACCACATAAGGGATAAATTTGTGGACACATACCAATTTAGGGATTTGGACCAATCTCTACTAAGGAGCATGCCATAGGATTTAGGGATCTCCACTATTTGGATGTCTATAAAGTGTTAAATCTTATGTTTGGACTCTAACTGTATATGTATATTCAATAGTTCCCCTATAACTTTCAATTCAAACCTTTTGAGTTGGACCACTACTTTATATGACTTTATAAGTACCAAGTTAAGCTTCTCACATATACCTATCGATATTACATTGGTTGAGGATCCTAAATCTACTAGGTAGTTATGTAGATTCTTTCCAAACAACTAAATGGTTAAGAGGAAATGAGGCACATCCATCTTATTCTTATGAATGATTACATTGGTGTGGGATGATCTCAGTTTTGGCAGAGTTGGTGGGGTTGGCTTTTGAGTCAAGGATTTTAGGAGATCATTTTGCCTAGTGATTTGAGAAAGCTCATGAAGTATGATGTTGTTTTTGATAATATACATATAATCCAATATATTATAGCCCCCTTTAATTTGGATTGATGAGGTCTTTGTATGTTCCTTAGGTTCTTGAAGTCTTAGAGGTGGGGGATCATTCCTAACATTTTGGTCAGGTGAAGTTGCACCATTGTTAGGTTAGTTGAGGTAGTAAGGGGTTGTTATAGTTTCCTCTTCTTAAGGGCATAGTTAATTATTTATAATTTTTGAAATGATTAAAACTCACTAATGCCCTCTAACTCAGTTTATTCATGGTTATGGAAATCCATGGTTTCCAATATTGTAGAATCACTAGGGTATTTACCCATGTTGGATGATTTAGGGTGATTGAGGACCACTTCATATTCCTCCATTTCCTTCTAAAAGATCTCAAAAGTAGAACTAAACTCCATGTAGACTAGTTCCCCATGGGTTACCATGTTATGAACTCAACACCAATTAGGTAAGGCTATCTCAAAGTTATTAATTTCAATAAACCTATTAGGTGAGGGTTTTGATGGATTATGAGGACTATTATAGTTATTACTTGGCCTTTGATATGCCAATTTTTTTATAGAACTCTCTACATTAGATTTAATCACCTACCTTTGTATCCCAATGAAATAACCACTATGTTTTTATACCATTCATTTAATTACATCCAACTTGCTCTTTGTGGGGTCTTGGGATGTAGTTTGGGTATTTTTAGTTATTGCCAACATTACCTAGTGTGGTACCTGAGGAGTTAGTTCATGGCCCCTAGGTTAAGGAAACTATTTGTTGGTTTGAAGTGGGATAAACCAATAGGATTTGATGAGATAAATTAAGTGGTTGAAGTATTGGGTCATTATGATTAACATTGGGAATTAATCTCAACATGGACATCTATGGTAGCACATCAGGAGTAGGGACCATCATGTGGCCCTGAGGGTTTAATTACTTATCTACCTTGATGTATCCTAAATAATTCAAGGATAGGTCCACTATTGTCATTTATCTCCTTAGAAACATGGTCATACAAGGGTCTAAATAACTATTATACATTTTGAGTGCTAGTTGGGGGTTAAGTTGATAAAGTATGGTAATTGGTTATATATTTTTTGAAACTTAGCATTGAAGTTCTTGATAGGATCATTGATATCCCATTTAATACAATAAAATTATTGGTAGAGGACACTAGGATATATCACTTTCCTAAACTAGGTAAGGAAGGTAGTACTAAAATGGTCCCATCTAGATATAGAGTCTTTAGGGAGGTTGAAGAACCAATCATACATTGAGTCCATCAACATGAATGGGAAAATCATGCATGTCCCAACCTCATGTTATACATTTAATATCCTCAAGGAGGTTTTATAATAAGTTAAGTAATCTTCAGTAGTTTTTCCCACACCAAGAGTAAAATGGGGGAGATATCTTTTAGGGTTTTTAGGTAGATCATAGACAACCCCTAGGACATTAATGGTAGAGCCAGCCAATCAAGCCATATTAGGTTATAAATTTAGAAGAGTTTATTGGGATAAATATATTGGAATAAAAATAGGTCTATGTTGGTTGATCCTAGGTTTTTGTTGGAAAATCAAGGAGGAAATTACCAATTAGCCATAGTGGGACCTATCCCTAGTAATAGGCGAACTAGTCTCTAAGATGATTCACAATCAAATAGTACTTAATATGTTATTATCAATAAGAATAATTAAAAATGATAAAAATATCAATAAAAACACTTCTTTCCTTCTCTTCAATTAATAAACCAATGAAAAATCTGAAATACATAGATTTAAGCCATGTTTTAAGCACCAACTCTTGTTTGGTCTAAAATTTGGTTTATGAAATACCCATGAGATTAGGTATTATCTAATAAGAAGATAGGAATAATGATGGACGTTCATCCTCTATTTTAGTATTTATTTTGGAATTATCCCATGGTATGGTTGAAAGTGTTTGACTTCAGTATAGAGTTTACATGAAATAGTCTCCAAGAGATATGGTGCCACCACCAGAATCTCAATACAAGATTATTAGGTATAGTTATAATGGTCCATATCTATTATTAAGGATCATGTGTTATTATCCTTTGTTTTATAAACATAAGGGGAAAGGTTAGTTCAATATTCCAAAATAAACACAAAAAGAGAGGGGGGAGTATGGTATAACATAAATACTCTAGATCTAAAATAAAATCGATGCATCAACCATAAAACCAAGTGACCTTGCCATAGCTATACCACCATGTACTAAGTTTCACCAAAGTTTATACCTCCATAAACACACAATGAGAAGAGTCTAAGGAAATAGGGGAGCATGCCTCAACTATGAACCCTCACTAAATATAATTACTTAGAATTTTATAGTAAATTACACATAAACCTCTAATGGTAACTTATAGACTAGAACACAAATTAATAGTGTTAAAAATAGAAAAATGAGAGAGTTCATAGTGGGATTATGATAGACAAGAACATCATAACCATATCATACATTTAATATCAAGGTATTAGTCTAATTAATCTAGCATTGAAAAACATCTAGAATGGATATGAATGATAATTTGAAACATAGAACAAGCCTTTTACATAAAACTAAAATTGTGTTCATTTAAAAAAACAAGTGTTGTTATAACAATCTACCATGGCCAAATTTATATATGAAAAAGATGAAGGAGAAAGTAGGTGAAATCTTAAATTTAGTCTGACATCAATTTTGAGAAAAATTTAGTTGACCCTTAAATTACAATACAACATTGCGTTTTATAGATAAGGATGGGATTCACCTCTAAGTAGTGTTAGATTCCCATCCTGGACCATGATGGCCACTCATGATAGTTACAACCATAATTCAAAATTCAAAACAAAATCCTCTTAAAGCCCTCATAAAGATTTATGGGTGACCACCTAGTTTATATGTGATGATAGCTGTGAATATTTGGCTCCTAAGTGTTGTTATAATAATAGATCATGGCCAACTTTACAATTTGAAGAGATGAAGGAGAAAGCAAGTGAAGTCTTATCTTTAATTTGATAGAACTTTTAATTTAAATTTAGTCAAACCTTAAATTATAATATGGCTTTACCTTTTATAGATAAAGATGGGATTCACCTCCAAGTAACATGAGATTCCCATCCTGAGACATGATGGCCACTCATGGTAGTTATAACCATAATTCAAAATTTAAAAAAAAATCCTCTCCAAACCCTTAAAATTTTTTGTTAGGAACCACTTAATTGATATATGGCATCAGTTATGAATTTTAGACTCCCAAATAATTTTATCTTACATCCCTAATTTCTAACATGATTGCCACAAGGTCAAACTCTCAATCTAGCTTAGTAAGGTTCATTAAGGGTTCCTTGAATATTTCCTTGGCCTTAGTCACCAATCTCTAATATACATAGATGAGATCTTCTATTAACACCTAAACTTCAAATACCTAGTCGATGCTTGTCATGGATGATGTTGATAGCTCAAGAACCACCAGGCCCTTTCCATGTTTACTTTGGTGACCTTCTTGCTCATGACCTAGTAAAAGTTGTATACACAATATTTTCAAACTTTATCAATTATTGATGCTATCTATATTTTAAGAACCTATTGAGCATCAATATCTCTAATATCATGCCTTAATTGGTAAATAAATAAAGGTTTGGGTAGACCATTAGTGTTTCATAATATTTTTATCTCTTTTTGTCACTTGTTATCTATACACTTATCTCCTAAATCCATTCCCCTAAGCTTTGTAACCTATTTTTCACCCTCTTCTAGTATTTTACCACCTTCACTAGCATGTTACCTAACCTAAACCCTTGTTTTATAGTTTACATTAAATATTTGGCCACATCAGCCTTGTATTCTTATTGACAAAGTTTATTAGGGTCTAGGTCATCCCCTGGTTGTCTTAGTCTATGACCTAATTTGTTTTTGTCAATTAAGATACTAGGTCAACTTTGTTGGCCTAAAATTTTAGAAGGGTTTATGGTTATATATACCTCTATAAACACATTAATTTCACCATTTTTAAGAGAAGAGAAGAAAAAGTATGATATATTGTGCATTTGATTATCCACTATTCTACTTGAGGAACAAGATTAGGGTTTCATACTTTCTTTAGAGATATGAATCTTGTCTTGTGGATAAGTCTTTTGGATGAATTAATGAGTTTTGTATCATAGATCTAATTTATCCTTGTCATCCTTACATACCAAAAAAACCTCATGCAAATCACCTTGGCCAAGGGAGAGATTGAGAATCGGTGGGTTCATCTTCAAAGGTAAGTATTCCTATAAGAGTATATAGATATGAATTTTCCCCTCTCTTTCATACATTGTGAGTCCTTATACATTGAAATGAGTATATGTCTTCTATTCATGTTTAATTTTCATGTTTACTACCCCTACTTTGTGGCACAAGCTTTGGTGAGCACTAGATAAGGTTTTGTTTTACATGTTATTAGTTTAGTTAATATGCAAAAATGGTCCTACCTAGTCAGGGTTATTTCATAGTGTTTCTTGAATAGAGGTTTTGGAACCCTCCCTAGTGGTATTATTATAGTAAGAGATAGCTTGGATAAGTCTATTAGATTCATATTGGTCATTACCTTGATTATATAATGTATCCTCAATCGAAAGTGTATGTAGGATTTATATTCTTTGATCTAGGATTGATTTGTAGATTTGCTACATTTCCCATTGCATACATTTTGGTGAATCTAATGTGAATCTAACCCTTATAGGTTTTCTTTCAAAATTTCATTTATATCATCTTATTTTTTCTATATATGTGATATTATATCAAACTATTCGGTATAGTTCTAACTTTCTATGTGTAGGCTTAATACACAGTCATATAAAAATGACTTTGTGCTTTCTATGTAGATCTTCATTAGATGTAATTTACTAGATCAAACAAGTTGACATAGGTGTCTTCTTCATTCTTATATAATAATACAAGGTCGATCAGGTCGACTCTATATCTTAGTCTCTCTACTAGTATCCATATCAACAAACTAGGTCAAATAGGCTGATTTAATATTTCAATCAACATCCAAATCAATAAAATAGGTCAAACATGTCAACCTAGTCATCTTATACTTCTTCAACACATAAAGTTTTGTAGAACTAGGTCAAACCCATTGACTTAGTTTATAGAATTTTAAAGTATCATTCAAGGCACTTCATCATAAAATTTATAAATCTAATCATCTTCCAACCCAAAAAAGTTCATCTCTTTCTCTCTCAATCATTTTATTACTACATTTTAGTATTGTTTTTTATAATTTAGAAATCTTTAAAATTGTAATCCTATAATAAAATAACTCGACCTAGTTGACTTAGTTCTATAGCCTATCTTCTATCTAAAAGATTGAGTTGACCCATTTTACTCAATTCTTAAAGACTTTTAATTCTATAGAATAGTATAGACCCAGTTGACTCTAATATATATTGTTTGTATACATTGTCATCAAAATTGACATTATACCATTCTAAATTTGGGAATTAAAACTATATTCTAGTAATTATTCACACTTTCATTTTCAACTGTTTGTATACTCAAAGTAGATGACATAGTCTAAATAGGTGGTTTAACAAATTACCATTTAGTTACAATATTTTTCTCTTTATACACACACTACCAAATCACACAATATTGAAAATGCATTTAATATTTATCTTCCCAAGGCCTATCTACTTGGATTTCATCACCAAGGGAGATGTCGACTTGGTTTTATAGCCAATTATAAATATGTGGTTAATGGTATATATTGTAAAATCACTCGACACCCTTATCATTATGGGATTATGAAGTGAGGGGGTAGGCCCCAATACCATGTTAGTACCATTGCCAACATAGATCCCTTTCAACCTAAACATCCTGAAACCATCCATAGATTACTTTCTAGCTCTTTCTTTTTAGCCACCTTCCCTATCAAACTTAAAAGAACACTTTCTAATAATATAATAACACTTAGGATGCCCACTTAGTTAGAATTTAATTTTGGATTAACTACTTGCTCTCTGATCATTATGTAAACTTGCATTGTCTAATGTTGGTGCAAGGTTTTATGTTATGTTCCCCAACTATATCACTCACATTGATCTAATTTTTTGTGTGTTTTCTTCCTTTTCTTTCTTCAATTATATTGAAGTTTTTTTTTATTTTAGCACACTATCATTTTTTTTGGTATAGTCTCTTATAGACTATGTTTTCCCCTATTAGTAGTACATAGTTGAATTGTATGACTATTTATCTCTTTCAGCCTACCTGATTTCTCAGGCTGCAATATAGGGTCAACTTGTATAACTTGGTATCCATTTTTTCCAATCAAGTTATAGTACTAAGTTGGCATGGTTGACCTTGTATCTTTATCATCTTAGTTTCATACCCTATTTATATTACAAAGTTTACATGTATGACTTTGTGCCCTTATCTACTTCTTGGATTATATAACACAATCGACCTAGTTGACTCTATATCTTGTTTACCTCTTTACCTTTACATCAGATTCATCTTCCTTACTATTTATCCATCATCATGAACTTCCTATTTATAGATAAAATTGAGTCAAATTCAATAGATATGATGAACCAACCGCAATAGGGTCTCCCATAAGCATCTTGTGGCCCCCACCCTAGACTAAAGTAATGTACATATAGCCTCACACCATAAACTATGGGACCCCTCCTCATTCCTCTTCAGTTTTAAACCCTCTTTTATCATTAGAAAATCAACTTAAATTAGATTATACTCCAAAAATTATATTCTTCATCAATGAGTTTCCTCAACATCAAGGAAAAGATCCTTTTACTATTTACCATCTCATGATAAGTGGTCAAATTGAGGAGCCCCATTCACCTTCTCCCACATTCTCAAACATATTTGGAGACACTAGCTTTTTTGCTTCTCAACATCTTCCCTATTTTTTTAACCCTTCTCATACAACATCTTCCTCTCTAATTTCCTCCACCTCCATTCCTAATATCTCTACTAGCATGGTAATTTATACACCTAGTGTGCCTCTTCTAAGACCCACTCTTCTCAATTCTTATATTACTGCATCATTTACTACCCATGGTAATCATGCATCTAATGCTACTTATTCTCATCCCTATACTAGTACATATTTCATCACACAATCAAATCATGTTACTAGTGCCTCATAAAAAAATTACTCTCAATCCACTAATAACACCCATAGTGGTACCCAAGCCACTACTACAAATTCTAGTGCTTCACAGAATGTAAATAACACCACTCAAACACATCAAATTCTATTAAAAACTCTTAATCAAATGAATTATTTCTAAGATAATAACAACCAAATTATTCAAATGAAATATTATCTTATCCATCTTTAAAATCACCCTCAATAGGTTCCATGGGGAATCCATAACCAAAATTCCCTCCACCTCCTCTTAGGGATTACCATGGTACTCTTATCCCTCAACATCCTCTTATTAACAAAACAATCCAACACCTTCAAACTAAGCCTCTTATACCTCAAATTGATAACATCGATATTGGAGGTATCACCCCTACCATTAGTTACAATGGATCAACCGATCCTACTCTCCACTTAAAAACATTTGGAAATATATACAAAGATTGGGTTGATTTAAATACATTTGCCACTACCAATTTATTAGAAAAAACTCTCTCTAGTGATGCTTTAGATTTGTATAACCAAATCAAATATCATTTCATCACTAGTTTGGAAGATTTATTCAATGATATAGTCCAAGAGTTTCAAACTAGTAATATCCTTAAAAATACCTTGGCCAATTTTATAAATTATAAGAATCTTGAGACAAAAATTGCACAAGATTTCATCAAAAAATGGAAGACCTTGTCTAAAAAATGTGAACATAATATGGTATATTATAAACTCTTTCATCTATTTACCAACACTCTTTATCTCAAGTTGCAATATCAAGTCCAGACTCTCTCTCAACATATGTTGGAAGAGGCCATTGACCAAGCCATGTGACAATATTTCTTCATGCATCAATTCAAGCCATCCCAACCTTCTATGGGAAATCACAAGTTAATAAAAAATTAAAATCATCATCAGATCACATATAAATCTCACAATCTATCTATCTACCTAAAAGCATACATAAATAGTATTATATCTTAAAAACTAAAAATTAAAACATTTTTTACCAGTCCTAATGTCACTAACCACCATCTCCCATCTTTTAGTCCATCGAGCATAGTCTCTCCATAGACCCATCCCCTAAGCACCTCATTTTTGAGATGCCTCCCTATCAAATCAAAACTTGGAGTCACCACTTATGCACAACACATGCCTCTCTTTAATGGTGCCTCTATTAACCAATTTCTCCTTATGTTGACTATCAGATCATCCTACATGACCACCCTCACCTATGATCAATCCCACTAATGGCATCTCCATTGGTTGTGAGTTTGATGTGGTCACTTTGCCTCTTTCTAAAGTGATTTATATGGTACTTATTTTTCCCATATATCCAAATCCATGCCCTCTCATAATTTAGCTATAGGATGACATACTTGATTAGTCCATGGTCTAACACATCATGTCCTAATCTTTGATCTCTTGACTAGTGATCCTCCTCCTCTTCTCCCCTTGACTATCTCACATGCCATGAATAAAATGTAAGAACTACTATAAGAGATAATTATTATGTGTCTAAACTATCTAGTCAAGCATGCCACTAGCTATGACTCTACCCACCAAGTATAGTGGCCCATGATCTATACTTGAGCTAACCCTAACACCATAGTCACCCAATAGGGCCAAATAGTAGAAATATGTGTGTATGGATACCACACAATATATCCTTATGTGACTATATATATCATTGGCACATGGGTCATGACTCATGTCACTTGGTCCTATCTCCATCTAGCAACGTACAGTAACCTATCATCGACCACATGGGGCAACCCATCTAGCCAATACATCAAGAACCTCTTATATATACATATTCTCAATAAAACCACTGGTCCCATGGTATTTTTCCCTCTACATAACATCTCATACATATCATGTATGATCTTGACCTAGATGATAGACCCAAAATCATAGAGCACCCCTAATCCAAAATGGACCGGCATAAGACTATCACATACAATAGTACCTTGCCATCCAACTTAAGATATAGCACTCATATTGTCATAAGTCCAATCACATCCTTATGGATATCTAGAATCTTTTTAATATATACAAGGAATAAACTCACCCTTGGCCCTAGGTGTAGACATCCAATTCCTAACACCACTATGTTGAAATTATCAATCTTACTTGAAATTCACTCAAATGAACAATTTAGGCTAAAAGCATGTAAATACACTAAATGATTCAATATTGTCATATATAAGAACTGATTTAGGCTAATATATCCCTAAATGAGGTAATGAATTTTAAGTGATTAACTTTTATCAAATCATTTTGAGTTAAAATGATGAAAATGCAATTTGACACCCTAAATTATTAAATTCTTCTAATTTAGAGGTACACACGACATGTGCATGTGTTATTTCATGTTGACAATGTCTTAAATGGGATATTGGTCTGTACATAACTAACATATTCTTATAATTATACTATAATCAAATTATTACCCATTAATATGACATTTTGACCAGTTTGATTAATAGTGTGCAACCAATTTCCAAAGAATTGCATAAATTTTAATTAATCTCACTTAGGTAAATTAATCCAAATTAAGAGCTTAAGTGGAAAATCCATGGAATTTATTAAAGATTAATTAATTTTAAATTGATTCTTAATATCTACATCATCAAGTGACATCATTTATGAGGTGGCATTTATAAGCCATAAATGCAATAAATATCAGGTTTAAGGCCTCCCATGCCTCTTTAATGCCCCTTCCTTCAAAATATTTATGAGGGTATTTATGGATTAAGTTTCCAAAATTGAATTAATCCATGTCCACACATCTTGATCTTAATATAGATGATCATATTTGATTCTAATCAAATTCAAAAATCTATAAATAAGATGGCTAAGACCATCATTTTTAAGATTTATTTATGTAAACGTATTATGCAAAATTATCTCCACAATCTTTCTTTATGTAGTATTATTATGCTTAATTTTCAATAGGATAGCTTGAAGATAGGCATAACAATGATTCAAATATCATGATCCTATTTTAATTGGTTCACTTAAGATGATGGAGAGGCAAAGCATTCATCATTGCTAAATATTTATGCACCAAATCAAGGGGAAAATCATGTTTTGAGCTGCATTTTGATGGTGGGATGATCTTGGGAAAGTAATGTATGTGATTTCCTTCAATAGACATTAATTTTAATTTAAAAAACCCATCAAAGGAGTTGGCTTAGTTAGTTATGTTCTTATGCATTTTTATTGAGTTTTCTCAACTAATGCTTGATCTAACTCACTTTGGATTCCATATCTACATCATGACATGCTTGGTGGGACCATGCATCCCATTAAAGCAAGGATACCAACTTGGTAGTCTTATATTTTCTAAAAAGTACTTAAAACCCATAAAAATAAATTTTTAGCATTATTTTTCTCATGTTTTTGAACTTTTATTGACACAGTTTACACAGTGACTGATATCGATTCTCTATAACTGGCATCAATTCTTGTGTAGGGTAGAACATGGTAGAAAAATTAGGTTTTTGAGCTTTATTAAAAGTTATAAGTTATTACTTTGGTTTTTAAGTCTCTGTCTAAACATTTTATTATATGATCTAGAATTTTTTCTAGAGATTTTACACTAACTTGGGCTAACAAATTTTTTTTGACAAAACATTTTTTGCCTAAGGGTTCATAGGTAACTAGCATTGGTTTTTATCAACTAGAATTGGTTTTTATCAACTGACATTAGTTATTTTATGGCCATCATTAGTCTTGTTGTAACTAGCATTGATCACTATTGACTGATGTCAATCTTTGTGTAATAAAAATAGAGAACCTAAGAGTAATTTTGTAAATCTTACATATTTCATTGATAATTATGCTTCAATTCAAAAGGAAACCCTTAAACATTTTCAGGTCACACGCTTGGAAAAGTGCCAAATTTAAGCTTTATTAAGTCTTGAACTTCCCCTTTGGTGTTTAAAATGAATATAGATGTTTTTGTGTTGCGTTATTTTGTGAAATTTTTTCAAAATTTGAAACTAAAGCCTAGGGACCAATAATTTCACAAAACACTTCACTTTTGGTGTATAAAATTTACACTCTATTAAATTTCAAGTTTTTAAAAGTTTGTTATTTTATGCTAGACCATTTTATACTTGTTTGTTTTTACAAATTAAGGATGTGTGTATGCTCTCCCACGTCCCCTTTAGGGAACTCAGGTGACCAAAAGCACTCTTTCTTTAAAAAATTATGCGTTATCCAAGGCATGAAAAGAATTTTGTCAAGGCTCTCCCTAAAACCTATATGTTTTGGGTGATCTAAACACAACCTTTAAAGTCTTCTCACTTGATCATTTATTTTATGCAACTTGGCTTGTGAGCAGGAGTTCATAGCCTCCTCATGATTTCTTTAGGGAGGCTTTGACCTAAGGTTTCATTTCCTAGCATTGTTTCAACCCCACTCCTTAGTGGGGTATATAAATGAGGTAACATATAATGTAATTACTAGGAGGTTGAGTGGTTAACCTCTCCAATCATAATGAAGACCTGAGTTAGGTTTGGTTAACTAGGGGATTCTACTAAGAAATACATGGATGGAATCTCTATGTAAAGGGATAGTCCCTTGTATAGAAAGTTAATCGGTATGAACTCAATTGATATGAGGCATCTCTAGTGTTAATCACACTTGGGACCATCTATATGGTCAAAAATTTAAGTTTTAGAATAACCCCACTTGCCATGGACATATTATTGATGTAAGGCAAGTAGCCCGAAGTTATATATAATCATACAATATATTAGGAGAAGGGGGGGTTGTAAAAACCCTACTAATTCATGCCTTTTTATTTTGTTATTAACACTTAAAATCCTCCCAAGAGTATTTATATAGATGGAATTCAATGATACAAAATAACCATGTTAGTTTAGGCCTTTGGACATTATACATAGTTGTATTTGTCTTTTCCTTTACTTCATTGGTCTTAATTTGAGTCTAAAACTTGTTTGTTAACCAAAACACATCAACCAAGCACCTTTATTTTTCACCATTTTATTTGACCGAGGCATTATGCTGACCAAATTTGAATCATCTTTTGCCTTGTTCAAATCCTCATTTAAAACATTATGTTTGTCTTATCTAGATAGTGTTGTTATGATGCATATTTGAGTCTAAACCATTTTATAAAAATATTTAAGTCCTTCACTTTTTAATTTAAATTCAGAATCTCACCTTTAAAATTTATAAGCCAGTGTGTTAAATTAGTTTTCCACTTACACTTGATTTGAGCTAACTTGGGTATGATTTCCTATTTGGGTTGAAGGTCATTTTATAGACTCATCATCATTTGATCATTATGAACTTAAGTTATCTAGAATATCGATCACCCTCTAAGTTATAGAACCCATTTTTATACTTCCTATTACCATGTGGTGGCATTGTGCTGCCAGTTTGGTTTTAGTTTTATACTTAACAATTCTTATGTGTTTTCACATCTTGAGTTTCTTAGTTTTCATTATTTATTTCCTCATCATAAATACTCTCTTCTAATTTTATAATCAAAATTCATTGAAGTTGAACTAGATTTTATGGTATTTATGTATCTTTTAACCTACATTTGGTTTACTAGTTTACACTATAGGTTTTAGAGTTATCACACCCTCTTCAAATTTAATGATTTCAACCCACCAAAGTTGAGTAATTTTTTGAACATTTATTCTAAATTATGTGGTACTATTACACCTTATTTATTATAATCTCTTTTTTCATTGTCATTTATTTGGAGAAAATCAAAAGACACCTTGTTAACATTAGCAAAACATTTTCCAAATCTTGCCAAATATAAAGAATAATCTTCTAGACATGATGCAAAGGTAGCTTCATAGTGGGGTTTCTTATGTCCCTAGCTATGAGGAAGATAACTTTTATGATGGACAAGGTAATTACATAGTATTTGAAGACATTCCCATGACTTTAGGATCCGAGGAACACTATTTTGAACATCAACCTCTAGAAGATAAAGATGAAACACTCATAATGTTGATTGAATCAATAATTAGATTGCCATTATAATTTCTTATGAAAAAATTACATACTTTGGTTAGGGTAGAATAAAATTATTGATAACAATCCCTTACACATATTTCAAAATCAAATGTTTCTTATTATATTAATTGAAATTAAGTGATTATAGATTCAACACAAAATGATCAATATTTTGTCACCAAGATCAAGAAAATAAGTCAATGATATGTAGACCAACTTATCACAAACTTGACAGACTCTTTAGTTTCCACTTCAATACACAATGATGCTTCCAAGGACCAAGGGAATGTGGTTAAACCCATGCGTCACACTTTAGTTGAGAGCACACCTATGATGGATCAAGATGTCTCAATTGAAAAACATAAGTTTTAAGATGTTCCAAAACATGATTCATCAAAAATAGAGCATACATTTTCAAATCATCAAGAACCTATTGTTCCTTCATAAAATCAAAGACCAAAACATTTAGTGCATATTGAGGAAAATGTAAAAAACATTTTGACAAGGTATTATTAACCAATGCATACTTTGGTGAATAGACCATGGACTCCCCAAAATCAGTAGAACACTTATAACTCAAGGTGGAGGACTTTAGGGAATGTTTATCAACCTAGGAATTAAAAACTACTCGACTCAAAGAGTGAATACAAATAGGATTGTATATCATAGGGTATATATCCTTTATAAATCCATATGATATGGGTACATACCACCCCAAAAAAATTATATTTCACCTACTATTACACCAAACATGTTGAATTGGAATTCAATGAAATATATTATGTCACGATTGGAGACAAGAATTAGAATAAAGAAGTACAAATTTGATGAGATATGTCCATATCCATTCTATTTGATTATTCTCTAAGTTCCCTTCCTACCTCATGTTGAGGCACACAAATTCAACAAGTAAAAAGGAAAGGGTGAACCTCATGAACACATTTAGGCATTTTTTATGTCATGCCAAGAAGTATCTTACATCAAAATTTAGTTACTTCACTTGTTTCCACAAAGTTTAGTTAGACAAGATTTAGAATAGCTTCTTAGGTTACCCAAGAGACAGTTATAGATTGGAATGAACTATCTAAAAAAATTGTCAACCACTTCTCATATAATATTGAATGTAAATTAACTATAGTTGACTTGTGCAAAGACAAACAGAGAGATGGAGAAATATATATATATATATATATATATATATATATATATATATATATATATATATATATATATATATATATATATATATATATATATATATATATATATATATATATATATATATATATATATATATATATATATATATATATATATATCATATCTACAATGGTGGAGAGAATTAGTTGGATGATTTCAATATAATTTGCTAGAAAAATAGTTGGCTAACATTTTTGCATAGAATTTACACCCTAAGGTGGTGCACAATCTATGGATTACTTACACAAACAAATTTGAAGAAATTATATACAAGGGTGTACATATTTAGAAGGAACTTGTCACTAAAGTCCTAAACAAGATTTATTCGTAGGGTTAAAAATCAAATATAACCCAATATCCTTACCAAATTATTGCAATAGAGAAACCCAAGGGGTTCAATATGAACAAGAACATGGTCAAAAATAAAGTAACTGAATAAAGACACATACAAATGGTGAAGTTTCCCCTAGTTCCAAATGTATAATTATCTCCACCTAATCCACCCAACACTTTTTAAAGACTCCCTCCATGAAGGATATTCAATAACAACTTTAGAGTATTTAGTAAAATGAGGGAGCCTATTGAGGTAGTATTCCAAAATCTTATAGTAGCTAATTTGATTATATAGCCTATACCAAGGCCATTTCTTGAAGATTAACCCAAACTTAATTGGTATCAAGAAAAATAATTTGAAACTTCCATTAAGTTTTTATTCATGGTGTTTAATTGTGACACCTTATTTAATATTTAATTTAAAGTGGTGAAGTTAAGATCAAACTTTTTCCATAAGACACTAATAAGGATATGGGCATCTAAAAAGATCCATTTCCTTCACATAATCCTCAATCACCAAGGAAAAATTAAAACCAAGGATAAAATCAATGATAAAATGAGAGTCAAGGTCAAAATCATAATCAAGATCATGATACCCATGCTAATAATTTGGGTTACAAAAACATGCATTATGACTACAAAAATATCATGGAATGTATTTCTACAAACCACATTACCACTATCATTATTAAATCCCATGAACCATCTCATACTCTTCATAATATTTGACCCATTTTTATAGGGTCAACACCCTCTCCCTCAAGTAACACTGTGTCAAGTTCATGAAATTCCATTACATGGTTTACATAGGTTACCATTTTTGGAACCCATCCTTCCTCTAATTATAATGGATCCTCATCAACTCAAAATTGCTCAAATGAAACTAGATGCCCATGAGTCACCCTCCAAGGCCCTATGCCTTCATCTTATAGTTATAATGGCTCTTTGCCACCTCTAAATTTCACAATCACAACTAGACACTTTTGAGTTACCCTTCAGGGCCCTTTGCCCTCTTCTTCAAATGTTGAACCTAATGTAAACATTATTCTTTTAGATCTAAATTCAAACATTGTATCAACCAAAGGCTAAGCCATCTCATCCTATAGTTGAAAATACTTATAGTATATTGGACCAATTGATTAAAAACCCTACACAAATTTTATTTTATACCTTTTACATACATTTGAAGTCCATAGAACTATTTTAAATGACTTTTTACAACAATCAATTATTCCCCAAGATATTAATCTTGAATAGTTCCAAACACTTTTAGGATATTTGTCTTCATTTCAATAAGTCACATTTTATCAAAAAGACATGTGCACTCTTGGTCCTAGCCATAATAACCCATTATATATAGAGTTCATCATTCAAAACCATAAAATCAAGCAGGTTCTTATAGACAATGGTTTAGGGATGAATATAATATCCCTTAAAATGGTATATAGATTGGGCTACACTGTGAAGGACATACAACTAGAGATGATCACCAAAAAGGCATATGAAAATTCCAAAATGGAATATTTTCATACCATTGATTTGTCAATCATTGTTGGGTTTGTGTCCCATCACACATTGTTACATAGTGGATATTAAGTTACATTATAACATACTCCTTGGTCATCTTTGGATATGTGAAGTATGGGTAGTCCCCTCCACCTTAAATTAGTGCCTTAATTTTCCCCATAATGGGATTGAGTTTACTATTCTTTTTTATATATAGCCTTATCAGTATTGAAAACACCTTGAGGCTAAGTTTCATAATTATAACTATTGTGTTAGTTCTAAATTTGTTGCAAAGAAGAACAATCAAATAGTTTAACATCCACCAAAATCCAATTATATCAACCCTAGTGACCTTGCTTCCACTTCAACTAATCCATTTCTCACAACTCTTTAAAAATAAATTATTATAGAAGACTTGGGCATTTTCATGTACTATCTTTAGGATGCCTTACATATTGCTAAGTTGTTAAAGTCTCCCAAAACATTTGGTAAACCCAAACCCTCCAAGATCCCTAATAGACCCAACATGATTTTGAAATAGAAAAAAGAAACACAAAAACTACCAATGGTATTTTTACCTATTACTTTGCCAAAGTAGGATTGAGAGGCTTTCACTAAAGGAGATTGTTTATATTCTAATGAAATTACTGATTGTTTTTAGAATCCAAAATATCCTATCCCTGATAAAATCAGGGATAATTTTGATTTTAAAAGAAAAGGTCTTAGCCCATGAGCACAAGGAATATTGGAACCTTTATTAGCTGGTATCTATAATTTGAATCATAGTCTTGGATTTATACTACCTGGGGGTGACCTCATGACTTTTGATAGTAATTCTTTTAAATCAATTAGTGACAAGACTCCTGGTAGTGACATAGCATCCCATTATAGTCTTTTTGATGAGATTTATAACTTGGATTTATTCTATTCAAATGTCATTATAACCATAACATCCCATTTTCCCTTATGCCTTTTCCATCCTGAACTCATTGATTGGGACTAGTAAAATTTGGTCATACACCTTAGTGAATTATAGAATTAAGAATTTGTTTTAGGGTATATGGGCCTAAGAGATGGATTACCCATTGGCAATAATAAATAAGTCTTTAATTTTTATTTGGATCCTTTTTCCTACTTTGGAGAGTAGGTAAACTTTTTTGGTCATGAAAAAGATAAAAAAGTGAGATCTTCGAGTGAAAACCTCTGTGAAGCACTCATTAATTAGGGAAAAAGTAAAAAAAAAGATAAGCACTTGAGTGAAAACCTATTTTAGGTGATCTTAGATGATAAATTTTTCTCATCTCTAAAGGACATACAAGGTCCATCAAGTCCTAACTCTATAGCCAATACTATCATCATGTCAAAACAACAAGTCTTTGAGCATCTCAATCTTAACTTTCCTAAGATATTTTCTAGTTAGCCATTACCTAAATTGGTAGATAAAGATTCATCACATTATCCAATGCTTTGGGAAGAATAACAAGAAATTGTAGTATAATAAGTTGATCAAGAACACACATTACCTACTATTCTAGATGATGGTTCTATACTCCTTGTAGAAAACACTATTGAAGTGAACCTGGGAACATGCGATGATTCTAAATTTTTTTACCTTGGAGATTCTCTCATTGATGAGGAGAGGGAACACATTATATCCATTTTTAATTATTTTATTAATATTTTTGCATGGGCATATTCTGACATACTAAGATTAGACCCTCATTTGGTTGTGCATCGACTTATTGTTTATATAAATGCCAAACTAGTTAGAAATAAATTGATGAAGATGAATCCATGTATCACCCTTTTTGTAAAAGAAAAATTGGAAAATTTATTAGGATAAGGCTTCATTAAACTATTGGTCTATTTTTAGTGGATATCAAACATAGTTCCAGTTAGCAAAAATCCATAGGGTATATGTCTTTGTACTGATTTCAAAGATATCAACAAATCTTGCCCCAAAGATGATTTTCCTCTACCCAACATTGACATGATTATTGATTCTATTTTTGGGTATAAGATGTTGTCCCTCATGGATGGATTTTTTTTATACAATCAGATCAAGATAGCTCAAGAAGATCAACATAAAACTACATTCACCACTCTGTGAGGAATATTCTTTTATCAAGTCATGCCATTTGGATTTAAGAATGCTAGAGCCACTTATCAATGTGATATGATTTTCATCTTACATGGAATGATGCATGACATTATTGAATACTATGTTGATGACATCCTATCAAAATCAAGAACACATGCTAGACATCCCAACATTCTACAAAGAATCTTTGAGAGACTTTGTGAGTATAAAATCTGCTTGAATCCTAAGAAGTGTGTCTTTGGTGTCCCTTTAGGAAAATTTCTAAGGCTTATTGTATCACAAAGAGGGATCTAAGTCATCCCTGATAAGGTTAAGGCCAATTTTAAAATGCCTCAACCTTCAAATCTTAAATAACTCTGAAGCCTATAAGGAAAGATCAAATTTATTCATAGGTTAATTTCTCAATTAGGAGATAAGTGACACCCATTTACACATCTCTTGAAGAAAGGGGTCATGTTTCAATGGGACAAAGAGTGCCAATTAGCATTTTAAAATATCATAATATATTTGGCTAACTTGCTAGTTTTGAGACTGCTAACACCTAAACAACCATTACTTCTTTACATTTCAATGACTGAACATGTATTAGGGGCACTTTTAGCCCAAGATGTTGATCAAGGTAAAGAACATGTAGTTTATTATTTAAGTTACACACTGGTGGATTATGAACACAATTATACACCTAATGATAAGGTGTGTTTATCTATGATTTTTACCTCACAAAATTTGTGACACTATATGTTGAATAATAAAACCTTTATTATTGTTAAGGTGGATCCTCTCAAATTTTTATTATCTAAAGCATCTCTCACAGGTCACATCACCAAATGGGTCATGCTCTTAATTTAATTTGATGTTGAGTATCAAAATCAAAAATCTATCAAGGGGCATGTTATTAATAAAAAAATTACATAGGCCCCTATTATCGACACTCAACCACTCAGGTTCAACTTTTCAAATGATTCTATTATGATAGTAGAAGTAGTAAATCATGAACCTAAATAATAGAAACTATATTTTGATGATTCTTTTACTTACTAAGGATTTGGAGCTGGAAATTTCTTGTTTACACTGCAAGGGGATTTGATTCATAAAGCATTTCATATCATTTTTCATTATACCAATAATATGGTTGAGTATGAGGCACTTATCATAGGACTTCATCTTATAGTGCAGAGGGATATCTACTACTTAATGGTCTATGGCAATTCTTACTTGATTATCAATTAAACCAAATATCAATATTAGACTAGAGATGACAAGTTTTTACCTTGCAAGCATATTGTGGATAATATCAAGACTCATTTTAAATCTCTACAATTTGAAGAAGTACCATAGACAAATAACAAATCCAATGATGCAATGGTGACAATTGAGTCCATGATACATATTGATAGTATTGCTAAAGCATATCATTTTCTCATTGAAAATCTTCTACAATGTGCTCATATCTTGCCAGATTTAGAAAGTGTATGTGCCATTGATGGTCCCAATCCCCCACTTAAATTGCCTTAGTTTTAAGGCTTTTATAATTATTTCCATGATTGTTTTTCCACTTGATCTTTCCAATAATATTTAGAAACTTTTCCTTCACTACATATCCCATTATACCCTCCTTGGAAACATGCTTTATCACAAAGGCTATGATGGAATTATAATTTTTTATTTATCTTTGAGAGAATATAAGTTAGCACTTAAGGAGGTTCATGAGGGAATGTGTGGGGACCACATAAATGGTTTAGTCTTAGTTAAAAATCTCCACATAATAGGTTACTATTCACCCAAAATAGAGACATATGCTTGTAATTATGTGTGGAAGTGTGTTTCTTGTCAATAACATGTAAATTTGATACATGTACCTTTCTTAACACTAAATTTCATTACTACACCATGGCCATTTTCTATATGGGGACTCAATCTCATCGATAAAATAAACCCAACATCTTCATATGGCCATAAATATATTTTAATTGCTTTCAAGTATTTTACTAAGTGGATTGAGGCCATTCTCCTCATTTATGTCATTGGGAAATAGATTTCCAAGTTTATACATTACCATATCATCTATCAATATGGTATCATAGCTTGCATTATATCTGATAATGGTGGATTATTTATAAGTAGAGATGATAAAGAACTTTTTTGTAAAATTCAAAATGAAGCACAATAAATCCACACCATATAATCCACAAGGAAATGGACAAGTTTAGATGTCAAATAAAACCATTGTGTCCATATTGAAAAATATTGTCAATGATGTTGGTGGTAATTGGCATTTGTAAAACTTTCTTTCCCTTTGGTATTATCATACTAGTCATCAAACACCCATAAGAACCACTCGATACTCCCTTGTTTATGGCATAAAAGCTATTATCCTGGTTGAGATTGATATTTCTTCATTATGAGTTTACTTGGAGAATATTGAAGATGATGAAGTTATAAAATCTCTAGCTTATAATAACTAGAAATTATTGATGGTAAGCATTTGGCTACCCTATAAAACTTGCATACCTATCTTAATAGATTGAAAATAAGTTATAATAAGTGCATTCTCCCTCATGAATTTGAAATTGGTGTTTTGGTCTTGAAAAAGAACTAGAAGAACACAAATGTTGAACACAAGAAGAAGGGTGAGTTTCAACCCAATTGGCTTGGACCCTATGTTATCACAACAAATTATGGATTAGGTTCATATCGGCTGGTTAACTCATGTGGCGAAGAACTTCCAGATCCCGTGAACATTGTACATCTCAAATGGTTCTATGTTTGATATATTTTTGAACCATTGTCTACAAGACCCATTGCTTAGGGGCAACTTGTGCTGAAGTTATTTTATCCTACCATTATATCATGGACCATCCTCTTTTGGACCATATTCATTATTTTTTGACCTACCTTTCACCATATTAAAAGAATAATATTATTTTAAGAATTTGAATAGTCTATTCTTTGGACCATTGGCTCTATATATTATTTATATTATAGCTTGACTCATTTTATCCCATCCTAAACCATCCTCTTTTGGACCATATTCATTCTGGACCATTTTATTTAGAACCACATTCTTTTCATACCCTAGTCTTTTGTAACTTGGACATATTTTATCCCTTGATGAATTATGATCTTGATTATGACTCATAGGCATTTTGAACACATTCAACACTAGTTCTACAAAGCAGTTCAGCATGGATATTATTGTATAGCTTCCTATTACAAAAAAGTGAATACATATACATTAGCTTGTGGTTTTTGCATATTTAATGGTTCTTTATATATATCTAGTGTTGCTTACTATTTTATTACCATTGTTGATGTTGTTTTGTAGGCATTGTTACCTTGATAAGATCTTACTCTCACTGATTTATGAGCATGGGCCATTACAACTAGCTTCAGCTATTATTGGAGCTAATACTCTTGGACATACATCTCCTTGATTAGTTGGTTCCATGTACCATTGTTTATATCCATGAGCCCCATTGCATCCAGTTTAGCTATTATTTGAACTCTTCCCTATAGATGTATATATTATCATATAAGTAGTTCTCTAGACCTTTTGTGAATATTTCATTTATGTTTCTTATTCAAAAAACACAAAAACATTAAAAAATGATTGACAAAATAAACAAAAACATTGTCTTGTACTTTTGTTTATTCTATTCGTCCCACACTCTTGACATTTTGCAAGCATTGATTTGAACCTGCTTTCCATTTTGAAAGACCATTTCCTTATTTTTTATACAAACATCACTCATGTTTTCTTGTCATCATTATTTTTATATCCCATTTCTTGGTATAATTACATTTGGCCTAAAGTTCATGCTAGATCTCTCATCTATGGAACTATGTAAGTAACGTCCACTTATCCTATACATCTAGAATCATCTCAACCACCCCTTTCATTTTATTCTTCTTAACTTATTTTATTATTTTGTTGTTTTCCTATCACTTGGAGGCAATTTTGTGTCCTTTTTTATTATTATATTATTGTGGAAAGTAATGCCTCTAATACATGTACAAGAATAAGTGTCTTATGTTTTTCAATAGAATTTTGACTAACTCTTGTTTTTGTGTGTTTATTTGATTTTTATTAGTGTTTTTATGTGATTTATTATCTCTTCATTTATTCCTTTTTATTCCTTTGTTATATTTTTTAATTCTTTTGGTCTTTTGATTTATTTATTTTGTCTTGTTTTGTTATTTTGAGTTCAAATGCAATCTCTGCCCACTTTTTAGTCTAATTTCTAGTTAGGCTTGATTTATTTAGGGTTGTATTTAAATTTTTATCTTTATTTGTTTTGTAAGTATAGATTGATAGTACACATGGATCTTGATTATTCATATCTTGCTTTCATGTTGTTTATTAATTTGTTCTTGTTTTGCTTTTTTTTTACATTCTTGTTCTTACTTAAGTCTTGATTGTTCTTATCTAGATTTTAAGTTAGGTTCATTTATGTATTGTTTTTATCTTTGTCTTTATTTTTGTTTAAATGTAAATAGGTGTAACTTTGGTATGTTATTTCTTATCATTATCCTTATTTATAAGTATTCATATTTAAACCATCTCATCACAATTGAAATATAATGTCATTATAGGTCATTCATACTTATGATGCATGATTTAATTTTGTTATAGCAAGAACCAAGTGCTTTGGATTCAAGTCTCATAATCAATACAGCTCCAAAGATTAGATCTAAGTGTACCAATGAAATTAAACACCAATGTCTTACACATCAAACTCTATGCAAGATTTGCATCTCTTGGCATACATTATAAGTTTAATCAAATAGTGGTCTATTTTTCTTCTATTCTCCATCCCTCATTCTATTTTTTATATCTTTTAGGTGAACTAAATTGGCTTAAGGTCCATTTGGAATATGTATGCAACACATGGATACATGATGTATCTCAGGTTAGCTCAACCACTTTTATTCTTTTAGTCATCTCTTTCGTCACTTTGTGTATCCTCAAATGCATGGTTGTTTGTGGCTTGTTCAGTCATTAGACCATTGCATCTATGTCCCATTAATATTTAATCTATTTATTAAGTTGTATCTTTGAGATATGATTTCAAATTTTCCCTACTAGAGCACAACATTCAAACCACTAAAAAAATTAAATCATCCCTACCAGGGCATAATTAATTATCAGTGATCAAAATCGGCCCTACTGGGGAAAAAATTCTTTATCAATAGATCAAATCCACTTTGCTAGGGCACATTATTTTTTACTTTATCTTGAGAAACATTATCATTTTCTTCTAATTCAAATCTCTATGTACTTTTTCCCTCATTTTTTCAATTTTATAGTATGAAACTTGTCTTAGGGTTGATCATTCCCTAAGCGTGTAGTTTACACCCTCTTTTAAGTGTGTTCAAAGTGTGTCACTTATATTTTTTAATTATATCCTTCCCATTCCACCCATATTTGGGGCCCATTATATTATAATTATATTTTTATCATTATGAATCAATACATGTAAGCATTAGCTTAGTTTGGATTTAATCTATCCCATGAGTTAAATTCACTCTTTCTCTCTCTTTTTTCAAGAGTCCATCCTTCTCTTTCATCCTTATATGTCCTCTCAAGGGGGCATCATGGGTCATTTCCTTCCAACTTCTTCTTGAAAAATATTTTTTATTAAATATGTTGTTTGGCCTAAATGTCTCACCTTACCTTCTCAAATAAGGATGAAATGTAGACATCTAATTCTTAACACGATTATATAGTAAATGTGCTAAATGGTTCAATCTTATCATTTATAAGTACCAATTTAGGATAATGTAACCCTAAATGGGGTAATTCATTTTATGTGATTATTAACTTTTCTTAAATCATTTTGAGTCAAAATGATGAAAATGTAATTTGACACCCTGAATCACTGAATTCTTCTAATTTGGAGGCACACAACATGTGCATGTGTTATTTCATGTTGACAATGTCCTAAATGGGATATTGGTCCATATGCAACTAAAATATTCTTCTAATATACTCTATTCAAATTATGACCTAGTAATATGACATTCTGACCAGTTTGATTAATCATGTGAAACTAATTGCCAAAGAATTACAAAAAAATTAATTAATCTCACTTAGCTAAATTAATCCAAAGTAAGAGCTTAATTGGAAAACCCATGGAATTTATTGAATATTTATTAATTATAAATTGATTCTTAATATCTACATCATTAGGTGACATCATTTGTATAATGGCATCCATAAACCATAAATGCAACAAATATCAAGTTTAAGGCCTCCCAGGCCTCTTTAATGCCCCTTCCTTCAAAATATTTATGAGGGTATTTATGGATTAAGTCTCCAAAATTAAATTAATCCATGGACACACATATTGATCTTAAGATGTATGGTCATGGTTTATTCTTATCAAATTCCAAAATCTATAAATAGAAGGGCCAAGACCATCATTTTTAAGCTTCATTTGTGCATACTTATTATATAGAATTATCTCCACAACCTTTCTTTGTGTAGCATTATTATGATGAATTTGCAATAGGGTAGCTTCAATATAGGTATAACATTTATTAATATATCATGATCCTAGTTTCATTGGTGAATTTGAGTTGATGCAGAGGTAAAGCATTCATCATTGTTAAAGACTTGAGCACCAAATCAAGGGAAAAATCATGTTTTGAGATGCATTCAAATGGGGGATGCTCTTGGGAAGGTAATGTATGTTATTTCCTTTAATTTTCTTAATTTTAATTTTAAAAATCCCATCGAAGGAGTTGGATTAGTTAATTATGTTCTTATACATTTTATTGAGTTTTCTTGACTGATGCTTAATCTCACTCACTTTGAATTCCATCTCTACACTGAAGATCCTATATGAACACATCATCCACCTAGATAATGATTGTCTCTCCTAAAAATCATATGGCATCCCTATGATCATCGATGTCCCTCCTACAAGTAGTCTAAGAAATGCATGGATGTCTTCTAGTATGATACCTACCTCTATGGTATCCCCATCCACCACTGACTAAAATGCGTTGGTCTACTATTCCCATGCATGGAGAAATATGGCCATAAGATCAACACTCAACAGGATGCATATCATCTCCATGATAACTCCTAGACCCAATGCAACCAATCTCACCCTATCTACATATATCAAATGATCTAGAAAATTAGGTAACCATGAGGCATCGATCAATCACTAAAATTTTTGATGCTTATGTAAAATATCAAACAACAATGTATTAGACCTCCATGACATTCATAATATAATTACATTGTTATATATTTCAAAAAAAAAAATGGTTTGATTTTATTTATTTATTTTCTACTAGATTAACATATTACAAACTAAATCAAACCTATCCTTTCTTAAGGATACTAGATTAGCCCTGTCAAAATTTTAACCAAATCAACCTTTTCATTACTAAGTTGGCCCCTATCTAGCTTAATAATACTAAGTCGGTATTTTGCATCCTACGTAGTACTAAGTTAGCCACTCACTAACAAACTAATTTATCCCATTAGTAATAGGTCATCCCTTTCACCTAACCAACTAGGTCAGACACTCACTACTAAGTTGGCCTATTGGTTTTTCTTTTCTTCTGTAAACTATATCAACCTAGTTGGCCTTGTTCATTCATTGTGACAACTTTTTGACTAATTTTCATAAATGCCTTGGGCATTTATTGGTCTGACTCATTCTTACCCAATACCCTATTTGACCCCTAGTGTTCTTACAAATTTCTTAGGGTTCATTTTGATTTCTAGATTTTTCCTAATCATCAAATTTATATAAATCACTTGATTTCAAATTAAAATACTCAAACTAGGTCTATCAGAACTCTATTTTTCTTAGAATAGTAAATAATACCAGAATGATTATTTTTCACCCTATTTATATTTACTATTTCAAAATTATCTACCCCTCAAATATTTATCATTAAATTTCTTATTTTTCTCATATACTTGTCTCTACTAACTCTTTTTCCAAACCACAAAATGTTCTAAAATCCTAATATTGTAGAGAATATTTTCAACTATCATATGTCTATATTTTTAAAAAAAAAAAAAAAAACTCTTTTTCACTAGTCTCTATAGGTTTTCCTATTGTTACTCACATTGGACACCTTCACATTTCTCATATTTCCTTATTTATCTACAACACTAAGGTAAGTCAAGGTATGTGTTTTTAAATTTTATCCTTTGATTTATCTTATTTTCTCCTTACTTCACTATATTTAACTTTAACATTATGTCTCACTATGTTATTTTCCTGAAGCACCATCCCATGTTTCACCTATTTGACACATGATGAGCCTTGAGTAAGGCATATGTATACACATAATATTTTAAAACTTTATCAATTACTGATGTTTTCTATCTTGTAGGAACCCATAGAGTCTCAATTTCTCTGAGTACATGCCCTAAGTGGTTTACTAGGAAATGGGTGGGAAAATTATTAGTGCTTCACAGGATTATTATCCCTTTTTACCATTTTTTTTATATAAATTTATCTCCTAAAACCATTCCCCTAATTTTTACCTCCTATTTTCACCCTCTTATAGTCTTTTACCACCTTCATTAGCCCTTTTCCTAACCTAAACCCTATTTTGATAGTTTACATTACATAGTTGGCCACATCGACCTTGTATTATTCTTAACAAAGCTTATTGGGGTCTAGGTTGGCCCCTAGCCAACCTCGTCCATGACCTAGTTTATTTTTGTCAATTTCAATACTAGGTCGATCAGGTCAACCTTGTCAACCTAAACCTTTGGAAGGGTTTAGGGTTAAATTTTCCTATATAAACACATTCATTTTGCCATTTCTAAGAGAAGAGAATAATAAGTAAGATATATTTCACATATACTTATCCACCATTCTACTTGAGGATCAAGTTTAGAGTTTCATACTTTATTTAGAAATATGAATGTTGTCTTATGGAGAAATCTTTTGGATGCATTGATAGGTTGTGTAGCCTAGATCTGATTTATCCTTATCATCCTTACATACCATAACAACCTCTTGTGAATCACCTTGGCCAAGGGAGAGATTAAGGCTTGGCAAGCTCATCTTCAAAGATAAGTATTCATAACTTTATTCCTCCTTTGTAAGATTAGATAGATATGAATTTTCATTTCTCTTCCATGCATTAGGATTTTGTATACATTGGCATGAGTATATGTCTTATATGCATGTTTACTTTTCATGTTTATTACCCTCACTTTGTGCCATAAGATTTGGTGAGTACTAGATTAGATTTTGGTTTACTTATTAATAGTTTAGTGAATATGAAAACATAGGACCTAGTTAGGGTTATTGCATATTTTTGCTTGACTGGAGGCTTAAGAACCCTCCCTAATGATATTATTGTGGTAAGACATCCCTTGTCTAGGTCTAGTAGATTCATATTAGTCATGACCCTAATTATGTAATGTATCCCCAATTAGAAGTGTAAGTAATATTTATCTTCTTTAAGTTAGGATTTATTTTTATATCCACTAAATTTCCCATTGTATACATTATGGTGAACCCAATGTTAATCTAAACCTTATAGATTTTTTTTCATGCTTTCATTTCTATCATCTTATATTTTTTTATTTATGATTTTGTATCGAACTAGTTGGTATAGTTCAAAATTTATGTGTGAATGTTTAATACATATAAAAATGACTCTATTATTTATGTGTATGTATTCACTAGATACATGTACATGGATCAAACAAGTTGACACAATACTCTTCTTCATTCCCAAATAAGAATACAAGGTCAAACAGGTTAAATCTATCATTTTAGCCTCTCTTCCAACATCTAAATCAAAAAATTATGTTAAACATGTAAACTTCATCTTTTAATCAACATCTATATCAAAAAACTATGTCAAATAGGTTGCCCTAGTCATATTATACTTCTTCATCACATAGAGTTTTATAAAACTAGGTCGAACCAATTGACTTAGTTTGCAAAATTTGAAAGCAACATTCAAGGCATTTCAGCATAAATTTTAAATCTTAATCATCTTCCAACCCACCATGGTTCCTCTCTTTCTCTCTTATTCATTTTAGTTATATTTTATACAAGTTATCACTCTTAAAAACTACAACCCTACAATAAACTAATTCGACCTAGTTAACTTAGTTCTGTAGCCTATCTTTTGTCTAAAAGATCAAGTCGACCTATTCAACTTTGTTAAAGAATTTTGCTTTTGTATAATATTAATGACCCATTCAAATCTAAACTATATTATTTACATACAAAATCATTAGAACTAACTCTATACCATTCTAAATATGGTAATTAACAACTATTTTATATTTTTAAAGTGTGTATTTACACAACATAGCCATGGTAATTTATAATATTTTAGGATTCACTATGTATATTCAGGTTAGTACTCTTGACCCATTTTATGAGGTAGTCAATACTCTTTGACCAATCACTCATATGAATGGTCCACATTATAACTAATTGCATCTAGGTGAGATCATGGGGGTGAAGCACTAAGATTTCCTAGGAGGTTACCCATCCCAGTACTACTCTAACTTAAACACACTTAACTATGGATTTTACTCTATATTTAAACCCACTTAGCTTGATACCCCATTTTAAAAAGCTTCAACAAGTGTTATGTCTTGGTGAACCATCCAATATGGAGCATCCTTTTCATTCATTCATTTTCAAAGTGTGTATTTTCATAGCATAACAACTTATAATATTTCAAGATTCACTGTGTAAATTTGAATTAATAATCTTAACCCATTTCATGAGGTAGTCAATACTATTTGACCAATCACTCATATGAATGGTCTACATTACCACTTATTGCATCTAGGTAATATTCACAGGGGTAAAGCACTAGAATTTCTTGGGAGGTCACCCATCCCAGTACTAATTTGGCTCAAGTGCACTTAACTATGGATTTTTATTAGTAGTTAAACCCACTTAGCTTGACACCCCATTTGAAAAACCTTTAGCAAGTGTTTTTCCTTTGTGAACCATCCAATATGGAGCATCCTTTAGTCTCATTAAATTTCAAAGTGTGTATTTTTGCAACATAGAAATTTATAATATTTTAGAATTCACTATATAGATTCGAGTCAATAATCTTTACCTATTTTATGAGGTGGTAAATAATCTAAAATATTATGAACTATTTTCTAGTAATTAGTTCACACTTTCATTTTCAGTTATTTTCATGCTTATAGAAGCTCACATAGTATAAATAGGTGTTTTTTCAAATTACCATTTAGTTACACTATATTTCTCTTTTTCACACACTACTAAATCACACAATATTCAAAATGCATTTAACATTTGTCTTCCCAAGGCCTACCTACTTGGATTTCATCACCAAGGGGTAAGCCAACTTGGTTTTCTAGCCAAGTATAGATACATGGTTAATGGTATATATTGGTAAAACACCTTACACCCTTATCACTATGGGATTGTGAAGTGAGGGGGTAGGCCCCGATACCAAGCTTGTACTATTACCAACATAGATCCTAAACATCCTAAAACCATCCATATATTGATTTTTAGTTCCCTCTTTTAAGCCAACTAACTTATCACACTTAAAACAACACTTTATAATAATCTAATAACACTCAAGATGACCACTTATTTATCATTTACTTTTAAGTTGACTACTTGATTTTTGATCATTATGTAAACTTGCATTAGCCAACATTGGTGAAATGTTTTGTGTTGTATGACCTAATTGGATCACTCACATTGATCCAATTGTTTATGTATTTGCTTCCATTTATTGTTTCATTGATATTTCATTTTTGTCCTTATTTTAGCACACTATCATTATATTCAATATAGTCTCTTACAAATTACATTTTCCCCTGTCAGTAATAAAAAATCAACATATATGATTATGTATCCCTTTATGCCTACCTTATCTCCCAGACTATAATATAAGTTTGACCTATACGACTCTATATCCCTTTCTGCTAGTCAAGTTACAATACTAAGTCAACTTGGTTGACCTTATATCCTTATTATCTTAGTTTCATACCTTTTTTGTAGTATAGAGTTGACCTATATAACTTTTTACCCTTATTTACCTCTTTTATTACATAACACAGTCAACCTAGTTGACTATGTATTATTTCTACCTCTTTGCCTTTACATTAGATTCATATCCCTTATTCTTTATCCCTCATCATCAGCTTCCTATTTGAAGACAATGCTAAGTTGTATTCAATAGATATGATGGGCTTTAACGCCAATATTTTATCCCATAAGTAGGTTGTGTCCCATACCTTAGATGAAATTAATGTGCATGTATCCACTTGTACTAAAAACTATGGAACCTCTCCTCATTCCTATTCAATTTGAAACCCTCTCTTCTCATTAGAATATCAACCTAAATTAGAGTATACTCTATAAATGATCTTCAACATCAAGGAAATTATCCCTATAATATCTACCATCTCATGATAAGAGTTCAAACTAAGGAACCCCATTCACCTTTTCCCACATTATCACACATATTTGGGGACACTAACTTCTTTTATTCTCAACCTCTTCCCTTTGTTTTGACCCCTTCTCATACCATGACATATTCCTCTCTGATTTCCTCCACCTCTATGCCTAGTATATATACTAACATGGCATGTTTTACATTTAGTGGGCCTCTTTTAAAACCCACTCTTCTCAATTATTATACTAGTGCATCATGTTCTACATCTTTCACCACACAATAAAATCATGCTACTAGTGACTCA